>CM053785.1:513165618-514365618 GCA_028749045.1 Cupressus sempervirens | reverse complement strand
AAGGTCCCATATCTTCGAACAAAATGTCTAACTTCCTTTTCAAAGGACCTTTACAATCACAATATAGTGAAACTGAACACATTCCTACAATGGCTGATCATGAACCTAAACATGGTAGTCACAACAGACACCAAGATACACCTAGGAATGACAAAGAAAAAGTACATGACATTAATGAGGAATAGGAAGAGGTGGAAATAATTCCTAAACACATAGAAAAATGCTAAAAAGACAAAAAAATTCAAAAGATCATGGAAATCCTACTCAATGAAGAGAAAGAAAAGTACTTTCTCAAACTTGCCCAAGAGGGAGCCAAGCTACCCTCTCATTTCAATGTGGAAACTGTTGTCACACCTGAAGAAGAAACTGAGACTTCCAAAATCCAAAAAAAACTAAAAATCATGCAAGATCAATTGGCTCAAATGATGCTTGAGAAATAAAAACCCGCAAAAACATACACCTTAGATGCTATTTGTTCATTTCCATTTGACAAGAGCATAGACATGCCTCCTTTCCCAGAAGGAGTAGAACTACCTAAGTATGACAAATACTTTGGAACCATTGAACCCCAAGATCACTTGTAGGAATTTAGTGCCTTGTCTATGGAATTTATGCATAACTAGATATATCTCATGCATTTATTCCCCAGAAGTCTAGGTGGTCAGGCATTGGAGTGGTTCTCACACTTACCTCCTGGTATCAAAATATTTGATGAAATCACTAACTTATTTGTCCAACTATACTCTCATAACATTCAACACCCTATCAATATTTGAGATTTGTGTAACCTTAAGTAGAAGGTTGAGGAACCCTTCCTCACATTCTTCTAAAGGTGGAGACAATTGTACACTAAATATTCAAGCAAGATTCTAGAAACAAAAAAGCTTGACATCTTCACTAATAATATCTTGCCTGATTTTGGGTACAGAGCCCAACTTCAAGGTCCACGTACCTTTGAAGACATGATCACATAGGCCATCCACATAGAGAAATTTATGGTCAAGAAGGGTGAACTCACTCTTCAAAAGGACACAAAACAAGGCTCTACTTCCAACAAAGACAAAACCAAGTATGTCAACAAGAACCAAGAAATTGTACATGATGGGGTTGTTGACAATGTCACTCCTAAACCTCCTAAGGCAGCCTTTAATCTCACAGATGGTCTCAATGTGGCCAAAAATGCTGAGAAATGTTTTCTTGACAACAAGACATCCGAGAACAAACTGAGAAACTCATGGGCCACATGCCCTAAGTGAGAGTATACACCTTTGGGTGAACCTTTGGATGTGGTTTACAAAACCTTGTTACAAAAACAAGCTCATTTCACCATTGGAAAACTCTCACCCTTATGGTCCATAGCCATGTCCACCATGGTGGAATGAAACCACATTCTATGAGTACCACTAGAATAGGGGACACAAAACTAGCAACTACATAAACTTGTGTCACAAAGTCCAAGACATGATTGATGCTGGTGACATTGTGGTAGATGGACATAATAAGAACTTAGATCACAAGGCCTTCAAAGAGCCCTTCCCAGCCTATGAAAAGGGATAAAGTTCAAAACCAAAACCCAACAACAAGGTTAACTATGCATACTCTAATGATGACAATGTGATAAACATGGTTGAACCTACGGATTTTGAATACTATGACCACATTACCATTAAGGGAAAGCAAGATAATGATAAACCCAAGACACCATTTGTCTTGAGGGGCCCTACTTCCAACACAAAAAACAACACACCTTCACAATACTATGCTAACATTGTTACACACTCTCATGCCAAGTTGGTGCTCAAAGGCCCTACACCTTCTACTCTCGATCTTGAACAACATAAAGACAAAACCTTTGCTAGTCCATCTAGAAAAGGTGCAAAACTTGCAATGAGTTCATCAGTAACTAGCTATAATTTTCTTGATCAATTGAAATGAACTAATGCTTAGATCTCAATCTTTGAGTTGCTTAAAATCTTGCCTACTAATAGGTAGATTCTGGACAAAGCCCTTACTGAGGAAAATGTTCCTCAGGATCTCAATCTTGAGTAATTTCAATCTATGGTAGGTCACCTGACCTCACCTTACTTTATGTCCTTCTCAGAGGAGGATGACAACTCATTGAGTCACCCCCATAATCAACCTCTATACATAGAGGTCATGATAAATTAGACATGTGTTCGTCAAGTTCTCATCAATAATGGTGTTGGATTGAACATTGTCTCTACTTCTTTGCTTAGATAATTGAATTATTCTGAGGACTCTATTGATCCTCTCCAACAGATCATTATCAAAGCATATGATGAAGTTGAACAAAAGTCTCTAGGTCTTGTGGTCTTACCCTTTCATGTTGGTCCTGTGGATAGGGATGTCACTTGTTAGGTCCTCAACATTCCCTTGGCTTATAACATTCTACTAGGATGGCCATGGATACATGAGATGCACGTTGTGCCATCCACATACCACTAATGCATCAAATTCCCATTTCATGGCTCTGAAGTCACTATTCCTGCCACTACTAGCTACACCTGAAATATGCTCAAAGCTGCTAAAAATTTCATCCCTGTTAACTGGGAATCCATTGATTATCATGACAACAAGTTGAAACAAATTGAGCAGTCACTCAAACTAAAAGAAACTAGAATGGGTGAATACCATATTGAACTAGTGCTATCATTAACATCTCTTCTTGATTCTCCTCATCATTATGGGAGACATCTGAGGCAAAGAAGCCATTTGTGTTGACACCTCAAACTAAGTATAATGGCACTTTTGTCAAGGCTATAGTTCCCTTAGAGGATGAGAGTGAAAATAGAGCCATTTTTGCATGGTTGTACAAAGAAGAAACTCTAGTAGACCTAACAAAGCAAGCTCAATAAATCACTCCTAAGAAATATGGGCCTGATCTTAGACTCATGAAGTGTTTCAGCTACAAGGGAACTAGACCTATTTAGTGCAATAACAATGGCCTAGTTGATCCTATCAAGGAAATAGCTTGAAGAAACAAAGATACATCTTGTCTAGGCTTTAAGAAGGTTCCTTGTCATTTGGGAGCTAACAAATTCATACCAAAACTTGAGAGTTTATCTGAAAATGAGTCACAAGTTGAGTCAGATACTCGGGATGATAAATCAGATGATGAGGATCCTTATCCTTATCCTATTCCACATGATCTAGTTGAATTCTTTGTTGAATTGGATGACTTTATGCCATGTGTCAGCACTATGGATGATACTAGTGATTCTTCTGAGGAAAATACTGATCCATCTAGAGCTCATTCAAACAAGGAAGAGTCTAGTCAAGCATTATGTGTTGAATACTTGTGTAAAAATCTAGATGATGAAGGTGAGTATGTCCCTATCACTATCGAGGAATTCTATAGCCTCTTGCCATGTAGCACCAATTCTAAGGAATATGAGTTTGACACCCTTTCAAAAGTGACTACTCATAAAGACATTGACCAAGTTCATATCTATGAAAACCAACTCGAAGTGGGTGAAATGTCTAGGGTTAGGTTGGATGGGTCTGATCCAACTAGTGTCCTTGAGTCATTAGTTTCTTGTGTTAGTACTCAGAGGCATTCAAACACACTTGTGGATGAAGTCACCATAGGTCTCAAATTGTTGGTCCAAGCATTTAATGACTATAGAATGAATGCAATTGAACCCATCACTACTCTTTCACTCACACATCCTAAGCTTATAGAATGGAACCTTCATGCATCTAGTGAAGTCCCCAATTCCAGAATGACTATGCTCTTCCCTGCTACCTAAACATTGTTGAACCTTTAACATCTTCCACCAATGAGCAAAGCATCAACATGAGTAAAGCTAACATCAACTATCTCATTCATACAATTAAAATAAAAAAATACAAAAGGTTTGATGGTGAAAACCACATTATGGTAGTGTCAAAACCCAAAAAAGTAAAAGCAAAAGATGTATCCAAGGGTGAAAACCTCTTTGAGGCACTCATGGATGAGATATTTGATGCACTTTCAAGTCACTTTCAAGAGATATCATCAATGTTGATAGATTTGACATAGCCAATCAACTTTGGTATGGAAGAACCATCCTCATATGATACATTTGGCATAGTCACTGTCTCTTGAAGAAAAGGAAGAATTAATTGCCTTCTTTCGAGAGAAGAAGATAAGTTTTGCTTGTTCATATTCTAACATACTAGGACTAGATCTTGATCTCATTATACATCATTTTTTCATTGCACCAGGCATTAAACCAGTCAAACAAAAACTTCAGAAAATGTATCCTCATGTTGCATTGCTTGTCAAAGTAGAATTGGAGAAACTTCTAAAAGTAGGATTCATCTGTGCAATTGATTATGTTGAATGGATATCTAACATTGTCCTAGTCTCTAAGCATGATAAATCTATCAAAGTCTGTACTAACTTCTGATATATCAACTTAGCATGTCCTAAGGATGATTTTCCACTTTCCAACATTAATATGATAGTGGACATGATAGCAGGATATGAGATGTACTTACTCATGGATGGGTTTTCTAGTTATAATCAAATAAAAATTTCACTAGAAGACCAAGAAAAGACAACTTTTACATGTGCATGGGGAACCTTCTACTAGAACATAATGCCATTCGGCTTGAAAAATGCTGGTGCAACCTATCAGAGGGCAATAACTATAATTTTTCATGACATGATGCATAAGACCATAGAGGACTACGTGGATGATACCTTGGTCAAAAGTGCAAAATGCAACACTCATCTGTAAGATTTGGGACCCATCCTAGATTGCATGGAAAAATTTAGTCTTAGGCTCAATCCTAAGAAATGCACATTTGGTGTCACATCAGGAAAATTACTGGGATACATTGTGTTGGCAAAAGGAATTGAGATGGATCCAGAGAAAGTTCAAGAAATTATGGATATTCCTCCATCTCAAAGTATCAGCCAAATAAGAGGCCTACAATGCAGACTCGAATTTATTCATAGGTTCATTGCATAGTTAATAGTTAGATCACAACCTTTTACAAATACTTTACATAAGGGTGTGAAATTCAATTGGAGTCAAGATTTGAGCAAAGCTTAACATAGATCAAACAATATCTTGCCAATCCACCAATCTTGATGCCTCCTGTCTATGGGAAGCCTTTGATTTTGTACATTTTAGTAACTAAAACATCTATGGTGATCTTATTAGCTCAAGAGGAAAATGATAACAAGGAGAGAGCTATTTACTACTTGAGTCACACACTGATAATGTATGAGAGGAACTACAACATCATTAAGAAGGCTTGCTTGATAGTTTTCTTTACTTCCCAAAAGTTGAGAGACTACATGCTTGCTCGCACTACGTGGCTGGTGGCTAAAAGAGATCCACTAAAGTACTTTCTCAGTAAGGCAGCTGTCATAGGAAGATTAGCTAAGTGGGTCATGATACTCAATGAGTTTGACATTTAGTATGTTGAATGAAAGGCTATCAAGGGATAGGTGATTGCACATCAGCTAGTAGATGCACCTATGTAGAGTCTCCTACCAATGAACATTGATTTCCCTGATGAGTGAACTCTAACACTCACACATCAAATGTGGGTCATGTTCTTCGACAGGTCCTTTCCATAATAGGGATCTGGTGTTGGATTACTCTTCAGAACACCACAAAGGTATTTGATACCCAAAGCATATAATATTATGTTTCCTTGTACAAATAATATTTTAGAATATGAGGCTTTGATTAATGGCATGAAAATGGCAGCTGAACAGAGAGTGGATCAGTTAGATATCTTTGGGGACTCTCAGCTCATAATCAACCAGGCTAATGATCTGTACCAAACAAAGGATGAGAAATTGATCCCTTACAAATGCAAGGTTTAGACTTGAAGAATTATTTTGCATGCATCACCTTCTAGCAAATTCCTTGGGCAGATAATAAAGCAGTTGATGCTATGGCTACTTTGGCCTCCTTGCTACAGATGCCTTAAAATGATCTCTAACATGAGTTCCTAGTGGAAGTGTTACACTACCCAACTTATGATACCCTAATTCTAGGATGGTATGTTCTATTGTAGGACAAGACTAATCTTACTACCATCACATCTATTCCAATCTCCATAACCAAACCATTCTAGAAGGTCTAACTCAGAATGAGAAATGTTACCTTATCTGTAATGCTTCATGGTATGTCATTATTGCTAACGACTTTTTTAGGATAGGTCTGGATGGAACACTCCTTAGGTGTTTAGAACCTAAAGAATCCAAACATGTATTAATTGATTTTCATGAGGGCATTTGTAGATCCCCACTCAAATTGCTTGACACTAACTCACAAACTCATTAGAGACTTTGGTTACTATTGGCCTAAAATGGAGCAAGAGGCAATCAAGTATACTAAGTCCTGCAAGTAGTACCAACTCCATGGGAATCTAATTCATGCTTCTGCCAAGGAGCTGATTTCATCTACTATAGTGTGGCCATTTCAACAATGAGCCTTCAACTTGGTTGGTTAGATTCACCCAACTTCTTCTAATGGACATAAGTTCATTATCACAGCTATAGACTACTTCACAAAATGGGTAGAGGCAATACCTCTCACAATAGAAAATGGAAAAATTGTAGCTCTTTTTATCAAAAACTACATCATCTATAGGTATGGTGTACCATCCTCCATCATTAATAACAATGGAGGACAGTTCAAAAATAAAGACCTTAAGGAACTATGCAAGAAATTCAAAATCACACAACATTGGTCTTCTATCTATTACCCCCAGGGCAATGGCTAGGTTGAGGCATCCAATAAGGTGATCCTCAAGATCCTCCATCACACAGTCAACAAATCTGGGAGGGACTGGCACTTCCAAATTAATCTAGCCTTGTGGGCATACAGAACAAGCATTAGGACTCCAATAGGTAGAACATCCTTTGCTTTGGTTTATGGAGCAGATGTTGTGCTTCCAATAGAGGTCGAGATTCTTACCTTAAGAATATCTATGAAAGGCCTTATTACTAATTAAGATTACAAGATAGCTCGACTTCAAGAGCTAGTGCTACTAGATGAACATCGACAAGTGGTATGTGATCATCTATAGGCTTGACAACATTGAATGTCAATAAGCTACAATTAGAAAGTTAGGGCCACGTGACTTCCAACTGGGTGATCTTGTCCTAAGAGAGAACCCTAAGAATCAACAACAATGAGTCCAAAAGGGGAGTTTGAACCAAACTAGCTTGGTCCTTACATCATTACTATAATGTATGGATCTAGTGCTTACTAGCTTTCTACAGCCGAGGGAAAAGTGCTCAAGGAACCTGTTAACACTCTCCACCTAAAGTGGTTTTACAGCTGATCTAATCTCACAAGCTCTTTGTACATATCTAAAATCCTAAAAATCAAAAAAAGTCGTGAAAAAAATTGTCACCCTAGTGAAAATCTAGCAAAAGGAACCTTGGTAATACCAAAAAAAATTGAAAAATTGCAAAATGCAAAAAAATCAAAAAAAGAGAAAAATACAAAAAAAATTGAAAAACAAGAAAAGTGCCATTGATGAAAACCTAGAAATAGGCATCATGGTAGCAGAAAAAAATGAAAGCTCTGCCAAGAAGGTGAAAATATGATAAATAGGTGCCTGTTGTTCCCAATGCTCCATCTTGCAATGCATCTTTTGGCTTCCTGTATAGTTGCTTTCCTACTTTAGTTTTCCACTTTTGCTCATGTATCCATGGATTGAGTATTCTCATAACTTGGAGGCATTCCCCTTCAGTGTCATAGAACCTTCCACAATAGTCACCAATTGTTTTACCTATGTCTACCTACTATCACTAGTGTCACTACCTTTCAAGATTCTCCTCATAGAATCTCTTGTGTGACAGTCACCAGTTGTTTTAGCTGCATCTATCTACTATTGCTATTGTCACTCTTTTCAAGATTCTCCTCATAGAATCTCTTGTGTAATAGTCACTAGTTTTTTTAGCTACATTTTCCTACTATCGCTAGCATCACTCTTTGTTAAGATTCTCCTCATAGAATCTCTTTCACAATAGTCACCAGTTGTTTCAACTATGTCTTCCTACTATTGCTCAAGTCATATTTCAAGATTCCTTTATGGAAGATCTCTCTTGCATCGGTTACCAATCATTATGGCTATGTCTGTCTACTGTCACTCAGTCCTCTTAGGTTCTTCACCTCAAAGATTCCTCCTTGACCTCAACCACCAGTTGTTCTAACTGTGTATGCCTATTGTCGTCAGCCTACTGAAGAGAATTATTTCATCCATGTTATGGACACTGACACTTGACATCAATCCCATGACAAACATTGAAATCAAAATAACATACTTGTTTGGATATGTTGAGCATTTTTATTTTTTTTTGCTTTTTCTTTCATCATGTCTCCTCCAGCAACTTGATGATGTCATTTCTAACTAGAGAATTAATGACTGGGGGCATGATCTTTTCTTTACTTTATATTTGTAGTTTAGTGCCAATAAGTTGACATATTCCTAAAAGAGGGGTGTCCACTATAAGAGACTCCATCTCATTTTGGATGGTTGGGTTTACCTCAACTCCCTTTATACGGATATATCAATAATGTTGGTCCTTCTCCTTGTCTACTAGAGTGAACTCTTCATGCTATAGTACATACTAATACTTGTCCTATTAAGTGAATATATGGGTCACTGGGAGTATATCTAGTGCACTTATGTCTCAAGTTACAAATGCAAGGGTTGTTGTGGAATGAATACATACTGAATACTTAGTATAAGAGGGATCTCTTGTATGTTTAATGTGTCTACCATGCAAGCAACATTTTGGTCATCCTAACATTTATGTTTTGATGCTTATGTTAACTTGCTACATCAAAAGGAGCAAATATTTTGGTCATTCTGGCTTCTTGTGCCTCAAATGCTTACATTTCATCCCAACAAACCTATAACATATGTCCTATTCATATTTCCATCATTGCAATATCAGTGGGAATTGTATGACATATGGGATTTTTTCCTATGCTCAGTGATGATAAATTGTTGAGACTTGGTATCTAGACCTAGGGTTGCATCTAGTTTAGGGTTTCATATCACATAGGATTGCATTACTTGGTTTGGAATATGATTCAATTGCAAATATACTTTCATCTTCTTTGATGAGGGATTCTTATTTTCTTAAACGTATCATGATTCTTCATGACTCCACAAATATTTGATCCTTTGGTTCATCCCCTCATGCTCCTCATTGAGATACCTATCACTATCAAGAAAAAACATGAAAGAATACATCAGATGTTAGGTCATTTACCTTTGCATTCCATTCATAAAACCATACATCCATCTCATCTACATAAAAAACTCAAATCAACAATACATCCATGCATCACATCACATTGTCATCTCATAATCATAGCAATAAAGTATCTCATGTATATCAAAAGAAAAAGAAAGACAATGAAAATGACATGAACACAATGATACTTGGCTCCAAAATCTCATATATATCAAAGAATGTGTCAGTACAAAAAATGAGTGTTACTCGAGCGTTATCGATCAAAAATGGTACAAAATGGTGCTAGCACATCGATCAATACATAGCCAAAATCAAAACTCAAAGGTAAGAGCATCAATAGTCTAACTCTGTCTACTGCCCTCACCTCCTAGAGGAGGAGGAGGAGGAGGCAGCATGTTTGGCTTGGCTGGTGGGCATGCATCTCCAGAATCTCATCCATACTCAAAGAAATGTGGCACCTATTGAGCCTCATTAGGCACTACTATGGAGTATGCTGCAAAATAGTAAGTAGCTTGGGCCGGCTAAAGTCTAACCTCATCTTGCAACATCTCTATCCTTTGCTCAGCTACCAAAACCTACTCTCATAGCCTCTAGATCTCATGGTCTTTCTCTACGATCTACGCATCCCTTATAGCCACCTATATCTGCAACTCTCCCAACTATTGGGAGGCCTGTCTAATCCTCTCCCTCACCCTCCTCAAGGCATCCTGAGGCCCTATAGTAGGTTGCTCCTATATCTCCTCATCCAACATTTTGAGCTACTACTTAGGTGCCTACTCCTCTACCTATCATCTCTACACTTGTCAAATCTCTGTCATACCTATGGTGGTGGACCCTGTTGTGCCTATTTTTGTGGTGTCTACTGCTATGGTGGTTATAGGAATGGACCCTATACAGGTACCTACTGTGGTCCTTGCACTGTTATCCCCACTAGATCTATGAATCAAGGGAAGGGGTGACTAACAAAATATGCTTGGTATGTAGGCGTCATCCCTACATTTGTAATTTCTAGGAAGTAGTATCATTGTGCCACAACTAAGTTGCACACATTGTTCATAGAGCTCCTTGGATCTAGCCTCACTGGCCATCCTTGTGTTAAGTCTTATGATAACCTCGCATAGGTGCAATACTCCAGCCAGATATCTTGTGGCTGCCCATATTATTGCCACACTCTTGTGATGGGAATCTTCTCTATGATATGTGTGGCCTAACCTAATAGTGGTCACAAGGAGAACATCCAACTTAGCTCTCTCAAAGCATCATCCCAATCCTTGATCTCTCTCTAGGGCTGTCATACTATAGAGACTAGGTCATTAAGATGAATCCTCCAATGCTCCATCTTACCCAGGCCTACTTAGGTAGCTTCCCTCTATATCTACATATGTAGGGCTCCATTGGCTCTCAAACATCCTCAAAAATTGGTCGTGTCACAAGCAGATGCTCCCATGCCAAGATCTAAAGAACATGGACCCCAGTGGCCATGCTCTTGCTCTCATGATACACTATCTTGTGCATCTCATAGAACATATGGGCGAGCATGCACTAGCCCCACCCAAACCTCTCAGGAGCATCAATCATCCTCTACAACATGATACCCAATCCACACTCTAGGCCATGCTATCCTTTGTCCAACACCAAGAAGTAGCTAATAAAAATGGCTAACACTGATGCCAACCTATGCATGGTCCCATATGTGTGGATGAGCTCATCTTATGTGATGGCTTGCCCTATCGCCAATTCTCTCTAAAATATGGCCCTTAACACCTCTGTATCTGCTCGGGGGACTATGTTGTATACTACTTGTGACCTATGAAAGAGGTATCTGAAATATCCTATAGATATCCTCTTGTGTGATAGTCATCTCCCCCTGTGGAAGATGAAAAGTGTTCATCTCTGAATGGAAATGCTCCACTACTGTTGTCAATAGGCCATGATTCACTAGCACTATTGGGATTCAACATAGAGAGGTAAGATCCAATCTACCAATATGAGCCATGTCTGCATCATTAAGGCTCCATAATAGGACTCTGTATGGCAAATAGTGTGACCTAAATGTGAAATCATCAAAGACCATTTGCACACATGAGAAAAAACAATAGGTAAATAGTTAGTACTTGCTTGTCAAGCCAAAAAAATGACAACACAAAAAGAAAATTTTGGACAAAAACATAAAAAATGCAATCTTTTAACACCAAAATCTCGTGCGAAAATTCATGTTCTTGCACGAGAAAACAAATGCTTGCATGAAGAACTACAACCTCATGTGAGAAGCGATGAGAGTATGAGAAAAAAGTGCCCAAAATTCTATGCATCTCATGTGAAAGGTGGGTATCTCCCGCACAAGATTCCCCACTGATGTGTGCAAACATACACTAGGCTAGTGGATCTTCATGCGAAGAAAGAATTGGGCTCACACGAGGAAGGACACCCTTGCATGAAAACTGATTGACCAAGATTTAAAACATGCTAAAAATGTGCTAAAAAACCTTGAAATGCATGAAAAATCAAATACAAAGCAAGTTTGTTGACTACTCATCGGAGGTCCATAGTCCGCCAGCCAACTGTGTTGTTTGGAATGCTCAAAATGATGTAATCACACTAGAACTACCATATCTCTCTTAGAGCTCTCTTTCATTAAAGACAAAATGTACAAATGATTTGAAATAACCCTTTGGGCCCTTATATAGGTTTTGACCTAATTTTTCAAAGTGCTTCAATTTGCGCAAAAATAACCCCTTGGCTAATTTGATCATCCTGAATCCATTTTAGAGATCAAATTCAAAATCTGACACACCTAAATAGCCCAAAAATGCATTTTAAAATTTTGGGACTGACATGATCAAATGCTTGTACAATCCAAATTCTTCTGGTACTTTGAGAATCTTGGAACCTTTTCAACTCAAAATTCTTCAAATTTTCAAAATTTATTTTGGAAAAAGTCAACTTTTGGTCAAACTTGGTCTTTGGGACCTCAAAATCATGTCAAAGTGACTCCAAATTTTCTTTTGATTGTTCTATTCTCTTCTATATTCTATTGATTCTTCAATTTCTTCTGTCTCTTCAAACATGCTACTTTATTTCACATATATGGTGTGTCATCTTTCGATTTCGCTCCCAAGGGGGTATGATGATTACATCATTGAATCTAAATTTTGACTCAATCTAAATCTTCATTGCTCGGAGCATTTTGTTCCCATCTTATGTCCTCATTACTCAGGGCATCTCATCACTAGGGGCATCTTGTTCCCCTCTATCTGACATCTTTTTTCATCTATTTCATCTTGTCATCAGTTGATCACACTTTATAATAGTTATTATTAGAGTTTGATAGATAGGTATTGGGACAATCTAAACACTGACTCCTGAGGATCAAGCCTCATTCTAAGGATGATTCTATGACTCATGATTGAATCTTGTTATTTATAAATCTAGGTATCTAGGTGTTTTATCTAGATCCCTTAGGATTAAGCTCAATTCTGGAGATAATTCTTAAAAATGTAACAATTTAGGTATCCAGGTGTTCTATCTAGATCCTTAAAGGTTAGGCTTCATTCTAGAGAAAACCTTTTAAATTCTTATCAATTTAGGTATCTAGGTGTTCTATATGGATCCTTAAAGGTTAGGCTTCATTCTAAAGAAAACCTTTTAAATGCTTATCAATTCAGCTATCTAGGCATTCTACTTGGATTCCTTAAGACTAAGCTCTATTCTAGAGTTAATCTTTAAAAACTTATCAATTGGTCTCTATGTCATCAATTTCAAAACCAATCTTACTTATTGATCTTTGCATCATGCTTTTTGATTCTTTGAATCGAATGCGCTACTCCCACATTCATTCAAAGAGGGAAAAAATGTAGTACGCCAAAATTGGCTCATTGCCATGATCACCAATTCTAGTCTATTTTGATTAATGCTAAAGTATTATGTCACTAGGCAATTCTAGTTCTGATTTTTGCTACTTGACCTAAGTGTTAAATGCAAAAAACCCTAAATCTGCATTAATCTGAACATCTATTTAATTCCTAAGTATTGACTCGTATTAGTCACATTAAACCTATTGATTAAGATTTAATTTAATTTGAAGTGTTTATACTTTAATTATATTAAATCATATCCTATGGCTAATGTACAATGGAATTAAAATATTCAATTTAATAATTGTGCTCACTTTAATTAATTAAATTAGATTGTTCGATTAAATAGAAAAAGACTTTTATGAGGTTATGTATCACTTATTAAATTAAATAGTATCTTCAAAATCCCCTCTTTAGTTCTAAAATGGAAACTCTGAGTGAACTACTTCTTGAAATTAGAATCAATCCAATTAACTTGCTCTCACACTTATGAAAAGTTTAGTTAACTACTTATCACACTCAGATTTGAAATAGTTAACTTCACTTGGACGAGGAAGTTTCCATCTTAACTAAATCTTTTGTCCAATCTTAACCATTCATCAAGGTTGATCCTAACCATTGATCCATTCTTGGATTCTATTTAAGGGGCTCTCAATCCCACATTACAAAGGTTGCATTTTTATGCTATTGAATTGTCGTCAAATTGAGTACTCACTTCCGAGGCTTTTACATTGCTATCAGTTTAAATTGTCATCTAGATTAAAGAATGCATACATCTAGCTTAGTTTATTTTATTGTTCAATAGAATAGATTGCATTTCATATAGATTACTTGCACACTCATATTTTTGCATAAATCCTTAATTCTAGAAAGGTATGTTTGCCTATATCTCACTCTGAGAGGTCATTGAAAAAATCCTTCTAGATAGAAGGCAATAGTTCACACTGTGGGGTGTCTTGGATAAACGACTCCATATTTATCCTAGGATGATTTCATAGGTAATGACCATGCTGAAGAGTGTGTGAGATTCAGAGGCCCACAAATCCATGCATACAGTTAGGTGTTAGATGTGATATTTAGTTAGTGTTTAACAAGTATAAGTTATTAATTAGTAGATTGGCCTACACTGACTAATGTGTCAAAGATTCATAGTTTCATGGGTCTAGCTAGTTATTATCATAGATTTGTCCAAAATTTCTCTAGGATAGCACATCCTATCACTTCCCTTTAGAGGAAAGGAGAGAAGTTTTTATGGATGAAGAAATGTGAGGAAGCATTTTGCAAGCTCAAGGAGCTTTTGACCAGTGCACCAATCTTAGCAGTACTTGATCCAGAAGGGGATTTCATGGTGTGTACAGATGGTTCCCTTTAAAGGATTGGAGTAGTTTTGATGCAGAATGGATAGGTGATTGCATATGAATCATGCAAGCTCAAGGATCACGAGCAAAATTATCCCACAGATGATCTTGAGTTAGTAGAAGTAGTTCATGCTTTGGCAAGGTAGAGACATTTCTTGTTGGGGCACAGATTTGAGCTACATAGTGATCATCACAGTCTTTAGTACATTTTTACACAACCTAATTTGAATGCTTTTCGGAGGTGATGGATGGAATTTCTATATGAGTATGACTTCAAGGTAAAGTACATTCAAGGAAAGGAGAATGTGGTGATAGATGCTTTGAGTCGCAGGAGGCATGTGATATCATCTATGACTCTTAGTGTTGATTTGAGGAGTCAGATTCTTCAAGCACTTCCTACAGATTCTTGGTACCAGGAAGTGTATAGAGAAATAGATTCAAGAAGACTTTTGGAGGGTAAGTTTGTAGGCTATTTCCTAGAGTTAGATGGTCTTTTAAGATATTTAGGAAGGATTTATGTGCCGCTCCTAGATGAGCTTCGCAACTTATCCTAAAACAAACCCATCGTACACCTTACTCGACACATCTAGGTATCAAGAAGATGTGTGCTTATTTGCGACGTTTATTCTATTGGTCTGGGATGAAGCGAGACATTGCTGATTATGGGGCTAGGTGTCTTGAGTGTCAAAGAGTCAAGGCAGAACACAAACAACCAGCAGGACTTTTGCAACCAAATTTCATTCCTTCATGGAAGTGGGACATCATCTCTATGGACTTCATAGTAGGATTACCTATGACTACTCATCATCGTGATGCTATCATGGTCACTGTTGATCAGTTGACTAAGGTGGCACATTTCTCACCAATCAGGTCTTCCTACATGGTAGGTTCTGTAGCTAATGTCTTCATGCGTGACATTGTGAGATTACATGGTATTCCTCAAAAGATCATTTCTGATAGGGACCTTGTATTCACATCCACATTATGGACATCACTGTAGCATGAGCTTGGACCACAATTGAATTTAAGTTTAGCATATCACCTAGAGATAGATGGTCAAAAAGAGAGGGTGAATAAAGTTTTGGAAGATATGTTAAGGATGTATGTGATGGATAGGCAGACAGATTGGGAGGACTATCTCTACCTAGCGGAGTTTGCTTACAACAACAGGTATCATAGTTCTAATGGCATAGCACCATTCCAAGCTTTACATGGGCATCCTTGTCATACACCTTTTAGTTGGGACAGTCTTGAGAATTGCATCTTTTTGGGTCCTAAGATGCTTTGTGATATGGAGCAACAGGTAGTGCATATTCGCAAGCACTTGACTAAGACACAGGATATGCAGAAAAAGTATACTGATGCACATAGGACAGATAAGCAATTTGCTGTGGGAGATAAGGTATTCTTGAGAGTGCATCCACAGAAGAGTCTGATCTAATATGGAAAGGGTTCAAAGCTAGCACCTCGCTTTGTGGGACCATTCGAGATTCTTGAGAGGATTGGCCTAGTTTCTTATTGCCTTGCTTTACCACCTAGCCTAGCTCACATTCATGATTTTTTTCATGTTTTAGTACTTAGACAGTATATCCCTGATGTAGTACATGTTCTTGATTGGAATGCATTGTAGGTAGAGGATGGGTAGCTGGCTTTGGAGCTGGTACGTATTCTGGAGGAGCGGGAGTTGACCCTCAGGGGTCAAACCACCGAGCAGGTAAAGGTCCAATGGGACCCTACTGATGACTCTTCAACTACATGGGAGGATGCAGCTAGATTATGAGATTTATATCCCTACTTTTTTGTAGGCTTCCAAGAGTAAGTCTAATCCTAGGGGGGTGGATGTAGAGCCTGCCCTCGCTTACATTTCTTTGGACACATTGTTGCTATAATAGTCAAACTTTGTTAGACTAGTTTATGTTGATGGTTAGTAGCATTATTTTGAGACTATCAAATATTGTGCTATGGATTTAGTTGATATATGATGTGATTATTTAGACTCTACATTTCATATATGCATGATGATTATTAAATTATTTCTTGTTATTGATGATGATTAGTTAGATGGTTATTATCACATGTGTTTTTTTATGGATACTTATCCCATACTTGCATGTGTATGGTGTGCATGTTGGTTCTCTTATTGTATGGCATTTCTGATGTGGTTAGGAAGGGAGTCATAGTCACTTGCTAGTTGGGATCTACATGATGCACCACTTCCTACCATTGCTTGTTTAGCTTAGTGTATATATATATATATTGTATAGACATGATTTTTATGCAGGTTGCAGGTACCAGGTATCAACTTTCCTGAATTGCCAGGATGAGCGTACCCTATTGCACTATCTCAATGGTAAGAGAGGGGAGATAAATTCTCAAGTCCAAATCCTAAACCCTTAAACCATTTGTCCTAGAGAGGTAGCACAAGTATCTGGATGTTTTACCTTCCGAATGTGTCGGATGACATAATTCATGATTTTAACCCTTTAGACTAATTTTGTATGGATTATTCTATGATGGGTTTTCATATTTTATCTTGGAGGGCTATGGTGAAGATTCCATTAATTAAGTCATTACATTCAAAGATTTAATTATTTTGGAAAAAATTAATATAATGTCATGATCTTTAGATATTTTGATTTTAATTAATTAAATGGGAATTAATTGAGTAAAAGAATTAAATAAAAGAAATTAAAATTAATAATAATAAAAATAATAAATAAATAATAATAATAGAAAAGATAAAAGAATTAAAATAAACGTTATAAGTCTACCTAGCCGTAAATGCACCTCTTGATTGCACGTATGTCAACAACACAGGAGTTAGCGCACAAATTAACCACATGGTGTCTACAACCTTGTGACTCATCTAGAAGGTTGGAAAAGACTTGTGCTAAGTTGTCAACACCTTCTAGCTGTTTCTAGAGGCATTCTAGGTGTTTCTTGAGAGTTCTTTATATTTAGGCACTCCTAGAAGCTCGAGGAGTGAGTTTGGAGGACCCGAAAATGTTGGAGAAGGAAGGAGCTTGCTCTACAGTTTCTGAGGAGAAGTGATTTAGCATCAATGTCCATGTAGACACTCATCATTTTTGCATATGGTATTTCGCTTCTAGCACTTCCTATCTTCTTTATGTCTTATGAATGCTTTCTAAGGATTTTCATATGTTACATATCTTGGTTGTATGCATTTTGTCAAGGGTAGTTAAATTCTATATGAGAAAATTCCACAAGCGTAGATTTGATGAATTTTATGAAACTAGGGTTTAGTTGTTTATAGATAAACCTTTTAGAAGGATTAAATTGAGGAAACGATTATTTTGGGGAAATTCTTAATTTACAAATTTGGGAAAGCCTTTCGGTTAAAATTTGGTATGCGTAGACATTATTGAAAAAATATTTTGAAAAAAAAATATATATATATATATATATACACACACACACACACACACACACACATATATATATACATATATACATATGTGTGTGTGTGTGTGTCTTTATTAGAAAGCCCTGCTTATAAAAAAATCACAGTGGAAAAATATTCATAAAATTTGAATCGCTTTTGAAAAAGTGTTTTTAGAGAAACGTTTTAAAAGAAAAATGATTATTGAAATCATTTTATAAAATTTTAAAAAAATTAAATTATATACGAAATTGGGGAGGGGCAGGTAGTCACATCCCACCCCCCACCGGCGATCACTGTCCATGACAGTGGATCCATCGGAAGCCATTTAAGGTTGCACGGTGGCCACTGTTGTGGCAGTGCAGCAGCAGGCCTCCCGTACGAGACAACACTGCAGGTCGTAGTAGACTGCGATATACATATCGCAGCACTTGATAAATATTATAATGTTTCTTTTGTGAATCACAGGTTATATGTGATATAAATCAAATTTTGTAATCTGATTTTATATATATGTTAATAATAATATTAAATATTAACAATTTATATATATATAAATTATTATATTATTATTATATTTATATATATATGTATTATATTATATTATATATATATATATTATTATATATTATTATATATTATTATATATAATATTAATGAAATTTTTAATATTTATGTTAATTATATTTTAAATAAATAATATAGTTTTAAATTAATCAATTTAATTAATTAGAATTTAGTCTAATTAAGGTTAGTGAGAATGTTATAAAAGAAATATTTACATTATTACTTTGGGGTTCTCAAGAGAAGAAATTGAGTTATTTGAAAATGACAATTCATTACCAAAATAACATTTAATGTATATTCTTAGAATATTTTAGTAAATTGAACTTTAAGAGTCATGGGAAAACCTTTAACTAATACACAGGATTGTTATAAGGAAGACAAACAATGTTCTTTCATTTGATACTTAATCTCTTAAACCAAAAACCAAAAACCCCCACACTTAATTTAATTATGTAATTTTAGCAAACCAAAACATGTGCTTGCATTTTGTGTTTTCTCTATGCTATTTGTTTTGGGTTTTTGGGTTGACTAGTTGTAGACTAGTTATAGGACATCTACCAGAGGCTCAGGGGTTATGATTGTGATGCCATAATGATGTCTCGGATCTTGATCTTTTAAACTCAACTATGGTTATGTGAATGTATGTTGATTGATATTGTCTTCAGTCTTCTTGTGTAAGCTATGATTTATGTAACCTTTTTATGAGTTATCAATCGGTTGTATTTGGATTACTTTCCAGTCACTTTGATGGAATTGAATTGTTTATCTGATCTTGATGATGTCATGTTGTGACATGTTTTGACTCAACCATTTTTGGAGTCTTCGATCAGTATTACTTTGAGATGCTTTTTGGTTGCTTGTTGAGAACCAATGACTATTGTGATTATCAGTGATACCTTCAGTTACTAATAGAGAACTGTTGTGGTCATGATTATCTATGGATGCTTTTCAATTGCTCATGGAGATTTGATGCTCTAATTATGGATTATCTTTTGGTATTTTTCTAGTCGCTTGTATAGGACTGTGGTGATTTTGTGATTTATGATTCCATGAGCTTAGGGTAGGTTATCTACTTGTAGTGTCAGGAAGTGGCTTGCAATGGGGCCCGAGGCCCTAAGTGGTTGCCAAGGTAACTCATTGCAAGTTGTTTAATAAGTGAAAGTGTTACACCTAATACTGACTTAAATGAACCTAATAAGATAATTGTTTGTTCTTGCCCAGATCCGTACGATGACACTTTCCCGCTTGCATAGTAGGTTTCCTACATGTCTTTGTTGTGCCTCTAGGATTAGATGTCAATTTGTGTTGGAACCTTTGAGTTAGTATACTTTTAGGATTTCTAGACTTAGAGAGCATTTGTGCTATGTGATTTGATAGCCTATTTAGGACTTGATATTACCTCCTCAGCGCAGTGGGAGTGGACCATTTAGGTTTCACACTGTCGGGTGGTAGTGCTCTTTCCACTCTTATCGTTTGAGATCCATCTGAGACACCATGGCTAATGCATTCTTTGTTGGAATCTATCTTCATCTGGTTCATGGATTATGATGGTGGACATGTATCCTTATATTGATGATTTGCATCTATTAGATGATGTTATCTTATGCTTTATCTTGCATGTTAGATTTATTTCTGCATATGTTGTAGCATGATTTAGGAGTGACATTCCTACTATGTTAATACTGATGATCTCTTTGGTGATTTGGAATGTTATGCACAGAGGGATGGCTAGGACCCATGATGGTCTAATGATGCTATTTAAAATTGGGAGGAACCGTGCACTTAGATAGTTATGTTTGTGATATATGGTTATCTTTTATGATGGATGTTTATATCTTTTATGATGATGATGAATCATGTGTGGTATTTGGTTTCATTTACTTTATAGCATTTTCATCATGGATTAGAGTAGGATGATATACTTTATTTCACATATGTATATTCTTTTAAGCCTTTCATACCCTGTGGCATGTACAGTGGATGATCGAGCAATTGAAAGTGTAATTTAAGAACGTTGAACTTTTCATTATTATTTCATGTGGATGTAGTACTAGATGGTATTAATATTAGTTAATTTTAAATGTGATTCAACGTTAAGGGATCCTTGAAGAATGTAACTTGTTTATGTATGTTTATGATTACTTTCAGTTGAATGATGTTATTGCTTTCGCTACTATGTTATGAATGGTTTTACTTTTATGTTTCAAAAAAAAAATGTTACCAAACTTAGTGAAACTTTAGGTTAATTCTTTGGATCCCTTGTTGGGGCATTACATTTGGTATCAGAGCCCAAGTTTCTACATTGGGAGTGCTGGGTATTTTGGGAACAAAACTAGGATTGTGAACTATTATGTGTACCTCTTTCAAACTTGAAAACTAGGTGAATTGAAAACAAAATCTAAAACTTTTATTTGCATATGTATCACACTGCAACACTTAGCTTTCAAAACTGAAAAATTCTACTTAAACCTAAACATAGGTAAACCTAAAATTGAACTTAGTCTATTTGAAAACTTGTGCCTTTTATATGCATTAATGGTTCTGATAGTACCTTGTATCTTTGATATTGTCATAGGATGGTATCTGGGATAGGGTCTTCTATTAGAGGCCATGGTAGAGGTCATGGAAGAGGCTTTGGAAATGGAAAAGCTATTGGTGTCCATGAGTCTATCTATGGAGGGCTTGCTCATGAAGAGAGTGGAGGAGAGCACGTTAGTGAGCAGTAGGAAGAGAGCCATAAGGGTGACCAAGTTGAGTCTAAAGAGGTCAACTTGAGACAGATGATGCAGACCATTCTTGATTGCCTACCTCCTATTCATGATTAGCATAAAACACATTAGTCAAAACAAGAGCGTAGACCCAGGTCTAGGAGCCCTCAGAGGGATCGTCAAAGATCCATTGTTTCTACTCAGATGAAGGACCTTTCAAGATCCAAGGTCAAGCCCTTTAATGGGCAGGGTTCTGGATATGTGGCTGAACAATGGCTTATCACCCTTGATAGGATTTTTTGCCATGAAGGACTTTGACAGTAATGTTAAGGCAAGATTCACCATTACCAACTTGGAGAATTTTGGGGCCACTTGGTGGATAATTGAGGAAAAGATGTTGGGCATAGATATGAACAGTGTCACTTGGGAGCTATTCTTAGAGAGTTTTTGCAAGTGATTCCTACCAAAGAAATGGAAGTAGCAAAGGGCAGATGAGTTCCATAACCTCAGGCAGTATTCTATGACTATAATAGAGTATGAGGAAAAATTCTACAAGCTCATGTCCTTTTCAAGATTCAGTGACAACTCAGCTCAATTGACACAACACTTTATTAGAGGTTTGAACAATCGTATAATTGGGGGTATCAAGGTATTCAAGCCTAAAACCCTCAAGGATGCAGTACGATGAGCCATCCTTGTTGAAAAAAGTGTCAAAATTGGTTAGGGAGGTTTTGTAGTAGCACCTACAACATTAGGATCTAAGGGCAACTACAAATCAGGTGGAAATAGGAAGCCTCCTTTTTATAATGGGAAACAGTATTAGCAGCAGTCTCAGCAGACACAGTAGTAGAAGGGATCATACACTTAGGGTCAAGGTGGTGGTGGAGGTTCTAACTCTAAGAACAATTGCAATGCTCAACGCAATAAAAAAAATCAGCACAATTAGCCAACTCATAGTAGTCAGTCTTTTGTTAGTAGGAATAGCCATCAGCAGTCAAATGCACCACCTATAGGGAGAGGATCAAGTAGAAGTATAGGATCTTTTACATGTGGGTAGGTTGGACATTTTGTAGCTCACTATCCACAGCAAGCACCTCAGTATTCAGGACCTAGGCCAATAGCATCTAAGCCTACAATTGGAGATGCAAGTAGAGCTCATAGAGTGTTTGCAGTGGTAGATCACCATCAGGCAGATTAGCAAGGAATAATGGTTGAAACCATAGGAGCTATTCGATTTAAACCTCTTTCAATGCTGTTTGATTTAGGTGCTACAGATTCATTTATTTCTCCATCTTTAGTTGCTAAGTGTAAGCTAGATGCGATGAAGCAAGATCATGGTTGGCAAGTGGAACTAGCCTCAGGGATTAAGGTCTCCACAGATTCTATAGTTAATAAGTGTGGGCTTAGCATAGGAGGAGTTGATACTATAGTTGACCTTCAGGTTATACCTCTTGGTTCCTATAATGTGGTTTTGGGTATGGACTGGCTTGGATCTCATAGAGCTAGTATAGACTGCAGGAAGAAGATTATAATGTATCAAGATGACCAAGGGAATGATGTGAAGATTGTTGGGATATTGAGGCCTATATCTTTATGATGATTTCTATTATGCAATTGAAGTAGAGTTTCTGTAAGGGATGTTAGATATTTTTGGTCATGGTAAATGATCTTGATGAGGAAGATCCTGTGAGGAAGACTTTGGATCACCTGATTCTAAAAGAGTATGTAGATGTCTTTCCAAGTGAGATTTCGGGCATGCCTCCAAAAAGGGACATCGACTTCAGCATCGACCTTATTCCAAGAGCAAAGCCTATCTCTAAAGCTCCTTATCATATGACTACATAGGAATTGGTGAGTTGCATCTTCAGCTAGAGGAACTTTTGGCCAAAGGGAGTATTCAACCTAGTGTATCACCATGGGGAGCTCTAGTGCTCTTTGTGAAAAAGAAAGACGGTTCTTTACACCTTTGTATTGACTATAGACAATTGAATAAGGTGACAATAAAGAACAGGTATCCTCTACCTAGGATTGATGACTTATTTGATCAGATCAAGGGAGCTACAATATTCTCCAAGATTGACATTAAGTCAGGGTACCCCCAGCTTCACATTAAGAAAGCTGACATTCATGAGACTACCTTTCAAACTTGCTATAGGCATTATGAATTCACAGTAGTACCTTTTGGGCTGACTAATGCTCCATCAGTTTTCATGACTTTGATGAATGAGGTATTTTGATCTTACCTTGATAAGTTCATATTTGTGTTCCTCAATGATATATTGATATATTCTAAGTCTCAAAAGGAGCATGAGGAACACTTGCAATTCATTTTACAATGCTTGACAGATAATCAACTCTATGCCAATGCAGTTAAGTGTGAATTCTTCAAATTAGAGATTTAGTATTTAGGGCATGTCATTTCAAGTGATGGTATTTTTGTAGACCCTACAAAGATCCAAGCAATAGTAGATTGGCCTACATCGACTAATGTGTCAGAGATTCACAGTTTCATGGGTCTAACTAGTTATTATCGCAGATTTGTCTAAAATTTCTCCAAGATAGCACATCCTATCACTTCCCTTCAGAGGAAAGGAAAGAAGTTTTTATGGATAGAGAAATGCAAGGAATAATTTTGAAAGCTCAAAAAGCTTTTGACCAGTGCATTGATCTTAGCAGTACCTAATTTAGAAGGGGATTTCATGGTGTTTATAGATGCTTCCCTTGAGGGGATTGGAGCGATTTTGATGCAAAATGGACAAGTGATTGCATATGAATCATGCAAGCTCAAGGATCATGAGCTAAATTATCCCACACATGATCTTGAGTTAGCAGTAGTAGTTCATACTTTGACAAGGTGGAGATATTTCTTGTTGGGGCACAGATTCGAGCTACATAGTGATCATTGCAATCTTTAGTACATTTTCACACAACCTAATTTGAATGTTCGCCAGAGGTGATGGATGGAATTTCTATGTGAGTATAACTTCAAGGTAAAGTACATTCAGGGAAAGGAGAATGTGGTGGAAGATGCTTTGAGTCACAGGAGGCATGTGATATCATCTATGACTCTTAGTGTTGATTTGAGAAGTCAAATTCTTCAAGCACTTCCTAAAGATTCTTGGTACCAGGAAGTGTATAGAGAAATAGATTCAAGAATACCTTTGGAGGGTAAGTTTGTAGGCTATCCTAGAGTCAAATGGTCTTTTGAGACATTTAGGAAGGATTTATGTGCCACTACTAGATGAGCTTTGCACCTTGATCCTAGCAGAATCCCATCGTACACCTTACTCGACACATCCAGGTGTCAAGAAGATGCATGCTAATTTGCGGCATTTATTCTATTGGTCCAAGATGAAGCTAGACATTGCTAATTATGTGGCCAAGTGTCTTGAGTTTCAGAGAGTCAAGGCAGAACACCAGCACCCGGTAAGACTTTTGCAACCAAATCTCATTCCTTCATGGAAGTGGGACATCATCTCTATGGACTTCATAGTAGGATTACCTATGACTGCTCATCGTCATGATGTTATCATGGTCACTGTTGATTAGTTGACTAAGGTAGCACATTTCTCACCAATCATGTCTTCCTACATAGAAACTTCTGTAGCTAATGTCTTCATGCGTGACATTGTGAGATGAAATGGTATTCCCCAAAAGATCATTTCTGATAGGGACCCTATATTCACATCTGCATTCTAGATATCGCTGCAGAATGAGCTTGGAGCACAATTGAATATATATATACATTGCCACTTCCTACCATTGCCTATATATATATATATATATATATATGTATACATGCATGGTTTTTATGTAGGTTGCAAGTACTGGGTATCAACTTCCCTAAATTTTTAGGATGAAGGTACCCTATCACACTATCTCAATGGTAAGAGAGGGGAGATAAATTCTCAAGTCCAAATCCTAAACCCTTAAACCATTTTTCCTAGAGAGGTAGGACAAGTATCTAGATGTTTTACCTCTCGAATGTGTCTGATGACATAATTCATGATTTTAACCCTTTAGACTAATTTTGTATGGATTGTTCTATGATAGGTTTTCATATTTTATCTTGGAGGTCTATGGTGAATTTTCCATTAATTAAGTCATTAAATTAAAAGATTTAATTAATGATTTAATTCTTTTGGAAAAAATTAATATAATGTCATGATCTTTAGATATTTTTATTTTAATTAATTAAATAAGAATTAATTGAGTAAAATAATTAAATAAAAGAAATTAAAATTAATAATAATAAAAATAATAATAAAATAATAAATAAATAATAATAATAGAAAATATAAAAGAATTAAAATAAAAGTTATAAGTCTACCTAGGAGTAAACACACCTCTTGATTGCACGTATGTCAACAACATAGGAGTTAGTGCACAAATTAAGCACATGGTGTCTAAAACCTTGTGACTCATCTAGAAGGTTGGAAAAGAATCGTGCTAAGTTTTCAACACCTTTTAGTTGTTTCTAGAGGAATTCTAGGTGTTTCCTAAGAGTTCTTTATATTTAGGCACTCCTAGAAGCTCGGGGAGCAAGTTTGGAGGACCCAAAAATGTTGGAGAAGCAAGAAGCTTGCTCTCCAGTTTCTTAGGATTAGTGATTTAGCATTAGTGTCCAGGTAGACACTCATGATTTTTGCATATGGTATTTCACTTCTAGCACTTCCTATCTTCTTTGTGTCTTCTGAATGCTTTCTGAGGATTTTCATATGTTACATATCTTGGTTGTATGCATTTTGTTGTGGGTAGTTAAATTCTATATGAGAAAATTCCACAAGCGTAGATCTGATGAATTTTATGAAACTAGGGTTTAGTTTTTTATAGATAAACCTTTTAGAAGGATTAAATTGGGGAAACTATTACTTTGGGGAAATTCTTAATTTACAAATTTGGGAAAGTCTTTATGTTAAAATTTGGTATGCGTAGACATTATTGAAAAAATGTTTTGAAAATACACACACACATACATATATATACATATATACATATGTGTGTGTGTGCGCGCGCGTTTATTAGAAAGCACTTATAAAAAAATCACAGTGGAAAAATATTCATAAAATCTGAATCGCTTTTGAAAAACCATTTTTAGAGAAACATTTTAAAAGAAAAATGATTATTGAAATCATTTTATAATTTTTCTTAAAAATAAAATTATATACGAAATTGGGGAGGGGGGGGCAGTCACATCCCATCCCCCACCGGTGGTCACTATCCATGACAGTGGATCCGTTGACAACCATTTAAGGTTGCACAGTGGCCACTACCACGACAGGTCTCCTGTACGGGACGACGCTGCAGGTCGCAGTAGACTGTGATATACATATCGCAGCACTTGATAAATATTATAATGTTTTTTTTGTGAATCATAGGTTATATGTGATATAAATCAAATTTTGTAATTTGATTTTATATATATGTTAATAATAATATTAAATATTAACAATTTATATATATACATATATATATATATATAAATTATTATATATATATGTATTATATTATATTATATATAATATTAATCAAATTTTTAATATTTAAGTTAATTAGATTTTAAATAAATAATATAGTTTTAAATTAATCAATTTAATTAATTAGAATTTTGTCTAATTAAGGTTAGTGAGAATGTTATAAAAGAAATATTTACGTTATTACATTGGGGTTCTCAAGAGAAGAAATTGAGTTATTTGAAAATGACAATTCATTACCAAACTAAAATTTAATGTATATTCTTAGAATATTTTAGTAAATTGAACTTTAAGAGTCATGGGAAAACCTTTAACTAATACACGGGATTGTTATAAGGAAGACGGACAATGTTCTTTCATTTGATACTTAAACTCTTAAACAAAAAATTGAAAACCCCCACACTTAATTTAATTATGTAATTTTAGCAAACCAAAACATGTGCTTGCATTTTGTGTTTTCTCTATGCTATATGTTTTGAGTTTTTGGGTTGACTAGTTGTTGAACAGTTATAGGACATCTACCAGAGGCTCAGGGGTTATGATTGTGATGTCACAATGATGTCTCAGATCTCGATCTTTTAAACTCAACTATGGTTATGTGAATGTATGTTGATTGATATTGTCTTCAGTCTTCTTGTGTAAGCTATGATTTATGTAACCTTTTTATGAGTTATCAATCAGTTGTATTTGGATTACTTTCCAGTCACTTTGATGGAATTGAATTGTTTATTTGATCTTGATGATGTCATGTTGTGACATGTTTTGACTCAACCATTTTTGGAGTCTTCAATCAGTATTACTTTGAGATGCTTTTTGGTTGCTTGTTGAGAACCAATGACTATTGTATTTATCAGTGATACCTTCAGTTGCCAATAGAGAACTGTTGTGGTCATGATTATCTATGGATGCTTTTCAATTGCTCATGGAGATTTGATGCTCTTATTATAGATTATCTTTTGGTATTTTTCCAGTCGCTTGTATAGGACTATGGTGATTTTGTGATTTTTGATTCCATGAGCTTAGGGTAGGTTATCTACTTGTAGTGTCGGGAAGTGGCTTGCAATGGGGGCTGGGGCCCTAAGTGGCTGCCAGGGTAACTCATTGCAAGTTGTTTAATAAGTGAAAACATTACACCTAATACTGACTTAAATGGACCTAATAAGATAATTATTTGTTCTCGTTCATGCCTCGAGTGCTAGTACAGACTAGGATGGGAGTAGAGAGAACACTTGGTTGGGACCTTGCATTCCATAGTATTCCTCATCAGTATGAGAGGATACTAGTGGCCGCATAGGGATTACTAGGGGGTTGGGGTCTATTGAGAGACTACCAGGGTAACTTTAGCATGATCCGCGTGATGACACTTTCTCACTTGCATAGTAGGTTTCCTACATGTCTTTGTTGTGCCTCTTGGATTAGATGTCGATTTGTGTTGGAACCTTTGAGTTAGTATACTTTTAGGATTCTTGGACTTAGAGAATATTTATGCTATGTGATTTGATAGCCTATTTGGAACTTGATATTATCTCCTCAGCGCAGTGGGAGTGGACCATTTAGGTTCCATGTGGTCGGGTGGTAGTGCTTTTTCCACTCTTAGCATTTGAGATCCGTCTGAGACACCATGGCTGATGCATTCTTTGTTGGCATCTATCTTCATTTTCTGCATGGATTATGATGGTGGACACATATCCTTATATTAATGATTTGCATCTGTTAGATGATGTTATCTTATGCTTTATCTTGCACGTTAGATTTCTTTCTGCATATGTTGTAGCATGATTTAGGAGTGACATTCCTACTATGTTAATATCGATGATCTCTTGGGTGATTTGGAATGTTATGCATGGAGGGATGGCTAGGACCCACGATGGTCTAATGATGCTATTTACAGTTGGGAGGAACTGTGCACTTAGATAGTTATGTTTGTGATATATGGCTATCTTTTATGATGGATGTTTATATCTTTTATAATGATGATGAATCATGTGTGGTATTTGGTTTCATTTACTTTATAGCATTTGCATCATGGATTAGAGTAGGATGATATACTTTATTTCACATATGTATATTCTTTTAAGCCTTTCATACCCTGTGGCATGTACAGTGGATGATCAATCAATCAAAAATGTAATTTAAGAACATTGGACTTTTCATTATTATTTCATGTGGATGTAGTACTAGATGGTATTAATATTAGTTAATTTTAAACATGATTCAACATTAAGGGATCCTTGAAGAATGTAACCTGTTTATGTATGTTTATGATTACTTTCAGTTGAATGATGTTATTGCTTTCGCTACTATGTTATAAATGGTTTTACTTTTATGTTTCAAAACAAAAACAAAAATGCTACCAAACTTAGTGAAAATTTAGGTTAATTCTTTGGATCCCTTGGCAAGGCATTGCATGTTGGATTAATTAGTGTTAGAAAAAGAAATTAATGTTAGCAGGTAGTAGGCTTAAAGTTAAAGTTAGCTAGTTATTTTGTTTTTTAGTAATGTCATTTAGTTTTATTTAATTTTAATTATATTGTTATTGTTATATATGTTTTATTTTAGAATAGAGGTTTGTAGGTTTTAGTATTATTAGTTTAATTTAATTTATGTTTTACTAGTAGGTATGGTATATTGTTGATTTCTGTATGGATTATTTGAAAAGTAAATAAAAATAATATATATTGTTTTAGATTAATTTTTAAAAAGATGAGTTAGTATGCTTAAATTTTATATGATTTGAAAGTATAATGCTTGGGCGTTTTAATTAATTGTATTGGATTGCTTTATTTTAAATAATTGATTAATTAACAAATGTTTAAATATAATTATTTAATCATATACATTGGTTATAAACTGAAATAAACTATCAAGGTATTGTTAGGGGAACCTATAACTACCCCTCAATATACCTAGAGTTTAACTAGTGGAACAAACTTATCAAATTATATTAGAACCCTATGTGTCATTTAAGTTATAGTCAACTAGTTTTAACATAGTAGATTTAATGAACCTTTTAAAAAAATTTGTGTTTTTTGCCCCATATTTTTGGGTATGACATATGAAATATATTCCATAATGGGTGGCTTCTTGAGCTCTAATCAAATAAAAATAGCTCCTCAAGATCAAGAAAATACAACTTTTTCTTGTACTTGGAGTACCTTTTGTTGAGACATTATGTCATGTTGCCTTAAGAATGCATGTGCTACCTATCAATGAGCTATGACAACTATCTTTTCATGAAATTATGGACAAAAATATGGAGGATTATGTAGACAATGCCTTAGCTAAGTCCAAATAAAGAAAGACACATTTGGATGACTTGAGTTTGATATTGGATTATATGGAACACTTTCAACTTAGGCTTAATCCTAAAAAAATATTCTTTTGTTGTCACCTCTAGAAAATTGATAGGCTACATCATATCTACTACGGGATTTGAAGTTGATCCTAAGAAAGTACAAGCAATAATGGAAATGCCGCATCCTAGGAACATAAGTCAATTGAGGAGTCTTTAAGGATGTCTACAATCTATTAGGAGGTTAATTTCTTAGCTAGTTGATAGGTCTCAACCATTCAATAAGAATCTTCATAAAGGATCTATATGTGTGTGGAACAATGAATGTCAAAATATTCTTTCTCAAATTAAGGAATATTTAGCTATATCACCTATTTTCATGCCTCCTACTCCTAGGAAACCTTTGATCTTATACATTTCATCTATAGTTACTTCCCTAAGGGCACTATTGGCACAAACATGATGACAATGGAAAGGAGTGCACTATATATTATATAGCCATAACTTAGTTACTTATGAGATCAATTACAAGTTGTGATATTACATGATTTCTCACACTACCCATTTGGTTACAAAACTTGATCCTCTTAAGTACCTTCTAAGTAAACTTGTGCTTATGGGTATACTTTCTAATTAGATGTACTTATATCCAAATTTGACATTCATTATGTCAAATGTAAAGCAATTAAAGGACAAGCTATTGTCAACCAACTCATTGATTTCATGCTCTAGGATAATGCCCCCATGCAGATAGATTTTTTAGATTTATCAATTATGTATGTCACAAAGTGAATCTAGAAAGTGGTCTTTGATGAATCTCATACTCAAAATGGTACTAATTCTGGTATTATATTCATCACACCTCATGGATACACTATTCCTAAGTTTTACAAGCTATTGTTTTCATGCACCAACAATATAGTAGAATATGAGGCTCTTACAAATGGTATAAAATTGGCTATTGAATAGATGATAATTGAGCTACACAAGAGACTTCCAACTTTACATAAATCAAATAAATAATGACTATCAAACCAAGAATGATAAATTGATCCCATAGAAGAAGTTAATAGATGCTCTACAGAATTATTTCACCTTTGTTACTTTTCAACAAATTCCTAGGGTTGAAAATTAGGCGGCATATGCTATGGATACCTTGGCATCCATTCTACAGTTGCAAGAACATGAATCTTGGTTTAATTCCTGGTAGAAGAACTAGATTACCTCACCTATGATTCCTCTAACAACTGAGTGCTTTTTACTATCATTCATCATGATTCCTCCCAGTATGATACCATTTAATCCTACCTTTGTGACAAAATTATCCCTAATAACCTCACTTATAATGAAAAATGACAACTCAATTGTAATGCATCCCATTATACCCTTGTCTCTGGTGACTTGTATAGGAAGGGTATAGACCGAATTCTCCTTAGGTTCTTAGAGATGGATGAGCCCAAATGGGTGTTAGTTGAAGTCCATGATGTCATTTGTGGGTCTCACTCTAATGGCCTTGCACTTGCAAAAAAATTGCTCAGGCTAGTTATTATATGCCTACTATGCAAGAAGATATTGTGTGTTATGTTAAGTCCTATAAAAAGTGTCAGCTACATGGTAACTTAATCCATGCTCCTGGATGTGAATTGATCCCATATATTAGACATTGGCCTTTTTAGAAATGGGCCTTTGATCTAGTTAGAAATATACATCCTAGCTCTTCAAGTAGACATAATTTTATTATGACTCCTACAAAATACTTTGCTAAGTGGGTTGAGGCTGTCCCACTTTCTGATGCTATAAGAAATCATGTTTCTTTGTTCATATTCAAATCATTGCATCTATTGATATGTTATTCCCTCCTCTATAGTCACTAAAAATGGATGAAAAATCAAGAAAAGGACCTTAGGAAACTTTGTAAAAGGTTTAATCTTAAACAACATTGGTCCTCTATCTGCTACCCTCAAGGGAATGGTCAAATTGAGGCTTCAAACAAGACATTGCTGAAAATATTGCATAGAGCTATACAAAGTTTGGGAGAGATTGGCATCTATAGATTAATCTGTGTTTTGGGCATATAGAACTAGAATATGTACATCTACTAGGGCTACTTCTTTTTCTATAGTTTATTGTTATAAGATTGTTTTACCACTTGAGGGTGAGATTCCTTCCTTGTGAGTCTCTTTAAAAGGGATAATCATTGATAAAGATTATAGAGCTATGATGATACATGAATTTGAGGTCCTAGATGAATGAAGTAAGGCTTATTTTGATTATATGAGGGCTTACTAAAAATAAATGTCTATTAGCTACAATAAGAAGGTTCATCTTGTCAAGTGGTGATCTTGTCCTTTGAGAAAATCCAAAAAATCAACAAAATAGGGAAAAAAAGGGAAAGTTTGGACCTAATTCGTTGGGTCCCTATGTAGTCATTATTACATTTGGATCTAGTGCTTATTAACATTCTACACCTAAGGGAGAATAAATCCATGAGTGAATTAACATATTTAACCTCAAAAATTTGTCTTCGTAGTGCTCTTGCTACTCAACTCTTGTAAATATCTTATGATCATGAAAAAATCCCCTCAAAAAAATCATGCATGATGCTAACAAATGCTAAGAAGTAGATAATATCCTTAAAAAATGATCATCTTAGTGAAAACTAGCAATAGGCACTTTAATGCATCACTAAAAAATCAAATATCTCAAAATAACAAAAAAAAAATAGAAGTCCTAAAAAAACTATTGCCAAGTGGTGAAACTTGGAAACAAAAACTACTTGAGACCCTTGCATCTATGTCTATTAGTATCTTTCTTTGCACTTAGGAACCTTTCATCTCACATTTCTTTGGCTTCCCTAGCTTGGAATTGACTCTTGATTAGGTCTAGGGGGCACAAACTACATAGTTTATCATGGGTCTCCTTGTGCATTGGTGTTTATGTGGTTACTCACTCAACAATCTTTTTTAACACTTTCCCTTGAAATTGAGTGTTTCCCAAATATTATCAAATACTTTAGCTATAGTCTAGGATGTCATGATACTCCTCATTGGAAGACTCAAGTCCTAAGGAGATAGTCATGTGACTCACACACATGCACTTAAACACTAAAATGGATAAGAATTATTGACCTATTTTACTTTGTGTATTGTTTATGACAATTTCTTTACTAAGTGTTCCATCCCTAATAGTATCTTGAGGATGTCATTGACTAGAAAACTAGGGGCATGGGGTATGTTTTTTTTTATGCCCATGGGTATATCTTGTCGATCTTAGGTGTCTTGAGCATCTCACTTGTCCCAATTGACATTTAGAAACTTTAATATACCATCCTTTCCTATTTTTTCAAGACTGCACTCGGGGGATATCTTGGCATCGATGCCTTGATATAGGTGTAATATATCTACACTAAACCTAGGGAATCTAATTGCACCATCATGATGACCTTTATGTCTTTGATGCATAGGTTGGGTCCCCACATACCTATTCGATATAGATCATGTTCATATCCTTATAGTTATGCTAGTGATGATTGTATGATCATATAAAGGCCCTAATAAGGCTCAATGATAAAAACTAGGACCTACTTATATAACCCTTACAGTTGCACCTTTGCATACTACATTGTATTTTAGGGTTTTATTTTATCTTAGCTTTGCATTTAAATGTTGAGAGAGACTTCTTTATCTTACATGGATGTGTTGATCTGTTATTTTTATCTTCTTGGTTCTTCTCAATAATGTCTTCACATCTCCTATCTTTTTCTCATCATCTTCTTTTATAGTCCTATCATCAAGAGGGTTAATCTTATCATCACAACTAGCTACCCTTTTGACCTATTTTTGACGTAATTTTTGAGCTCCTCATATTTTTGCAAAAGTCACACCTTACCTAATTCAGACATCTTGAATCCATTTTTTGGGATCAAAATCAAAATCTAGGTTCATCTTACTAGTGAAAATTGTGCTTTAAATTTATTCATTCCTCTACACAAGTGGCTAACCTTTTGAGGCTAAATCTTCAAATCTTTTTTAGAGAGTCATCATTTCTTGATGTCTTCATCATTTCTACTATCTTTTGCTCTTCATACTCATTCAATTTCACTTCATTTCATCATGATTCTTCTTGCTTTGACCTAATTCTGATGCTTTATCTTTCTTGGTCAAACTTATTCAAATCAAGGTATCGCTGCATTGCTTGGTGGTCACTCTTTGGCTTACTCACTTATCTATCACCATGAACTTGCTTGATCTCAATTTGTTCAAATCTAGCTCATTTCTACATCTCCTCTATCTCATTTCAATTTTGATCTTGAGGGGATAGGAATATGATACCATTTCTTTACTTTTCCTAACATGGTTATATATTTTCTCTTCATCTATCTTCTTTCTATTATCACTCATCTCAGGTGTTGTATTCTATATTTCTCTTTCTAATGTTCAGTTCTACTACTAATTGACTACACATTTAGGATCTTCTATCTTTGTGTGGTTTGTTCTTTGAAGTCATATCTATCGATTTGTTTCTTTCTTTTCTTCTTCATTCTTTGACATAATGTGTTCCCAAATCAATCACACACTAGTCAAAGAGGGGCAAATGTAATCACCCAAAAATGGTCATCTAGACTATGAGCCCCCTTTCTAGCATTTTTACAAAGTTTATCCATTGCTTTTTCTTTGTCAAAGCCTCAAAAAAAAATTTATTCAATTATAACATATGGTTTGACCACCTTATCCTAAGTATTTTATTTAATTAAAATAAATTTTTCCTTTTTAATTAAATAAAATCCATAAAGTCCCACTTCCCCTAAGTGTCCAAATGACAATCATTATTCCTATTTTTAAAATTATAAGAGGAAAAGGCATTATTATCTACACATGAATACACAATTTTCTATGTGAGATGAATACTCTATTTCAAAATAACTTTAATTCTCCTTCACACATGTTTTTCCTCTTAAAGATAACCATTGATCTTGCTTAGGTGAGATGCTTGTGTACATGGATCACTCAAGATACATTTTCCACCCTTGATTAGACCTCTTGCCTCTTAATCTAAACCATCCCTTTATCTTTAAAAAGGAGGGTTCTCTCTTCATTCTCTATCTCTTATGCTTTGTACTAACATTATGCTATATGATTTCTAGGTGACCTTGGAGCTTTGGAGAACTTAAAGCATTCTTGCATCTACATCCAAATACTTGCATTCTCATAGTAGCTTCACGATAGTATTAGTTTAGCTTTCTTTTGTGCTCTAGATTAGTTCACATATCTTAATAAGAATTCTTTTTTATACTCTCATTTTATCTTTCTAGCCTAAATTTTTATCTCTCATTTATCTTGCTTTGCATTTTCATATTGATTCTTGGATGCTATCACTCTTGCTCTCATCTTTGAATCTCTTGTTCTATGGTGTACCTTTCAAGGGTTTCATATCTAGGATCATTTAGGATCCACCATACTAATATTTGGAGCCTTTGCATGTCATAGATAGAGAGATATATGCCACCTCTTGAGATGCTCTCTTTTATGGGTATTCTTAAGATTAATGGTTTGTAGAAGTGTGTCTACTTTTTTGGTATACATTGTTTACTTAACAAGAATTGGTTTCTCTGTGATTTTTCCTAGTTTGGATTTATAAATTATGTATGATGTTATGGTGTTGATTTTTCTCATTCTTTCATTCTTTTACTAATCATAATTATTTTAATGGTGTATGTTCTTACTAGATTGGTAAAAAAATTAGAAAATATTTTACAATAACCAATTCATCCCCCTCTTAGTTATTCAACATGTTCAAAAGGAAGATCTATTGATAGTTTGGTCTAGTTCTACCTTATCTTTAAAATGGATCTTGAAGTATGATACAAAATGTTACATAATAAAGTCCCTAAACCTACATATAATAATATCATAGATTTCAGAAAACTCTTTTTATTAAGAAATTAATATAGTTTGTGTGCACTCCAAAGCTAAATTTTTATAAGTTTTCTTACATGAAAAATACCTAGGATTCTTGTGGACCAATATTGTCTTGTAGCCCTAAAAGTTGGTCCTAATGAAGGTAATGTGTTGTTTAACTATAAACTAAAATATTGTATACTTCATAATTTCCTTTGTCAATACATTTATTTTAGTTATCTTTTTTCATTTGTGTTTTATCTCTTTTTGGCTCAATTTTTTCATTATCCTTAGTCATGTCCCTTATATCTTTGATCTTTTAATTGAATCATTATGACTTAGGTTCTTCAATCCTTGCTGTTTTCTCCTTTCATAATCATTTACCCCCTTGAACTTGCCATATTTTTATGTTCTTTAATCAAATGATTTGCTTAGAATACATGCCTTCAAATTAGTCCTACAACCACCTTTTAACACTTTCAAATTTTCTTACAAACTATCTTCATGATTAAGAACCACCTCTCTTAGATGAAAAAATTTAAACTTGATTGGTCATATAAATTTGACTTATTTGGAATCCAATGACTCATTTGAGTTAGTTTTATCTAAGAGATGACATTATCTTTCTCTTAGAAACTCCATTAGCTCAAACTTGTTTTCTCAAATTAGGCATAAAAAAGTGCTCTAAGTTTCTAATCCAATATTCCACCAAAGAATTATTAATCATGCCTCTCAATCTCACCTTTTAACATTATAATAATTTTTTGTATTGTGAAGAATTGTGAAGTCATAGTTTCTTTAAAAATTAGTGTATTATAGTAATTTAAACATTTTGTAAGTACTAGATTTATATCTATCTATTGTAGAAGATTATTTGAGTGCCATAGTACTAACCACAATTATATTTTTATTATATTTTATTATATAATTTTAAATTTAACTGTTTGATTTTTATTATATTTTTTTCCCTGACCTATATGCTTCCTATGTTGCCATCAACCTAGCCATCTCATCAATTTCCTTCATCTAGCTTATAATTTTAATTTCATTGACCCACCTCCTACTACATCATATATTGAATCTTAGGATGTTATAGTTTGCATTTAGCATTTCATATAAAATGCAAAAATAAATAAATATTGTTGTACATTAGTCATATCAATCCCTATATTAGTCTAATTCCACTATTGAAGTTTTCAATAACCTAAGTTTAGAATTATCCAAGATTGTAAGTGTGAATCAATAAACTTCCATAGTAGAACAAAGATGAAGCACAATAGTACTATGTCTATTTTATGTGAATAAAAAATAGATGACATTTGAAAGAGTGAATTAATAACCTCCAATAAGTGGAAAATTATGAGTACAAAATAATGTTAATCACATACAAATGGAGAATGTATATAATATGAAAATCATTTTGCATACATATGAAAGAATGAGAATGTTAGAAGGTGGAAATGAGACTTTGGCTCTCTCTCTCCAAAGGTGCAATACCTGTGAGATAAGTGTGTGAGAAAGTGCCAAGTATGCATGTACTAGGTGTCTCATAGACTGAGGACACATGTCTCAATGCTATGAAGTTATATATATATATATATATATATATATATATATATATACAAAAGAACCTAGAGAAAAGGTTGAGTTATGGTATGAAAAAGGAGTACAAAGATCAGTTAAGATAGTGATGATATAGTGCATTGATTATCTACTTAAGGTTGTAAAGGTTGGATACACCGATTAAGTCTAGAAGAACAAGTAAGAAGAATTGAATCTGCCAAGCTTGACCGAGTGGATAGTAGGTGTTGAGAAAAATTAGTGCAAGCTGAGTAAAGTTTAGTTGATGTCGAGTACTATTAAACTTTAGTGTTTGCCAAGTTATCTAGTGGATGATGAGTGGAAGAATAGTATAAAAGTTGAATGCCAACATATTGATGTCAAGTTCTAGTATTCATGTTAAGTCATGGATTTGATGAATTAGACCCAACTATTTGTTTTCTTGAATTTTGTGAAGCATGTGGATGATAACTATGATGATTTGGTCGCACATCATTCATGGTAAACTATTTTGAGTTGAATTCAAAGAGGATTAAAGGAGAAGTTTCTAAAAGGGACTGAAATGTAAATATGGGTAGATTCATTGAATCCTACCTAATCCTACCTGACCCTAAAATGGATGATAGAGGATGAACAAAAAAGATCTTAATTTTCTATTTATAGAAATGGTTGGTTAGAAGCAAGGTTGCTTAATGTTCAAGAACTTAAGTTAGACAAGAGGTCTAAGATATTGCTTCATTCAAACACTGAACATAAGAGACTATTATTGGTAAGAAAATCAAGAAAGCTTAAGAGTATAGATGCTTGAAGGTTGAAAAAGTTATCAGAACTGAAGTGTGTAAAAGCCAAGCAGAATGGAGGACTAAAATAGAGATCTGTAATATGTAATTGAGTTGAAAGTTGTTATTAGATCAAGCCTTGTTGTTACTTTCTATTTATTGTACCAATCTAAGGTAAATCCTTTGGATTAAGGTTGACCTAAAAGTAATTTTTATTGGGTGGCATTCCAAGTGAATGATCTTAAGTCCTCTAACAAGGCTTACTCCTAACTGGGTAATTGAAATCCTCTAACCAGGTCACATTTAATTGTGTATATTGTGACCTTTAATAGGGTTGGCCTTTTAAAGGGCATCAATTAGAAGAGTGAGAATGAGTAGCATGTTACTGGTGGTTCTTTCCCAAGTTGGGTTTCCACATAAAGTCATTGTTTCAAATGTGTTATTGAAGTTGTTATATTTCATTCTTACATTTCTATAAAGTTGATTTGATAGTAATTTACAAAGTTTAAGTGATTGTATGATCTAATGGATGCATGTATGAATATGTTTTATGGATATGGGTTCACTAAGCTATGAAAAGTTCTATTTGTACATTTGGACCTTGGATAATTGATTCACCCCCCCCCCTCTCATGTATTCTAAAGAATTCTAACAATTGGTATCAAAGTCATCTACTTAAGATGGCTAGTTTGAAGGTACTAGAAGAAAAAGATCAAGATGTCAAAAAGGGAGGTACCCAAGCTTAATAGGGACAACTTTCTTGCATGGAGAATTCTAATGAAGCTACACTTAGGAGATCTTGGAGACCATGCACAATCTACCATCACAATGATCATGTTGATCCTGCTTGAGCCCTAACTAATTCAAGATTTGAAAAAGAAGAAAGAACTCAATCAGACAATGTTGGAGATTGCCTCTACCCTAACTTATACCAAGTTTGATGACATCAAGGGTTGTGATAGTGCAAAGAATATGTGGGATGCTCTTCACATGATATATGGAGGTGATGCAAATGTTTTGAGAGCCAAATCTAAAAGTCTTAGAGGTAAGTTTGATGATATAAGAATGAAAGAAGCTAAGAATGTTGCTCAATATTGCTCTAGGATAAAGATGTTGTTAATTCTATAAGAGGATCTACTGGTAAGATAGATGATAAGACTATATTAAGAAAAATTTTGAGAACACTGTTGTCCATCTATGCCATTAGAGTTTTTGCATTAAAAGAACTAAGATGTATACTAAGGTTCTAATCTAACTCTTGAAGGTCTGGTAGGTAGGCTCACAACTTCTGAGCTATCTAATTCTAATAACTTCAAATCTGACAATGTTGAATCTTATTTTAAAGCTAAGCTACCATTGAAGGAACCTAATGAGAATAAGAACTATAGAGGTGGAGACAAGTACAAAAGTAGAAGAGTTGAAGATAGTAAAGATTACAAAAATAAAGGCAATAAGTCTTGATACATTGCAAAAGAAGAAACCAAAGATGGATCTGAAGATCATGATGATGAAGTGGTGTATATTGCAATGAAGGATGATTCTGATGAGGATGAGGCAACTGCACTAGTGTCTTGTGGGAACAAGAATGATAGATGGATCATTGATAGTGGATGCTCATATCACATGATTGGGGATAAAAAGTAAGTTCATTACGTTGAATTATTATGATGGAAATAATGTAAGGTTTGGTAATGATGCACCTTGTTTGATAAAAAGAAAAGGTTCTATCAAACTTATAGAAAATATTTTATGTGACAATGCTTATTATGTTGAAGGATTTAACTATAATTTGTTGAGTGTGTCACAATTGAATAGTTTAGGTTGCAAGGTTGAGTTTGAGAACAAGATCACTAAGATATATGATATTGATAGAAAACTAATGGGAAAAGGTGATCAGACTAGAGATAATCTATTCCACCTTGATATAGATGATGTTACTTGTCTAGTTGTAGAATTTGATGATGTGTGGTTATGGAACAAGAGTTATATCATGTTAATTTTGATAAATTGATTAGTATTAGTAAGATGAGAAAAGTCAGAGGTTTGCCTAAGTTGGAGAAACCTAGCAATATTATTTGCAAACAATGTCAGTTAGGTAAAATGAGAAAGTCTAGTTTTAAGAGTAAGACTCGCACCTTTAAAGGAATTTTGGAGATTTTTCATACTAATTTGTGTGGACCAATTGATGTGAAAAGATACAAAGGTGATATTGATGATTATTCTAGGATGATGAAAATTATGTTTCTGAAATAGACATATAATTATTTTCAAATGTTTAAGTTGTACTTAGAGAATGAAACAAGTAAAAGTTTGAAATGTTTGAGATCTGACAGAGGAGAATTTACATCAAATACGTTTGAGATGTTTTGTAATGATAGAGGAATTAAAATACCCCTAGGACCCCTCCACAAAATGGAATTACTAAAAGGAGAAATAGATCTATAATGGACTATGCTATGATACTCATGATAGTAAAGAATCTTGCTTTGAAATACTAGAGAGTGGTTGTAAGTAGAATTGTCTATATTTTGAACTATGTGCAAGTCAAGAAAGGTACTCATTCAACACCTTTTGAACTGTGGTATGAATACTTACCTAATGTAAAATATTTTAAGTTATTTGGAAGCAAGTGTTATATTCTTAAAGATTTTAGGAATGGTAAATAAGATGAAAAAATTGAAGAAGGTATATTCCTTGGCTATTCTACAAGAAGTGAATCTTAAAAGTGTTTAAATACTAACACTAACAAAGTTGTGGAAAGTGTAAATGTAAAATCTAATGAACATACATAAGTACATGAGGCTGAACCTATGAAGGAACCAAAGGAATAGAAATCATTTGTATAATTTTATGAAGGTATTCCTATTGATGAAGATGTTATGAATCAAGTTACAAATTGATAACAAGTTCTAGTGAATGTCAAGTTACATACAATGAATGTCGAGTTGCATTCAAGAACTTAGCTACAATTAGGTACTGAGTTATAGAATGAAGTTGAGGCACATTCTAATTCTAAGATTAGTTTACATGAAAGAGATGTTGAATTACCTAATACAGAAGTACATAGTGACTCTAAAGTTGATAGACCAAAAGAGGAAAATAGTGCAAAACCCAGATTGTCAAAGCATGTCAAAATACATCACCCTATTACTCAAATTATTAGAGATAAAGATGCAAAACTAATGACAAGAAACAATTTGAGAAATTATACATGTTTTCTTAGCATGAATGAACCTAAAATAGTGAAAGATGCCTTAGAAGATGTGGATTGGAGTAAAGCCATGAAAGAAGAGATTGAACATATTGAGAAGAATAAGACATGGACTCTAGTTCCTAGACCACAAGATAAAAATGTGATTGGCACCAAGTGGGTGTACCAAAAAAAGTTAGATGAAAATGGTGAAGTCACAAGGAATAAGGCAAGATTAGTTTGCAAAGGGTATGCACAAGAATAAGAGATAGACTATGGAGAAACATTCAATCCTATTGCAAGATTGGAAGGAGTAAGAACTCCACTTGCTTACTCTACGTACAAAGGTTTCAAAGTTTATCAAATGGATGTTAAATCTATATTTTTGAATTGCATATTCAAAGACGAGGTCTATATAGAATAATCAAAAGGAATTGTTGAAGCTAACAACAAAAATATGGTTTGTAGAATACACAAATCTTTATATGGTTTGAAGAAAGCACCCAGAGCATGGTATGAAAGGCTTCACAATTATCTTGTGAAAATTGGATTTGGGAGTGTTACAAGCTAGAGTTGTCATTGCACCAAAAGATCAACCTGTCAATGCCTAATACAACCACTAGACTTATAAAACATGGGAGGTGGTTAAACCATGTCACAAATCTTGAAGGGGAATATTGGTATTTAGTCTAACAATCCCCCCTTCCCCTCAGTGTTACCCGAGGAGATTTGAACCTATGACCAAGATCTAATACCACTTGTAACAAGCTAGAGTCTCTGTTGTACCAAAAGATTGACCTTTCAATGCTTGATACAATGACTAGACTTATAGAACACAAGAGACAGTTAAGCCATGTCATGAATCTCAAATGGGAATGTTGGTAGTTAGTCCAACAAAGAGGATTGATGATAACAACAATCTATACTTGAAGATAGGAAAAGGCAAAGGTATTTTACTATCTAGAATTTTTGTTGATGATATCATATTTGGAAGTTAGGATACTTTATGTAAAGATTTTGCAAATGAAATGAAGAAAGAATTTGAGATGTCTATGTTCGAAGAGATCAAGTTCTTTGTGGGTTTGCAAGTACATCAGATGAATTATGATATACATCACTTAGTCAAAATATGTAAAGGAGATGCTAAAAACTTTTGGATTGGAGGATTCCAAGAAAGTAAGCACACCTATGGTGACTAGACATAAATTGTCAAAGAATGATGATTCATCTGATGTGAATCAAACATTATATAGGTTTATGATTGGCAAATTGTAATATGTAGTACATAGAAGACCTGTTATTGCACTATCTATTGGGATAGTTGCAAGATTCTCTATTGATCCTAGGGAGAATCATTTGATGGATGTTAAGAGAATAATGAGATATCTAAAAGGTATAGAAGACTATGGTCTATACTACAAGACTAAATGAGAAGTTTGTGTTAAGAGCCCATACTAATGTTGATTGGGTTAGAAATATTGATGACAGAAAGAGAACTAGTGGAGGATCATTTTTCTTAGGAATAAGGCTGGTTACATGGACTAGCAAGAAACAAAACTACATTTAATCTATTGTTGAAGTTGAATATGTTGTTGCTACTATTAATTATAAATAACATCATATGGATCAAACAGTTGCTCAAAGGTATGAAGGAGGAAATCACTAAACATTTGGTCCTTTATTGTCATAATACAAGTGCTATAAATATATCAAACAACCCTGTGATGCATACAAATACTAAGAACATTGCAATCAAGTATCATTACTTGAGAGAGCTAGTTCAAGATAAAGAGGTGAAGATGGAATATGTGAATACAAAAGAGAAAATAGTTGATATATTCACAAAAGCATTACCTAAGGATTCTCATGAGTATCTAAGAGGTAAACTAGGGGTGATACCCCTATCCAAGGCTATTTAAGAAACATGATAAGTGTCTTGCATCAACTAAGATGATTGAAATATGTTACACATTGATGGAGTGGATCTTAATTTGAGAGTTGCCTAAAGTAATTAAAGAGCTAGAGCTGCAGATCAATCACAAGCTAGGTGATGGAGGGAGAAACTAAAAATGTTCATATCTATATATTAAGATGAAAAATCTTTGGCATTGTTGTCAAAGAGGGAGATATTTTGGGAGAAATTTGGGATAAATCCAGAGAAAAAGAAAAATACAAAAAGGAAGAAACGTGGAATATCTACTCAGAGGGAGATAGCGTACCTAATGATTACTACACAAATAAAGAAATGGCTAAAACACATACATTTACCTAGTAAGAGGAAGATAGTGGTGAGGGAGATACAAGAACAGATAGACAGAGATAGATACTTGAATATTAGAGAGAGGAAGTAGTCAAGAGGGAGTCATAAGGATGCGTTGATTGTTTGTTGATTAGAATATAATTTTGTAACTTATACAGAAGATGAAAGCTACTAATAGAGAGAGATATTTTAATACAAGGAATTATTTTCTTTTTCATATTATTGTTGGTTGTACTAGTTGTGTTCATTTTCCATCAATGCCAAAGAGGAAAATTATTGAAAACATATTGGTATAAGTATGAGAATGTGTTTCAATCATTATTTTGTCACTGTTGTCAAACCCGCTACTTGCCAGTAAGACAATTGTTTAGTTGATTTGAGTACTATTGTTTGTTTGATTGATGAGGGCATTTTCATCAAATGAGATAACAAAAGCATCTAGATAAAAGGTAAAGTTATGGTATGAAAAAGGAGTACAAAGATAAGTTAAGATAGTGATGATATAGTGCATTGATTATCTACTTAAGGTTGCAAAGCTTGGATACAATGATTAAGTCTAGAAGGACAAGTAAGAAGAATTGATTCTACCAAGCTTGACTAAGTGGATAGTAGGTGTCAAGAAAATTTAGTGCAAGCTTAGTAGGAAATTAGTTGAAGCCAATCAAAGTTCAATTTCAGTAAATGCCAAGTGATACAATATAAGCTGAGTAAAATTTAGTTGATACCAAGCACCAGTAAACTTTACAGTTTGTTGAATTATCTAGTGGATGAAGAGTGGAAGAACAGCATGGAAGCCAACTGACAATATATTGATGTCGAGTGCCCGTATTCATGTTAAATTGTGGATTTGATGAAACTGAGCTAACTATTTTGTTTTCTTGAATTTTGTGAAGTGTTTTGAAGATAACTATGATGAGTTGGTGGCACAAAATTCATGGTAAACCATTTTGAGGTGAATTCAAAGAGGATTGATTGAAGGAGAAGTTTCTAGAAGGGACCCAAAAAAAATATGGGTAGATTCATTGAATCCTACCTAACCCTAAAATGGAAGATAGAGGATGAATGACAAAAGATCTTAATTTTCTATTTATAGAGATGGTTGGTCAGAAGCAAGGTTGGTCAAATATTTGAGAACCTAAGTTAGACAAGAGGTCTAAGGTATTGCTTCATTTTGAGATGAAACAAAAGAGACTGTTATTGACAAGCAAAGAAAGAAGGCTTAAGAGTGCATATGCTTGAAGATTGAATAAGGTATCAAAATTGAAGTGTGTGAAATCCAAGTAGAATGGGGGACTTAAACAAAGATCTATAATCTACAATTGAGTTGTAAGTTGTAAATCTTTTAACTAGGTGACATTCCAAGTGAATAATCTAAAGTCCTCTAACAAGGCTTAAACCTAACATGGTGATTGAAATCCTCTAACCAAGTCACATTTAATAGTGTGTATTGTAACCTTTAACAAGGTTGGCCTTTTAGAGGGCATCACTTCAAAAGAGTGAAAATGAATAGCATTTTACTAGTGGTTTTTTCCAAATTGGGTTTTCACATAAAATCATTGTGTGAAATGTGTTATTGAATATGTTATGTTTCATGCTTACATTTCTACAAATTTTATTTGACAATAACCTACAAAGTTTAAGTGATTGTATGGTCTAATAGATGCATGCATGAATATGTTGTATGGATATGGGTTCACTAAGATGTGAAAAGTTTTATTTATACATCTGGACCTTGGATAATTGATTCACTCCCCCTCTCATTTATTCTAAAGTATTCTAACATACATACATACATACATAAATACCTATATATATATATTCTAAGTTTGAATAGATCAATTCTAGAAGGGTGAGATCATAACTAAATGTAGAATTAAACTATTTACACTAAACACCTCGCTCCCACCAAGTTCAGCTTAGGGAGAAACATAACTAAAATGACAAATCATGAGTACTTGGACATGTTAGGTACTCATGTACAATTTTCCCATACAATGGAAAAAGTATAAAATTTGGGGAGAAAAAATAAATTATCTTAGTTCAAGAAGGTCAGGAGCCATGATCGTTGCACTTAATTATATGTTTATGTATCTCTACATGTAATTCCCTACCAAGAAACCCTTGGAGAAACAAGCCAAGAAAACCTAACATATTTTTTGAAACATTCAAGATTAACTTAGGAAATTTCAAAAAAACATGACACTACACAAAATTTTGAATTTGCATGATGAAATGTACCAAAATGTCACATGCGAATAACACTCTAGAACATCTACAAAAAGCCACACCATTGTATAAGAAAGGAGATTAAAATGAAAGGCTAGCAACATAAGAACTTTCCATTCAAAAAAAATAACATAGAGAGGGGAATACTAATGACACACACTATGATCATGTCCTCTCACCAAATGAAGTCAATATGGGTTGTGGGATCCTTTCACTTCCAATCTATATCATGATAGGTCAACCTACTCAACCTCAAGTACTGACAACACTCACATGAGTCCACTAGCTCAATTGTTACCATATGACATCTTATCACAACCTAAAAATGTATAAGAAGATGAATAATGTCCCTAAATGCCAAATTACTAAAAGAAAATTCTAATAACACCTTTAAAAAGTAAAATGAGGTTTTGAATCTTAGAAGAATTTGCAAGAACCTATATGAATTCTCTTTATCAACTAGGCTTTCTTCTTGGTGTTAAATGTGTTGATTGGCCTTTAAAAAAATTGAATACACATATTGATTCCATGAAAACCACTAGAACACATTCCCAAAATAATTGGGCCACTTTGAAGGTTCCCTTGACTCTTCAAGCCCTAATTTCAACTTCAAAGAACTCCACTATCCATCTAAGGATCTAAAGGACATGGTGGATAAAACCACCAGATATGAGATTCCTCAAGAGACTAACACACCCTATTAGGGAACAGGTGAAATGAAGGGATACTATAGTGGTGTGATATACTCTTATGGGTGCACTATAGTCTACTAGGTTTTCTAGTGTTTAATCCAAGCACTAGTGTCCTTAAGAATACTATCGCATGATCCTAACTAGTGGGGAAATCAATGCTAGGGTAAGACCTTAGAAATAATATTGACATGTTGGATTAGATAAAACACACTACGAAGACCCAAGGAACACATAAACACCAAAAATTGACAAGGGGACAATGTAGACAAACTACTTCCTTAGAGACTATGTATCAATAATGATCATAAAGGAGAAAGAAGGAGATCCCTAAATGCCTCTTAACAACCCTAAAATTCCAATAAAGGTTCAAACACACTAAAGGGGTATAAGAACCATGACATACATCACCTCAGGTTTGTACAAGACTAACCAAGATGCATTTGGTGAGCCCTAGTTAGACCTTAGATTGACTTGAACACACTTGACATGACTAAGTCACTATAACAAGGTATGACAAACACCCTTCAAGAATAATCGAGATGCCACTAGACTTGTTTTAATTCCAACTAAAATATTTGTATACATTTATTAGTGTTCATCCATAAATAAAATAAAAAATTTGGAGAGCATATCAAATTGTATTTGATACCTAAAATTACACATGTTAAAACTACTCAAATGTATTATATAGCCACATGATTACACCATCCTCATATAGGACCACTCTAAACAACTACATCATTGCATTACAAAGCATTTAAGCATGTTTCATTTTTTTCATTGCATGAATAGAAAACAATGTGAAGGATTGAGAAAGCCTGGGAGAAGGATGAGTTTTAAGCCAATTCTAATGAAAATATATCTAATCCCTAATGGTGGTTAGAAAAACTACCTTAACATGTAGAATCCAAGAATTCAATAAATCATATGTAAATGATAAAGATTTCACACATGGCATAAAAGAGTATGCATATCATATATAATCAACAGAAAATATCCCAAAAGGAAAGAAACGTAAAACATCATAATTCAAATCTAACTTGATCTAAAAGAAGATATAAACACCAATACAAGTAGGCAACCCATGAAGTAGATAGATAAGAATACCTCTAATCTTCAAAACATAAGGTGACATAAAACATCATGATATATTTGTCTCAAATTTGTACTGAGAGGAGGACTGAATTGATACAAACTTTCTTACTAGTTAGTTGAGTTACTTTGTTTAATATTCTAACTACCAGTTCTGTAATCAACAAAGTAATGATAAATGCAATATAGTAAAAATACACAAATTCACACAAGAGAGAATACATAAATGACACATGAATTTTGTATGTGGAAACCATTTGTGTGAGGATGAAAACCATTGTGGGAATAATAAACATCAAGGTTGTTAGTCAAGAACACAAGGTATGTAGACTAGTAAAAGAACTCTATGGCTTGAAATAGGCTCCTTGGGCTTGATATCAATGTGGGTTGATGAGATTTCATAAAATTTTATGAATGTTCTAAGAACAATTCGAGCCTCTTATGATCTAGAGTTTTTTTCCATATTTAAAATAATAATAAGTAAATCAAAGTCATTAGAGGTATTTTATGAATTGTGTGGTTTGTCTTCAAACATTTTTGTTGGAAATTGCAAGATTGGTTTAGGGTTTTGATCCTCTGATTTCTTGATTGTAGAAATTTTATTTTATTTTTTAGGTTTAAATGTACTTACATGTTTATTGCATGTACTTGCATGCACTATTTTACCATGCAAACCCTCATGTTTCTCAACATGAATATTTTTCTGACGAGTTTTCATAGCAAGATAAGAATACCTCTAATCTTCAAAACACAAGTCGACATACAACATCATGAGCTTGTTGTCCCAAATTGGTACTAAGAGGAGGGGTGAATCAGTACAAACTTTCCAATTTGTTAGCTAAGTTACTTTGTTTAATATTCTAACTATTAGTTCTTTAATCAACAAAGTATTTGATTTTTGAGGGTTGAATGTGCTTTCAGCATTGTTTTACCATGCAAACTGTCATGTTTTCCCACATGAAGATTTTTTTATGTGTTTTCATAGCAAGATAAGAATACCTCTAATTTTCAAAACATAAGGTGACATAAAAAATCATGAGCTTATTGTCCCAAATTAGTACAAAGAGGAGGGGTGAATCGATATAAAATTTCCATTTGGTTAGCTGAGTTACTTTGTTTAATATTCTAATTACTAGTTTTTTAATCAACAAAGTAATAATAAATGCAACATAGTAAAAACATAAAAGTTCACAAAAGAGAGCATACATAAATGACATATGAATTTTGCATGTGGAAACCCTTGGTGTGAGGATGAAAACCATGGTGGGAGTAATATACATCAAGGTTGTCAATCAAGAACAGAAGGTGTGCAACCTATTAAATGCACTCTATGGCCTATAACAGGCTCCTTGAGCTTGGTATCAATGTGGGTCAATGAGATTTCATAAAATTTGACAATTTTTTTAAGAAACAACTGAACCTCTTATGATCAAGAAAGTAAATTAGATCTTTCAAATTTTATTAACAATTTGACTTTCATGGATGTTGATCTCTCGAGGGGTAGTTTCACTTGGTCTAATAGGAGAGTGGGTGGGGATTGCATCTAGGTCCATCTCGAAAGAGCCCTAATTTCCCCTGATTTGATGCAAACTCACTCTTGTAGACTTTCCCTTCTCCCTAGATTTGGTTTGGATCACTCTCCCATCTCGATCTCCTTGAGTTCCCTAATGGTCAAAAGGAATTTTCCTTTTTGTTTTGAGAAGATGTGGACTTCCCAACCGGATCTAGAAGCCAAGATTTCTTCTTGGTGGAACATTGAGGTGGAAGGTAGTACAATGTTTAGGATAGCCCAAGAATTGAAGAATGTGAAAAGAAACATTAAAAGTTGGAATAAGTCAGACTTCGAGCATATATTCCAGGAGAAGGATGAGAAGTTAGATTAGCTTCGTATAGTCTAAGAAGAGATTCAGTTGGAGGGATATAATGACCTAAATAGGACTGAAGAAAGGTCAATTCTATCTGATCTACATAATATCATTAGCAGGGAAGAACACTTTTGGAAGCAAAGATAAAGAATTAATTGGCTCAAAGAGGGGGACTAGAATACCAAGTTTTTCCATTTATACACCTTAAAGCATTGGGCTCAGAATAGGATTTCAAGCATCAAAAGGGGCCAAACCTTGTTTTCTAAGGATGATGAGATTGTAGATGAAGCTGCAAATTTCTTCTCTTCTCTTCTTTCTAAAGATCCTTCTCTCCTTGATAGATCAAGAGGACATCTTAAATGTTATTCCCTCAGTATTGTAGGATCACCATAATTCTATGTTGAAGGTTATTCCTTCTTCACAAGAAATTTATCAAGCCCTTACTTCTCTTCTTGGTGATGAAGCTCTTGGCCTAGATGGTTTTTCGACCTTCTTTTTCCAGATATATTAGGAGGTGGTCAAAAGGGATGTTGTGAAGGTTGTGCAAGGATTTTTTGGAGCTAGGAACCTTTTGAAAGAACTCAATGCTACTTTTCTAGTTCTTATTCTAAAAATCCCAAGGGCTGACTCGATGGATAAGTTCAGACCCATTAGCCTTTGCAATTATTTCTATAAAATCATCTCAAAAGTTTTGACTTCTAAGCTTCTCAATGTCCTTATCTGATTATCTCCCCGTAGCAAATTGGCTTTGTTCTAGGGAGATAGATTCTTGACTCTATTATTATGGTTTATGAGGTGATTAGATTCTTGACTCTATTATTATGGTTCATGAGGTGATTCATTCCTTGGAAGCTAGGAAGAGAGAAGGTTTTCTACTTAAGTTGGATCTATCTAAAGCTTATGACAGGGTGGACTAGAATTTCTTGTTGGCTATCCTTAAGGCTTTTGGATTTGATGCCCAGGTTTGTAGACTCATCCATCAACTTGTCTCGACCCCCTCTTTGTCTATTTTGGTCAATGGCTCCCCTTTGAATTTCTTCTTCTCCTCAAGAGGATTGAGACAGGGTGACCCTTTATCCCTTGTTCTTTTCATTATTATGGTGGAGTGCTTGGGGAGGTTAATTCTAAGGAAAAGAAAAGATGGGAGGTTGAATGACCTCAAGCCTTCATCCGAGAAAACCTCTTTCACCCATCAGCAATTTGTGGATGATACTATCTTGGGTGGAGATGCCATGGTCCAGGAGGCCAGAGTGCTTAAAGGCTTGCTAAATTCCTACACGAGCGGTTCAAGCTAGGCTATTAACTAGGATAAAAGCTCATTTTACTTTATTAAGACACCTTTGGAGAGATAGAGGAAAATTGCTCGAATCCTAGGATGTGGTGTTGGGTCTCTTCCAGCAAGCTATCTTGGTATGCCATTGGGATCCAAACCTCTAGCTGAATCCTTTTGGCTTGGTATCGTTGATAGATTCAACAAGAAGTTGGCTGGTTGGAAAGGAGCCACCCTCATTCAAGCAGGTAAATGTACTTTGATGAAATCTACCCTTCAAAACCTCCCTACTTATGCCCTTAGCCTCTTTAGGATCCCAGTCAAGCATGCTGACAAAATGGAAAAGATTCAAAGAGACTTCTTATAGATAGGTGTTGAAGATAATAAGAGATATCATCTTGTTGCTTGGGATCATGTCTATCTTTCTAAATGCTATAGTGGTCTTGGCATTAGAATAATCAGACATCTCAACAATGCCCTATTGGCCAAGTAGATATGGCACATTTTTCAAAGCTCAAGAGAATGGAGGGACATAATGGTGGAGAAATATCTGATAAGGCAATCAATCAATTTTTTCTTAGTGGGGCTGAGATACCTCAAGGATCTTACATATGGAATGGGATTCTAAAGGAAAATTTTTTGGCCAAGTCTAACGCAAAATGGAAAGTAGGCAATGGGGAAAACATCTTTTTTTGGTAGGATAATTGGCTTTTCCAGAGACCTCTTATTGACCACCCTAACTATGAGAGATGGGTAGAAATTTTTATTAGAAGATTTGGTTTGAAAGTTAGCGACTACAGAGCTGGTCAAGGATGGCAAGATCTGTCCCTAGTTTCCCAGGACCTTAAACCTTTGATGATTACTCTAAATGTAATGATCCTTAATAAAAAAAGGGATGAATTAATTTGGGGAGACAACTCAAATGGGAAATTCTCTATTGCTTTAGTTTACTTCTCGATGTGGGAAAGAATGGAGAAACCCATCTGGGCTAAGGCCTAGATTCCTGGTCTTACCCCCAAAAATTAATATTTTCTTTTGGCTGCTTCTCCAAGACAAAATTCTTACCTTGGATAACTTGGTAAAGAGAGGTTAGATTATCCCTAATAGGTGTAGCCTTTGTAAGCAATACTTGGAGATGGTTAACCATCTCTTTATTCATTGTCCCTACTCATTTGAGGTCTGGAATCTTTTGACCAGGGACTATGGGGTTAGTTGGTGCATCCTGGAAAACATCCAAGAGTTCTTTGGACAATGGAATAGTGTGCACATCAGAATGAAGACTCAAATGTTATGCTCCTAGTCTCTTCCACATTTCTATTGGGGAATATGGAAAGAGTGAAATAATCATATTTTTAGAGACAAAGAATCCTCTTCTTTTGTTATTGTTGAAAAAATAGAAGGATCAATGAAGAAGAATTTTGCAATCAAAAAGGGATGAGATATAGAAGAAGGAGGAGACGACATAGAAAAGAAAAAGGATAGGGATAGGAAAAGACAAGAGGCTAGGTGACTTCTTCCCCCTAAAGACTAGCATAAATCCAACTTCAACAGGGCATCTAAAGGAAATCCTGGTCCTACTGGCTATGGAGGAATTATCAGAAATAGTCATGGGGGTGGCGTTGCAGATTTTTCTTATCCTTTTGGGACTCAAATGAACCATTTTGGTGAGGCCAATGCTGCTTGTCATATTATTAAATTGGCCTTAGCTTCTAATCAGAATCTAGCTAATAAGGTGATTACAACTTTGAACACCCTGAATGAGAATATCAATAGTTTGGGTGAATCACTAAAGGAAGCTAGTTTCAGTAGGGAAAAAGAAGATAAGGCCAATATGGACTTTGGGAAAACTGAGGGAGAAAAGAAAGATACCAAGGGATCGATAGATGGTCAAAACTAGGACCAAGTGGGTGTAGACAACCAGAAGGCCAATGAAACTGCAGAGACTCTGTAGGTTCTAGATAGGGAGAACTAATAGTTTTAGTTTTCATTTTTTATTTCGTCCTTATCTAGGGTTACTAGTTTTTATTTCCTAGCCACAGGCCTATGTTTTGGTTTTGGCTTTTTATAAGCAGATGCATACTAGCTGGACTTTACTTTTCATTTCTATTTTAGATATTATGTAGAACATTTGGATTTTAGGATCCCTGTAGAACTTGTTTTCCTTAATCAAAAACTAAAGCTCTTATGATCTGGAATTCCATTTTTTTAAAAGTAAAATTCATTAGAGGTATTTTATGAAATGTGTGATATGTCTTCAAATATTTTTGTTGGAAATGGAAAGCTTGGTTGAGGGCTTTGATCATGTGATTTCTTGATTTTAGTGAAAGTATTTAGTTTTTGAGGGTTGAATGTACTTTTATGTTTTACCACATGAATATTTTTTTGATGAGTTTTCATAATTCACCCCCCCCACCCGCCCCGCCCAAAAAAAAAACACAAAAAATATGATTCTATTATTCCCAAAGTTTCATGGAATTCCTTTGTTAGGTTTATAATTTTCTCTTCAAAAAACTATCTAGTGGGTTTATATTTTTTCCTCAAAATTTATTTTTTGGGTTTTACTATTTTTCCTCAAAAATTAAGTTTTGTATTCTATTATTTGTGTCTCAGATTCTATTTGGTTTTGATTGATTTTCTACCTTAATAATCATGGTGGATTCTAATCAAATTTTTACCTCAAAAATTAAATTAGGTTTTTGTTGATTTTTCTCCTAAAAATTTATCTTTTTGCAGTCTATTTGGAGTATCATGCTCATTTGGAAAGTTTAGAGGATTTGATAAATTTTCCTCAAAATCACACTTGTTATTTTCAATGTTTTTCTTTGTCTCCAAAGGAGAAAATTTGTTATCTAACATTGGGTTGGATGTTTTTGTGATGATTTATGTTTAATACAACTACAACAACATCTATTTTCCATAGAAAAGGGGTGTCGTATTAAAGGCTACAATTGTTCTTTATGAGAAGACATCTTGTTAAGAATGCATAAAATCTATCAAGATTAAAAAATATTGTCAAGGATACCTTTTTAGAGGATTTAAAAATGTCTTTTTGAGAGATACCTTGCTAGAGGATTTACAAAGGCTTGCATTCAAGTCCACTAGATAAAGAACTTATAATACTTGCAATGATGAGAAAGAAATCCAGAGTGTTGATCTAAAAGTTGCACACCTTGTCTTGTAGATCTTCTATGAATAACTTGAATATTTCATGATCTTCTCTATCTATATTGGCTTTCCCTATGAACTAATTTGGTCAATCTCTTTCTCATTGTGCTTGCCAATTGGTATGCCATTTAGCTCTTTGGTAGATATGCCTCTTCTATTCTCTTCTTTTCTCCCCACTCACAAAAACTTCAACTTCTTCTTCAATGAAGTGTACTAAAGTATTTTTACACTTCACAAACATTAGGTAATACAAAAAATTTAAAAAATTATGCTCATATTCAAATTTCAATCACACATGTACTTTTCATGTGTAACACATGTGACTACCTATGAGTAGTTGCCTAGCTTTGTAGACCTGCCTATCTTCTTATGAGTCTATATATAGCTTCTATCCTTGCATCCTTCAACCTTTTCAACTTGGATGCTTGTCACATCACTCTTTTTGACTATCCCTTCATCATGTCACATCATTGGTGACTCTTCATGTGTAATCCTTGACTAACTATTTACTTTTCATGTTTTACCTATCATGATGTTGAATAAGTAATCACCATTCATATCTTGATTGGCACAAGCCCCTACTAGTGGATGTTTTACCATTCAAAGCCTTATGTTTTTCTGCTTGAAGATTTTTCTGATAGATTTTCATAATCCCCCCATCCACACCCACCCCCGCCCCCGCCCCCCCCAAAAAAAAAAAATTAAAATTAAAAATTAAAAAATGAATAAAAATATATATGATTATATAATTCACAAATTTTTGTGGGATTCCTTTTTTTGGTTTATAATTTTTTCTTCAAAAATTTATTTGGTGGGCTTATAATTTTTTCTCAAAAATTATTTGTTGGGTTTTACCATTTTCCCTCAAAAATTAAGTTTTTAATTCTATTTTTTGTGTCTCATATTCTATTTGGTTTTGATTGATTTTTCACTTGAATAATTATGGTGGATTTTAATCAATTTTTCACCTCGAAAATTGGATTTTTGTATATTTTCTCTTGTAGTCTATTTTGGAGCATCATGCTCCCCCAAAATTTTTGGAGGGTTTGATGATTTTTCCTCAAAATCATGCTAGTTGTTTTCAGCTACAACATAAGCATAAGGAAATCCAACATGATAGAAGTAAAGCATAAGATAATCCTACAAATATGGATAACATCATCTATTATATGCTAATCACCATAATAAGGAAATGAATCGATAACTAACATCATCTAAACATGATATACAAGCATCCCAATGAAAGCATAAATCATAAGAAAGCATACACTGGAACTCGAAGCACCAAGTGAAAACATCTAGCAAGGGTCACACTAAGATAAAAGACCTTCTTTGTACACCAATCCCCAATAGTGGTATAGGTAGCTATGCCTCCCAACCACATGGACCCCATAGGCCCACTCTTGTCATGCTGATGGAGATAAGTATCCAACCACAAACACACACAAAGAAAATGTCCATGGCTAACACACACACTAGATAGTATCATGATTGAAACCAAGACATAGACAATGCATAAACTATAGGTCTTCAATAAACACTCAGTGGGCTACTAAGTAGTGGCTGACATCATGGAGAGTCACTTGGCATCGACAAGCCCAAGCTCAAAACTTGCAAATTCAACTACCTCAATGGAAAGCCTCTAGCACAGATTATTATCTTAAGTTTTATTACCACCTAGTGTATTATTTAGTTATCACTTATTTAAAATTTCCTTCTCCAACCCTCTAGGCACAATGATCACCAAGATGTGAGATAGAAGCCCCCTCCATATGTTGCCCTACCCTACCCATGCTCATCCAATGATGAGTGCCTATAGGTATGAAAATTTCTAACCTAACCCCAATGATCATAACTTCCAAAAGTACCATGGAAATTTGGGCCTCGCAATTCACCCAATAAATGTATGTGCACATACTTGTGTGTGGTGCACCATTATCACAAAGATCATAATACAAGGATTAGATGAGAACACAATGTAGAAAGTCACTCAAATGAAAATAGACTCGAGACGATGGATGTGGCATGCATCCCAATCCAACATAAAAGTGTGACAAAGGTTTGATTGACATCCAAATGGATAATCTAGGTCCACGACCAAACTCATGCCAAGAAAACCTAAGAAAATAGGGTGACACACAAACTGAGGTAAAAACCCCAAAAATTGGAAAGCTTTGAAATTAAAACCCATTTGATCCTTGGGCACAAAACCCTTGAAAATCCAATAATATTTTGGTTCAGAAACCATATACAAAAATGGCTAGCATAATGGCATAAAACCCCAAACCCTCGTCCCAAAAACTAGGAAAATGTTCATAACTGACAAACTGGGTAGAACCAACAAATAGAAACGGAGGAGAATAATAGTTCTCAGCCTCCTAAAAAACTTCTACCAGAAATAGAAGTTGAGACAAAGTAGAAACAATAAAACTAGAAAGCCCTACCTGACAGCAAAAGGGTAGAAAATAAAACCAACCTGATAAAATAAATAACCCATCAACACTACCAAAAGTGATCACAAAGCAAGGTCTCCCTAAGCCGAATCTAATGAGACTGACCTCAAGAAGATCCCATGCTGGAAGCTCTCTAAATGAGTAGAAAACCAATCCTTCAGGAAGAGGATTTCATAAAAGCTCTCCAATTTCTAAATTACAAAATTGAAAAGTGAGAAAGCAAATCCATTTTCCAATACTTATTCACTTTTTGAGTAAATAGTCAATTAGGGCACATAGCCACATAGACTAGCTTGACTCTGAATCAACCCAAACAAAAATAGGTTATTCCTCATAATGGAAATTCACCTAAGGCAAAGCTACCAAAAATTAAATTAAATAATGTCTGGAAACCCAAAATCACTAAAAATCACTTAACAACTTTTGTGACAATGTGAACCTCTAAATGCACAAACACACTCACTGGTCTAATTACATAATGTAGATGAGTTTCGATCTAATAGTCACCAAAAGGTTTAATTAAATAATTAAATAAGGATACATCGACCATACAGGGACAACATTGTAAAATATGAATAGTTGAATCACTAACTCCATAGGCCATTGCTAGGGATATAATTCTTGTACACTAAAACACACAATCAACTGAAATTATATATATATATATATATATAATCATAGCTAAAGCAATAATGCATTAGATACCTAATTAATCCATTTACATCACTCACATTCACATAAAGCATAAAGAGACAAGAATGAAGTAAATGACCATAGCATAAAACCCATCACATAACATAATTAGAAAATATGTCCAAATACTTGATAATCATCATAGACCTAATATCATCTCAAAATGGCATCAACATGCAAATATGATAAACTGAACAACATAGCAGTAACAATTATGATACTAAATCAAAGTTTAACATTCGACCCTTGGGTCATCTCAAAGTACATAAAATAAAAGTATCAAGTACCTCTTGAATAAAAAATAGACTAGGTATAGACTACAAACACAAGAGGCACTACATTCTCCCCCACTAGCATAGGCTTAGGAAAAGGGGTAGGGGTACAATCCCCTCAATCGTGTAGCATCCTCCCAAGTCACAGAGGTCTCATCGCTCAAGTCCCATTGGACCTTTACCTTCTCGATGTCTCGACCTTGTAAGGTCAACCTTCGGTGTTATAGGATACAAATGGGCTCCAAAGTAAGTTTCCTATCCACTACCTACAAAGAATCCCAATCGAAAACATGGGTCACATCTGGAATATACTGCCTGAAAACATAAACATGAAAAACATTGTGGATGCACAATAGGCTAGGTTATAAGCTAGTCGATAAGCAACTAGACCAATCTTCTTGAGGATCTCAAATGGTCCAACAAAATGTGGCCCCAACTTAGATCCTTTCCCATAATAGATGGGGCTCTTCCTCTGATGCACTTGCAAAAACACCCTGTCGTCAATAGAAAAGTGATGATCCAACCTATGGGCATCTACATACTTCTTCTACTTGTCCTGAGCAATAACCAAATTCTCTCTAATGAACAACCTATTGCCCCATATCATGAAGCATCTTTGGACCCAAAATAACTCAGTCCTCTAAGCGATCCCAACTCAAAGTGGTATGGCATGGTCTACTGTACAAGACTTGAAAAGGTGATATGCCAAGACAGCTATGATACCTATTATTGTATTCAAACTCAAAAAGGTATAGATAGTCCTTCCACTTCACCTACCTATCCATAACATGCATATGAAGCATATCCTCTAGAACTTGATTGACTCTCTCAGTCTAACCATCAGTCTCTGAGTGATAAGTTGAACTAAAATTGAGTTGCACGCCCAAAGCATACTATAGAGATGTCCACAATGTAGAAGTAAACACTGGATCTCTATCCAAAATAATCCAACAAGGGATCCCATGCAAACAAACAACAACCTCCAAGAAAACATGCACTACAAAAGAAGCTATGTAGGATGCTCTCATGGGTGAAAATGTGCTACCTTCGAAAACTTGTCCCCTATCACCATGATATAATCATGTCTCTATGATGACATAGGTAACCCTATAATAAAATCAATGGATATCATATCCCAATTCCACTCTGGAATGGTATGTGGCTACAAAAGACATGTTGGATGATGATGCTCTACCATCACTCTCTAGAACTCAAGACATCTAGCAACAAAATTAGCAACATCACATCTCACCCTAGCACAAAAGTATAGTTTTTAAAGATTAGCATGCATCTTCTTGACACCATGATGTGTAGAATACGATACATGATGTGCTTTTGACAAAATTAAGGTGAAAAAATCACCTAACATAGGTACATGGAAATGCCCCAAGTGTCATAGTAGTCCATCGGACTCAAGCATATAAAATAAAAATCTCCCCTCAAGAGTATGTATAGGCTCGATCTTCACCCTCACCTCTTGATACCAAGTGTCACTAGGCAAAGCCTCCAAGATATGGCCTCGCAAATATTTTCCCAATGACATCATTGATACCTCATGTCACGTCCTACTCAATGCATCCACGACAACATTTTCCTTCCCTTTTCACAATAGTCCATCAGACTCAAGCATACAACCTAAAAATCTCCCCTCAAGGGTATGTATAGGCTCAATCTCCACCCTGACCTCCTAATACCAAGTGTCACTAGGTAAAACCTCCAAGATACAACATCACAAATCTACTCCCGATGACATCACTGATACCTCATGTCACATCCTACTCAATACATCCACAAAAACATTATCCTTCCCTTTAATGTAATGAACATCAAACTAATACTTGCACAAGGACTCCATCCAACAATGTTTTCATGCTTTCAAGTTTGGCTGAGTAAAGATATACTACAAGCTCCTATGATCGCTATGCAACTCAAACTTGTGTCCCAAAAGAAAATTCCTCCAATATACAAGGGCATGCATTACAGCCATGAGTTCCAAATCATGAGTGGGGTAGTTAAGCTCATGGTCCTTAAGTTTTCTAAACTCATATGCAATCACTTCACCATCTTGAATCAATACTGCACCCACACCTTCCAACAAGGAATCTATGCAAACCATGAAATCACCTATAGGATTAGGCACTACAAGGACTGGTGAACTGGTCAAACACTCCTTAAGAGAAAAAAATGCTACCTCATACTGGTCTGACCAAACATACTTCTTCCCTTTCTGATGAAGAGAAGTGATGGGATGAGCTACTCATGAGAAATCCCTTACGAAGTGATGGTAGTTGTAATACCCCAAAATTGGCACATCACCGTATTAACCAATTCTAGTCTATTTTAATCAACCCTAAGTCCTATTTTACTAGGAAATTTTGATTCTAATACTCACTACTTGACCTAAGTGTCAGATGTAGAAAACCCTAATATGCATTAATCATATTCTCTATTTAATTCCTAAGTATCAACTCGAATTAGCTACATTAAACCTATTGATTAGATTTAACTTAACTCAAAGTGTTCATACTTTGGTTAAATTAAATGATCTCTTAAAGCTAATGTGCAAAGGAATTAAATTTATTCAATTTTATAATGTCCTTTTCTTAATTATTAGGTTTAATTACTCAATTAATTAAAATATGCATTTATGAGGTCATATCTCATTTTATTAAATTAAAATAACCTTCCCAATCCTTCTCTTCAGTTCATGAATGGGAGTTCTAAGTGATCTATCTCTAGAATTGGAATTTACTTAATCAACTTATTCTCACACTCAAGTGAATTTTAGTTAACTCTTCATTATACTCAGGATTTGAGTTAGTTAACCTCACCTACACAGTGAATCTTCCATCCTAACTGGATCCCATCTTTAATCCTAACCATTCATTCAAGTTGATCTCAACCATTGATTGATTTTGGGAATTCTATTTAAGAGGCCTCTAATTCCTCATTACAGGGGTTGGAATTGAATTGCATCAAATTACTATCAAAATACACTTGCTTAATATTTTCATAGCTTTTTCTTGCTTAGTATTAATATCATATAAATTAAAATGCACTCATTTATTTTAATTTTCTTTTATCTGTTATTAGATTAAATTGCATTCTCATATAGATTAATTGCACTATCATATAGCTGCATAAATCCTTCATACTAAAGGGCCTAGTTGCCTACTTCTCGGTCTAAGAGAAAAGGCAAAATCTTTCTAGTTAGAAGGCAATAGGTCTTACTGATTAGTTTACTTGGATGCACAATTAAATGTTCATTCTGGGATGATCTCTCAGCTAAAGACCATGTTGAAGTGTGTGTGAGAATTTGAGGCCCACAATTCACATATACATTTCTAGTGCCACTGTGGGGTTGAGAAACCAATTTTTCTGGCCTCATCTGCTTTGTTTCTATTATTTTAATGGTTTTATCACATTCATCCATACAAATTTTAAAATTTTCGTACAAAAAAATTGATTTTTGTGAGAAGATTTGAAGATTTTGCCCCTTTCATTGCACTTCCTTGTGCAAAAAAGTGCATAATTACATAGTTTCTTGCATGGTGCACAAAATTTTCTCACACGGGCTTGTGTAGGATTTTGCACAAAATTTTGCAATAACATGCAAAATACAGTTTTCCAAAAATCAATTTTTCATTACGTTCAACTAACGAGTTTTCTCTGAAGCATTTTTATTTTAGATTTCTAATTTTCTACAACATAATAGTGGTTTTCAAGATGCTTGATGAAGACACCTTTATCAAAACAACTTGAAACATGTACTAACTATGTGATTGTAGGACGATTGCCAAAGAAATGCATTTCAAAGACCAATTTTTAACCCACTTTAAATTTCATGTCTTCTTTTTGCTTTTCACACATAGTATAATTAGGGCTTGTGAACTTTGTAGAGTGTAAGATAGCAGAATATGGGAGTATGCTCTTTACCACTTGGAAGTCATGACCAAGGGTAAATCAAAAACCTAGAAGCCTTTGAAAGACAGCATTCGAAGGAGGCAAGAAAGTTAGTGGTTCTCTGGTACAAATCTTCTTCTAAGAAGGGATGATGATTTCCTTTTAAAGAATCAAAATCTTGAGAAAGGATAAGTCTGGATTGATTAAGCTAACTCAGTGATTAACATGTCTTCTATGTTTGGGTCAGGTGACAAGGTAGAGGAGTATTCTCTTTCCCTTGAGGGAAAGAGCATACTCAAACCCTTAGATTTGAACCACTAGTATGAGTCAACCCTTAGAGGGCATGCTAGAGCGATCCAACCTCTGAGAATGACCCAAGTGAGCACACTCCTTTTGCCAAAGATTCAAACTCACTATAATAAAGAAGCTTTGTAGAGTAAAAGACTCCAAATCCATGTTAATTTCTCTTGATTCCTGATATCGCATATCAAGAGGAGGCTTTGTTTATTGCATTGGCTGGTGCTAGCCCCAGTCTTGGTAGTCAAGTCTATACACTTTCAAATGCTAGTGTGTGTTGTTGGTCTTAACTTTTCTTGTGAACCCACTAGGGGTTAATATGAATAGAAGCCAACTAAAAACTTCTTCATTAGTTTCTACCTAGTTCACCTCTAAAAGGGGGCATAATCTTTGTGCAAGGAGGGGGAAGAATATCTTCTGTAGAACTCACCATAGGCATGTACCTAGGTGTGGGAAGGTGGTATACATGCTTGACCCCTGCCACAAGGGTATTCATTCAACATATGTGCTATTGAGCCCTTGGAATACACCAAAAACATGGGTGCCCTCTAGTGGGGTGACATGGTTGTGTGAGGTGAATGCATGCACATAAGTTGTGGGACAAAGGTTTTGTTTCCTCTACCATTTTTGGTTTTAGGGATAAAGCATGTTTTTTATTGAGTCTTAAACTTTTCCAAACCTATGAAAAAAAATCAAAAGTCAAGACTCCCCTATCCCTCTGAGTTGCTTTATCCTCAGTCAGATTGTTTGTGACTACTGCTTGCTTCCTGTGTCTTTTTGAAAAACAAACTATCTTGTTCAAAACTAAAATGTTGTTTAACTTGAAAACCATCTTGTTGTCTACTTGAATCTATTAAAACAACCAACAACCTATCCAAAGCTATCTGAAACCTGTAAATCTCTTCAAAATTTAGTCTTAGTTGTTAGTCTGGTCTCTGATTTCACACCCAGTTTGGCAAAATTTTGCATGAGTACCTTTTTAGACAGCACTTCTTTGCATAGACTTATCCAAGTTTTTATGTAGTCCTGTGTAAATCTTCATGCGAGATCTTGTAAACATTTTCCTTTTGTTAGAAACTAGTTTTTTTGTCAGTTTAACACATCCTCACATGGCTTTGTATAAGTCTTCGCTCAAGAAACCCAGTCCAAAATTGCTATTTTGAGTCTTCACGTGCTTTATTGCACTTTTTCATGTAGTTCATTGAGAATATTTGCATGGAATCTTGTCTCAAAACTGTCAAATTGTTCTATTAGAGCTATCTACACTCTAAGTCTAGTTTGTTACTTGCAACATTTTACCACTTTTTTTTCTACAAATAGTGTTAAACAATGACATCTTGCTTAGCTAACAACTTTTGACCTATACTCAATCTGGTTTCATCTTTTAGTTATCTTGTTCTTGTCCTTTAGTGCTTTTCATATTCTGTGTCACAATTGTCATAATCTTTGGTTGTTCTAACCATTACTCAGACAACTTGTACCATAATATATAACACTCTTGTCTTATTTCTTTGAGACTATGTTCTAGTGTGGTCCTTGTCTAGGTTTTTGCTTCTTGTCCCTATCTATGACTATGGAAACAACAATCAAAAATGTGTTTTATCTCCTTAGGCTTAGACAAGGTAGAGCTAGGGGTTGTAATTGTGGCAGAGGTCACTTTCCAGTTCATACACGGTCCATGTTCGGTTCATCTAGTAAGGGGTCTTCACAATCTCCTTCACCTATCAGATCACCTCATGTTCAGAGAATTTTCTCTATCAACTTACAACAAATCAAGAACCCCTTGTATCAAGAGGATTCCAAAACTAGCAGAGGTCATACATCTCTAAACAACACAATAGAATTCTTATTTAGATGACCTTTCCAACCAAAACATACTGAAACCATTCTCATTCCTAGAATGGTTGATCAAGGACTTGAACAGGGAGAACATAGTAGAGACAAAGATCAAAATAGAAATGAAAAACATAAGGAACATCTTCTTACTGATGAGAATGAGGAAGAGGTAGAAATACTCCCTGAACACATCGAAAAGTATCATAAGGACAAAAACTTCCAAAAAGTTATGGAAATCCTACTTAATGAAGAGAAAGAGAAATACTTTCTCAAACTTGCCCAAGAGGGAGCTAAGGTACCTCATCACTTTAATGTTGAAACTATCATTACACCTAAAGAGGAAACTAAAACTTCCAAATTGCAAAAGCAGTTGAAAATCATGTAAGACCAACTAGCTCGAATGATGTGTAATAAAGACAAACTTGCAAAAACATACACCTTAGATGCTCTTTGTCCATTCCCATTTGACAAGAGTATAAACATGCCTCCTTTTCAAAGAGGAGTTGAATTACCTAAGTACAATAAATACTTTGGAACTATTGATCCCCAAGATCATTTGTAGGAATTTGAGGCCTTATCTATGGAAGTTATGCATAATCAAACATATCTCATGTGTCTATTCCCAAGAAGTCTAGGTGGTCAGGCTATGGAGTGGTTTTCACACTTGCCTACTAGTATTAAAATGTTTGATGAGATTGTTAACCTATTTTTCTAATAGTATTCTCATAGCATCCAACACCTGATTAACATTCGAGACTTGTGTAACCTTAAACAGAAAGTTGAGGAACCTTTCCTCACATTCCTTTAGAGATGGAGATAACTTTACACCAAATAGTCACAAAAAATTCCTTAAATGGAAAATCTTGATATATTCACTGATAACCTCCTACCTAATTTTGGGTATAGGGTTCAACTTCAGGGTCTACACACCTTCAAAGATGTGGTCACACAAGCTATACGTATAGAGGAATTCATTGTCAAAAAGAGTGAACTAACCCTTCAAAAGGACACTAAACAAGGATCCACGTCTAACAAGGACAAACACAATTATGTAAACAAAAACCAAGAGGACGTGCATGATGGAGTTGTTGATAACATCACTCCTAAATCTATTAAGGTAGCCTTCGATCTTACAAACAATCTTAAAGAATCCAAGAATGTTGAGAAACCTCCTTCTGACAATAAGACATCTAGAAACAAACCGAAGAACACCTTTTGGGTCTCACATCCAAAATGATAATATACACCTCTTGGTGAACCTTTGGATGTGGTCTACAAGACCTTGTTACAAAACAAGCTCATTTCTCCATTAGATAACTCTTGACCTTACAATCCACAACTGCAACCACCATGGTGGAATGAAATTGCATTTTGCGAATATCACCAAAACAAAGGTCACAAATTTAGAAACTACATAAACTTGCATCATAAAGTCCAAGACTTGATTGATGATGGTGATATTGTTGTGGAAGGACATAATAAGAACCTGAATCACAATGCTTTCACAGAGCCATTCCCATCTTATGAACAAGCAGAAACCTCAAAATAGAAATCTCATAACAAGATCAATTCTACCTACTCTAATGATGATGATGAGATAGTCCACATGGTTGAACTTGTGGATGCTAATTATTGTGATTTCATCACTATCAAGGGAAAATAAGACAAAATTAAACCTAGGACATCATTTGTCTTAAGGGGTCCTTCCTCCAATACATATGACAATGAACCATCACAATCTTGTGCCAATGTTGTTACATGTTCTCGTGCCTAGTTAGTACTCAAAGGCCCTGCACCTTCTACTCCTAATCTTGAACAACACAAATAAAAACCTCTTACTAGTCCTTCTGGCATAGGAAAAAAACTTGCAACAACTTTTGCAGCTACTAGCTACAATATCCTTGATTAGTTATAGAGAACTAATGCTCAAATCACAATCTTTGAGCTACTCAAAATATCGCTTGCTCATAGGCAGATTCTCAAAAAATCCCTCACTAAGGCAAACATCCCTCAAGATCTTGATCTTGAGTGGTTTTAATCTATGGTAGGTCATCTGACCTCACCTTACTAGATGTCCTTCTCTGAGGAGGATGACAATTCATTGAGTCATCTACATAATCAACCTCTACAAATATAGGTCATGATACACTGGAAACATGTCCATCATGTGCTTATTGATAATGGAGCTAGTTTAAATATTGTCTATGCTACTTTTCTCAGACAATTGAACTATTCTGAAGAGCCCAATGGTCCCTGTCACAAGATAACTATCAAAGCATATGATCAAGTTGAGAAAAAATCTTTAGGTCTTGTGGTATTTCCTCTCTACATTGGTCCTATAGAAAGGGATGTCACTTTTCAAGTCCCTGACATTCCCTTAGCTTACAATATTCTTCTAGGAAGACCATGGATACATGAGATGTGAGTTGTGCCATCTACTTATCATCAATGTGTAAAATTCCCATTTCATGGCTCTAAAGTCACCATAGCTACAACTACTAACTATACCTATAACATGTTGAAATCTACTTAAAACTTTGTACCTACTAATAGGGAATCTACAGACCATCATGATAAAAAGCTGAAGCAAATTGAATAGTCACTTAAGCTCAAAGAAACCGAAATGGGTGAATATCACATAGAAATAGTTTTGTCTCTGACATCTCTTTCTGATTCTCCTCATCACTATGGGAGAGCATATGAAGCAAAGAGACCTTTTGTGTTGACACCTCAAACTAAGTATGATGGTATTTTTGTCAAATCTAATATTCCTCTTGAGGACAAATTTGAAAATAGAGCTATTGCTACATGGATCTACAAAAAGGAAACTCTTGTTTAACTCACCAAACATTCATGTGAAATTACTCCTGAGAAGTATGGTCCTGGTCTTAGACTCATGAAATACTTTGGCTACAAGGAAACGGGTCCTATTGGATGCAACAAAAATGGTTTGATTGATCCTATCAAAGTAATAGCAAGAAGGAATCGAGACACATCTGGTTTAGGCTTCAAGAAGATTCCCTTCCATCTAGGGAGTAACAAATCCATACTAGAACCTGAGAGTTCATCTAAACATGAGTCACAAGTTGAGTCAGATGACCATGAAGAAAATGTTGACAATAAGGATCCTTATCCTTATCTAATCCTATAGAACTAGATGACTTTGTACCATGTGTCAGTGCCATGGATGGTGATAGTGATTCTTCTAAGGATCCTACTAGTTCACATCATACCCAACGAGAACAAGGAGAGTCTAGTTGTGCTTTACACATTGAGTACCTTTGCAAAAATCTAGATGATGAAGGAGAATTTGTTCCTATCACTATTGGGGAATTCTACAATCTGTCTCCCTATAGTACAAATTCTTGAGAGTATGAATTTGACTCTCTCTCAAAAGCAACTACTGACAAAGACATAGATCAAGTTCATGTCTATGAAAACCTCCTTGAACTAGGTGAATCATCTAGAGTTAGGTCAGATGAGTCCTATCTAGATAGTGTCCCTGAGTCTTTGATTAATGATGTTAGTGCTCAAAGGCATTCAAACACACTTGTGGAAAAAGCCACTCTAGGTCTCAAATTGCTTTTCCAAGCATTTAATGATTATACCATGAACACAATTGAACCTACCACATCTCTTTCATTCACCTATCCTGAGCTCATAGACTAGAATTCCAATGCATTTAGTGAAGTCCTTACATTCCAAAATGACTACTTTCTTGCTTGTTACTTAAATGTTGTCAAACTAGTAATGTCTTCCACTAGCAAACAAAATGTCAACATGACTGAAGCTAACATCAAACATCTTAGTCATACAATCAAAAAGAAAAGAAATAAAAGGTTTGATGGTGAAAACCACATTGTGGCAGTATAAAAAACTAAAAAAGTAAAAAGCAAAGATGTATCCAAGGGTGAAAACCTCTCTTAGGTGCCCATGGATGAGATATTTGATGCACTTCCTAGTCATTTTAAGGAAAGATCATCAGTGTTGACACAAAGATCGCAATGTTACAACATGGACTCTAATACTAGATGTAATGGCCTGCTCAGAGATCCTTGGAACAAGGATGAAAAACAAGCCAAGATAAATAAATAAATAATTGATCAAGTATGAATGCACATGACAACATCATACATGGATCACATAGATCACAATAGGAGACTTAACCACCATCTTGGCAACCAATGAATCTCCAAATGCCACTACCTAAACTAACACACACACACACACAATAGGAAATAGAAACCAAAAATGACAATAACACAAAGAATCTAAGATCTATCAAGGCATGGAAAATTAACTAAACCCAAAGGGTACTAGAATGATCAAAAATTGATTAGCAGAGATGCCCCCTATTTTTTACACGAGGATGTGTAGCATGCCATGTGAGGAAACACCTTTTGCATGAGGATGTGCCCCCAATAGTATGAGAAAGTACTTGGCCAAATAGTCAAGACACCCAAAACTAGTGTTGGGTTTCGCACGAGAAAGTGCCAAAGGCCACATGAGGAAACCCAACACACCATGCGAGATCTTGCATTCTTGCATGAGAAAGTGCAATTTCATGTGAGAATCCAAGATAGAAAACCAGAAAAAATAAAAGATAGAAAGCTAAGGAATAAAGTTCCTCCACATCGGGGAGTATCGGATCCACATCTTGAGGAAAGGACAGTCGAACAATAATTGAAAGACGAAAAGAAAAAATTTGAATCTAACTAGTAAACATAGTAGTGAATGGAAAGTACAGAAGGTAACATCATAGTGTACTATAACAACATTGCAATAAATAGAAATAACATTGTAATAAATAGTATAACCAAACTAAGTACGCAGTTCCTCCCAACCATAATAGCATCATAAAACCATCGTGGGCCCTAGCCATCCCCTGCATGTAACATCACAAGCTACTAACCAGATCATTAGACTATCATATAAGGACATCACTACTAAAACATGCTACAACATAAGTATAAAGAAATCTAACATGCTAGAAGTAAAGAATAAGATAATCCTACAAATATGAATAACATCATCTAAACATGATATAAAAGCATCCGAATGAAAGCATAAATCACAAGAAGAGAAAACTCTAGAACATGAAGCACCAAGTGAAAACATCTAGCAATGGTCAAACTAGGAAAAAAGATCATCTCTGTACACTAGTCCCTAGTAGTGGTATTGGTAGCTATGCCTCCCAACCATGTTGACTCCATAGGCCCACTCCTATCATGCTAATGGAGATAATGATCCAACCAAAAATGCACACAAAGAAAACATCCATGGCTAACACACATGCCAGATAGTACAATGACTGAAACCAAGACATAGACAATGCATAAACTATAGGTCCTAGTTAGACACTCAATGGGATACTAAGTAGGGGCTAACATCATGGAGAGTTACTTGGCATCGACAAGCCCAAGCTTAGAATGTGCAGATTCAACTCCCTTAACGGAAAGACTCTAGCATAGATTATTATTTTAAGTTTTATTACCACCCAATGTATTATTTAGTTATCACTTATTTAAAACTTCATTTGCCAACCCTCCAAGCACAATGATCACTAGGCTACAAGATAGAAGCCCTCTCCATATGCTACCCTACCCTACCCATGCTCATCCAACAATGAGTGCCCATAGGCATGCAAATTCCCAACCCAACCCTAATGATCATAAATTTTAGAAGTACCACAGAAGGCTGGGCCTCGCAAGTCAGCTGACAAATGTATGTGCATGTACTCATGTGTGATGCACCACCATCACAAAGATCATAACACAAGGACTAGATGAGAAAACAATATAGAATGTCACTCAACTGAAAATAAACTCAGGAGGATAGATGTGGCATGCATCACAATACAACATAAAATTGTAACAAAGATCTGGCAGACATTCAAATGGGTACTCTAGGTCCATAACCAAACTCATGCCAAGAAAACCCAAGAAAAAAGGGTGGCATGCAAAACAAGGTAAAAACCCCAAAAATTAGAAAACTTCAAAATTAAAACCCATTTGGTCCTTGGACACAAAACCCCAAAAATCTAATAATATTTGGGTTCAGACACTGTATGCAAAAATGACCAACATAACGACATAAAACCCCCATCCCATAATTCAAGAAAATATTCATACCCAACCAATCGAGCAGAACTAGAAAACAAAAATGGAGGGGAACACTAGTTCTCAACCTCCTAACAAATTGCTACCAAAAATGGAAGCTTAAACAAAGCAAAAATAAGAAAACTGGAAAGCCCTACCTGACAACAAAAGGTTAGAAACTGAAATCAACCTAATAAAATGAATAACCCATAGACACTGTCGAAAGTGATGGCAAACCAAGGCCTCGCTGAGCTAGATCCAACGAGATTGACCTCCCAAAGATTGCATGCTCATAGCTCTTAGAGCGAGTAGAAAACCAATCCTTCAAGAAAAGGATTTCAAAAAAGCTCTCCAATTTCTAAATTGCAAAATTGAAAAGTGAGAAAGCAAATCTCTTTTTTCAATACTTATTCACTTTTTGAGTGAATTATAGATTAGGGTACATAGCCAGTTAGACTAGGTAGACTCCAAATTGACCCAAATGAAAATAGGTTGTTCTTTGTAATGAGAATTCAACCAAGGAAAAGCTACCATAAATTAAATTAAACAAGATTTAAAGCCTAAAAACCCAAAATCATTAAAAATCACTTAACAACTTTCATGACAATGTGAACCTTTAAATGAACAGAGACATTCACTAGTCTAATCACATAATGCAGATAAGTTCAGATTTAATAGTCACCAAAAGGTTTAATTAAACAATTAAATAAAGATACATTAACCATACAAGGACGACATTGGTAAAATATGAATAGTTGAATCACTAAATCCATAGGCCACTGCTAGGGATATAATTCCTGCACACTAAAATAAATGATCAAGTGCAATTGCATATATATAATATCATAGCTAAAGAAATAAATACCTAATTAATCCATTTACATCACTCACATTCGCATAAAGCATAAAGAGACAAGAATGAAGTAAATGACCATAGCACAAAATCCATCACATAACATAATCATAAAATATGTCCAAATACCAAGTAATCAAATATTGATGATGGCATCAACATGAAAATATGATAAACTAAACAACATAATAGTAACATCTATGATACTGAATCAAAGTATAACTTTTGACCCTAAGATCATCTCAAAGTACATAAAATAAGAGTATCAAGTATATCTTGAATAAAAAATAGACAAGGTATAAACTACAAACATGAGAGGCACTACAAAATCAATAATTGAAAATGCAATTCACATTGAATTCAACAAATTGTTTCACTTATAAGATATTATAGCACAAAGCACATTAAGCCTTGATTGTGGATTAGGGACAACCAAATACACACACACACACACACACACACACACACATCTCAAGACAATAGGAGTTGTTAAATGATTTAGACACATCATGAGTCATGAAAACATTATCATATATTGAAGCATAACATAGAACATGTATTTGAGGGTAAGCACATATGTGCAATTCAATATATCCATAAAAAATTTGGAAACATACCAAGATTTCCAAATCTCAAAACCTTAAACAAGAGATACTTTGCACTATTGATGCAATTCATAGTGTATGATGTCAAGTGGGAGAATTTAAACATATCATTGCCAAAAACCTTATAAATCCTTTTTATTGTTTGTTCCCTTAATGCTATTTGTATTATACCCATAAGGTATGAAATCATTTAACTAGCGGTGGTAAAATATCTCATGTATAGTGGGGTTACACATTAAGAAAATGATAAAATAGTTAGGTACTTCCTTTGGAATACACTATTTTCAGGTGGTTGGACACAAGTTTTTGTAAGTGCATGTATGGAAATTATTACAAATGTCATGAGTTAGTATGAGTGCAATCAAAACATAATATTGCTATCTTGGTACAATTTGGTGAGATGCCTTATAATAGTTGCATGTTTCTATTTTGGGTTACATGCATGATTCTAAGAAGCTAGGCATGAGATTTTTCTAGGTACCTTTTAGCTTATTATTTTGCAATATTATAGTGGTATTCACTCTTAGTATCTTCTATAAAATGGGGCCTTGAGTTGGTTGTTTGTACCAAGTTTTGTTCACTTGTGCATGTGTCTAGATGTTGTTAGATTTTATATAGATCTTAAGATAATTGTATTATTGAAGTATCCAATTGGATTAGTAATATACTTTCCTCTCTTTTATGCTAAATTTTTCTTTCCCTTCATATTTTTTGCACATAAATATGATGTTAATTGTGTCATGGATCTCCCTTTCTTTGTTTGATTATGAAATCATATTTGTTAATAGTTAACCTTTGAGATTCAAATTTTTGTACACTTTGTTTAATTTTATATTGCAATCTTTCTTCACCTTCTTAATCGACACAAGTTATTCCTAGAATATAAAAACCACAATTGGACTATGAAAGGAATCTAATTTTTATTCAAGAAGAAGTCTTGGACATGACCACAAATATATTGAGAGACATGAGAATCACAAAGTATTTGTTTAAGTGAATAAACTTACATGTTGAAAGGCTACATGAGAGGGCATTGAAGTAATTTAACATCCAAATTTTTGTTTCTTGAGGAAAAAAAATCTTGAGGAGGTAGAGCTTGTTATGCTTCTTAAAAGAAAAATTAAATTGGATCTAAGCATTAACTCATTTCCCCTTCTCACAATTATTTGAAAATTCAAGGGAAAATGTGTTTAAATTTAATATGCCTTGTTATCTTTTAATTTTTTTATTTTCAAATATTAAATATTTATATTAGGATACTTGGGGCATTGAAATCTTTTGGGATTATGTGGCAGTTACTTGGCAATGCTATGAGAAATTTTAGGTAGTTCTATTATTACCTAGTTTGGTTATTGATTATAAGGTGAGGCTCATTGCAAATTTAATTCCTTTCTCCATCCAAATTTTAGCATAGGAATATCGAGGTCTTAGTTTGGGTGTGGTTCATATTATATGGAAACATATATATTCATTTGTATTCATTCTAGTTGGTTCAAATTCTTTTGGAGACACTAAAATTTTTCATACCTTCTATGGATGGAAATTGATAGAGGTTGCAATGAGAACTTATGAAAACCCATTGATTGGTGTGACCATAGGAAAAATTATCTTTCATCTTATTGGAATCTTCATATAAAGGCCACAACTAGGTATAAATAATCCATTATAATAGATTGTATTATTGACTTTTTTATGGGCTTACAAGAGAAGTGTTGATAAAATTACTACAAAGTGGATTTGGAGTTTTAGAGTGTGAGTTGTTGTAGATTTTTTTTATTAATACATATATCTTTTTTAAGTTTTTCCCAATATATATTTTATTTCATTTAAAAAGGAATCATCTTTGGAGTCATTTATGCTTTGATTGGATTGGTCACAGTGAAGTGGTATTAACAAAATTTGGACCATGGAATGGATTATATTTAAAAAGTATTGTATCTTTTATAATTGTTATTGTCCATGTTCTTTTGTAGTAACCCTTTTGATCTAATTTCAAAAAATAAAATATCATAATGAAACTACTTTCAATACTTGGATCAAACAATATATTGGGTGTTCACATTTGCTAATGAAATTGTAGCTCTTGTAATAATTTCTTATTTCAGCATTAGAATTTTGGAGAAATAATTATTTAGCTTTAGGGTGAACCAACAATAGTGGGTTACACTTTTTCAGAGGAAGAAAATCCTCCAAAATTGTGCAACTATGAATTTTCCATTTCTTAGTTTTGATAGAAAGTATTTTTAAAGTTTCAATAGAAACAATTCAATTTCTATCGAAACAAACAAAAATGCAATTTTCTATCGAAACTATTTGTGCCACATAGTTTCGATCGAAACTACCAAGACCGATCAAGGTTTCTTAAACCTGGTCTTTGGCTTGATAGTTTTGATTGAAACTAGTTAATATGGTTTTGATCAAAACTAGCAAAAAATGGAATAGAAAATAATTTCATTGTGACCCCACATGTCATTTTAAATAGTGGGGTTATAGACATTTTCAATCGAGAGCACAAATAGAGGCATCTGAAACTATTAGACTTTGAAAAAGGTATGATTTTCCCTTTTTTTTACCCATATTAAATGATTTTAGTTTCATTTTATATGTTTTTAGTTTCATTTTATATATTTTTTTTGTATATATGTGTATATATCATGTTTATATATGTATATATATCATGTATGTATGTATGTATATATATATATATATATATACCATGTGTATACATTCATATATGTATATGTATATGCATATGTGTATATGTATATATATACATAAATATTTATGTGTGTGTTATATACATATCATGTACATGTACATATGTATATGTATATGTATATATGTATATGTATATGTATATGTATATATATATGCATATGTATATATACATTTATGTACATGTATGTATATACATACATGCACATACATAAGTACATGTATATGAGTATATATGCATATATATACATGTATGTATACATGCATATTGTGGATATACACATACATTTAAATTCTTAATGTACACACATGAACTTGTAATATATTAAAATTTAAGTTCATATATATATACATACATGTGTGCATGTGTGTTTTTGTGTTTAAATCTTCACCTTACCCCTAATAATAATTTCAATAAACTATCCCTAACATTAGTTCTAATAGGTTAGGTCATGAAATGAACCTTAATATAAACTTCAGCTTGGTCCTCACCCTAATCTTAAGTCTAATTAAACCTTGACTGAAACATAATCTTAAAAATAAATATAACCACAATCCTAACCCTAAATATCATGTAACACAATGCTAACCCACATGTAAATTTAATCCTAATCTTAACTATAGACATTATATATTTACCCTAGAATTGACTTTGATTCTAAAGTTATAACCATACTTAATCTAAACCATAACCATAATCCTACTTGTTTAATCTTGGTCATGTATGCTATACCATAACCATAATTATATAACTATTTCTCTAACTTCATTATTACCCTAAACATAAACCTTTAAACCTAAAGTTATATCATTTTAACCCAAATGTTATTTGTAGATCTAACCATGATGTGAAGACTAACTATAAATTTTTATAGCACAATCCTCACTTCTTAACCCCAAAAAACACTAATATGAATCCTAACTAAAATCTTTAATCTAGATTTACACTAAACCTAAGCGTTTAATCCTAAAGATCCCTAAACATTATATTAACCCTAACATTAATCATGATTCTAACGATATAGCTCTAAATCCTAACCACAATCCTAACTCTAAGCCTAACCATGTAACTATAACCATAACATAAACCTTAATCCTAATACTAAACCCTAACCCTAACTATATTAACTTACTCAAAATTTAATACTAAATCCTAAACCTAATAATAATTCTACTCATAACACTATCGTGAGTCTCACACTAATGATTTGACTATATAAATACAATTATAACACTAACCCTAACTCTAACCATAATAGCTTACTCAACATAGAACAGTATATCTAAACACACACTCCTAACCCTAGCCCTAAATATTTTCCTAACCCTAACTTAATGAAAATTTACCATGATTAAACCCTAATAATGACCCTAAACTCATTCTTAATACTAAACCCTAACCCTAAAATTAATCCTAGAACCATAATATAAAACATAATCATGATATAACATTAGTCATACCTTGACTTCCAACCCTAATCAAATTAATTTATGTTATGATTCACGTGCAACAAGAACAATATGTACTACTAATTTTACAACTCTAAACCTAACTATAACCCTAATAATAAGTCTTAACCTAACCCTAATGTTTTAACTTTAAGCTTAACCCTAAAATTAACTCTAAACTGAATATTGACTCTAACTCTGACCATAGTCCTACTTATTTCCCTAGTAACCTTATCCATGATCATGACAATGGACCTATTGAATTATATAATGAATCTAGTTCTATATTTAACCTAGTTATGTGTCAGGTAGTTCACCCATGTGATCTAGCCTCTATCTAGACTTAATTGAAACAATTTTATGAAGTTGTTGCATACACACAATGTACACATGTACATGTTATGTTTTTTTCATGTCTACAAAATTCTATGTACATGTACATAACATATGTTCATTTTATGTTTGACATGTATTATTTAATTTCATGTTTGCAAAATTCTAGTTTCTTAAATATCATCAAGTACAATAAATTTCAAGTTTATTGAATGTTGTATTTTAATTTAGGATGTACAAAACACACATGCAATACTATATGTTATGTATGTTTTATGTTTACAGGTATTGTATGTTTAATTTCATGTTTACGAAATTCTAGTTTCTTAAATGTCATTGTACTTGATAAATTTCAAGTTTATTAAAAATTTCATATTTTAATTTTAATTTCAAGTTTACACATTAGATACACATGCATACTACGTACATTGACCTCCACATGGCAGATCAATAGCCTCCTATCCCCCCCAAGCAATAGCCTCCTATCCCCCCTGAGCAGCAGTAGCCTCCTATACCCCCTGAGCAACAACCTGTCCCACCCCAACAACAACCTGTAGTGATTCACAAGAACACATCTCTCATGAGATTGTATGAAACACTTAGTACTCACTACATTTAGGCTCGTAGGGATGAAGCATCAAACCTACCCGAAAGCTTCACCCATCCCAATGCAACTCTACCTCAAACCCCATTAACTATGAAGTTTCTTCCAAGGTTAAGCTCATTGTTGGTAAACAATATGTCCCTTACCTTGAATTGGCTTTACCTTGACTCCTTATTCCCAAGATTGTGAGAAACAAGCTATCTACGATAGATTGGATTAGTTCACTCCTATATCACTAATCCCTAAATTGTAGGATACAACTCCCCTATATGAATATGATATTCAATGAATGATGTTTTTACTTGATCAAAGGGTGACTATGAGGTATGCTCTTAGCCTAAGAACAGAAGAGGCTAACTAGATTGCTCATAGACATAAGCAACCTAGGCGAGGTTTTAGGTCTAACACTAACTCTACTCCTAAATGCATCTTAGACTATGGGATGCAAGGATATGCAATGGAAGAAGAACATCCATGGCCCTAAGTGGCTTTTTAACCACTCAAGGTTACCCAGTGGAAAACTCCCAACACACTTCAATCCTAACTTCACATCATAAATGAAAGATATTATGTATCTCTAGAAAATATCAAAAATACCTAGAAAGATAGCACTTTGACTACCTATACTACTACCATTGTAATAAGACTTTGATTAGCCCAAACACTAGCAACTTCACAAGTCCTTGTCCTACAATTCCAAAAAGACTAATCTACATGCATGCTAGCTCACCTGAAAAAGATAATGAAAGAAACCTAAGCATACTAATTCTAAGTGAAATTAAAACATCACATCACCTAGTTGCAGGCATCAATCTAATCCTTCATTCCATACACTTCTTGATTATCACTTAATAGTCTCTACTACAGGGGGAGAAAATGCATGAAACTTTCTGATCCTTTCCATTAACTTGGAAAATTACATTTATAAGACCCCCATTTAGGGTTCTTGGCCAGTTACAGATTCATCAATTACATTAACAAAGCACTTGAATCGCTTTGAAATCCAACATTCATAAGTTACAATTCAATACATGAGAGAAAGAAAGAAGAAATGTTTAGAAACCATCAAAATGGTTTGTATTCCTCTTTGATTTGTACTATTCACCTCGGTGCCAAAAATTGTATTTCATATCCTAACAGTCACAACAAGTTTGAATTACCATCATTGATATATCTTTCCTTATTGCCTGATGGATGGTTAGGATGCAGTGATGATCTGAGTTACTATTCGCAACTTTGCCACTTAAAATCTCTTAACTCTATTACTTCATGCAATGTTACGATCACTACATACTTAAGTGCCTAGATTACCTTTTGTGACTTTGCAACCCAAATTTGAAAGTCGGCCTTAACACTTGTGAAGCTACAATCACTAGATTTGACTATCATTTTATGCTCTACGCACCATCACAACTTAGAAAACTTAAAAACATAAATAAGTTGTGACCATGCGATCACCCATGAACTAACTACCTCGCATCTTTAGCATGGTCTAGAACTTAGCATTTCTTTCACCTGCAATGTTGCATCAGTCTTCCTCAAAAGTTAGCATTAATTCCTTGTGACACTAGAAGATCATTTTGAGTTTAACTATTACCTTATTTGCAAGTTCGCAACTCAAAAATAAGACTCATCCTTTAACCCTGCAATGTTGTGAGAAGGATCTTTCATTATTTTACAACCTTGACCTTGAGATAACTTTAACCTCATGCACAATGTGATCTTCAACTTTCGTTGCTTCACTACCTTAACTCATGGTTAGCCTTAACTTCCTATGACAATGTGATAACCATGTTTAATTGATTGCTACCATCCATCATAGCCTTGCAACCCTAACCTCAGGTCATTCTTAACTACTAGCAATGATGCAATGAAGAACTTTCGTTGTTTCACCATCTTAACCATAAGTCATCCTTAACTCCTTACAATGGTGTGACTACTCAATCCTTAACTATTGTGGTTATCTCTCACTACTTCAAAACTTAAAACCCTTTGAGCCAAAACCAAGTTGCAACATGTGATCTTTAGCTTTCACTGCTTTTGTAAATATTGAAATAACAAGATACTGATCACCTAACTCATATGATCATTGACATCAAGCTAACCTTTCAACTAATGATGTGGATATTCTGGTTTTTTTTTTTGTCATTGATTTGACTTCCATATTTATTCTTCCCACCTTTGACTAGGGTATCAGCCATTGTGTAATAGATTGAGTTCTTATTCTACATCAAATTCAAATGCTCTTCTTTCTAATTTGTTTCCATGATTTGCATCATATCCTGTGGCTTTGATATCAATGTTCTATATTGCTACTTTCTATGAATATAAATGTGATCTTCTTTTCGAATGCATCATGTTTTCACCATGAAGATTTGATCAAAACATTAAGGTTTTAGAACAACTTCCCTCTCATCTTAGGAAATGCATAGACTTACCCTCCCTTTCCTAATCACCTACTATAAGAAAATGCATTAGATCACTTTTAAGTGCCCACCTAGATGCACAAAAAGGGATAGATGAAAGGAGAAGTTCCTTAAGGGTAATCTAGACACAAACATGACATCACATTGACTCAACTCTAATCCTAGCATTTGAAAAATATAGGGGACTGAAATCATGGAAATAGTTGGCTCTGAATGGGGAACTAGGTATGTTAGTGCCTAGGTAGAAACCTAGATATCTCCGGGTTTTGCAAAGAACTCGACAAAAACACATGCAGAACAACATACCACCTTACTTCCCTTATTATAGAAGACCACAAATAGCAAATATTAGTGCCTTATCCATTGGGTTGTAGAGTCGAAAGTAGCATAGGGAGATGATATGCATTTGGGTGGTGGGAAGTAGGGAAGCCAAAATAGTAGGAAAGAAAACACATAGAAAGGAGAAAAGCAAGGAAAGACAACTACACTAGAAAGTAAAAAACACACAACCTAACAACTAACTATATACAGAGGTGAGAGAGATCTCACCTTATGAAACTAGTAATAAGAGTACTTACCTGAAGCCATTGACTAGTTGGGAAAAATAGGAGCCTTTCCTCTACAACTAACATTGTTTTCTTGACATTGCTCCTATGAATAGCAGTAGCAAGACTCCACACAATTCTTTTTCTGTATGTAGGAGTTGGCTATATGTTCATTCAGGTCCAAATAACCATGCCTCGTTGTAAACCACTTCATCTTCCTTGGGGATTTTGATAGTGTTCAGAAGATGATGGTCTTCAATGCTGGAAGGAAGATAGTGATGACTACCTTCAACAAAAGTGACCTACCTCTTATGGCTAGAAAGGTCTTGGACCTCATTTTTCTCCTTATGGACTTTATCTTCATAGTTCAAGGCAAAGAATGATATCCCTTCAAGCATAGGGTCAGCTATTGGATGGTTATCAATTACACTACTTTCGAGAATGATGTCATCCTCATATACACTTTTATTTTCATCATTTCCATCCTCCAGTGTATCATCATTATTTCCAAAATTTAAACCAGTCACGTAGCATAGAGAAAGGGATTCATAAACTAAAAACCCTTCATCAAATTCTAGTTCCATAGCTAGGTCATTCTGAAAGGACTCATCCATTCTAAGGGATGACAAGAATTTGCAAACAATCTCTTCCTCTTCATCATAAAGAAGGATTGTATCCACCCTTAGAGTTGATTCTTCCATAGGCTGATAGTTGATAACTTGAGGGCACCTTTCTTTAATTAAAATTGGATCATGAGAAAGATCCTTACCAAGGAATGATGTTACATTTTCTTCCTGAAGTTCTTCCTTACACTGGTAGGATTCCTTCATGGGTTGCTCCTCTTTGCTTACCTTTTCGACTACCATTGACATCACACCTCTCAGATGAGATGGATGCTTTGGAATAGAATGATAACTAACTTTTCTTGAACTAAAATTTTCTTTATTAGGTGAATCTAGCGAAGACTTTTTGTCTCCGTCTTCAACATCAAGAGGGTTCACCCATTTGTTGTTAATTGGGGAAGACATAGGGGACTTCACCGATAGTTCTTCATGCTCAACTACCATTGGTTTCTTTGGCCTCAACATCTTACTCTCACATTCTTGCAACTCTTTTAATTTATGGAAACAATTGCAGAGGTGATTCCATATCTTCCTTGTTTTGGGGTCATCCCTCATCTAAGACTCCTTGCAAAATCGAACAAGATCTTTCAAAACACCTTGTCATCCGTTGTATGGAGTTCTTCGAGAGTAGGCTCAAGCCTTGGCCTTTTCTTAGGTTTCACATTAGGCATGACCTTTTCTTCATTTTCCTGGGTCCAAGCTGAGACTTCTCCTTTCGAGTGCATGCCAAAACATTCATCATCTTTTTAACAAAGAGGAGTAGGCTCTCTTTCTTCTATAGGAGCACAAGTACATACAAGTAGAGGGGCATTAACTTTAGCTACTAGTTCTTTCTTTATTTCTTTCATCTCTCGCATTTGTGTCTCTAAAATGTGAGCACACTTCTATGAGTCATTATATCCAAGATTGCTCAAGAATGAGGTCTTGAATGGCGGCTCATAGCTCTCTATTCATGGAGTGCAAGGGTTTGTAATGGAGGCCCTCAATTTGACCTAGTTTGTGCCCATACAAGTACACCATGAAATGAGAGATTCAAAGATCAAAATATGAATGCAAATGATGATGCAAACTAATATAAATGATAACAATGTTAAGCAATGCAAGAAAGGAAATCTAATCTATGAAAGGACATAACAATGAAATATTAATCTATGAAAACAAATATGACTCTAAGATAATATGAAAATGAAAAGATGAAACCTTGTGATGGAAGCCATGGATGCAAGAGAGAATAAGAAAAGAATAGAGAAGTTGCAATGAAGCTCCAATGTCCAAACCCTAAGGCTCAAACTCCAAAATTACTATCTAAACCTATAGCATAACAATACTATAGCAACAAGATATTTTCTCTATATCTCTCTATATTTTTTCTATATCTTTCTCTATAAATTTCTCTATATCCTTCTCTTTATCAAAATGAGAAGGAGAGGACTCCTTATAAAAGAAAAATGTGGAGGTGGGAGGCTTCTCACAACCAATATGGGATAATAGAGTTTGATCCATGTGAGATAAAATTCCACCAATGAGAAAAGATGAGTGTTTGAGAAGAAAGTGGAAAGAGGAAAAAGAGGAATCCCACTTAGAGATATGTGCATTTAAGTGTAGAGAAAAAAAAAAGATTTATTTAATTCCTTTTTCATCACAAAGAGATTAAGTGAGGATTTTATTTAATTAAAAGGGAGCAAGTTCTTTTAATTAAATAGGAAATATTTAATTAAATTAAAAGAGGGTTTTTTCTCTTTATTAATTAAATATGGATTAATTATTTAATTAAAAGAGAGGTTTTCTTTTAATTAAATAAGACATAGGATAAAATGATCAAACCTTAGGAAATATTGAAATTATTGAATTAATTACATTTTGATCAAAGAAATTGATTTGAATTGATTTAATAAAATATTGCAAACCATTGATTCAAGAAATTTGATAAATAGAATAATGGAGGGTCCATAGCCTAGGCAACCATTTTAGGGTGCACACAACGTCAACTCCCAATCTTCGATCTCATGATACCTTGCACAAGCTCGATGCCAAAGTCTCTGACTATCAATGTAAAAGGTGCACTTTTGATATTTTTTATAAAGCTGATGAAGCAAAGTGTCACTCCATCTATAGAGGTCTTCAAGGGTAGGGTTAGGCTTAGACTTGACCATCTTCTTACCATTAGGCATGGTCATTATACAAAGTCACCAATCCTAAACATATAGGATAATTTTAAAACATAAGGGAATATTGATCTTGAGATACTAGAGATCATATTAGGATTGCTCCTCAGCAGAATCATTTCATAACCAGAGATCCATTCAAGTCTCCCCAATAGAGACCAAAAACTATTGGTAAACAATTTGTCCCTCACCTTGAATTGGCTTTACCTTAAGTCCCTATGCCCAATATTGTGAGGAATAAGTTATCTATGAAAGATTGGATTAGTGCACTCCTATGTCACTAATCCCTGAATTGGAGGGTACAACTCCCCTATATGAATATGATATTCAATGAATGATGTTTTTACTTGATCAAAGGGTGACTATGAGGTATGCTCTTAACTTGAGAGTAGAAGAGGCTAACCATATTGCTCATAGACATAAGCAACCTAGGTGAGGTTTTAGGTCAAACACTAACTCTACTCCTAAATGCATCTAAGACTATGGGATGCAAGGAGATGCAATGGAAGAAGAACATCCATGGCCCTAAGTGGCTTTCTAACTAGTCAAGGTTACCCAGTGGAAAACTCCCAGCACACTTCAATCCTAACTTCACATCACAAACGCAAGATGTTATGTAGCTTTGGAAAAGAGAAAAAATACCTATGAAAGATAAAACTCTGACTACCCATACTACTACTATTGCACTAACACTTTGATTAGCCCAAACAGTAGTAGCTTCACAAGTCCTTGTCCTACAATTCCAGAAAGACTAATCTTGATTGTCACTCAATAGTCTCTCCTACAGAGGGAGAAAATGCAAGAAACTTCCTGATCATTTCCATTAACTTGGAAAATTACATATATAAGCACCATTTAGGGTTCTTAGCTAGTTACAGATTCATCAATTACATTAACAAAGCACTTGAATCACTCAAAAATCCAACAATCATTGGTTACAATTCAATACATTAGAGAAAGAAAGAAGAAATGGTTATAAATCCTCAAAATTGTTCATATTCCTCTCTGATCTGTAATAGTCACCTCGATGACAAAACTTGTATCCATATCTTGACAGTCATAGAAAGTTTGAATTACTATTGTTGATATATCTTTCCTTATTGCCTAATGGACGATTAGGATGCATTGATGATCTGAGTTACTATTCGCAACTTTGCCACTTAAAATCTCTTAACTATATTACTTCATCTAATGTTGTGATCACTACATACTTAACCACCTAGATTACCTTTCGCGGCTTTGCAACCCAAATTTGAAAGTTGACCTTAACACTTGTGAAGCTACAATCACTAGCTTTGACTGTCATTTTATGCTCTATACACCATCACAACTTAGAAACCTTCAAAATAGAAAGAAGTAGTGATCATGTGATCACCATGAGCTAACTACCTCACATCTTTGCCGCGTTCTAGAACTTAGCATTTCTTTCACTTGTGATATTGCACCAATCTTCCTCAAAAGTTAACATTAACACCTTGTGACATTGCAAAGACCATTTTGAGTTTAACTGTTACCTCGTTTGCAAGTTTGCAACTCAAAAATCTGACTCATCCTTTAACCCTGCGAAGCTACAACAAGGAGCTTTTGTTATTGCACAACCTTGACCTTGAGTTAACTTTAACCTCATGCGACAATGTGATCTTCAACTTTTGTTGCTTCGTTGACTTAACTCATGGTAGCCTTAACTGCTTGTGACAATGCGATAACCATGTTTAATTGACTGCTACCATCCATTGCAACCACACAACCCTAACCTCAGGTAATTCTTAACTACTAGCAATGATGCGATGAAGAACTTTCATTGTTTCACCATCTTAACCAGAAGTCAACCTTAACTCCTTGCGATGGTGTGACTGCTCAATCCTTAACAGTTGTAGTTAGCTCTCGCTACTTCATAACTTAAAACCCTTTGAGCCAAAACCAAGTTGCGAATGTGTGATCTTAAGCTTTCACCACTTTTGTAAATATCAAAATAACAAGATATTGTTTCCTTCAATCACCTAACTCATTTGATCATTGACTTTAAGTTGACCTGTCAACTAGTGACGTGGATATTTTGATTTGTTCTGTGTCATTGATTTGACTTCCATCTTTATTATTGCTACCTTTGACTAGGGTGTTTGCCATTGTGTAATAGATTGAGTTCTTCCTCTACTTCATATTCGAATGCTCTTCTTTCTAACTCATTTCCATGATCTGCATCATCTCCTTTGGCTTTGATATCAATATTCTCTGTTGCCTTTTGCTCTGAATATAAATGTGATCTTCTTTTCCAATGCATATTGTTTTCACCATGAATACTTGATCAAAGCCTTAGGGTTTCATAACAACTTCCCTATCATCTTAAAATATGCATAGACTTTGGTGTAGGAGCACGTCTACGACAGGAAGTCTGATGGCGATAGGAAGGCAACCTAAAATATCAGTAAAATACACCAGTTTTGTGACAGGAGATTGCAGAAAATATTATGTAGAAGTTTTATAATGTTGAAAATATTTATTTATGAGAGAAATATGCACGATGGATGTGCCAAATGTAATGAGAAATCTTTTGTAACTGAAAAGGAATCCAAAGAATCATGCAACCGACAAGAATATGAAGAGTCATTTGTAACTGCCCAAAAAATAATTATAAAAAGGACATGATTGATAGAGAGAATGAGAGAGTTCAGAGGTGTTAGAATCTGAAAAGATTAATAACCCAGAAAACTAGTGCAAAGAGTAAATATCTAAACTATGAATGCAAATGATACAAAATCAAAATAGCATCATAGAGTTAGTCTCCAAGAGAGTAATGCAAATGCTAGAAGCAAAATAGCATTAAGAGGATGCAAAAATAAGAGATGCAAATACAAGCCAGGTAGCATGCTTATATAGGCTAGGAAGAGGGAGGAGGTGTCAACACCAACCAATGAGGAGCAACCATCTATCGGGCTAAAGATAGCAAAGTATCTTCCCAAGATAGCTAATGGATGCTCACATGTAGGAAGGTGACACCTCACAACCATTCACCTAATAAGACATGCTTTATTAACCTAAGCGAGATTATTAAAAAGTGTAGGAAAAACCTAGCAAAAAAGGAAAAATAAAAAACTACACTAACACCCCCCCATAAGCGAAGCTTAGGTGGATGTAGAAATGGGTCCCGACAAGTCAAGCCTGATGAGGTACCCATGTACATAAGATTTCTCAAAAGAGAGAGAGAAAAGAAACCCCCCCACAAAAAAGTCAGGACTCCGAGTGAGAGGAAGAGGCCCCCCCAAAAGATGAAGCATCCCGCACCCCCAGTAAAGCTCGCAAATGAAGGAACTTGCTCTCAGTGAAGGGTTTGGTGAAGATATCAGCAACTTGCTCGGAAGTCGGACAATAGCGAAGGTCAATGACATGACCATGGATGAGCTCCCGAATGTAGTGCATGTGGACCTCTATGTGTTTGGTCCGTTGATGATGAACTGGATTCCGTGAGATCTGAATGGCACTCTGGTTGTCACAAAATATGACTGATGGCCGTCTGATCTGGATACCAAACTCAGTGAGAAGATGTTGAATCCAAATGGCCTCAGTGGCAGCATTTACAGCCCCCCGATACTCAGCCTCAGTAGAAGACAAAGCAATAGCAGACTGCTTTTTACTCGACCAACAAACAGGACCTGACCCAAGTGAGAAGCTATACCCTGAAGTAGACTTGCGATCCTCAGAATCACCTGCCCAATCTGAATCTGTGTAGCCCACCAAATCAAGCTCAATACCTGCTGCATAGTGAATCCCACAACTATGAGAACCCTGAATGTAGTGAAGGATCCGCTTGGCTGCTTTCCAGTGTAACTCATGGGGCTCCTGCATGAATCGAGAGACCATGCCTACAGCATAGGAGATGTCAGGTCTCGTATGAGTCAGATAAATGAGACTCCCAACAAGTTGGCGGTACAAAGTGCCATCAACAAGTGGAGAAGAACATTGAGCCTCAAGTTTGACTCCAGAAAGGAAGGGAGTCGGAGCAGGCTTACAGTCAGCCATATGAAACCTTGAGAGTAAATCTAGAGCATACTTGGATTGTGTGATGGTGATCCCAGAAGGAGACTGAAGGATCTCAATCCTGAGAAAGTAATGCAACAAGCCCAAGTCAGTCATCAAAAAACTATCATGAAGGGCCACTTTGACAGCCTTAATGGTGGGTGAAGAAATTCCTGTGATCAGCAAGTCATCAACATACAAAACCAAAAATAGAAGTGAATCACCCTGTTGCAAAATGTACACATTAGGATCAGAATGGCACCGAGTGAACCCAACTGATAGAAGGAAGGAGTCCATCTTGGCATACCAGGCCCGAGGAGCCTGTTTGAGGCCATAGAGAGACTTTCGAAGACGACACACAAGTGAAGAATCCTGAAGGAAGCCCTGTGGCTGCTCCATGTAGATCTCCTCATGAAGGTCACCATGAAGAAAAGCACTCTTCACATCCATCTAATGTACTTCCCAACGATTAGCTGCAGCAATGGCAAGAACAATTCGAATGGAATTCATTCGGGCAACTGGCGCAAAAGTCTCAGAGTAGTCAATCCCCGGAACCTGGGAGAATCCTTTGGCAACCAAGCGAGCCTTGTGTTTGTCAACTGACCCATCTGCTGCAAATTTTGTTCGATAGATCCACTTACATCGAACAAGTTTTCTTCCTTTAAGAAGAGGGACAAGATCCCAAGTGTGGTTCCTCATCAAGGAACTATACTCTTCCTGCATAGCTGTATCCCACTCAGAAATACCAGAAGCCTCATGAAAGGACTGTGGATCTGAGGCAGTAGCAATGAAGACATGTGGAGCATCCTGGAATTGTGAACGAGTTCGTCTGGTGTCTGATGGATCTCCAACCCAATCACCTGCAGACTGCAAGGTCTGTCTAGCCCAAAGTGGGCAAGAAGATGGAGAATCTGGAGGGGAATCATTAACCTCTGAATGATGACTAGGGGAGGAAGGAGGTGAGTTCTCTGAATCACTTTCTGCATCAAAAGTAGAGGTAGAAGACTGTTCAGGTGAATCTGACTCATCAGAAGATCTGTCATGTATTCCAAGTGACTCTAATGTCAAGGTAGAAGTTGGAGAAGTGATAGAAAGTGAGCTTGAAGATCCCTCCTCAAACTGAACACTCCTCTCAATGAATAACTCATGTGTAGTAGGGTGGAGCAACCGATAACCCTTCACACCATCAGGATAACCTACAAATATGCAAGGTCTGCTTTGCGGATCCAAGGCCTTACGTTTCTCTGTAGGAATGTGGGCCCATGCAGGGGAGCCAAAAACTCGAAAGTGCTTAACTGATGGTTTTCGACCGCTCCAAGCTTCAAAAGGAGTAACTCCCTTCAAGGCTCGGTGAGGAACACGGTTCTGGATATAACAAGCACAATTAATGGCTTCTGCCCAATACTGTGGTGCAAGAGATCTAGAGTGAATCATACAGTTTGCCATTTCCTTCAAGGATCTATTCTTCCGTTCTGCAACACCATTTTGCTGAGGATTGTATGGAACTGAATGTTGTAAATCAATCCCCTCTGAAGTGCAAAATCTTTCAAACCGATGGTTGACATACTCACCACCATTGTCTGTGCGCAAAATCTTGATGGCTTTCCCAGATTGCTTTTCTACAAAATTTTTGAAGTCTTGAAAATGGTCAAATACCTCTGACTTCTGTTTGAGAAAGTACACCCATGTATATCGAGAAAGGTCATCAATGAATGTGAGGACATATCGGACCCTGCTAAAAGAAGGATGTTGAAATGGACCAGCCAAATCACTGTGAACTAACTCTAGTATCTGTGAAGCTCTCCATGCCTTACTTTTGTCAAACTTTTCCTTAGGATGCTTACCAAGAATGCAACCTTGGCAAACACCTCCTGAGAATTGAACCGAAGGCAACCCTGTGACCATGCTCTGTTGGTTGAGCTGATGCAAATAGCGGAAGTTAAGATGGCCAAACCGCTCATGCCATAATTTACTCACATCATTAGAGTGAGTGAGCAAAACAGATGAAGGAGGATCAGGAACAAAGTGAGAAAATAGATAGAGCCATGATTGATGATCTGCTCTCCCAACTGCAACTACAGAATCACTATGCAACTCACGTATCTCCACTGAATCAGGAGTGAACTCAACCCGCTTGCCTAAACCTGTGTGAGTGATTTGGTATATTGATAGGAGATTAGTTGATAATGAGGGTACACAAAGAACATCATGGAATGTGCCATCCCCCACATCAACAGACCCTCTCCCACACACCTCAATAGGAGTGTCATCACCCATCAAAATAGAAGGCATAGTACATGGCTCTAAGGATGCAAGTTCTTCCTTAGATGAAGCCATGTGGTGTGAAGCACCCGAATCAAGAACCCAAGTGGATGGTGAGGAAGCAACTGCAACAAGAGCTTTGCCCTTTCCTTTCCCCTTGTTGTTTTCTTTTGCCTTGTTAGACTCTTCATTAGAACTTTGTTTGATAGACTCAGGAACACTAATATTATTCTTCTCAAGAATGTATGTCAAGTGATCAATTTGTTTCTTCAAACATTTATGTTCATCATGACCGGGTCTTTTACAATAGGCACATTTAACCTTTTCTTTCTTAGGCTTATCGCCCTTGGAGGATGAGGTATCAATAGTTGCTTTTGAAGCAATTGGTATCTGATCCTTCTTTTCCTCACTATTATTTTGTTTCTCATCCTTACTATTGTTGTTACTACTTTGTCCTTTTTGTTCTTTTGTGCCTTGGTTGGTTGCTAAGGCATGTGACTTAGAGGACTTAAGAGTGCCCATCTGGATTAGCTTGTCCTGTTCTCGAGTAAGATTGACAGCAAAATCATCTAGAGATGGCATGGTGAATTGAGTACCAAGTGCACCCTTAGTAGCATAGAAGGTAGAGACAAACACAGAATATTCTGAACTTAGCTTAGAGAGAATACTGAGAATCAGTTGTTCATCTTTCTTTTCAATTCCACATTGTTTTAACTGCAGCCTTAGTGATTTCAATTTGGTGAAGAAATCTTGGATTGTGTTGAAATTGCCTGGACTCAAACTAATTAATTCATTTTCCAACATATGACCCCTCATTGAATCTTGTGTGCCAAATAATGTTTCTAGCTTTGTCCATACTTCATTTGGTGTATCCAAAGACTCAATGTGAAATAGCAAGTCAGGAGAAACAGACAAACACAATGTTCCATATGCCTCATCACATTTGTTAAACCACTTAGGCTTGTCTTCATCTTTAGCAGGTTCAGTTTCAAGTCCCATAGTTATCCTATTTAATCCAGCTTTCCTTAAGTGAATTATCATGCGTGATTTCCACTCAAAGTAATTGTATGGAGTTAGGATGGGCATATTTGTTTGATCCATGATGAAGGAATGCAAAGAAATGCTAAAAGGAAGAGAATCCAGCCACGACAATGCCCCCCCCTTTTTACTCAATCAAAGAACCCCCCCCAAAGAAATATGATTTGGCACTTTATTTTAGTGCATTTACAATTACCACTAGAAAGAGATGTTTAGTGGTCTTGATTTCAACGCATTACAAACCCTCATGAAGAGCATATGCTAAAAGTGAAACTTGGGCACAATAATCAAGGAAAAAAATAGCACCACTGCGATCTACTCGAAAAATCATGCACTTTCAAAAAAAGAATCGCCTCGATACGAGGTTGTATGAGAAAGTTATGATCCTCCGAAGTTTCCAAAACGAGAACTGTGCACAGTCACGGCTGAGAATCTGCAATTTCTGAAGAATTCATGCATGAAAATCAAAAACTAACTCCATTAGTGGATAGAGCACAAAAAAATAGCCAAGTTCATAACAAGAATCATCAAAATCGGAGTCCGTATGAGCAAGAACGAGACATTTGAAAACTGCATTCAGATCTGCGGCTGCCAACGGAGAGGGGTATGGCTGTAGCTTTGCATGCTCGATTCTGAAAAATATACAACTTGCATGCAAAATCTAAAAGATACCCAGATGGTTTTTCGGGGCTGCGAACAAAACCCAAAAAGCGTTTTTCTTGCTGATGAACAGAAGATGTTGCTGTAGTGTAAATTAGACGCTTTTAACAGTAAAAAACGGCTCCAAAAATCAGAAAACGACCCCAGCAACCAAAATATGACATGAAAATGCTGGATCAGCTTCTTAAGTCCATCAATGGCATGCTGGAACCTGCAAAACTGATTGAAAACTCCAAATATGCAAGTTGGTTGTCAAATTTGAGATTGAAACCCCAGAGAAAAATTGTTTTTGTCAAAACTTTTCTGATTCTCAGGATCATCCAAAGATGCAAGAGAAGAGCATACTTCGTTTTTCAAAAAACTACAATAAAGTTTATTTCCCCCCCCCCCCGAATCTCTCAAATAAGGAAACTAAAATCTACTCTTGCACATAGAAAAGCTCTGATACCATGTTAGAATCTGAAAAGATTAATAACCCAGAAAACTAGTGCAAAGAGTAAATATCTAAACTATGAATGCAAATGATACAAAATCAAAATAGCATCATAGAGTTAGTCTCCAAGAGAGTAATGCAAATGCTGGAAGCAAAATAGCATTAAGAGGATGCAAAAATAAGAGATGCAAATACAAGCCAGGTAGCATGCTTATATAGGCTAGGAAGAGGGAGGAGGTGTCAACACCAACCAATGAGGAGCAACCATCTATCGGACTAAAGATAGCAAAGTATCTTCCCAAGATAGCTAATGGATGCTCACATGTAGGAAGGTGACACCTCACAACCATTCACCTAATAAGACATGCTTTATTAACCTAAGCGAGATTATTAAAAAGTGTAGGAAAAACCTAGCAAAAAAGGAAAAATAAAAAACTACACTAACAAGAGGGAGAAGAGCAAAAATGTAAAAATTTATTCCACCCTCTGACTGTCGACAGTCATGGTGATAGTTGTAGTTTTTTTAAAGTATTTTAAATAAAATTTAGAGTTCTATTTTATCTATTTCTCAATTTTTGTTATAGTCTCTATGATTAATGTTATCGGTCTATTGTGTTTTATGGGCAAAGTTCACATCTAATAGTTGGTTGAGGATTTTGAGTTTATCAATTTTTGCACTCCATTTTATGATATGGAGAGAATCCTTTTTTTTTTAACCAAGGAATTGATTTCAATATGATTTACAAAAGGATGGAAAATGTGATCAGGTACTAAGACTTTGGTATTTAAAGTTGTCAAGTGATATAAAATTCAGATTTGAGTGTTTGGAAAGTTCTGATTTCTTTCTAATCTGGCACAAGGAAAAATCAGATTTGGACATAATGTTACAGATTTTCTTGCTACAGATTTTGGTTTGATAAATATGATTTCCAAGGGATATTTTATTGCCTCATGTGAATTGGTTTTGAAGGAATGATATTCTAGAAGTATTTTTCATTATGATGGAAGATGTTTTGTCAATTTTCAGAATGTAAAGTTGTTTGGGATTTAATAAGTTATAGATTTTGGTGGTTTGCATTTATACCCAAATCCATGATCAATATTGGAAGTTTCAGATTTTGTGAGGGTCCAAGTTTTTATCAAGAATCAGTTTTGAATGTTTCAGTTTGCTGCGAATCTTATGGTTCATTTGGTATCGATATATGGTAGTTTTGGGTTATGCAAAATTCAGTTTTCAATGTGTAATACTCTTGGTTATTCAAATTAAAATGTTTGGCTTGCTACAAGAAGATGAATTTATGGCAGACTATATATATGCAGATTTGAATTTACTCTGAAGTTTATAATTTGTGATGTAGAGAAGAAGATCCACTGTTGAGTCCCTTGAGTGTTTAATTCCTTAAGGAGAGTTCCAGTGTTGATCCCTCTGCATCATTTTTGGTATCACAGCTGAGTAAAAGATTTGGGAAGTGGAAGATTTTTCTGATTTAATTTATGTTAGTAGAGTTTTTATTGGTTGTAGATGTTTTGTTCACTCGCTACAAGAGGTGGACATGGAGGTCTACCATGAGGGCCTTAGAAGGAGGTCCAAGTTGTTGGCCAAAAGTCTTGGGGAGAGAGGCATGGAAGGAACTCCCAGGTGAGGCATAGAAGTTGTTTATGTGTGTGAGATGCAGCACTGTAGAAGTGGACATTTGGAGGCAGCCATTACAAATTTCAGTGATGAGAAATTTAGTTTGAAGAAATGGTTCAGTAGAGATGTGAAAGAAAGTGAAGAGGAAGAGGTAGAGGTTCATGTTTTTTTTTTGCAGGTTTCAGTCAAGCACGTTTCCATGGGACATGGAAACTTTTCAAATTTGGGAGTATGGTGTAGGAGCACGTCTGCAACAAGTCTGATGGCGACAAGAAGGCAACCTGAAATATCAGTAAAATACACCAGTTTTGCGATAGGAGATTGCAGAAAATATTATGCAGAAGTTTTATAATGTTGAAAATATTTATTTATGAGAGAAATATGCACGATGGATGTGCCAAATGTAATGAGAAATCTTTTGTAACTGAAAAGGAATCCAAAGAATCATGCAACCAACAAGAATATGAAGAGTCATTTGTAACTGCCCAAAAAATAATTATAAAAAGGACATGATCGATAGAGAGAAAGAGAGAGTTCAGAGGGAGAAGAGAAAAAAAGTAAAAATTTATTCCACCCTCTAACAGTCGACAGTCATGGTGATAGTTGTAGTTGTTTTTAAGTATTTTAAATAAAATTTAGAGTTCTATTTTATCTGTTTCTCAGTTTTTGTTATAGTCTCTATGATTAATGTTATCGGTCTATTGTGTTTTATGGGCAAAGTTCACATCTAATAGTTGGTTGAGGATTTCGAGTTTATCAATTTTTGCACTCCATTTTATGATATGGAGAGAATCCATTATTTTTTAACCAAGGAATTGATTTCAATATGATTTACAAAAGGATGGAAAATGTGATCAGGTACGAAGACTTTGGTACTTAAAATTGTCAAGTGATATAACATTCAAATTTGAGTGTTTGGAAAGTTCTGATTTCTTTCTAATTTGGCACAAGGAAAAATCAGATTTAGACATAATGTTACAGATTTTCTTGCTACAGATTTTGGTTTGATAAATATGATTTCCAAGGGATATTTTATTGCCTCATGTGAATTGGTTTTGAAGGAATGATATTCTAGAAGTATTTTTCTTTATGATGGAAGATGTTTTGTCAATTTTCAGAATGTAAAGTTGTTTGGAATTTAATAAGTTATAGATTTTGGTGGTTTGCATTTATACCCAAATCCATGATCAGTATTGGAAGTTTCAAATTTTGTGAGGGTCCAAGTTTTTATCAAGAATCGGTTTTGAATGTTTCAGTTTGCTGTGAATCCGTATGGTTCATTTAGTATCGATATATAGTAGTTTTGGGTCATGCAAAATTCAGTTTTCAATGTGTAATACTCTTGGTTATTCAAATTAAAATGCTTGGCTTGCTACAGGAAGATGAATTTATGATAGACTATACATATGCAGATTTGAATTTACTCTAAAGTTTATAATTTGTGATGTAGAGAAGAAGATCCACTGTTGAGTCCCTTGAGTGTTTAATTCCTTAAGGAGAGTTCCAGTGTTGATCCCTCTGCATCAGACTTACCCTCCCTTTCCTAATCACCTAATATGAACGAATGCATTAGATTGATTTTAAGTGCCCACCTAGGTGCACACAAAGGGATAGATGAGAGGAGAAGTTCCTTAAGGGTAATCTAGACATAGACATGACATCAAATTGACTCAACCCTAATCCTAGAGGTTTGAAAAATATTGGGGACTGAAATCATGACAACACTCACTCAACTTGTTACCCCATTTGCAAAACCCTTATAATGTTATGCCTTATGAATCACTCACTATAGAGCTAGATAAATAACTAATTAATAATATGTCAATAATAAAAAGAATTGATTCAAATTAATTAGGAGCTTGGGTTAATCATTTCCACAATGACCAAAAGCAAAAAGTAAATGCAAGAATTCAAGAAAATGAAAGTGAGTGTTTTGCTCTCAATCTAGAAATGTTTGACATTTGAGATTCAATAAAAAGATATGATCCAAATTAATTAGGAGTTTGTGTTAATCATTTCCACGATGACCAAATGCCAAAAGTAAATGCAAGAATTCAAGAAAATGAAAGTGAGTCTTTTGCTCTCACTTTAATGTAGAAATGTTTGACATTTGAGATTTCTTTGTCAATGCTTTGTATTTTTATCCTCTAGTGTCTTAAATGTTCTAATATGTACTACTTGAGATCAAATCAATTATGAAGGTGAACCTTATGAACACAAAACTACTCTACTACACATAGGTGACCTAGTAACTCGTGGGAATGAATTTGAGATGTAGCTTGTTAAAACTCGTATATGCCAATCTCTAATATCAAAATGCTTGTAATGACTTTTGAAGACATCAAGCAAGCATGTAATAGTAGGGCAAGGATGTAAGTGTTGCTCCCAAATAGTTATTTGAATTTCTCAAAATTAATTGAGTTTTGACAAATAAACCACTTAATTGTTTGTATAAATTGTGATTCTCACTCGACACTGAAAGAAATGTCGATAATGTTGTTATGGATTATGAACGAATGAAATGTGCCGACTATCACACTAGTCCAACAAAGAGTTGAATTTGATGGTCACAATAACACGACCACCTAATATACTATTGAACTGACCCTACAAAATGCCCCCATCAATGAAACAAAAGATCGGTAGTTTTTTAACACAGACACCTGTTAGTGGAAGGGAAGAAACCAAAAATAATGAAATTACAGGAACAGTCATGTTATATAAAGGAAAAATATAGAACAGTTAGCTAACACTATTTTAAGGGCTCTGCACTCTATAAATCAAGAGGTTGCTCGCTATTCAGATTTTGAATGTCTTAAAGAATAACAAATATCGCCGATGCTTAAGCTTGATCCACACTGGAGCAAAGGAGACCAGAAACTAAGCCAGAGAAAAGAAATGAAAGAACGGAGACATCAAATAATCAGTGCCAATAGTATTTTTGGATATAATTGCTTAATCACTTTTAAAAAAATGATTACACAATTATAATAAAAAATATCCTTAAACAGAAAGTGAAGGATTTTTAACGATACTGACTGTAATAATACAGGAAAAGCAGTGTACACCCTTATGTGCATATGAGTGAGGGAAAGTGGTACAAGGTCTGTCCAGCTGAATTATATTTTTTTACATGGGGTGTCCTCGCGACCAAGCGAGTTAGGGCAGCCACCTGCAAGATGTCTCACTTCTTAAACCCATGAGAGATTTGAATGCAAGACCATAGGGAACTACCCACAACCTCAAACCAGCTCATCTACCCAAGTGGGCTAAGCTGAATTATATATTATACATTAGCGAGAGATTCAAGTGAGATAAGGAGCTGTTCCATGCCAGGTCTACAATCTGGAGATTCCTGTGTGCAGATGATACCCAAATGGAGAAATCTGATGAGCTGAGGCTGGTACTTTTGGTGCAACAAGATTGGATCAAGGGCTTGGAGGGCATTGCCAGCTGAAATAAGAAGGCTCACCCATTCAACCAAATTACCATCATCAGTGTTGAGGGAAAGAGGCCTCCTTCCAGTGGCAAGCTCAAGCAGGACTACACCAAAACTGTAAACATCTCCCTTGGTGGTGGCTCTCCAAGACTGGGAATACTCCGGTGGAACATACCCTAGTGTCCCTGCCACCACTGTGCTCACATAGTTCTCAGCCCCATCCACAAATCTAGCCAATCCGAAATCTGTGACATGGGGATTGAATTTCTTGTCCAGCAGAATGTTGCTGGCTTTCATGTCTCTATGTATTACGGCAGGAGAGCAATCATGATGCAAGAATTTGAGTGCCTTGGCAGTTCCCAAAGCGATTTTGTACCTTGTAATCCAATCCAATTGATCGCGGCCGCCATTTTTTTCATAGAGCCAATCCTCCAAGCTGCCATTGCACATGAAATCATACACAATGAGTTTCTCTGTTCCAAATAAACAGCAGCCCAGCAGAGGAACCAAATTCTCATGGAATTCATGGCTTCCCAGGGTTTGCATTTCAGCTAAGAACTCTCTCTCGCCTTCAGGCCCCTTTTGTTGCAATTTCTTGACTGCAACTATTGACCCATCTCTCAGTTTTCCTTTATAAACCGTGCCGAATCCCCCACTGCCTATCACAGTGGAATCCGAAAAATTTGCTGTTGCTAAGAGAATGTCTGTGTAGGTGAAATGCTTACCTCTGAAAAAATGCACGTTCTTTGAATTTGAGTCCAGGCCACTCCCACTGCTACTGCTAGTGTTACTGCTAATGCTTTTGTTATTCATAAGAATGAATTCAGTTCCTTCCATCGAGTTATACCTATCATTTGGTAGCCGATTTCTCCTGACAAAGAGAAAGGTGAGAACTCCATATACGAGAATAGCAACGCTTGCTAAAATGGCTATGACCATCACAACAAGCTTTATCTGCCTAGACCTCTTCTCCTGGTATGAATCCTTTTTCCCATTTGCAGGAGGAGCCTGGCGATTTATGCATGACCTTGAATTGCTCAAGTTCGTTCTCATGCTTGGAGGGCTGTAAAAGCACATTGAATCATCTCCAATATAAGAAGTCTCATCAAATGTGCTAAATTGCCCTGCAAATGGAGCGACCCCAGTCAAAAATGGATTGTATGAAACGTTGAATGCTGTGAGCCAGTTCAAACTGGTGAATGAGCTTGGTATTTGTCCGCTGAAGTTGTTGTATGAAAGATCCAATCTCTGCAAACACTTGATGTTGCCCAGTGAGGAGGGAAGCGAACCACTGAAATTATTGGAAGAAACGTTGAGCCCGAAGAGTGGTAGATGAGCAATCTCTTGGGGAATCTGTCCATTAAAATAATTATTTCCTAAAAGAAGAAGGCTGAACAATTCCATTCTGCCAATACTTGAAGGAAGAGGACCAGTGAGATTGTTGCCAGTGAGTTGTATGTAGCCTGAGATGATGAGCTTCTCTTCACCCGCTCCCCTATCACCCCTGGGGCAAATCGGGAACAGAGCATTACCCTGAAGCAATTTCTCCCAAAAAACCTTACAGCTTCTGCGGTTCAATATAGCATACACGAAAGTAAATGGTGAGTAATCAGCTGGCAACCATCTTTTCAGCGGTAGACACTCTCCTGATTGCCTCGGTATTTTCCTCAAATATTTCTGATTGTAGTCGAATGTAGCATTGGGGTTACGCCCTATCCCGCTCAGTTTCTCTGAGAAGCCCCCTGAGAACTTGTTATGGGCTAAATTAAGCCACAGCAAACTCTTGCACCCACCAAGCTCGGGAGGAATTGATCCATTAAGATTGTTATATGCAAGCATTAGCCATAACAAATTAGTGAGATTGCCCAGCGATGGAGGTAGAGAACCTGTGAGTGAATTGAATGATAGATCAAGAATCTGTAGTTGAGATAATTGACTCAACTCCGATGGTATATTTCCTTCAAATTTATTCCCGGACAAGATCAGGTATCTTAGCTTTCGCATACTGCCTAGCCCAGCCGGTAATGCTCCAGAGAGATTGTTATTGCTCAGATCCAAGGATAGCAAATTGGGTAAATTCATAATGGCAGCTGGAATCTTACCTTGATACGAATTGTCATGAAGGATAAGAAATTCAAGAGTTGTAAATTCTTCTAATATTGACTGTATGCTGCCACCAAAGCTGTTCCCACTCAGGTCTATAAATGACAAATTCTTGCACTGCGTCAAGGTCCCTGGTATGTTAGCGGACAAATTATTATTTCGAAGGATAAGAGTGTTCAGATTCTCCAGTAATCCAAGCTGAGGAGGAATTTTTGCAGACAGAGGATTCTGTGAGAGGTCCAGAAGAACCAAGTCCCTGCAATTGGATATATTTTCAGGAATGGGTCCGATAAGTAGATTATCTGACAAATCCAATTTCCTCAATTTGCAAGACTCGTTGAAAGCTTTCACAGGAATAGAACCAGTAAAGTTGTTACAACAGAGCAGGACTTCTTCCATTTTGCCAAACCCTTCCCACACTACTCCCACGAGATCATTTTCACTTAGGTCAACAGCTTTCAAATTGGCGCAATTCAGATGATCTTCTGTTACACTTCCCGTGAAATTGTTCGAAGACAAATTGAGCACGGTTAACTTGTCACATATTTTGGGTACCACGGTCGAGATGCTCCCATTCAGACGATTGGAAGAAAGGTCCAAGGATTGAAGATTGGTGAGAGCTGTGAAATTTGGAGTGCCTCCCAGAAAATTGTGGGAGAGATTCAACATTTTAAGGCTTTTGCAATCACCCAAATCTCCTGGAATTTCACCCGAAAACTGATTCCCTGTCAAAGAGAGGCTGGTCAGAGCAGTCAGTCGCGAGAATCCATTGAAAAAGGGGCCTTCAAGTGCACCGCCATCAATATTAATTCCTGTAACGCGCTGTAGCGTCCCCTCTCCCTCCACAGATTCGCATTTAATACCAGTCCAATTACATGGACTTGTATCTGATTGCAGCCAAGTATTGTACAAGTACCCCTTATACGGATTATGATCTTCCAGTGAAGATTTGAATCGAAGTAAAGTATCCCTGTCTTGATCCAGAAAAGCGTTATTCGTCCCATCGAGCACCAACCGGTGGAGTTCAACATCTACAAAACAAGAAAACCTCAAATTAAACATCATACTTTTAATCTGTGCTATTGCACGATGTTCTACCATTAAAAAGCTTTTAAAGATAGTTCCCAAGTCAGCCACCCTATTTGCAAGACAGATATGTAAAAATTCTGACCTAACTTATGCATGCTCAGTCTAAACTATGTCATGAATTTCTCAGACACCTCTGGATTGTGACTTTTCTTGTTTCTAAAACTATCCATGGATGCAACAGCTGAGCTGGGATAGTTTATTTTTGCGAACTGAAGAGAAATTACACAAAGGGGTTAGTTCTCTTGAGAGGGAAAGATTTAGAGCAGAGACGTGGATAAAATGGATTTTCTACAACAGGAAAATATTTGATCTTAAAATTTGTCAATGAAGGAGCAAGGTGGCCTCTTCTACATAAAGATTAATTAAACCCAGTATGACTGACATGAAATTTTCAGTCACGAGTATAAATAATTGAATTATTTTATTTGCATTAACATTTCGGATCATCTTCAAGATGAAAAGTGAAATGAAAGTCCAGGAAATTTACAAGACGGCGGACCAGATTGCAATGCCTATATCACAACAGAAACGGGCTAAAACTCCAGAAAAAGTACAAATTAGGCAGGCGTTCTCTCAGCAACTTTTCCATGCCATGGAATTTAAAGTCTCTCTCGGATACATCAAAGCTTCAATTGAATTCAATTCAAACATGAACATACGACAGTACCTCTGTTTTGTTGAAACTTTATACTCCGATATATCTGTCCATGGGAATTTACAGTGTGCGCGGTGCAAACATACAGAAATGTAGCAAAATATAACAAATATGAAATAATCCCAAATTTGAAGCCATGCTCAACTCCTCTTAATCTGTTTTTAACGGAACCCCTGCAATTGTCTCTGCTTCTGCCTCTGCCTTTGCTCTCCCCTGCGCCTTCATCCATCTGTGAACAATTGCTTTCCCCAACACCCACAGATGGCAAACAAGTAACCAACCTACATTTTTTTTACCTACCTTCAAACATAAACATCACGTTCTCATCGCTTTTCGAGGAGGATTCTGATCAGGTCAAAGAGGACGGCTCAGTTCTCATCGTTTTGTTATTGACCTCCATTAAAACATTAAATATAGAATATCAGCAAGGGGCTTTAGAATTGTTAAATATCTTCAATGGAAACCCGCCATTTGTCCCAATTTTTTAAATAGATTTAGTACAAAACAAACTAAACCCTATTCCAATTGCCTAGGCGCACAGTATAATTTCAACATAATACCGGTTCTCAGCTACAGCTTATTGACCAGATTTGCACGCATTTCGTATGTTAAATGTTCCCAATTGAGAGGAAGCTGCTCCTATTTGACTGCTTCTAATTTTCAGAAGAAACGGAGCAAAAGAAGAAAACCTGTTTCGGGTTTTTGTAAGAAAGTGGTCAAAATTGCAAATCTTTCGCTCCGCCGTGCCGTGCCGTGCCGTGATGAGAATACGCATCTGCCGGCCAAACACGACCCCACTCTGCATTTCACTGAATCGAACGAACTCTTCATTTTGCTGACACAGATTGACAAGAAGCTTTACCCTTTAAATTAACCTCTTCTTTGTCCGCTTCTTCCTGTATTAGGATCATTGTTCTACTCTGACTATTAAATATAAGCATTCAATTTGCTTGAGCAATCCACCATGGATTTCCACAGTCCATGGTATCAATATGCAGGGATTTCCGGAGTTTGACTGAATAACATTTGTTTAGAGTATAAGTTCCAATGAATTTGACGATCCATTGTAATTCTTCTTTTTTTTCCAGTCACATTGCAATGGCAACAGGTAATGCTTGTAGAGTATGATGTAAAATATTATTTGAATTATATTATGATGATAAATTATGAAATTTGATTTAAATTATTTGTTTTATCTTATCTTGATGATGAATTATAGAATATGATAAGAAATATTAATCTAATTTCATCTTAATGATGGATCATAGAATGTGATTTGAAACATCAACTCAATTTCATCTTAATGATGAATCATAGAGTATGATAAGAAATATCAACTCAATCTCATGTGGTTGATGGATTATGGAATATGATAAGAAAGATTTATTCAATCTCATCTTGATGATGGATCATAGAATATGGTCTGATACATCAACTCAATCTCATCTTAATGATTGATCATAATTGATCATAGAGTATGATTAGAAACATTAGCTCAATCTCATCTCGATGATGGATCATAGAATATGCTAAGAACATTAACTCAATCTCATCAATGATGGATCTTAGAGTATGATTGCAAACATCAACACAATCTTATCTCAATGATAGATCATATAGTACAATTAGAAATATTAGCTTAATCTCATTGTAATGATGGATCATGGAGCATGATATGAAACATTAGCTCAATCTCATCTGAGTGATGGATTATGGAGTATGAGAGGAAAATTAGCTCAATGTCATCTTCATGATGGCTCATGGAGTATGATTTGCAACATTGGCTTCGTCTCATCTGATGATAGATCAATGCGTATAATCTTAAACATTGATGATGAAGAATAGTATAAATGAAATCTACAAATCCACTCGCCCATAATTGACTCTCCAAATTTAATGAAATTATTGAAATGAAATATGATATTTAATTTTAAAATTAATAAAACACATAAGAAATCACATTTATTAGATATTTACATTTAATATAGATAAATTTAGATAAAATTTGTAATTGGCATTATATGTAAGATATATTCTAAAATATTTAATAAGTAATATAAAAAATGTTTATTTTAATATAAATTATTTATTTATTTATTGCGAAAAATATGATGACTTCGTTGATGGATGTAACTTGTCTCACTATTTGATATCTTAGGGAGGGCTTATTTAGGTAAGTAAGACATGAATGAGTTGAATTTGTGAGTAGATTATTAGTCCTCCAAATTTGTGAAGAAATGTTTCGTGTGAGTCATCGCCATGAACAAGGAAGATGAGGAAAGGATCGTAAGGACTCTATGTTCTCGTTTGTTTATTAGAAATTAATTTTAAATTTTATTTTAACTTTTGTCATAATGATGTTTGTTTGGTATTTTTATTTTTAATTATTTTTTTTTCATTTCAATTCTCTTTGATCATGCGTAAATTATATATTTTTAGTTTTCTTCTACAAATTTAAGTTATATAGTCATGTTTCTATAAATAGATTATTATGTCTAAAATTATTAGTTTTCCAATACAAGTTGATAGACCAAACTTCTAAAATTTTAGAGCTTACTAAAATGAAGATCTATCTTACTAAGGTTCACCTACAGAAGTGTGAATCTACTCACCATGAGTGCACAACTTGAATTTGCATGTGACCATGAACTATGACTTGAAGTTTAAATTCGTCTAGATTGTTGATAAGTTGCCTCATATTTGTTTTTAATGTTTAAATCATTGTAAGAGATAATGATGCTTAACAGAACCTTTGGAAAATCTACTAAATTATGAGGGCAACATTTTTAGTTCAACTCGTAGTTAGATTAATTCAAAGATACCTAGTCAAGAGTGAGGATAATAAGAAAGCATGCAAAAAATATAGGATGATGTGTTTAAATCTCTTAGGTTGTATATACTAGACAAGAATATTATAGACAAAGAAAGGATGACAGTGAAAGGAAAATATCATAAACATTGGAATTATAATATGTATACATAATTAAGATTTAAAACATGTAGAAATGAGGCGCATGTACAATAAATATAATGTATCATGGAAAATAAAAGCTATCTAGGATCACAAAAAATGTGACATGACAAATATAGAATACATATTTGATCAAAGCATAGTTAAGTGCACAAATTTAAAATCCTCCATTTTCTTGACTTATGTGTACTCTATTACATTCAACGTGCATATAGAAAAAATTGTGCAATTATATACAAGACTATCTTGTTCACAGTTCTTCCATGTCCTTGCATAGCTCTACACATCACCTAGTACATAACCCCTACACACATTTGCATGATTCATCACATACTCAACCTTTCACATGAAGCCCATTGTGATAAGTGAAACGTATTGTCATAACCCATGCATGAAACCCATGTAGCCTATGAGCCTGCACTAAAGTTTGAGCCTACCCACACCTTTGTTTCTAAATAAGAAATATATGACATAAAGGTATTAGAGGATGAAGAGGTTACTAGAGACAAAACTAAAGAAGAATATTTCCTACTCAATAACTTCTTTAAAGGAAAACCTTTCAGGAGCTTCCATGCAACAAGGTTATACACCTATGTGATGTTTGATGAGGAATACCCAATGCCAAGGGTCATAGATAAAGAAGATAAAGATATCAACCTTTGAGCCTCTAAGCTCTGCATAATGTATTTTGATGGGGCAAGATTCCATATGGGTTTAACCAACAAAATCCACCTGATTTCCCCTTATGAAGAAGAAGTGAAGAAGGCCTTTTATTTTTAGCTAAGAATAACAAATAATGAGGCAAAATTTGGATGAATAGTCACATGAATAGACCTACTTGAGTGTATGGGGACTTGAGCAACTAAAAGTATTAATAGACTTTAGATTAGTAGTAAAGATAGTCTATAATACCTTCACATCTAAGAATCCTCAAATGAGATCCTATAGATATAAAGTATGGGACTTGATTGAAAGTTTTGATGCTTTTGATATTGGAGTTATCCCAAGGAAGCAAAACACAAAAGTTGATCATTTAGCCACAATTGGTTCTCATTTTGAACTTGTTATTGATTTGTTTTATACAAGAGGATTCAGTCATTTTCATAGTGAGTCCCTCTGTACAAAATACTTAAACCATTGGCAAGTATTTGAAAATGACAACCAAATTTTTATTTTCATATAATAAGTTAGAGAATTTTCCAACCAACTATAGCAAAAAATAGAAGAATCTTATGAAGATCAAGTAATCCAGTTAAAGATGAAATAATATTGCCCAAGGTTTGATAACCCTTAATAGTTTCTTTGATTATGATGATGTCAAAAGACATATGTTTAAGTTTGTCACAAATCAAAAGGATTGTGAAGAGATGGGAATCATATACAGAAAAAAATTGAACGCCAAGAAAGAGGTACTCAAAAAAGAGAGAATGATATAAATCAATGTGGAAAAAATCAAAGGAGTCATGGCATGGACATATGATTACCTAAAAGATTATAATATAGATACTATAGAGAGAATACCATTGAGTTATCCAAAGGGGAAAAACCCATAAGATGAAATAAAGACTAGTTAATCCTAAGATAGAAGTTCTAATGGAACAAGAGCTTAATAAATTGATTGAATCCAAAGTCATCTATCCAATCCAACATAGAACATGGGTTTCTGACATCATGTTTATCTAAATGAAATATGGTGAAATACACATTTGCATAGATTTCCAAGACCTGAATAAAGCATCCCTAAAGGATCACCATCTTCTCTTGTTAATAGATCAAATTTCACAAACTATTGTAGGTTCAAAATAATCTCGCTACTAGATGGTATTAAAGGTATAATCAAGTTTGGGTAGGAGAGGATGACAAACACAAGATAACGTTCTCCCCTAAATGGGGAAATTTTTCTTATGCTAAGATGTCATTTGGTTTATCAAATGTAGGAGCCACTTTCTATAAGACCATGCAAATAAATTTTGAAGAGTTGACAAATCTTGTCATTCTACTATAGTTAGAGAGCTTGATAGTGTTCTCAAAGAAAAAGAAAGATTATTCCAATCACCTTAAGAAATTTTCCAAAAATGCCAATAATTTTGATTTTTTTAGATTCGAAGAAGTGTGTGTTTAGGGTATTGTAAGGAAAGATTTTGGGACACATAATATAAAAAGAAGGGATTTCTATATATCTCAAAAGATTAAAATATACCCTAGAGCTCCCTCTCCCATCCATTAAAAAGGATCTTTGACATTGCTTCAAAAAAGATAATTTTTTCTAGCTCATGTATTTTGGACTTTGAAAGAATGGTGCATCTTATCACTTTGATGTTTCTATGATGTAAGAGCATCCTTGGGCTATTGGTAATCTTGCATCACCCAAAAAGATATTTTCTTGTTTTTAGTTTTTGAGTTCTCTATCTAACAGTTTGATTTGGTGAACACTTGTTTATTCTTTCTAGATTCCATGAGCTTGGCTTTATATTGTGGACCTATCATGGATCATTATCCTAAGTGCACATAACTTAATGTTACAACTAGTGGAAATTATGCTTCATCTTCTTGAGTGTTGATTTCCTCTGTTGTTCTTCATATTATGCCTCGTATTTAATTTGGCAAGGTTCTATATTTAAGAGTTAACCTATATGCTCTTGGATCTAGATAGGTGGTTAAAATGTAGACCTATACCCAAGTTTTCATAAGGTTTTGTAATGTATTATATTTTTGGTTACTAATTCATTGAGAGTTAACCCTATATTGTATAGCACATTTCCTTTATGAGAGATTATGAACTCAAAGCCAACATATGTGTCTTGATGGCTATATGTGTGATGTCATTAAGCCTTGTGAATGATATAAAAAGAGATAGAGTAAGAGGATAGCTTGAGAGTAGTGAACTTTGGTCCATAATCTAGAATATATTGGTCATAATCATGAAGGCCTTACAACCCAACATATTGTATGTGAGTTGTGTTAGCATGAATTCTGATGGTTTTCCTATAAGGGAGTATTTTAGTAGTGTTGGAGACAAGATTCAAAGGTTGTGTTTTGCATTCATGGTAGAGTTTTTCATTGATGCCAACATATTGGTTATTCTATGAAGACCGACATAGTATCAAATAGAGTTTGGCTTCACACAGTTTGAGGATTGAAGAACAACTTATGTGCACTTGGGATAATGTTCTAGAGTATGTCTAGATGCTACAGTTAAGAGTGTGTATGGAAAGATGAAGATTAGATAGAGTTATGATGGATTTAGTGAAGGCAATGTTAAGACAAAGTTTCTAGAAAGCAGAAACTATTGTTTGAATTGTATCTCCTAATAGAGATGGAATTTGGCCAGGTGGACTTGGACAAATATTGAAGACATGTTGAAGATGTTTTGGTTAATCTGCACACACATTTAGATGAGCATTGAGTAAATATTTATGAAGATTGTGAGATGAAAGATTACTTGTAATTGTGAAAAGATGTAATATTTTAATGTAACATGTAAATGTAATATCTTAAGTTGGTCTTATATTATTATTGTAAATTGAGAAAGCCTCAAGGTCAAATCAATAACTTAGGATTCAATATAAACGAAATATTTTTTCCTTTTTGTAATTATGTATGAGATCATTTTTAGGATATAAGAGTGAGTACAAACTTGCATGCAAATAATCTTTTGGACCAGAGAAGTGAATCACAAAGGAGGTTAATCCAATTAGAAGGATATAGGAAACTATGTTTTAGTGGGATCCCTAGATATCCAAATACTACTATGAAAGAATTGAGAAACAAGCTGAGAAAGTTTTCTAGAAATAATGTTATTACTTGTGAAGATCATTTGAGATGTTTTCTAGACTTGCTAAATGATTATGAAGCTGAGCATGAGGATGTGGTTATGAATTTTTATGTCCAATCACTAACTAATGATGCAAGGGAGTGGTTCAAGAGATTGCACAAGGGATCTATATCCTCATGGAGAGAGATGGAGCATTGTTTTAAGGAGAAATATGGTGATAAACCAAATACTAGTTATATTTTAAACAAGTTCAATAATATAAAGAAGCTCTAAAATGAATCTGTCCCTAAATTCAATGCTAGATTTCAAAAAGGGATGTACAAATTATTTTAAGTAATGAGATTGGGTGATAAGGTATGTCTTACCACTTATTTTAATGTTTTTGATGGTAAGATTAGATACTTGTTAAGGGATAAAGATCCAAGAGCTCTAAGAGATGCCTTTAGGATTGCAATAAATATTAAGAGTAATATGAGGATCTCTAGTACGTTGGGAAATAAGAGGGATGATCCTAAATTGTTTCGAAATAGGGGAAATAAGAAAGAAGATCACAAACCTATGGGAAATAAGAAGACCGAAGTAGAAAAGATGGATCAAGTCCTTATTGCCATTAAAGATCTCAATATCCCCAAAAATAGAAATGACAAAGCCCCTCCCACAAATAAACCCCAACTCCAAGGAAACTATAATAGGTGGAGTAGGTTGCAAAATTAACTCTCCAATTCCCAATAGAAGGATGGTAAACATATTCTTCCCTATCCAAAAAATACAAATGAGAAAATCACCCCTGATCCTTTGCAAAGAGCTTTTGTCAACATGATAGATGATTCCCAATGGTGCATGGTATGCCAGTTACCTCACTCATCAGAAAAATGTGTTGTTGCTATTTCTTTTCTAATTGCTAGAATGAAAATAATGAGAAACTTGATCAGGAAAATAATACTGATGACATAGGTTATAACATGGTAGAACCATATTATGATGATGTGTCTTGTATTGATGATGTTGATAATGATGTAAATGTTAGAAGATAGATCCATGATATTATGCATCAACAAGTTTTTTCAGATGAAGACAGAGTGGATGATGTAACCTATAATATGACTTCCTTAAAGGATGAAGTAGTTTTGAGAAGATCTACTAAGGAGGATATTGATGAGATCAGATCCAACATGGTTTCACAATTGTAGACAAGAGGTATGATATCTAGGAATGGAGGGGGTAAAGAGGCCAATATTTTTGTTAAGCAAACATATCCTAAGGAGAGTAAAATGGATAAAACTAAGGATGGATATGACATCAAGATCAAGAATGTGATATATAGATGAGAACCTAAGAAATAAGATGCTTCAAATATTCCCATAGCTTAAAATAAGGATGGGAAAAAAGAGCAAGAAATATTATTTGATGCTATTGAAAATAAAGAGAAAAAAAATCATGGTGCTAATATTATCTTTAATAAACACAAAGAGACAAAAGGTATGCAAATAGAAATTCATCATACCGCTCCCGTTTATATATTGTTTATGATATCATAGATTATAGTAAAAGTCCCACTCTCAGAATTATTAAGAATCGTAGAACATAAGGATAAAGCCTTGACATGGGTTGGGAATGTTAGAGAAAATGTTGACCTAAATTGCAATTCAAGTGAGTCATCTAAGGAAAAGAAAGAGCCAGTAGAAATGGAGGGTGTTGTGTCTCAAATCTCACCCATGTATTTAGATGATTCAATAAATCAATGCTTAGGAAATATAGATCTATTTTTCTTAAGCATTATTATAAATGGAAAGACATTGATGAACTAGATGATAGATTTTGGTGCATCAAATATAGTAATGCCTCTTGAGGTTATGGAGAAGTTAGGATTGAAGGTAGATACTACTCAAGGTAGATGTTGTGCTATGGATCAAAGAGAAGTAACTATCGTAGGGATAATAAATACAATACCTTATTGATTGTCTACTTATCCTAACAAATAATTGACAATGAGTGTCTTGGTTGTGGATATACTACCCCAATATGCTATGCTATTATCTAGAAACTAGAGTGCAAAAATGGGTGGGATCCTACAATGTGATTTGTCTCATGCAACATTTAAAATTGATAACAAGTTCGTCAAAATCAATAGAGAACTAAAGAGTGTTTATATGCTTTAAAAAAATGTTGATGATGAGATGACATGCTTTTTGGACACTGACATTAACTCATTCATGTTAGAAACACTAGTCCACCAAGATAACTAAGAGATGGGGTGGGGGGTGGGGTGAATTGATTATATAAAAATTAAAACATTTATCTTCTTTAAAAAAACTTAACCATTCAACCAAAGTAAACAACAACCATAATAAGATGCACATAGACAATTACACCATATATGTAAACTAGGGAAACCCTTGATTAGAGGGAAAACTCTAGTGGGAATGATGTCCACAAGATGATGTACTAATATAAATATTCCTTGTTAGAGGATGGACCATGTTAGGAGTTTATTTCAACATAGAGTCCCTCTTAGGAGACTTTGAATCCCTATTAGGAGATTCCAACCCTATTATGATTTTTACTACAATGTATGCAAGAAAAGCCCACTACCCAAAAATGCAATTTCAACTACAAGAAGAGATCACTACTCAAACATACAATTTACTATTATGTTCTTCTTTCCTTTGTTCTATCAACTGAATTAAACACTTATAGACCTTGTAGACTAGGTCACAAACCTCAAATCCAAATATCAAACCTTGGATCACATAGGAAAACATCAGCAATGAAGTTTCCTTCATTTCTACTCTATTATGCTCAACTTCGCATTCTGCTCTCTCTATTGTTTACAATCACTTCTCATTGATGCATATCTATATCATGATAAAGGAAAACTTCCTTCCTTTATACTGAATCCATAAAAAAATTCCTTGAGTCAGTTGTTAGACCTTCTCAATTAATCATTATAGGACCACATTAAGAACATGTTGCACTTAGCGATAACATCAATCTTCTGCCTTGCAACTTGAATAACTTTTCGTACATGTAATATTATGAAGAGAAACCTTAGCCATGTCATCATCAATATGTCTTTTAAATATCCTCAACCTTGATTCTTAAAATAAAAATTCTACTAAGAGATACAACAAGTTTACAAAAATATGCCTCTGCAAACTCTATCTCAAAACAAACATCAAAAAAACTTACATAACTTCTTCTAGACTTATCATTTCTTCATCTCACATTAAATACATATATTAGATACTCAAAAGTATCTCCCATAACCTTAGATAGTGAGAATACTTAGCTAGCCATCCGTACCAACTTGATCTTTCCATTGTTCTTTTGTCAGATATTATAGAAAACTGTTATGTTGACATCAATGACAAAATTAGTCATGAATGTAACATATCATCATAGTAACATATCTACAATACTCCCCCATAGGAATATCATTAGCATTCATACTTCAAACAATCTCTCAATAATCTCCCCCTTTGGAATTGATGGCAACATAGATGAAAAACATCTAGTTCCAAGAATACCAACAAAAGACTATTTATCTATCTTTTCAAATCCTTTTCATCAATCATTTTCCCATGCTAAAATTTTCCAATTTCTTTCCCATTGATATACCTCAATGTGCTTCTCATCAAAATTTCATTCCATGCTTTCTGAACTACTATACTTGTTCTTTCTTGCTTTCTCCTTATGATGTTCTTCCTTTTGATCATCTCATGATGTTTTTCATGCTAAACTTCTCCCCCATTGACATTAATGTCAAAGGTTTCAAAAACTAACTTTACTGCATCAAACTCTGCAACAACTAATTCTTACTAGCTCAAGTGTCCAAAGACACTATTCAAAAAAACTTCCAACAAGAGTCCTAGATGACTTTGTCCATCACAGACACTCCCCCATACAGGAAGCATCAGCATTCACTCCAGACAACAATGGTGTTCTGTTACACTAGAATGATGTGTTGTGATATGGAGCCTAATCAAACTTGAAGGTTTATTCAACATGGTTTTCTCCCCATATTATTTCTATAGGGGTTTGGGGGTAGCACCCCCAAGATGGGGTTAAGGGGTAGCACCCTTATATTTTAAAAGGCGTCGGCTACTATTTTTCTATTATTCTAGCCCTAGTTTTGTAAGAGGCAAAAGCTTGTATAAAAAGGTTCAAGGTTAGGAATTTCATAATGTAATGGTGATATTGTAGCTTCTTGCAATAATATTGAGCTGTAAGGGATTGCAAATTGTAATCACTAGATAATAATAATATTGGACTTATTGTTGGTGGATGTAGCCCAGGGAATGGGTGAACCACATTAAATCTTGGTGTCTTGTGTTCTCTTTTATGTGGTCTACTATTTTTTTGGTATTAGTTATATTTGCATGTAACTATTATTTCTGTCTGAGGTTAATCCTAACAAGTGGTATCAAAGCCAGATGGTCATCATTTTTTTTAGCTAGACCGTCATTGTTTTTTTTTAGCGATCCTCTGCAAGAAGGTCTCACTATTGAGTGGGAGTCTCATAGTTGAGTGGGAACAATGGTAGATGAGGGTAAGATGAGGGCTAAAAATTTCAATGGGTAGAACTTTCAATTATACAAAATACAAATGGAGGACTATCTCTATTAGAAGGATTTATGAAATTCATTGGAAGGAAAAACTAAAAACTAAGGAAATATAACAAATGAGGAGTGGGAGATTTTAGACAAAAAGGCACTTAGAAGCATTTGATTATGCTTGGCACCATTGGTGACATTTAACATTACAAAAGTAAAGATGACAAAAAATTTGATGCAAACCCTAGCGAAATTGTATGAAAAGCCCTCTGCTTCAAACAAGGTATTTCTCATGAAGCGTTTATTTAATATGAAAATAGCAGAAGGTGGATCTATTATGAATCATTTAAATGAGTTTAATACTATTACTAGTCAGTTGTCTTCTGTGGCTATCAATTTTGATGAAGAAATTAGGGCTCTCTTGATTTTGTGTTCTTTGCCTGAAAGCTGGAATGGGTTGGTAATGGTTGCGAGTAATTTTGGTTTTGGCTCTAATACCCTAAAATATGATGATGTGATCAGTGTTATTTTGAGTGAGGAAACATATAGGAAAACCTTAGGTGGATCTACATTAGGAAGTTCTTTGAATGCACAAAGCAGAGGCAGAATGACTGAGAGAGGAAATAATTCTGGAAATCATGGGAAATCAAGAGGAAAGTCAAAGGGCAAGAGGTCTCAATCCAGAGGACCGAGAGATTGTTGGTACTATGGTAAAATAGGGCATAAGAAGAAATATTTCTAGACTCAAAAGAATAATGAAGGAGATAAAATAGAAGGGAACAAGGAGACAAATATAATAAGTAATCCAAAGAGAATGCTTTTCTTTTGTCTTTAGAAAGTGTTGATGATTCATGAGTTTTAGATTCTAATGCTTCATTTCATGCTACATCTCATAGAAGTTATTTAATTGATTATGTCAAAGGGGATTTAGGGCTTGTTTATTTGGGGGATAATGAACCTTGTCATCTTGTTAGAAAGGAAAAAGTTAAGATTAAAGCATAGAATAGGAATCATTGGCTACTACATGAGGTAATAGATGTTCCAAGGCTGAGTAGGAATTTAATTTCAGCACAAAAATTTGGTGATGAGGGTTGTGTAGTTACTTTTAATGATAAAAATTGGAAAAAAGGTTCCCTTGTAGTATCAAAAGTTGTGAAAGTAGGCACCTTATATCTTTGTACAAGTCATATTGTTCCTTCTACTTTAAATGTTTCAAAGAAAGATGAATATTCAGGAATAGTTGCTACAGTTGAGCAGGGAGAACAAACAACTACTGTAGATTTTGCTACAATGTTGTGGCACAATAGAATTGAGCACATGATTGAGAAAGGTATGAAAGTACTTCATTCAAAGAAAGTTTTACCAGGTCTAAAATTGTTAATATGAATTTTTGTGAAATTTGTGTGTATGGAAAACAAAAGAGAGTGAGTTTTGTGAAGACTAGGAAGGAAAATAATAGTGAAAAATTAGAGCTTGTGCATATAGATGTATGGGAACCAGCTCAGGTATCTTCGCTTGGTGGCTCTCATCATTATGTTACATTAATTGATGATGTAACTAGAAAAGTATAGGTTTATTTCCTTAGACAAAAATTTGATGTATATCAAACTTTTAAGAAATGGAAATGTTTGGTTGAAAATGAGAGTGCAAAGAAATTAAAATGTCTTAGATTTGATAATGGTGGTGAATATTGCAATCATGAATTTGAAGATTATTGCTCCACTAATAGTATTTGTAGATAGAAAACTATTCCAAGGACTCCACAAGAAAATGGAGTGGCTAAATGCATGAAGAGGACTATAATGGAGCATGAAAAAAGCATGAGATTGCATGTTGGGTTCACCTTAAACATGTGGGCAAAGGCTATCAATATTGTTGTATATTTGATTAATAGAGGTCCCTCCACTCCTTTGGGTTGTGGTATTCTAGAGTAAGCATGGACTAGTAAGAAGGTGAGCTATTCTTTTCTTAGAACCTTTGGTTGTGAAGAATTTTCTCATATAGGTTTTTGAAATAAAACCAAGTTGAAAGCTAAGTTAAAGAAATGTGTACTTGTTGGATATGGCATTAATGAATTTGGTTATAGGATTTAGAATTTAAAAAATCATAAAATTGTAAGAAGCAGGGATGTCATATTCAATGAGAAAGTGTTGTACAAAGATCTGTTGCAACAACATGAGAAGAAAGAAGATGATTATGTAGTGTTGGATGATACTCCAAAAGCTTATATTCCAACAATTCCTCATGATCTACAACAACCACAACAACAAATACCACACACCCCAGTGAATGTTAGATAATCCACAAGGCTAAGTAGACATCCAAAATGATTTTATCCTTCCTTGTATTATATTTTATTTACTAATGATGGTGAACCTGAATGTTATGATGAAGATGTGTAGGTGGATACAAAGATTTAGTGGGAGTCTGCTATGAAAGAAGAAATGGACTCTTTGCTAAAAAATAAGACACGGGTTTTATGCAAGTTGCCTGCAAGTAAAAAGGCTTTACAAAATAAGTGGGTTTATAGGTTTGAAAGAAGAGGATGGAGGTAAGAAAATATTTAAAGCCAGGTTAGTTGTAAAAAGATTTGAACAGAAAAAGGGCATTGATTTTGATTAGATGTTTTCTCTTGTTGTTAAAATGACTTCTATTCACATTGTTTTAAGTGTTGTGGCTACTGAAGATTTGCATTTGGAGTAGCTTGATGTTAAAAAAACCTTCCTTCATGGTGATTTGAATGAAGAGATATATATTGCAAAGCCACAAGGATTTGAGGTCAAAGGTAAGGAGAACTTAGTGTGTAGATTGAAGAAAAGTTTATATGGCTTGAAGCAAGCACCTCAGCAATGGTACCTAATAATTTGTTAGGTTTATGCATGAGCATGGATATAGTAGGTTTCATTCAAATTATTGTGTTTATTTTAAGAGGTTGGATGATGAAAACTACATTATTTTATCTTTATATGCTAATGATATTCTTGTAGCTAGGTCTAACATGGATCACAGTAAGGGGCTGAAACACTAGTTAGCACATGTATTGTCTATGAAGGATTTGGGGGTAGCAAAAAAAATCCTTGGTATGAAGATTTGTAGAGATAGAAAGAATAGGAAATTGACATTATCTTAGGCTGATTATATTGAGAAGGTGTTGCAATGTTTCTCTATGGAGAATGCTAAAGTTGTCAGCACACCTTTACCTGGTCATTTGAAGTTGACAAAGAAGATGTGTCCAAAGACACAAGAAGAGGAGGATAAGATGTCCAAGTACCTTATGCTTTAGTTGTAGGAATCTTGGTGTATGCCATGGTATGTATAAGGCCAGCTATTACACATGTAGTGGGAGTTATTAGCAGGTATATGAGTCATCTAGGAATTGAGCATTGGAATGTAGTAAAATAGATTCTCAGATATTTGAGAGGAATATCTAGTAAGTGTTTACACTTTGGGGGCTCTAATACTAATTTATAGCGATATGTTGACTTAGATTTGGCAAGGGATATTGATACTAGGAAGAGTACTATGGGTTATGTATTTACTATTGTGGGGCAGCCATGAGCTAGGTTTCTAGGTTATAGAAGATTAATGCTTTATCCAGTAAAGAGGTAGAGTATGTTGTTACTATAGAGGTAGCCAAGGAGATGATATGGCTTCAGTTCTTCTTGGAAGAATTAGGACACCCTCAGAAGGATAATTATTTATTTATAGATAGTCAAAGTGCCATTCATCTTGCAAAGAATTCAACTCTACATTCAAAGACAAAACATATATAGTTGCGGTACCATTTCATTCGATTAGTTTTGGATGATGGACAATTAAAGCTAGAGAAGATACATACAAATGAAAATCCAACAGATATGTTTACAAAGGTAGTGACAAGGGAGAAGTTGAATTCCTCTTTAGCTTTGGTTGGTCTTCTTGACTAAATAGAATAAAAGAACAATAGAGTCTAGGGTGGTTTGATATATTCCAGTGGGAGCTACAAGTTTAGTAGTACTATGATCAGACTCCAAGCAGAAGGTTATTGCTGTGGAGTCTAATTAGTCTCCAAGTAGGAGATTGTTGCAATATGGAGCCTAATTAGACTTGAAGGTTTATTCAGCATGGTTTTCTCCCCATATTATTTCTACGGGGGTTTGGGGGTAGTGCTCCCAAGATGGGGTCAAGGGATAGTGCCCCTATGGGGTCTTGGGGTAGTGCCCTAGGTGTGCTCCCTATTGCAGTATAGGGTGGGGTTGAGGGGTAACACCCCATAGGGGTTTTCAAGAGTAGCACCCCTGAAGCCAAAAATTCCCTTATATTGTAAAAGGCATTGGCTATTATTTTTTTATTATTCTAGCCCTAGTTTTGTAAGCGACAAAAGCTTGTATAAAAAAGCTTTGGGTTAGGGATTTCATAATGTAATGGTGATATTGTAGCTTCTTGCAACAATATTGAGCTATAAGGGATTATAGATTGTAATCACTGGATAATAATAATATTAGATTTTCTGTTGGTGGACATAGCCTAGGGATTGAGTGAACCCCATTAAATCTTGGTGTCTTATGTTCTCTTTTATGTGATCTACTATTTTCTAGTATTAGTTATATTTGCATGTAATTGTTATTTATGTCTAAGGTTAATCCTAACACGATGCACTCTTGCATAATCTACTTTGATGTAGGAAGGGGCATAACCCCTAGCATACCTTGCAAATACTAAAAAGTCTCTTTGGGAAGAGGCTTAGTGAATATATCTATAATATTCTCTTTTGTGCTTACATACTCCAATCTAATGTCCTTTTCTACAACTTTCTCTCTCAACATATGATACTTAATAAAAATATTCTTAGTCTTCGAGTGCAATATTGGATTCATAGACATATTTATGGTGCTTGTGTTGTCACAATGTATGACAATAGGTTCACTAATTTCTATCCTTATATCCTTCATCATCTTCTTCATCCAAACAAATTGAATGCAATTGTTTGCTGCTGCAACATATTCTACTTTTTTTGTACTTTGTGATGTACAATCCTACTTCTTGCTTAGCTAAGAAACCAATCTTCCTCCAAGAAAGAAGGCTCCACCGCTGGTGCTCTTTCTATCATCCATACTGCCTACTTGATCATCATCAATATAAGAACTTAGAGTAAAATCATTAGATCTGTCATACCACAATCTGAACTCTGATGTTCCTTTTAGATATCTAAATATCTTTTTGATTGTTGCATAATGTGCTTCTCTAGGATCAGCTTGGAATCTTGCAACAATTACAACTATATTTTTTATATGCGGCCTTGTATGAGTTAGATATTGCAAACCTCCAATCATAGATCTGTACTTCTTCTGCTCAATAGTAGGTGTCTCATTCTTTGTAGATAACTTGTGTCTAGTTACCATAGGTGTTCCAATGGATTTACATGCTTCTAAACCAAACCTTTTTAGTAAATCCTTCAAGTACTTAGTCTAAGAAATAAAGATTCCTTCATTATTTTGCACAATCTACAATCCTAGGAAAATATTTCATTTCTCCCTTCATTCTCATTTCAAATTCTTTCTTCATCTCTTCTACAAACTTCTCACTTTCCTCATCATTTCCTCCAAATATGATATCATCAACAAATATTACCAAAATCATCAAACCATTATTAATTTCTTTCTATTATAGATTATAGTTTGCCATATCCAAGCTTTGTCAAATGCTTGTCCAACCTTGTATACCAGATTCTTGGTGCTTGCTTCAAGCCATACAATGCTTTCTTCAATCTACATACTATGTCCTTATCATCTGTAAAAGGACAACCTTCAAATTGCTCAATGTACATCTCTTCTTCAAGTTCTCTATTCAGAAATGCTAACTTGACATCCATCTAATATACTTTGAATTTCTTTTGTGCTGCATAGGCTAGAATAATTGTACAACTTCTATTCTAGCCATTAGAGCATAGGTCTCATCATAGTCTATTCCTTCTTGCTATGAGTAACTTTTACATACCAATTTTTCTTTGTTTCTTACAACTTTACCTTGTTTATTCATGTTGTTCCTAAATACCATTTAGTTCCTATTACATTCTTGTCTACTAATCTGGGGACCAATTCTCATGTCTCATTTTTTACTATTTGATCCAATTACTCTTTCATAGCTTGTTTCCAATAATCATCTTTGCATGCTTCATCTGCATTCTTGGGTTCAACTTGAGATATCAAACATAGTTCTTCATTGACTTTTCATCTTTTCATCACACCTTTATCTCTACCTCTGATGATCTTCTCAGATGGTTGATTCCTCATCATATTATTTCCTAAAGTAGGAGTTGTTATATCAACTCTTGGCTCTACTAAAGGTTTCAAGCTTTTGTCCTTCCTTGGCTGTCCTTCATTCTGCAAATCATTTTTAGTCTCAAGAAATACTTCATCATTCCTTGGCTTAGTAACAACATTATCATTTGAATTGTAATCAACTATTCTCTCTTATATCTTGAATTTCTCATTAATTCTTACATTTTTACTTTCCATAATAGTCTCAGTTCTCATATTATTGGATCTATAAGCCTTGCTTTTCAATGAATAACCAAGAAACATACCTTCATCACTTCTAGCATCAAACTTACCACTATCACCATCTCTTTTGATATAAGACTTGCTACCAAAAATTCTGAAATACTTAACTATAGGCGAGTGACCAAACCATAGTTCATAAGGGGTCTTGTTTGTATCTTTCCTAACTTGCACTCTGTTCAAAGTGTAGACTACTGTATTCACAACTTCTCTCTAAAACATCTTGGATACATCATTCTCAACTAACATAGCTCTTGCTGCTTCTATAACTGACCTATTCCTTCTCTCTACAATGCCATTCTGTTTAGGGGTTCTTACAGTTGATAACTATCTTTTGATTCTATTTTCTTCACAAAACATGTTAAACTCATTTGAAGTAAATTCTCCTCCTCTTTTCGATCTTAAACATTTAATCTTCATACAAGATTCATTCTCAACTTTATTCTTGAATATCTTAAATTTATCAAATGCCTTTGATTTCTCTTTAAGAAATGCAACTGACATCATTCTAGAAAAGTCATCAAATAGAATCATAAAATACCCTTCACCATAGAATCCTTTAGTCTTTGTAGGACTTCTAAGATCTATGTGTACAATCTCCAATTTTACTATAGTAGTAAATTTCTTGCAGGGAAAAGAAGTTATGTTATGCTTTGCCAAAACACACTCCTTGCAAATTTTGTCAATAGGCTTTGCAATCTTAAGAAAATCTCTAACTGCAAATATATTACTAGTCTTCACAATACTATCAGAGTTTATATGACAAAATCTCTTATGCCATAACCATATGTCTTCTACTTTTGCAACCAAACATGTCATTTTAGTAGGATTCAACTGAAATACTTTACTTCTAGATCTGGTTCTTGTTCCAATTACCTTTCCATCTTTGTCTCTGATCATGCATGTCTTCTCTGTGAATTGCAACTAATAACCTTTGTCCACTAGTTTTCCAACACTCAAAAGATTGTGCTTCACACCATCAAAAAAAAAAAATCCTCAGTGTTAGTTTTTCCATCAAGAGTTATAGATCCAATACCTTTAACTTGGCATGTTGCATTGTTTCCAACTTTGACAATGCCTCCATCCTGACTTTTGAAGTCAACAAACTTGTTCATATCACTAGTCATATGATGTGAACAACCACTATCAATTATCCAATCAGATTTCTTTTCAACCTGTGACACCAAAGCTACTTTTTCTGAACTTTCTTCTTTAATTTCCACAAATCATTTGTCATCATCGCTAGCACTTACTACTTGTTCATTAGAATTAATTTCTTCATTTGTAGACAAACACTCTCTATCTCTTCTAGGTTTGTAATTTTCCTTATACGTGTTCTCTCTTTTAGGATATTTAGATGCATAATGAACATATTCATTGCAAGTCCAACATTTAAATATTTTCTTACCATATTTTTCTCTTCTTGCCAGAAGGGAAACTCTTTATTCAATCTTTCTATCCTCATCAAATTTGTTTTTGCTAGCAATATCTCCTCTAGCACTTATGTTCCTTGATAAACTAGGTCAAATATTCAAGGCACTAAAAGTTATCTTAGTTATGGTCAATTCTCTAGACTATCTAAGCTCATTCTCAACTACTTCAAGTCTTCCAAGTAATGTCTCCTTTGAGAAATCTTTGGTACAAGATATCAACAACTATATCATTTGAGATGCTAACTTAAATGATGGTGTTAGAGTCTTCAATATCTTCCATATGACCCCTTCATCTTCTTTGGTTCCTCCTTGAGATTTAATACCTACAGTAATTCCTAATATTTTGCCTACATATGTTCTTATAGATTCATCTTCCATCATCTTAGCATCTTGAAATGCACAAATCCAACTTTGCAGCCTCAATTTCTTAGAATGTTCATCACCTTCAAAACTAGTTTCCAAATCTTTCTAAATCAAATGTGAAGTAGAAGGTTATTTTACCTGATTTTATTCAATTTCAAGAAGTGTAGTCAATAGTGCTTCTCTAGCTCTCATGTCACACATAAAAAGATCTCTTTCATCCTCAGTACAATTTTTGAAATCCTTTTTAGCAATGATTGTCTTCACTAATTTTTTCAAGATCCAATATCCTCGACCCATACATTGCATATGTGTCATCATCTTTTCCTTCCATCTGTCATAATTTGTTCCATAAAACTTCAGACTATCTTTTCTAAATATGATTGCCATGGATCTCCCAAAGTTGTTAAACTTTATCTTCAAGGACCTGATGCTTTGATACCAATTATTAGAAATAATACTCTACCAAGATAACTAAGAGTTGGGGGGGAGCAGGGGTGAATCAATTATCCAACAATTAAAACATTAATCTTCTTTAAACAAACTTAACCATTCAACCAAAGTAAACATTAACCATAATAAGATGCACATAGATAATTATACCAGATATATTAATTAGGGAAACCCTTAATTAGAGGAAAACCCTTGGTAGGAATGATGCGCACAAGATGATGTACTAATATAAATATTCCTTGTTAGAAGATGGACCATGTTAGAAGTCTATTACAACATTTAGTACATAGAGTCCCTATTAGGAGACTTTGAATCCCTATCAGGAGATTCCAACCCTATTAGGAGTTGTGCCAGCCCTGTTAGGAATTGTAGTAAAATGTATGCAAGAAGAGCCCATTGCTTAAACATGCAATTTCAACTACAAGAAGAGCTCACTGCTAAAAAATGCAATTTACTATTATGTTCTTCTTTCCTCTGTTGTGTCAATTGAACCAAACACTTATAGACCTTGTAGACCATGTCACAAACCTTAGATCCAAATATCAAACCTCAAATCACTTAGCAAAACCTTGGCAATAAAGTTTCCTTTACTTTCACTCTGCTCTACTCAACTTCTCATTCCACTCTCTCTATTGTTTACAATCACTTCTCATTAATGCATATCCATATCATGATAAAGGAAAATGTCCTTCCTTTATACTAAGTCCATAAAACAATTCCTTAAATTGGTTGTTAGACCTTCTCAATTAATAATTATAGGACCACATTAAGAACACGTTACACTTAGTGATAACATCAATCTTCTGCCTTGCAACTTGAATAAATTTCCATACTTGTAATATTATGACAAGTGATCTTAGCCACATCATCATCAATATGTCTTCTACATATCCTCAACTTTGATTCTTAGAATAACAATTCTGCTAAGAGATATAACAAGTTTACTAGAATATGCCTTTGTAAACTCTATCTCAAAATAGACATCACCAAAACTTAACTTCTTCCAAAATTATCATTTCTTACTCTAATGTTAACTGCATATACTAGATACTTAGAAGTATCTCCCATAACCTTGGATCATGTACCAACTCAATATTTCCACTATTCTTTTGTCAGATACCACAAAAAATGGCTAGGTTAACATCAATGACAAACTTAGTCATGAACCTAACATATCATATCATAGTAACATATCTACAATACTCCTCGATAGGGATATCATCAAAATTCATGCTTCCAAAAATCTCTCAACAATTCAAGGATGAGGTCCTAGTTTTGGAAAAGGAATCTACTAAATTAGTTATTATAGTAGAAGTTGAATTGAAATCAGACAAAGGAGACTTGTGGACCATGTATTTTGATGGTGCATTCTACAAGGATGGATCTAGAGTGGGTATTCTTTTGATATCCCTTGATGGAGTTACCTATAAATTTTATTTCACTTTGATTTTCCTATGCACAAACAATGTTGTAGAGTATGAAGCTTTGTTGTTAGGGTTGTGATTATCATATAATCATATAATTAAATATTTTCTTATAATCAGAGACTCTAAAATCTCAAGTGAATTTTGTCTATGTCTCTTAGAACAAAATATTAAGGCAACATAAAAATGTTGTATGGGACATGATAGAAAATTTTGATACATTTGGGATATCTTGGGTAGAGAGAGGTAACAATAAGATGGCTGATCTATTAACTGACATTGCTTTAAAGCCTAATGACATTACATTTTCTAGTGTATCAAAGGTAGAGGTACAAACCAGACCATCCATCCCTAAAAATATAAAAAATTGGTAAGTTTTTGAGGACAACAGAGACATCTTAAGGTTCTTAAGTTGTGAAGACCAGTTTTGGGGTCAAGAATTTGATTGTACTACTATGGTTGGTATAGTAAAAGGTAAGGATACCATCTTTGGGAAAGAAGTGGTTCAACTAAAATAAATAAGATTCCCAATGGATTGGTAGTATTAGAAATAGTTTTTGATAGTTATGACATAACTAAGTTGAATGCTAAAGAGCACAATTAATGAGTTAGAGGAGATAAATCTCGAAACTGAGGATGCCCCAAAGAAAGTATACATTGGTAAGAGGTTATCTCTTAGAAAAAAGAAATGCCTTTATAATTTTTTTGAGAAAATATAGGCATTGTCCTATGATGATTTGAAGGCCTATAGGGAAGACCTATTTGAATTTGAAATCACACTCAAGGAAGGTGCCAAACCTTTTAGGTAGAAGAAAAGGCTTATTAACCCAACCTTAGCACCAAAAATACAAGTGGAATTGATGAAGCTAAGAGATGTTGGAATTATCAAGACAGTAAGGCACTCTTCTTGGGTATCAAATCTTGTTCCTATTACAAAGAAGAATGAAGATATAAGGTTATGTGTTGACTTCAAAAATTTGAATATATAATCATTAAAGGATAATTATGGAATTTATGATACAAAGGCTATGCTGCAAAGGGTTACTAGATCGAAACTAATGTCCATGATATTGCATGGTGTCTCTGGATATAACCAGGTAGTTGTAAAAGAGTGAGAGCAATACAAAACTACATTTACAACATTGTGGGGAAAATACACGTATAGTAGGATGCCATTTGGTGTAACTAATTATGGTGCTACTTTCCAAAGACCTATGGATGTGGCCTTTGAAGATTGTATTGACAAGTTCTTGGTAGTGTACCAAGATGATATGATAGTATACTCAAAAAAGGGAAATGATCATTGTATGCATTTAGAAAAGGTGTTTGCTAGAGCCTTGGAATTTAGTATTTCTTTGAATCCAAGGAAATGTTCTTTCGAGGTTATAAAAGGTAAGATTTTAGGGAATCTTGTTAGAAAAGAAGTAGTAAGAATAGAAGTTGAAAGAGTAGAGGTCATTGATAAGATTCAAAAGCCTAAAAATATAAAGGGATTCAATCTTTCTTTGGGCAGATCAATTTTTTGAGGAGGTTTGTTACTAACTTTGCAAAGGTGAGTAGGCCTACTTTTAAGATTCTGAAGAAGGGTTCTAAGATCAAATGGGATGATGAGCCACCAAGTTACTTCTAGAAGATAAAACAAGAAATTAAAGATGCCCTTGTTTTGAGAGCCCCTGATTATGCAAAGCCCATGCATATATTGTCATTTTCTTCATTCCATACTATTGCAGGAGTCTTGTTGTAGAAAAATGAAGAAGGATTCAAGCAACCAATAACATTCTTTAGAAAATCCCTATAAGCCACAGAGCTGAAATATGAGATAAATGAAAAACAAGAATATGCATTAGTTAAAGGTATAAAAGTATTTAAATGCTATCTTATGGGTGCTACTATAATTGCATTTGTTCCAAGTGCTACAGTAAATGACATGATCCAAGAATTAAATATAGATATACAAATCACCAAGTTGGTTAGAGCATAAGGGCTTGCAAAGCTAATCATAGATGCCAACTTAGAAGGTAATCAAATAAAATAACTTGATGGTGATTACAAAAGTAATTTATGTGATATGGATGCTTGTGAGTGGTACAAAGGCATAGTTTATTATTTTCAATATATGAAAACTTCACCAGAGATGAGTGACAATTAGAAGACGGCATTGTATCTGCAAGCCATTAGGTACATTATTTTCAAAGGTGAGCTATGGTGGAGAAGTATGGAGGGTGTACTACTAAGGTGTGTTGATGAAGAATAGTCAATTAGGATCCTAAGTGAAATGCACATTAGAGTGTGTGGAGGCCATTTTATGGATAAAATAATAGCTCACAAGTTAAGTAGGGATGGATTCTAGGGGCCTACATTGTTGAAGGATACACAAAAGCTTGTGAAGAAATGTAATTCCTATCAAAGATTCATAAGGAAGTTGAATTTCTTTGGAAATTTACCATTGAGACTAGTAGAGGTGCAAGCACCATTACAATAATGTGGAATTGATTTCATAGGTGAAATCATGAACAAGTCTAGTGGTGAGAACTCATGGATCTTGGTTGCAATAGATTATTTCACAAAATAGGTTGAAGCAATCCCCACTAACAAAGCAACTAGCAAAGTAGTCATTATTTTTATCTTAAATAATATTATCATCAAGTTTGGTTGTCTACAAAAGATCATCAATGATTATTCATGTGCTTTGGATAAAAAAATATGAAACTTTTTGTGAAAAATATAGCATTATAAAATCTATATCATCCCCATATCATCCTCATGGGAATGGACAGGCAGAATCCAGTAATAAAATCTTGTTGAAAATCATAAAAAATGATTTTGGATGAAAATGAGAAGGGTTGGCATTCAAAGTTTCCCTTAGTAGTATGTGTTTATCGAGTAACTATGAATAAATTCATAGGATGTGCACCTTACCACTTAGTCTATCAAATCTAATCTAGATTACCACAGAATAACCTAAATGGTATGTATGAATTTATTCAACAACATTGATGATGTGGTAGATGAATTGCAAAAAAGAATGGATGATATTATGTAACCAGATGAAACCAAAAGAGATGCTTCTGCAAGAAATGCAAAGTTACAACTACAAGTGAAGCATATTTATGATAAAAAGACATCAAAAGGGAGTTTTGAACTAGAAGAGTTGGTGCTAGTTTGGAATGCAAGGATGGAAGATAAATATAAGCATGGAAAATTTGATCATATATCATCAAAGAACTATTAGGACATATTCAAGAATTGCCAGTTCATGGACAATTCTTGTAGAAGTACTTCTGCTAAAGACACTTTTCTTTCCATGAACAGTAGGCTAGGGTTTTGTGTGCATATGCAAATATTATACATTTTTAAATTATCTTGTGTTTTGCCTCTGATTTGATTAGGATTTTCTCTTTGAATAAGTAGTCATTTTTTTCAAGTGCAGGGTCTTCTTTTCTTGAGTTTCTAGATCCTTATATGGATGCAAGCTATCTATTACCCCCAAATAGAGTCATTGATGGCCTCTATTTTCATCATTCTAAAATTATAAGAGTCTACTATGAAAATTTTGGTTAAATTGGTGAAATTAGGGTTTGCATATTCTTGTTAAAGAGGCCTTATTAGAAAAGCCCTAATTTCATGTATGTATACATTCTTCCTCATGTGTCCCACTTTTTAATGTCTTAAGACTTTTTGTTTCAAATACACATTCATGTCTTTTCACTCTTACAAGGACATTGCAGTGTTAAGTTGTGAAGTCACAACTATAGATTCATTGCTATATCTCTAGCTTGTTAAGCCTTATCCTCTTTTTAGTTGCAATGGTGTAGCACATCTTATTGCAAGGCTTTTATGGATTCTCTATAGTAATTTGTAAACTGATAGTTTGACCAGTGAAAGCATAGTATGGTTAACCACATAGTTTTTGTAGCATCTCCTTCGTTAACGATGATGGTCTAGATTAATCATTGATAATGTGAAAGCCTAGTTCATGCTAGATCTCCATTGTAATAACATTCCATAAGTATGCCACATGGAGAAATTTGAGATAGAGAATTATGATGCAACAAGTATGATTAAATAGCAAAGCAAAGTTTGATGTTAGAAAAGACCATGACACTTCTTCATAGCTTAAATCTCTAAGTGTTAGTGTTGCATGGAGATGGGGACATTCACCTTGATCATAAGTTTGCACAGTTAAGAATATAGTTTAAGAAGACAATGGAAAAGTGGCAAAATCATTTACATAATGCAAAATCCTAGATCACATTGGATCTCGTGGTCAAAGGAATAAAGCTAATTAAGAATTGTGAAGGAGAGATGAAGCACAAGCTAGCCATGATTGCTACTTCTCCAGGTGCCTAGAAGGTGTAAAAATAGAGTGGAGAAGCATAAAACAACTAGGTAATCAACTATAATGTCCCTTTGTGGGTTAAGATTTATAATTCTATCATTAAGTAGAGAACATGAGATCAATTATATTCATAGCTTCATGATGTAAGGAATATGGTTAAGAAAAATAGGTGAGAATTAGCAATAAGGTTAAATGATATGATGGTTTTTGTTAATGCCTGATTGCATACCTAGGGATTTAAGGAAAATAAAGGCTTGTGAAGTAGCAATGGAGGGATGTTAGCTCTATTTTCCATGGCAAAAGTTCATAAGGTTTAATGTAAAGATGAGTCACAAACTAAAGATAGAATATTTTGCACCATCACAGCCTAATAAGGTGGTTAGATTTAAAACTATGAAATGGTGTGAAAAGCTTAGGTTGCAAAGGGTTTGCACCATTGTGGCTTTAATTGAATGACTATTGATAACTGGTGAGAACTAGAGAAAAAGAGAGAATATGGTTACCACTATTTCACAACTACTTGAAACATGAACTATTGTATGGAAAAGGTAAATCTTGGGCATTGGACTAGCAATAGGGATGTCATAAAACATGAATGCAATGGTTTTTTGAAAATTAAAAATATTTCATGCATGTTTTCCTTAAATGCCATTAAAAAGGTGATGTAATAGAATTCTTGGCACTAGTATTCAAATAGTTCAATTGTGACAGAGAAATTGGTATAGAGAATTGATCAAAGATTTTATTTGTGGACAATTTCTTGATATTTTGAATTGTAAAGATATGGCATAGGAATAAGTAAACATAATTACAAAGGTGAACATTGAGGAAGCTTCTCATAGTGGTGAACAAGAAATAAAAAGGTGTCGAGTTTGTTCAAGATGAATGGGTTTACTTTCTCCTAGGATCATCAAACACTAAGTTTGCAAATTTGCATAACTTGAGGGATCCTTAGAGTTTCTATAGGGATGCAAAGGTGCTTGAGACCAATGGAAATGAGTTGTTCTAGTTTTTCTATAACAACAGACTATGCGAGCTTGGCTAAGCTAATTATGCTAGATATCTTCATAGATGTATACCTAGTAAAAGATTTGATTAAAGCATATAACCTAGTAACCCATGGATTCCACAACAAGGAAAAAAGTTTCTTATACACATTGATAGTAAGACATTCATAGAGGTCTTTAACCTAAGAGAACCTATGACTAGGATTATTGAACAAGACAAGCTCGATGAGACTTTCAGAAGTCAAAATAGTTTCTTTACTAGAAAATTCATGAGGAGACATATCCCTAAATCCAGAAAGGAGAAGAGTGAAATTCCCAAGAAAGTAGGAGAATTCATGCCCCCAATTTTTTTTCAGAAGATACTTTTAGTATACAATTTTTTATTTGGATAATGTGATAGTGCTGGATGGAACCATGAATGCTCCTAGTTTTATATATATCATGGCATTGGATATAAAAGATTTATATACCAATGTAGGGTATGATTTTTTCACCCACATAATCAATGTTATCTATAATAAAATCATGACTGCACAAAAAGGGGAGATGGGGAATTTCCAGTTCCACTATTATTCATTGTTAATGCACATAATCCTATATAAGAATATAGGATACATAAACCCTAATTTCATTGAAGGAATATAGGAGATGTGAGGAAGCTTACAAGTATAATGATGGACTAGGGTATGGAAAATATTCTACCCTTATTCTAATTATATATCTTTTTACAATAATTTTTTGCATACAATTTTGAACACGTTAGGAGATATTATTGAGAGGGTCCTAAGGGGTGTTGGAAAATTGATTAAACCCTATAGGTGTTATGATGATGGTAGGAAATTGGAGCATGATTACAGAACTATTTTTTAGTTTGAGAATTATTCCATAATAAGTGTTTATGGGTGTCCTGAACTAGTTCATCTTCTACCCAAGCACATCCCTGAAATATTGGGAATCGTTGAATTGTTCATGCAGTTGATTTTGATGAATAGAGAATAATTGGGGCCAACCATCAGAAAGGAAACTTTTGTGTTTAGGAATTTCAAGGTGGGGTTTTCAACATAGGTAAAGATACAATAGAAGAATTAGATGAAGTAATGAGGGATTTTAAATTGCCTTCTGCACATGTCATGACTTATGATCCCAATGATGTTGTAAGACATGCTCTGAGATAGATGGGAAAAGTTAATCTTCCCAAAAACAAACCAAATTAGGAGGAAGATGTGATTATTGATTTCTTGGAAATTGAAGTGTGTGGAGATAGAACCTTGAATTGGAAAGAGATAATGGTCATTGAAGAAAAAATGAAGACAATAGATCCTTCTTTCAAAGGTTTCTATCACGAGGAAAGATACTTGAATAGATACAATAAATGCATCTAAAACCATCAAGACATAATATCTCAAGTACCCATAGAAATAAGAAATAGATTAGAGCTAGAACCTCATGAGCAAGATATTATGCTCAAAATTGATGAAGAGGAGGAGCAACCAGAAAGCTCATTATGGGTTGAGGGTGGTAGAAAGAAGAAAAAGTTAATAGAAATACAAGATAAAGCAAGAGAAAAGGCCCTCCAAATTTTCCCAAGAGGAAGAAAATATTTTAATGATCTGAGGCACAATTTTCTGATGAGGAAAGCCATTGAAAATGAAATAATCCCTAATAAACTTGAGCTTGAGGCTACAATGATAGATGATAGTATCATTCAAGCTCAAGATTTTATGAAGGATGATGATTTCATTAATTTTGAGGAATTTAAAAGTTTTCTTTTCAAAATAAAGCATAATGAATTATCTTTGTGATTGCAACCAGGGGATTCAAATGAAAAAGTAGCAAAGTTGGTAAAAAGGTTTCAATAATATGATCCAAATAGTGAGACACTTATTATGGATGAAGCTAGATAGCTTGTGAAAAGAAGTGGAATGTTATTATTACTTGGTTGAGAAATGAGCTCATCTCTTCTATTCGACCAAACAAGAAGACAAGAAAATCCATCTCTTTTGAGGAGGTTGATCTCACTAGAGAGTTACAAAGGGATGGCTTTAACATTGATTCTTAGACAATGCTAATTTGGAGTTTAGCTCCCAAATCAGACAAGCTAACACTGACAGAGGTTAGAAATTCTCCATAGTGAGATATAATATTTTGAAATGTTCATGCTACACCTAGTGAGTAAATTTTCAACATGATGAATACAATGTCATTCATCAGAAAGAGCAAGATGTGTTTATTAGAAGAATGGTTATATCATACTTATAGCAGGTACATTGAAGCAAGGAAGAAGAATGAATAAGATATAAAGATAACATATGTGCTAGAACAAAGAAATACTAATATAAACAATAAGGCCAAAATTTTGAGAGTTGCTACAAGGCATGTCACATAGGAAAGAGACAAAGAAACCCAAACATGCATTGATATGGTAGATATGGGTGCATATTAGCAAAAGGATATGGATGAAGTGGAAACATATAATAAGATGGAAGTAGGGATGATGGAGAACACACTTGTATATAAAATAAATATCCTAACGTAGATTTCACAAAATTTCCACATCAATTACATTTCATTACAAAGTGCATTACTTGTCATTTCATCATATTGTTGCTACATGTCCTTAAATAGAAGACAATGATGAAAAGAAGGAAATTATGTACAAAGGAAGGAGAGATGACACAAACAACAAAAGAAGAAAGGATGAAAAGGTAAGAAATCCTTTTATATTATTGAAGAAAAGACTGATAAAGAATTTGAGAGTAATGATGATGAATTTGTATATGTTGCTATGAAAGAAGAGTTAGATGAAGATGAGATAACTGCATTAATTTCTTATTTAAAAAAAAGTGATAGACAAATAATTGATTGTGGATGTTCCAATCATATGATTGGTGATAAGGACAAATTTGGAGATATTGGTCCATACAATGGTGGATGTGTTAAATTTGGTAATGATATTCCACGTATTATAAAAGGTAATGGAACTATTCAACTGATTGAGAAGATAACATGTGAAAATATTTACTAGGTTGAAGGACTTAACTACAATTTGTTGAGTGTTTCATAGTTGAAAAAATTTGGTTACAAAGTTGAATTTCACAATAGAAAGGCCAAGATACATGTTAGTGATGGTAAGCTAATTGTAGTTGGTAAGTAGATAATAGTGATGGTAAGCTAATTGGAGTTGGTAAGTAGATAAGAGGTAACTTATTCTATCTAGTAGACCTATCAAGAGAAACATGTATGTTTTCACAACAAGAAGATGTTTGGTTATGGCACAAAATGTTATGTCATATGAATTTTGATAATTTGGTGAATATCAATAAGATGAAGAAATTGAGAGGATTTCCTAAACTAAAAAAACCTAACAATGCTATCTATAAGTAGTGTCAATTAGGAAAGATGACCAAGTCTAGTTTTAAGAGTAAGATATATACTACTAATGATATTTTGGAATTGTTCCATATTGACCTATGTGGACCCATTGGTGTTAAAAGTTGCTATGTTGATCAATATTACATTCTATTTGTGGATGACTACTCTAGAATGATGACTGTAATGTTTCTTAAAAATGAATATGATGCTTTTTTAGTTATTCAAGTGGTAGTTAGTTAGAGTTGAAAAAAATAGGGAAGTGTCTAATGTGTTTGAGATCTGATAGAGGTGGTGAATTCATCTCACATGAGTTTAACACATTCTACAATGGCAGAGGAATTAAAATATAGATGTCAGCACCAATGACCCCTCCTCAGAATGGGATAGCTAAAAGAAGAAACATATCAACAAATAACTATACAAGAACATTAATGATGGAGAAAGGACTATCACATTAATATTGGAGAGAATTAGTTAGTACTATTGTCAATACCCTAAATAGAGTTCAAGTCAAGAAATGTAAAAATGTCACACCTTTTGAACTATGGTATGGTTATGCACCTAATGTTAAATATTTCAAAAAATTCTGAAGTAGATGCTACATACTGACAGATAATAGGAATGGAAAACTTGATGCAAAGAGTGATGAAGGCATATTCCTAGGTTACTCCACAAAAAGAAAAGATTATAAGTGTTTAACTTCTAACACTAACAATGTTGTGAAAAGTGCAAATGTGAGAGTTGACGAATTTTCATAAAAATATGATGTTTCATGTAGTGAAGAACTTGAAGGATATAATACATTCATTTATGTGGATGATGATGCTCCAAGCACTCAAAATGAATAGATAATTCAAGTTGCAAGTTCCCATCAGACATGAAATGATGGAATGCAAATGTAAATCATCAAACAATGGAAAGTGGGTGATGAGTGATAGGATGAAGGTGCTGAGTCATAGATAGGTAATGCCAAACATTTGATAGTGAATGTCGAGCATTCAAAACCAAAAATAGAACAAGAAAAAGAAAGATGAAATGAGCCAGAGATTGTTTTTCCAGATGAACTTGAAGAACCAAGAAGAAAGATACATGTATTAGCAAAATATGTGAGAAGACATCATAAAGGTGATCAAATCATTAGAGATGTTGAATCAAGTATCATGACAAGGAGAAAACTCAAAGGTGACACATTCTTATTATGTGAGTTTGAGCCTAAAATAATACAAGATTCTTTAGATAATGAAGATTGGATACAAGCTATAAACAAAGAAATACACTAGATTGAGAAGAACAATACTTGGACCTTAGTGCCAAGGCCTAAAGACAAAAATGTCATTGGGACAAAGTGGGTTTTTAAGAACAAGCTCAATGAAAATGGTGAAGTAATAAGAAACAAAGAAAGATTGGTATGCAAGGTTTATGTATGAGAAGAAGGATTTGAATATGGAGAAATATTTGCTCCTATGGCTAGACTTGAAGGAGTCAAAACTCTGCTTGCATACTCAACGTACAAGAATTTCAAGGTATATCAAAAGGATGTCAAATTTGCATTTTAAATGGTATACTGGAGGAAGAAGTATACACTAAACAACCTAAAGGATCTAGACAAGAGGAACATGGCATGTATATTGAAAAAAGACATTTATGGATTAAAACAAGCACCAAGAGCATGATGTGAAAGGTTACATAACTATTTAGTGAGAATTACTTTTGAGAGGACAAATGATAACAATAATATATATTTGAAGAAAGGTAAGAACAATGAAGTACTATTATCTAATATATTTGTTGATGATATCATATTTGGAGGAAGAGAAGCATTATGTAAATCATCTTCCACTGAAATGAAAAAGAAATTTGAAATGTCAATGTTTGGTGAAATCAAGTTCTTTGGTATCAAAGATTCAAGGCCACTAAGAACACCTATGTCTACAAAACATAAGCTATCTAAGAATGATGATTCTATTGATGTGAACCAAACCATATATAGACCCATGATAGGAAATTTGCAATATGTTGTTCACAACAAACCAGATATTGCATTAGCAGTTGTGATAGTTGGTAGATTTTAAAAAAATACGAAAGAGAATCACATGATGGTTGTAAAAAGGATATTGAGAAATCTGAAAGGTATACAAGACTATGTATTATACTACAAGAGAAGTGATATATTTGAACTAACGATTTTCACTGACTTGGATTGGGTAGGAAATATTGATGATAGGGAAATCACTAGTGGAGGTGCATTCTTTCTAGGAAAGAGATTGGTGCCATGTACAAGCAAAAAACAAAATTGTATTTCCCAAATATTAGCTGAAGTTGAGCATGTGGCAACTATAGTGAGTTGTTCAACTATAATGTGGATTAAGCAATTATTGAAAGACATGCAAGAAGATATTTTATATCTAATAGTTATCTATTGTGATAACACAAGTGCTATTAACATTTCAAAGAATCTAGGGATGCACACTAAGACAAAGTACATTGCTATCAACTATCACTACTTGAGAGAATTAGTTCAAGACAAAGAAGTGAAGCTAGAATATGTGAATACAAAGGAACAAATTGCTGACATATTCACAAAACCATTACCCAAAGATGCTCATGAATATCTTAGTGAAAAATTAGGGGTTATTTCCCTAACAAAGGCTAATTAAGAAGCCAAGGTGCATTGCATCACATGTACTAAATAGGACATTCTAAAAAGTGGTGCAATACAACTCTACTTTGGGACATGCCTAAGGTAGAATACTTTATTACAACATAATAGATCAGTCATAAGATAGATGACAAGTATCAGCTAAACATGCAAGAAATACATAATTCAAATGTATGAATAATTTGAAGCTGAGACAACTAGACGTCTTTGGCATTGTTGTCAAAGAGGGAGAGATTACTGATAGAGAAAACTATTGAAGAAGAAAGAGGGAAAAATTAATGTAAAGAGAAAGAATCATTAAAGAGAGCAAACTAATAGAGGGAGTTTAAAAGTTTGAAAGTATGAGAATCAAAATGAAATTAAGGATAGTGGTCACTCATGGAAGTGAAATATTTTGGGTTGTATAGTAACTAAGTTATTGTTAGTATTTTAGATATTTGAGATGTTGTCATCAATACCAAAGAAGGAGATTGTTGGAAACTTACAATTGGAACAATTTTTGTTTTGTCATTGATGAAGAGGATTTGAGAGTTACTCATAACTATAGCACCTAGAGGAAAGGTTGAAGTTATGAAAAGGAGTTACAATTGACATTTGATTAGATAGACTTTGATAAAGAAAAGTAGTTATTTATGTCAAGGAAGCTAAGTCTAGTCAAGAAAAAGAGCAAAATACTAAGGAGTACCAAGTAATGCTAGTGTCAAATAAGCCATAGTTAGTGCCAAGAAAGTCTACTGTTGATCGAGCATTAGCATCAACTAAGAAAGTTAGTTGATGCTAAGCTAGAAAGCTTAAATAGTGACTAAGTATTTCAATATTTACCAAGTGTCATAATTCAGTGATTGTCGAGTGATAGTAAAAGATCAAATTTAAAGAAATTGTAAGATCAAGCCAACTCAGTTGATTTCTTAGGAGATGAAAAATGTGTTGAAGATAAGATTGATGAGTTGGATCATTAAATTCAAGGTGATGATTAGGTAAAGACCTAACCAAAGGACTCTAGAAGAAGTTTCTAGAGGATGATCAAGAAGATGTATAGATAAATTGAATTAAGTTAAATCTAATTGTAAACCCTAAGATCTATGGTGGATGTAGAAAATAGTGAATCAAAGATTGTCTATTTAAGAAGGTACAGAGCTGAACAAAAGAAGCACACACACAAAGACATAAAGGATATAGAAGTGTGATTTTGTATGTGAAGGAAGACATATAGAGCAAGGTTGATTAGATACACACAAATGAGTAGATGTGAAGCTAAAGGGAAAAGCTTGCAGCTGTGATGATGTTGTTGATAAGTTAATTTGAGAAGAAGGCTTAAATGTTGAAGAGAAGAGTGGACTGACTACTTGAAGGGTGTCCAAGAAGATCAAGATTAGAGATGGCAGTGAAAGACTTATCAACAAACTAGCATAAGTAACAAATAGAGATCTAAACCAACAAAAGTGAGTTGTAATCACACAAATCAAAACCTACTATTTTCTTTCTTAGCACTATAAATAGTTTGTATTGAAATCCTTTTAACAAAGGTGACCTAACACTCATTTGAAGACTTAATAGTCTTTTTTACTCCTTTAGCTAGGTGACATTCTAAATGGAATGATCAAAGTCCTCTTACAAGGCCACTCCTAATAGGGTGATTAAATCCTCTAACTAGCTCACATTTAACAATGTGTATTGTAACCTTTAAAAAGGTTGGATCCTAATAGAGCTCACTTCAAAAGAGTGAAAAAGAGTGACATTTTGCTAGTGGTTTTTCCCAAATTGGGTTTCCACATAAAAATATAGTGTCAAATTGTGATGAATGTCTTATGAATGTGTTACATGTGATGATGTTTTCATTATGCAATGCGAGTTAAGTTTATGATAGTTTTATAGTAGTGACTAAGAAACAACAAGATATGCAGGATAAGAAGAATAATAATGTGTTTAATGTTTGAAAGGTCAAGTGGTACATATAGACCTTAAGTAACTGATTCTCAATCCCCCCCCTTATTCTAAACATTTCTAGTACATTGAACTTTTCATAATATATTTCCACATCTACCAGCATACCCCATATTCTAACCTTATTTACAATTTTATCAATATCAAAAGACTTTCTCATATCTAGTGGCATAGGCTTCATAGTAGGAGCATTGACTTTAGATTCTTTTAAAGGGCCCATAAATTAATTTCATAATATATGATGCCCCATAGGATGATACAGGTTTATTTATTTGATGAACTCTCCACATGTGATGGAGATGTTGATCCTTTTAATGTTTTTTATCTCACTCTTCTTTACCCAAAATTGACTCATCTATTTTTCAGCCTCTTCAATTATAACAATTATTTATCATTCTAATCATTTTCTTGTTAATTGGTTTCTTTCCTTGGTTATTCTTTTATTTGAAAATGTTACATTATGTCCAACCTTATGAAAATGGTAACCTTCTATCCTAGTAGCTTTCCAAGGTCCATCATTTCCTCTATTATTCCCCAATCTATAATTAATCATCATGTGATCATAGTTGTGGAAATCTTAACATGTGACACTTTGTTGTTTCTCATTTTGATAAGGACATTTCTAGTTTACAAATGATCCCTAATTTTTCATCTGTATCCTTCATTCATTGTCTCTATGACCATATTTATTTCAATTTTAATATAACTAACTATTAAAATTATGAGGTCTATCATTTGATCCCTAGAAGTATGACCCATCTCATGTAGGAGTACTAAGCCTATTCTTGAAAATATTTTCAATGTGTCCCACATTATGACAATTGAAATAAATAGGTTTATAGGATTTCTTAATAAGACTTCTCTTGGAGACCTTTTAATATTTCTTAGCCTTTTGGGTTTCAAAAGATTCTCCAACTTCATAAATACTATAAACAAAACCATATGTCTCACCATGAATCCTTAGGTTCTTGATCTTCTAATTAAGCTTTACAAAAATCTTATTAAATTTGTTCAATAGATCATTTGTAGCCTTTAATTCCCTTGTAATTTATCATTCTCTTTTTCTATACTTCCATTTCTTTGTTTTGGCATTTGGATCTCTACTTGAAGATCTTGGTATGTAATGTTCTATCCTCTTGTTTAGATTTGAAGAGTTCATCTATCTTATCTATCGTGGATTGATCCTCAAATTTTAGGGATTCCTATGCATCCTTCCTTGCTTCCATCTCTTGACCTATATAATAGAAATATATTCAAATTCTACTATTCAAATTCCCCCTTGATATTTTTCTTATCCTTATGCACTTTCTCATTCTCTTATGGCATGGCCTCCAAAGCTTTAGATTCCTCATACACACTAGTTCTATATGCTTCTATTTGATCATAGAGTTGTTTCCTCTTATCTATTGATCTCTCGAGTTATTCCTTAAACTTCTCAATGAAATCACTAGCTTGTATAAGTGGGTTCTCAAGTGGTCTCACATACCTAATTTAATACATATTTTCCTTAAAATTCTTCCCTAAGATTTTAGGCTTCTTCAAGGGAATTTGGCTATGATACCAATTGTTAATTCTATAAGGTATAAGGACTGGTAGAGACAATTGAATTTGCAATGATAGTTCATGCACCTAAGTTTGTAAAGGAGTGCATTGAGAGATACAATTTAGAAATAAAGAAAATTTTATTTCCAGATCAATCCATCCTCTTGTCAATTAACAAGGCCTTGTTGTAGTTAGTATTTGGTATCTCTATGCAAGAGCAATATTGTGATATTGATTTTGGGTCCTCCACGACCATGTTTAATGAGATGAAGACCCTTAGATGAAAAGACATGTAGAGGACCTAGTTATAGATAGGATCCGAGTGAACAGTGGATGCTGAGCATTAGAGACTTCAAATGCCTAGTGAGACAATTTTGACATATTTGTTTGTAATGGCACAAACAACTATGTACACCATTTTTGAGCCAACTTAAAGGTGAATTAAAATATTTTGGAGATAAGGATGGGTGAGGGAGGGGAGATAGTGTAACCATAGATCTAAACCTTGTACAAGCATGTTCTACATTATCTAACATGCAATGAAAACTAAAACATAAAAGTAAAGTAAATCAAAAATCTACATATGCAACAAGAGAATACTAATACTTTTCACATGGAAACCCTTGGTTAGAGGGACAAATCATGGTAGAAATTAGTACCCACAAATCTCACTACTAAGGACATAATTTTTCCCTATTATGAGCAATTACATTCACCCAATTAAGGGCATACTTGGTCAAGTGTATTTTTCCCAGTTAAGAGCTATAACAAAGAAATCTTAGGATCTACCTAGTTCAGTGATTTCAAACTCCTTTTGAGAGTCACCTTGTTAGAGGATTTTATTTTTATACCTATTAGAATCCTTCTTTCCTTGTTAGGAGTGATTTTATTAAGAGATTTATCTTGATAATATGTTATAATCAATAAGTGAAAGTGATCTAATAATAGTCATCTACAATTTCATAGATTCAATGCACTTCTTATCAACTACTCTTCTCTGAATTATTTTTATAACACTTTAATATGTCTACCTTAGCACCTTCATGCATCATAATTCATTGAAAGAAAATAACAAGATCACCACACCTCAACTTCACTTCTCCTTTTATACTTGTTTAATCAAGGCTATTGAAAAATCCTAAAACATATTTCCATCAATCGACTCCATAAGAAATTAAAATTTAATGGGCAAGTGTCAATCCATTGATTTTTGTGCCTTGATGTCAATCCAATATAATTCACTAGGTAACTAATCCATCAATTGAATTTGACACTGTTAGAGTAATGAGTCAACATAGCTAACTATACTTGTTACTCTATTCTAACTGTTGACACTAGTTCAATTCACTGAATCTCTATCTATACTTCACTCCAATTGATTTGATTCAAAAAAAATATTATTATGACTATGATGAACCTCCATATCAATCATACCCTTATAAACATCAAAAATCCTCATTAAACATGAAAAATTCTATAACTAGTTATCAAGTTATTGATACACTAAACACTTCATAATTTTGACTTATTGATTTGTTCCTCTATTAGTATGACTAATCAATCAACTCTAGATCGTATTGTTTCTAGTAATGACGACACTACTATGATGATCCATTCATTGATTCCAACAACCTCTCTAAACTTCATCATTATGCCTATAAATGTATCATTAAACTTATGTTCATAATTCTCATCATCCCATACTCTTCCACATGATCCAAAAACTGCAATTGAAACATAAAAACCCTAAATGATCTTCTATATATCAATTTAGTCACCAAAACCCTCAATTAAGCTAGCCAAAATAAAACATAATTATGATTAAGTTGTTCACCAAGATCAATTATGGTTATCGCATCCCACTCCAGGAGATAAAAGGGACCCAATTGTTGGAACTCTTTGTAATAACTGAGAGGGGGGGGGGGTGGGTGGGTTGAATTATTTATCTAAGGTCTAGATGTACAATTAAAAGTTTTCATAGCTTACTAAACCCATAAAATATTTATCATCGTGCATGCATCCATAAGATTATGTAATGACTTAAAAAATTGTAGGTTATTGTCAAATCAATTTGCAAAAATGTAAACATGAAACATAACAAATTCAATCATCACATTTGACACAATGATTTATGTGGAAATCCAATTTGGGAAAAACCACTAGCAACATGCTACTCTTTTTCACTCCTGTGAAGTGATGCCTTGTGAAAGGCCAACCCTATTAAAGGTTACAATGCACAGTGTTAAATGTGACCTAGTTAAAGGATTTCAATCGCCCTATTAGGAGTGAGCCTTGTTAGAAGACTTTAGACCCATCACTTGGAATGTCACCTAGTTAAAGATTTACAAATGATTGTTAGGTCACCCTTAATCCAAAGAGTTTACCCTAGACTGATTGCAATTATTAGAGAGTAACAATAAGGCTTGATCTAATAACAACTTACAACTCCATTTGCAAATTACAAATCTCTATTTTAGTCATCCATTATACTTGGCTTTCACACACTTCAACTTTGATAGCTTGTTCACCCTTCAAGCATCCATACCCTTAAGCCTTCTTTCTTAACATGCCTATGCAAACTCTTCACTTAGATCACTAAATGAAGCAATACCCTAGACTCTTTGTCTTCCTTAGGTTCTCGCACATGAAAACCTTTGCTTCTGACTAGCCATCCCTATAAATAGGAATAATATATTTTGATATTCATTCTCGATTGTCCAATTTAGGGTTAAGACAAATTAGGTAGGATTCAATGAATCTAATCCTTATTTCATTTCATCCCTCTCTAGAAACTTCTCCTTCAATCCTCTTTGAATTTTCCTCAAATAGTTTATCATGGATTTTGTGCCACCAGCTCATCAATCTTATCTTTCACATGGTTCACACAATCCAAGAAAATAAACTTGTTGGCTCAAATCTATAAAATTCATGACCTTTCAAATAATACCATCACTTGGCATTAACTTTCTTCTAATGCTTGGCATATGCTACATTGATGGACATCCTTTGTAAAATCACTCGACATAAACTAAAGTTTATTGTTGCTCAGAATCAACTAAACTTTACTCGGCATCAACTAAACTTTACTTAGCATCCACTGTGTTACTCAACATACACTAAAATAAAATTTTACTTGGCTCCAACTGATTTTCTACTTGGTTGACATTGAATTTTCTTGACACCTACTATCCACTCGGTCAAGCTTTGTAGACAAACTTTGTTATACTTGTTCTTTTGAACTTGCTTAGTCTAACCAATCTTTTGTAACCTTAAGTAGATTATCAATGCACTATGTTACCATTGTCGTAGCTGATTCTTGTACTCCTTTTCATATCATAACTCAACCTTTCCTCTAGGTACTATTGTTATATATTTTAATCAAATCCTCTACATCAATCAAATAAGTGATAGAACTCAAATCATAGAAGTAGTTATCTTACCAACAAATAGTAGGTTTGACATCGATGACAAAATAATGATTGAAACACATTTATCATACTTGTATCAATTTGTTTTCAACAATCTCCTTCTTCTACACCAAATATATCATAACACATATTTCTAAGCATCTTCAAATTGTTTCCATGCAACAACACATCCTCTAAACTTGGCATGACTTGTAACATGTATATAAATAATGTGTGACACACAATCAATCATCCCAAAAGAAAATTTAATGTAGATATTCATACACCATGGTAAGAACCAAAATAGTATCTTGACTTAATGAGAAATAAATAATCATAATTACTCTTATAGATAAAACCAACAACTAAGAACTAAATGGAGACATTGTACAAGTATTTTTACACACTTTCTTGACCAAACTTGACAAATAGTTTTAGTGTCAACAAACTGAATTTTCCAACAATATCAATTATAATGAGAAGGAATTGAAAATACAAATATGCAATATCTATAGGACATAACCATTATATCTAAAACCAAAATAATTTTTCACCAAATGTGGAGTGTTCTCCTACATGTACTTTAAATGCTCTTTCTTTTATATTCTATCTCCTAATATTGTAACATTATAGAAACAACACATACTCACTCAAGATCAATTCTAGAAATCAAAGGATCATCTCAACACATATGTATGAATCCATTCTTTGATCAAGTTAACAACAATGAAAATACTAATTTATATATCCTTGACAATTTCTCCTCTTATCTAATGTGTAATAAACATATGGTATACAATGATCAATAAAACTATTAAGTTGATCAAAGCTCAAAAGAATCTCATCATGTAAGTTAATTTGATTATTCCCAATTTGAGTAATTGTTTAGTCTATAGGATCTTGAATCTCATGTTTGATTTTGAGGGATTTATTCATAGAATGTCAATATGTAGATGATATTAAATAAAATAATATTTAGTAGTATATATCACAAGGTTAAAATAAATCCATTACCTTAACTAGAGTTCATTTAGTAATTGTGCTTCAAATGTTGTTAGAGGGAAACATGTGTGAGATTCTTTAATATGATGACTTTTCTAACAATATTTGGTTGAGTTTTTTTTTGGTGATCATCATGAGGTCCATCCTCATGACCCCTATTTGGGATTTTTTTTATGAAAAATAATTCACAAACATAAAGGGTAAGTGCTAGACATACTGGCTAGTTATCTTAATGCCTTAGTAATAAAGGATTGGACATCCTTCCACAATGATTCTATAGTCAGACAACTTCATGTTTTTTCCCTAAAAGAATACAATAACTTCATTTACTTTGTCAACCCAGGAGCATAAACTAGAGAGGATGACTGCAAAGTATATGCTCTAATTCTCGTTTAAGTCATTACAACTAAAGTGAAGGGAATGCTGAAGGAAATATATGCTACCAATAGAAACAAGAACTTAACTCAAAGCTTTAAAGTAATGTTGCAAATAGGAAATCTATCTATGTGTCTATGTTGTAGGAACAACTCATTGATTATGTTATCAATGGCTACAAGAGCAATATAATTCTACTTTGCAAGGAAACAAACAAGGAAATGAAATATATTATATTGGAACAATTCACTCACCAAGTGGCCCCCCTTGGATGAGTGAACAGAAAAGACAATCAAGATAAAATAAATAAACTTGAACTTCTCATCTATTCATTCATGGTGAAAGATTACATTTAAAATTAGTATCTCACAATGTTGCTATGAAAATCAACTTTCTATTCTTTCTTCCAAAACTATGCCTAAAGCTACAATAATCATTATTTAAAAGATACTACAACTAATTCCTAACTCTACGATCACTCCATTAATGATGATCAGTTATAGACTCATAAAGTTTGAAATAGAATCAACATTAATCAAGATTAAATTCTCTAGGAATGTATCAAGTTGTGGAAGCTACATTTGTGTGATGTTCCTATAGAAAGAATATAATTACTTTCTCTACTCACGATGATTCAACAATCTAGTTGAATTTAATGTTGAGGTGTTGACCCTTGAATATTTGTGACAAGTACTTGCAAAACATTCAATGCAAACACAACTTCCACATACATATATTTATTTCATCACCGATATTAGAAATGGTGTAAAGTTCAAATTACCACTCTTGAAAATCCTATGGCTATAGAAGGAAAACTACCCAAGGCATAACATTAGTGGGGAAACATTTATCAACAATTAATATTACTTTAGTACACACACACACATATAATATACATAAAACTATAAGTTCATTTGCTTAAAATCATGAGGTCGTGACTATTTTTGCAAGATAACTACTTGAAAACAAGATAAAAAGATCTTAAAACAAGATAAATAGAGACCCATCATTCCCCACAGTAGAGTTATTGTTGGTCCCTAACAACCATGAAGTTTTTGATTCTGGCTTGAACTTTCCAATAACTGGTTGTCCTCTCCCCTAGATCATTCTTAACATAGTCAAAGTACCCATAATTGGCCTTGAGCCTTCTCCATCGCCAAGTTTCTAGTGTCATATCATGATCCTCTACATTTTCATTCACTACCAACAATCATTGCAAGAGAATAAGAGGTTGATACCTTAATAAAAGTCAATGTTTGTACTAATTTCTCTCTGAATTGGTGTTCTATGGAATTTTGATAATAGAAAGGGTTAAATTTTGAGGAGAGTGGGGTTTTCTTATCTTTAGGTCATTTAGCATCCATGTTCAACTTTTTCTAGAAGCAATAATTTTTGTCTCAATATCTTGAGAGGAATACTATTCCTAGTTTACAAAGGCTTGTTCTCTAATTGAACATACTTTACTAGCTTTAGTAGGGTTGCCTAGGATAGAAACCTAATCTAGAAATGTATGTCTAGTGTGTTGAACTTCTGGTCTCATGAGTAGAGGAACTATAATCTCATTGTCCCTATAAGGCACAACTTGATGTTCCCTAGTTATCTCATTCTGCATCCAAGACATTACTGCTCTCAACTGCACATCCCCTACATAAAGAAGTGGGTTCCACTCTGTGTCATTAGGTACTACCAAATTATGGAGATACAATTTACACAGTAAATCATTTAAAGGAATTTGAACAAATTGGAATGCGTCATAAAACTCATGTGGAGTTGAAATGAAGGGATTAAGCCCTTCCATAATTCTACTTAGTTTGAAATTTACAAGCTACTCTTTGAGAAACAATGCATACACCAGTGATGGTGATCTGCATTCCAAGTATTCAGGAATCAATCTTGTAACTTGTTCAATACTCATTTTTAAAACTTTATTCTGATATGAGCTCTACTTCTACTAATAATTTTTCTCATTAATGATATTTTTCAATTTTTCTCTTTCTAGTTTCCATTGAGTTGTTTCCCATAACAATTATTGAAACAAATTGATTCTTGTGGATAAAGGTGTAGATAGATTGGGTGGTGGTAATGGTTCCTGGTTAAAAATGTTTGTCCATTCAAATCTTAAATGAGGAAATTTTTTGTCACCTTGTGGTATGGAACATTCTCCTTCACTTATGAAAAATTTTGTCACCACATTTTCTCCTTTACTAGATTCAACTATCACTTCAACTAGTGCATCCAATCCATCCTTATTAAGCTTTCCATTACTTTCTTAACAATTTCTTGCCTGAATTACATATAGTCCTCAGAATGAAGGTCTTCTAGATTCTCAATGTAGATTTATGTCATTCATCAAGGTCATTTAAACTCAAGATTTAGTCTTTTTGTGCAATAGTGAGTTCTATATTGAGGTCCAAAATAGTCCTTAATATTTTATACTCAAACTCTATAGGCATTACATTTGACCTACCATAGACGAGCTCAAAAGGAATAAATTTTTTTGTAGATTTATAGGTGGTTCTATAAGCCCAAAGAGCTTCAAGAAGGTGTATAGCTGAATTCATTCTATGAAGTGTGACTATTTTGGTGAGAATGGCTTCAAGCTCCCTATTGATAACTTCTACTTGGCCATTAGCTTGCGAATGGTAAGGTGATGATTTATCATGGCAAATAGTATATTCCTTCATGAGAGAAGTTATTAGATTTAATGTAAACTAAGTTCCTTGATTAAATGTCAACTCCCTAGGGGATCCAAATTGTGTAAAGATGGATTCATACAAGAACTTTGCAACATTGTTATCCCTTGGGTGTTTCATGGGTTTAGCCTTTGCCCATTTAGTTACATAATCAATGCAAACTAGAATATAGGATGTACCTTGTGAAGAAGGTTCAATAGGACCTACAAAGTCAATCCCCCATTTATCAAAGGGTACAACAACTACTTGAGGTTTTAGGGGCATTTCATCTAATTTAGTGGGTATTCCCATACATTATTCACACTTATCACATTTCTTGGTGTATCTAGTTGCATCCTTGTGTAAACTTGTCCAATAGTAACCAATTGTCAATATTTTAAAGGCTATCCTTTTGGTTGCAAAATTACCTCTATAGGGCTCATCATGGCATGGCCTCAAGATATCATATGTTTCAACTTCCCTTATGCACCATCATATTACTTGATCAAGCCTAGTATAAAACATAAATCTAGTAATCTAAGAATAGTTAAAACTCTTTTCAAAGAGTAACTTCCTTTCTTTAGCAGAGAAGTGAGTTGGCATCTTACCTATGGTTAGGTAATTTTCAATATTTGCATACCATGGATTTTCTACTGACAATAGGAAAATGTGTTCATGTGGAAAATTTTCATCAATGGCTGCAGGATCATCAAGGACATGTAACCGAGAGAGAAAATCGGCTACCACATTGGCCTTACCAAGTTTATCTATTATGGTGATATCAAATTCATGCATAAGTAACAACTAGCAAGCCAACCTTGATATTGCAAAACTATTCATCAAATAATTTAGAGTAGAATGACCAATATGAATAAATATTTCATATCTAGTAATATAGTGCCTGAATTTATTGAGTGCATAAATAATGCAAGGAGCTCTTTTTTAGTGACTCTATAATTAAACTCTACACCTTGCAAATATTTTTTGATGAAATAAATAACATGTTCAATTGAGTCTATCTTTTGGCCTAACACTACAGCTATAGCATAATTTGAGGCATCTGTATGGATGTGGAAAGGAAGTCCCCAGTTAGGTCCTCTCAAAATTGGTGTTGTACTGAGAACTTCTTTAAACCACAGGAAAGACGTAGCATAGTCAAAGTCCCAGGAAAATTCAAAATCCTTTTTTAACAAGTTATAAAGGGATATTGCAAGTTGACTGAAATTCTTGATAAATCTTCTATAATAACTAGTATGTCCTAGGAAACTTCATACATCCTTATGTTTCTCTAACATAGGCAAAGAACTAATGACTTCAATCTTGGCAAAATCTACTTGGATGTCTTTGGATGAAATGAAATGACCTAGTACAACTCCTTCTTCCATCATCATAAAACATTTTTTATAAACTTGGCATCTCTTCAGTATCTGGCTTTTGCCTCTTCAAAATTAGTCCCATAAATAGTAAAATCATCCATGTAGATCTCCATTCAATCAATTAATATATCCAAAAAAATATTTTTGAAAACTCATTGGAATGTGGCTAGAGCATTACATAGGCCAAAGAATAAGGTTGAGTAGGAAAAAGTACTCCATGGGCATGTGAAATTTGTTTTTTATTGATCCTCTAAAGCTATTTGTATCTGATTGTAACCACTAAAACCATCTAGAATAGAGAACTATTTCTTTCCAGTTAGGTTATCAAGAACTTGATCTATAAATGGTAAGGGAAAGTGGTCTTTCTTAATGGTTAAATTAAGCTCCCTATAGTTTACACAAGCTCTCCATTTTCCTCCCTTATTGGGTACTATAACTAGGGTGAGACCCATTGGCTATCAGAGATGAGGTAGATAAAACCAACACTTAATAATTTTTGCAATTCATTCTTAACTATATCCTTCAAAATAGGGTTAACTCTCCTTTGAGGTTGTCAAATAGGTTTGAAATGAGGATTGATGTAAAGCTTGTGATTGCAAAGCATAGGGTCTAGTCCTTTCATGTCCATGTAATCTCAAGAAAATGCTTTTTGATTCTCCTATAGTAACTACAACATAATTTTCTGATGTGAAGGTGATAAGGCATTATTGACATTTAACTCCCTTTCTGGGCCAACTTCCATCTTAATAAACTTATCTGTCATGGATAACTAGGAAATATGAGAATAATTCATCTCATGAGGTAATAAGGAGTGGAGGAATTTGGAAGCTTTTGAATGCTGAGGTGTGTTCAAAGGTGGTAAAATGGTTTCTAGGATGTAGTTAGCTTGAGGAAACACTTGATCTTCTACTCTATATTCATTCATGATAATAGATGAAATTATATCATCTTCTTCTCGAGAGGCCATAAATGACTCTCTTCCTATCATCATTAGGTAATGGATGGAATTGACCTATTGATCTTCATTATCCAAGTCTAGCTAGATTTCTTGGTCATCTAACAATAGTGGCTGAGCAGGGGAGTATAAGGTTAGGTTCTTAGTATGGACACCATTGGATATTGTCATCTTTCCAAATTGACCAGCTATATAAGCATCTATTGTGGTTAACCATGGTCACCCTAAAATTAGAGGATATCCACCGACATTAACCTTTGGGGAAAGGACAAAAAAAGTCTTTGAGACCCATGATATGTAATCGAGATAATACCTCTTTTGTCATGATTTTTATAGATGCCCCTAAGTCAACTAAAGAATTTTGAACTTGTATCCCATGAATGGTAATGGTAACCACATGACTCCTAGGGTTAGAATATTTAGGTATAACTAATTTTTCCAACATTAAATCAGATAATTGTCTCAAGACATGAATAGTTTTTGGATCCTTCTTCTTTCTTCCTAATTTTTTGACACATGCTTCCTTAATAGCTTTAGTATAGGCAAGGACTTCCTTGATAACATCAAGTAATGGTATTTTTACTGTCATTTGCTTCAACTGATTGAGTAAATCAATTACTACATGGTTTTCTATAGGCTAGCCTTATTCCATTAACCTATGAGGGAATGGAGGTTCTTTAGCTATAAGAGAGGTCTTCTTATTTGACATACCTACCTATTCAGTTGGGCAATCCTCAACTTTAGTCATTATAAGCTTTTGGGGTGAAGGAAGAATAATGCTTGACCTTAAGTGGATATCATTCAAGGAAATAACATAGCTTTGTTGTTGTGGTGGATGTTCAATATTGTTGGGATTAGGATTAGGTTGAACTAGTAGTTGAGTCTACTTAGGAGGAACATTAGTGGTTGTAGGAGGCATTATAGCTTACTTCTAAGGTGGTGACATTAAGGCTTGCTGACTAGGTTGGGTATTCTAGTTTTGGTTTGTTGCCAACCTTGCTAAGGTTGTTGCGAGCTATTATTTCCACTAAAACTAGTATTTTGTCATTGATTGTTACTATTATAACTTTGAAGAGGATCTTGTGGAATACCTTGTATTTGAGCTCATGGCCTTCAAATAACAATTTAGAGCATTTTTCCATTTTCATCAATGGTTTTAAACTTATTAGGCATTGGTTGTGTTTCAAAACTTGCAACAGACTTGCATCTATAGTGCCTTTTCTTTTCCCTACAATGTGGATAAAGTTCAGATAACATAGCATCAACTTTTTCCTTCTTCCTTCTTGTTTGCATGGTATCCATTGAAGTGGCTAAATCATTAATGATGTCTTGTTTGAGATCTAATAGAAAATTGGATGTTTCAACCTTTGATAGTCCTGAACTTCCATTAGAATTATGTGGTAGGTCTCTGAGTCCCCTACCTTTCTTCATACTGGCCCTAGAATAGTTCAGACATATGCTCTATATATCAATCCATTTTTTCTAAGTGATATCTCCTCCTACCACTAGGTCTAAAGCTTCAATACTTCCATCATTTACACCTCTCAAAAAAAGGTGTTTCTTTGATTCTTTTTTTAGTTGATGTTGTGTTTTACATTGCAGGTTGAACATGAGTCATGAAACATAGTCTTTCAAGGTTTCACCATCCTTTTGGGACATTTTGAAAATGTCATCCCCTTTCAAATCTTGACTCCTTTGGTATTCTTTGTATCTTTTAAGAAAAAAGTTGCTCATTGTAGGCCAATCTGCTACAACGTTGGCACCCAACCCCATGAACCATCTCAGAGAATCTTTCTTTAGGGTAGATGGAAATAGCTTCAGCTTATGAGCATCAATTTTATAGTCATAACTTCTACAAAGGATATCAAACTCAAAGAGGAAAGTTTCAAGGTCTTTAGTAATTAGACCATAAAACTTGGGGAGTGCAACAAAAGGTATGTTCTTCAAATTTTGATTGCCCTATTGAGGAGTGATAGGAAAAGGAAATATAAGCTAAGGTTGATCCATTCTTGAAGGAGGACCTAGTGGTGGTGGTTGATAGATGACAAGGGCAAGTGGATTGTCTTGGTATTTAGGTTCAAAAAAGAGATCATTCAGATACAAGGATTCTTCAGAGGAAAAGGGTATTTGTTCTTGAACAAAAATGAATGGGTTCTCAAAAATTTATTCTTCTTGATTCTTGCTGTGAGTTTCTTCGGGCTCAAGATTTAAAATATCTTCCTAAATATTATGGGGAAGAAATCTCCCAAGGAGGTCTCTTCTTCTATGCATACAAAATAATATAGAATTTAAACTAACATAATGACTTCCCCAAAAATGGTGCCAAAAATGGTCAGTCAAAATAATACCTTAGTAACAAAGAATTAGACATCCTTCCTAGTGCAAGAGCACAGTGCAATAGGAAGTTTGGTGGCAATAGGAAGAGGGCATACAACATACTAAAATGCAAAGTTTTATTATAAAATATAAATGATAATCAATGGGTTGTGTTTTTAAGGTTTTCGGCCTTATTTCCAAGATTAGTCCTATTTTTCACATATTACAATCCAAATAGCACAAATTATAGTCGGTTGTATGTGTTTCACAAGAAATTGAATGTTATGATAAGAAGATTAAAAGTTCATGTCGCCTGGCAGTTTTCTTTGTTTATGGCAGAAAAAAGTCAATGTCATTATAACCAATGGAATTTCAAAGGTCATAATCATATAACCGACAAGAATAGGAAGAGTCCTTAGGTTTGGGAAAAAGTGGTTGTGTGTATTTGTACTATTATAACAGGTTGAGAGAAGAATCTGAGAAGAAGTCCAAGAGACTAGAAAAAAAAAAATCCTAGGTGAGACACAATGGAGTAAGGGAATGCAACTTTAATAGCGGGGTTGTACCTATTTAGAAAGTATCAATAGAGAAAGGATCCACAACTAAGGAGAGAGAAAAAGAATAAAAGAGAAGAAGAAATGAGAAAACAAAGAGAAGAGATGAGAAAGATACAAGAGGAGATAGAAAGTTTGAGAAGGAAACTTGAAGAGATTGAAGCTAAGTTGGAAGAAAATAAAATGCAGAAAGAGGAAGTGAAAGAAGTTTTGGTGGAGGCTAATGAAATTTTAGAGAAGGCAGCCATAAAGAGTGAACATGTATGTGAAGTTGGGATAGAAATCTCAACAATGACAGATGTAAGTTGTCCTTTGGAAGGGAAAGAACATCAAGTGCAGAAAAAAGAAGTGCAGCAAGTAACTATTGATGAGAGGAGTAATGAGACAAGTCCTATGGGATTTGAGTGTGAACAATCTGTGGTTGGAATAGTAATGTGTCCTTTAAATGTAGAGATGAGTACAATGCTAGATGGTACTCCTATGAACAAGATTTTGGAGGCAAATGATGAAGCCTTAAATATGCATGATGAAGTGAAATGTCATGAAGATGGAGATAAAGAATGTGTAGCAACAAGTCATGGAGAAGAATCTGATTTATGGGAAGAGTTTGCAGCCATCAAAGGAATGGTGGTAGTATGAAGACTCAAGATGAAGAAGTTTGTAGAGAAGAGATATCTGATGATGTTATGGAAAAAAAAGATGAGGTTGAATGTGTTTATGACAAGGTAATAAATTCTGATTATGTTTTTGACAAGGTTGAAAAAAATTCAAATTAAGAAATCTAATTTGGTTCCAAGGGAAGAGACTATAGAAAAGTTGGTTATGGGTTATGAAAGGGATCAAGTTTTTGTGTATTCTCTATGTATGGAGATATGACATGACAAGAAAGAGGAATTTCATTGGAAAGTGTATTTGGTGGAGTCACAAATGTATGCAGTAGTAAAGATCTTACATGGGATAAAGTTGTTATTGGAAATGAATGATCAGCAACAAATAGTTTTTATGTTACGAAATAGAGACAAACCAAAGATTAAGATGAAGAAGGAAAGACAAATACAATGGAGTCATGGCCAAGAAAATGCAAGATTACAACTGGAAGATGAATATAAGCCTAAAGTAAAGATGAAAAAATATTTTTCTTTTCTAATATTTATTTTTGTAGGCATTTCTAAGAAGACTCAAAGGAGACAAAATACTCAGTATCTAATGAAATGGAAGAACAAGTCTACAATAGAAGATATTCAAATTGATGAGAAACAAATCGGTAAGCATGGTTCATCACTCCAACATCTCATCTTAAGAGGACTTGAGATTCATTTTACAGGGGAGTATGTTGTAGTGGCAGAATAGACAGTTTATGCTACACGAAGTTATGCAAAAGTATGTTGTAGTGGCAGATAGTTTCTGCTACAGGAAGTTATGCAGAAAATTAAATGTCATGTTTTAAAGTGTTTTTAAATTTTAATGTTTGTAATAAATTCCTATGATGTGGTGGCATAAATGGAATAGAAATCATATAAGCTCCCCAATTATAGCCACTTAAGACAACGTAATTTTAGTTTTATGTTTGAGTTAGTTTTCTTTAAGAGTTTTGTGTGTGTGTTTTAAATAATTAATCCAACTAGAAATTGACAACTTTGGGAAACTTCCAACAGCTAGAAGAGTTAGTGGCAGATTCTAAAATCTAATTTTTCATGATTCCAAAATAGGTTTTAGTTTCTTGTTTTATTGTGGACATTTCAAATTCCCAAGAGAAGAGATGGGAAAGTGTTTTAAAAGGCATATTTTTGAATGTAAAAGAGATCGGAATGAGTGGAAGAGAAATAGAAAGTTTGAGTTTTTTTCTTATTTTTGGTGAATCTGTGTTTTTAGTGTGACTTTTCCAAATTAATGGTTTTGAGGGTGTGATTTTTTTTGTTTTCCTTCCTAATTCGATATTCTGAACTCCAAGAACATGTCAATGGTTTTGTTTTAGAACAACAATACATTGAATGGGTTTGATCATAAGTTAAATTTGTTGTTTGAAATCTATTACAAGAAATACGATTTTCTAATTTAGTTGTTTGTAAATATTTATTATTTTGAGAGTCATACTAGTTAATGAGAGTCTTTTAGACTCGTTGCGATCTACTTTCTAGAATCGCAATGAGTTGTGTAAATATGTTCTCTCTTTTCATGTTTTGTGTTTCATTCATTTATGTTTGTGGCCACGCGGAACAAAGCTATTGAATTTGGTGAATATCTTTATATATTCACCTAGATGCTAAAAATTGCATGATTAATATACGATGGTGGCAAAGTTCAGTTTGAACCATAAATTTGCAGATTTGAAAATGACGAGGAATGTCATGTTTAATGAATTGCATGTTATCGGGTTCTAAAATAATGCATGCAGAAAAGATGGTATAAATTTGAAAATGGATTTAAGCTGCTAGGTAATTAGTCTCTATGCATTTTAATATAAATGAGGAAGTGGTCGAGTTGCACTAAATTGCTACGGGAAATCAAAATGTGGCAACAGGGGTTTAAGATAGTTCCTGTTGCATGTTAGTTTTCACTGGGTATTCAAAAAATCAATTTGTTAACAGTCTGTAGGAGTTTTTAATCGTTCATGAAGTTCATGTTGCACATTCTCATTTAAATATGTATAAAGAGAATCAGTTAGTTAATTGTAGAGTTTGATTTTAGTTTGATCCTGGAAGGTGCATGTGCCCCTTGAAGCAACTCAGTTGAGTGGTTGATTTCCTCTTGAGTTTTCCAAGGTGAGGCTCTGCATCACTTCCATAGTGATTCTATGGTCAAACAATTTCATGTGTTTTTCCTAAAATAATACACTGACTTCATTTAACTTGTCAAGCTCAGAGCATAAACTTGAGAGGATGACTGCAAAGTATATGCTCTAATTCTCCTTTAAGTTTTTATGACTAAAGTGAAGGTAATGCTGAAGGAAATCTATGATAGCAATTGAAATAAAAAATTAACCCAAAGCTTTAAAGTAATGTTGTAAATAAGAAATCTATCTATGTTTCTATGCTATAGGAACAACTCACTAATTCTGTTATCAATGGTTGTAGGAGCAACAAAATTCTACTTTGTAAGGAAAACAAACAAGGAAATGAAATCTATTCTATTAGAATAGTTCACTCACCAAGTGGCCCCCCTTGGATGAGTGAATAGAGAAAAAATCAAGATAAAAGAAATAAACTTGAACTTCTCATCTATTTATTCAATATGAAAGATTACATTTAAAACTAGTATCACACTCTGCTACTACGAAAATCAACTTTCTATTCTTTCTTCCATAACTACACTTAAAACTAAAATAGTCATTATTTAAAAGATACTACAACTACTTCCTAACTCTATGATCACTCCATTAATGAGGATCAATTATAGACTCATAAAGTTTAAAATAGAATCAACATTAGTCAAGATTAAATTCTCCAGGAATGTAGCAAGTTGTGGAAGATACATTTGTGCCATGTTCCAACAAAAAGCATATAATGACTTGCTCCACTCGTGATGATTCAACAATTAGGTTGGCTTTAATGATGAGGCATTGACCCTTGAATATCCATGACAAGTACCTGAAAAATATTCAATGCACACACAACTTCCACATACATATATTTATTTCATCACCAATATTAGAAAAGGTGTAAGGTTCAAATTACCACTCTTGAAAATCCTATGGCTATAGGAAGAAAAACACCCAAGAGATGGCATTAATAGGGAAACATTTATCATCATGTAATATTACTTCATTATACCATTTTTGTCCACAGATTCAAACAAGTATAACATATTTTAAATATCCATACTTCTACTTCATGTCTTAACACACACACACACACACACATACATACATACATACATACATACATATATATGTATATTTATGTATATGTATACATATATATGTATATATATGTATACATATGTATAGATGTACATACATATATATACATATATCATATACATAAAAGCATAAGTTCATTTTCTTAAAATCACAAGGTCATGACTATTTTTGCAAGATAACTGCTTAAAAACAAGATAAAAAGATCTTAAAACAATGGACTTTTAGAAGCCCATCACATACAATGGTATACAAGTAATACAAATCTAGAAAGTGGTTGTTGAAGCTTGAAGTACATTTGGATTCTAAAGAGTAAATTAATCCATCACTAGATATGTTATGAAGTTCATCATTTTAAAGTTAAACTCATTTAATTAGCTAACACTTGAAATCATAATATATAATCTCTAATTTTCATGTATTCTTGTTGCTGGCATCTTATGAGGTTAACAATATATGTCTTAGTTTTACACCTATTATAAAAATATTTCATGAAAATACTAGCCATATCTAAAATACAAGTGTGAAAAGTGTGGTGATAAACATACTTGGATGACCAATCAAAAATAAGTAAACAAAGTTGGATGACTACATGACCACTTAAGCTTTGTTGGAAACAATATACTAAATAATAATTCATCCTATTGAAAATAAGAGAAGATTTTGGAAGTATTGTAAATGATGCAATGGATCATTTCTACCACCATACTTTGAAAGGGAAGTATAACAAGTCCACTTGCTATAAAATACACTAGCATGTCATTTGTTAGAGGATTATATAGTGTTAATTTACTTTTTAGATATTCACTCCCAATCATCAACATAGATTTAGACATCCAATCTCATCAACAAGAAAGCTTAGACAAGGCAAAATTTCATTATTAGATGATGCTTGTCACATAAAATAAAGAGAGGTTGTTTAGTTTCACAACTCCCATTAAATGTCACAATATATGACAAGCAAACAAGAAAATCAATTTTATTTCCTTGATAATTTTCCTTTTCTTCAATTTTAGATTCTCATATCCACTATATTTTATGCACTATATCTTTAATTCTTGTTGTGGTCATTTTGTCTTACAACTTTCCCACTAAACTAAACAATCATTTAGTATAAGATACACATACTCTTCCACTACTTCCAATAAACAACTTTCCAAATATATTTATTCCATTTTCTTTCATATTAAATAATACAAACCCTGATTTCATTAATGTGACACCCATGTCCATACCCATTTGGAACCAAAGTGCCTAACTCCTAGGAAAGTTATGAGATTTCATAACATTAAAAAAACACACAATGGTCAAGTATTCACAATTTCATCCACATGTTGGAATGTGCTCTTTGTGGTTACTCATCTTCCACATAATTAGATGCTATATACTAAAAGATAATAGGAAAGGAAAACTTGATGCAAAGACTGATGAAGGCATATTCCACATTATTCCACAAAAAGAAAAGATTATAAGTGTTTAAATTCTAACACTAACAAGGTTGTGGAAAGTGCAAATGTGAGAATTGATGAGTTTTCTGAAAAGGGTGATGCTTAATGTAATGAAGAACTTGAATACTATAGTACATTCATTTATGTGGATGAGCACTCAAAATGAATAGAGAAGTTAAGTTGTAAGTTCCCATTAGATAGGAAATGATGGAATGCAAATCTAAATTGCCAAACAATAAAGACTGGGTGTCATGCAATAGACTAAAGATGTTGAGTCATAGATAGGCAATGCTAATCATCAAATAGTGAATGTCAAACATTCAAAACCAGAGACAAAACTAGAATAAGAAAGAGGAGATGAGCCAGAGATTATTTTTCCAAATAATCCTGAAGAAGAACCAAGAAGAAAGCTACCTATATTAGAAAAATATGTGAGAAGGCATCATTAAGCTAATCAAATAATTGGAGATGTTGAATCAAGTGTAATGAAAAGGAGAAAAATCAAAGGTAACACATCCTTAATATGTGAGTTTGAGCCAAAAACAATAAAAGATGCTTTAGAGAATGAAGATTGGATACAAGATATCAGAAAAGAAATAGACCGAATTAAGAAGAACAATACTTGGACCTTAGTACCAAGACCTAAAGACAAAAATGTCATTGGGACAAAGTGGGTTTTTAGGAACAAGCTCAATAAAAATGGTGAATTAACAAGAAACAAAGAAATATTGATATGCAAGGGTTATGCACAAGAAGAAGGAGTTGACTATGAACTTTTTCTCTTATGGCTAGACTCAAAGGAGTCAAAACTCTTCTTGCATACTCATCTTACAAGAATTTCAAGGTATATCAAATGGATGTCAAATCTACATTTTTAAATGGTATACTAGAGGAAGAAGTATACACTAAACAACCTAAAGGATTTGTAGATGCAAACAAGAGGAACATGGTATGCAAACTGAACAAATCCCTTTATGGATTGAAACAAGCAAAAAGAGCATGGTATGAAAGGTTACATAATTATATAGTTAAAATTGGTTTTGAGAGGACAAATAATAACAACAATCTATATTTGAAGAATGGTAAAAAAAAAAGTAAGTATTGTTATCAAAGATATTTTTTGATGATATCATATTTGGAGGAAGAGAAGCATTATGTAAATCATTTGCTGCTGAAATGAAAAAGGAATTTGAAATGTCAATGTTTGGTGAAATCAAGTTCTTTGTTGGATTACAAGTATGTCATCAAGGAAATATTGAAAACTTTTGGTATGGAAGATTCAAGGTCAGTAAGAACACCTATTTCTTAGGACATAAGCTATCTAAGACTGATGATTCTACTAATGTAAATGAGATCATATATAGACCCATGATAGGAAAATTATAAGATGTTGTTCATAATAGACAAGATATTGCATTAGTAGTTGGGATAGTTGCTATATTTTCATAAAATCCTAAAGAGAGTCACATGATGGCTGTAAAAAAGATACTAAGATACCTAACAGGTATAGAAGACTATGGATTATACTAAAAGAGAAGTGATAGATTTGAACTGAAGGTTTTCATTGACTCAGATTGGGCATGAAATATTGATGACAAGAAAAGCACTAGTGGAGGTGCATTCTAATGCAGGAGCATCCTAGGTTTGCTTGTAATCTTGCACTTTTGTTCATTCTACTAGTTTCTATCAAGTTCTAGTTACTATCGAGTGCTAGTTGCTGCCAAGTTCCAATTACTACTGAGTGTCAATTACTACCGAGTGCCAATTAATGTCGAGTTATAGTTACTGTCGAGTATTAGTTGTTGCCAAGTTTCAGGTACTACCAAGTGCCAGTTGCTACTGAGCTCTAGTTGTTGTCAAGTTCTAGTTACTGTTGAGTGCTTTTTTCCAGTTGTTGTCGAGTTCCAATTGTTCTTGAGTTATCTAGTGTGTGATGAGTTATCTAGTATGTGTTGAGTTATCTAGTGTGTGTCAAGTGAACCTGTTATTTGCTAATGCTTGGTTCCTTCTTTAGTCGAGTTATCTATGTTTTGGTTCTTAGTAGGAGCTGACTTGCGTATTTAATTTTGATAACAAATTTAATGACAGGATCTTGTTTAGGGCTAAGTGTTGACCATTTTTAGGTCATCCTTTCTATTATGTAATGTTCTAGAATCTTTTGTAAGTCATTTTGGAAAGTATAAATAAAGTTATTAGGCTTAGGTTAAAGGTAGAGAACGTAGAGGGTTTTGAAGGGGGAATGCATATGTGTTTGGAAATGCAAATTTGAAGCTAGATCATGGATCCAAAAGTTGTATTTTGTATCTTAGTCATAACCCAAAAGGCTTTACAACTGGGCATGTATATTAATTACTTGATGAATCCATAAAATATTTTGTTCTTTCTCTCCTTGGTGTTGTTCTCTATTTTTTTCTTCTGTTGTGTTTACTTTGTAAGGTAGTTGGGATAGTTGGCCGTGTGCCCTTACCCTAGTTATTTATTTTCCTCCTTGCACTAGGTGGTATCAAAGCTCCAGGTTTGTCCTTGTGGAGATTGGATTGTATAGAACCCTAAGTGAATTTGGTTGTAGGGTAGCAGATTTGAGGATTTGGCTTATGACTTGCAGAGGGTTACAATCTTGCAAGAACCTAATTTGCAAAGATGGTTTGAGGTAGAGTAAATGTTGATAATGTAGTATTAGATACATTGAGACAAATTATAGCCAGATTAAATGCTGTAGAGATTTCCCAGAGGAGAGGAGCACACCTTGATGATATGAGTGATGATGAAGTAGTAGCACCAAACCCTTATCCAAAACATAAGGAAGATCAAGATGAGGCAAGGTTGTTGAAAGTATTATCTAGGGAAAATTCAAAGCTTGTTGTAGAAATTGTTCCTTATGATGGAAAACTAGATACCAATGATGTGTTAGATTGGATCTCTAAAATGGAGAAGTTAGTTGAGTATGAAAATAATCTTGATAATAGGAAGGTGAAGATTGTAGTTACTAGCTTGGAAGGACATGCCTCACTATGGTGGAAGCATTTACAAACTGATAGAAAAGGAGAGGAAAGGAAAAGATCAAAACATGGGTGAAGATGGTGAACAAAGTGAAGAACAAATTCCTTCCTGCTGATTACTAAGTTAGCTAGTTGAGAAAGATGCAAAATTTGAGACAAAGAGACATGACTGTGAAGGAGTATATTGAGGAATTCTATAGATTGGACATTAGATGTAGACATGTGGATGATGATGTTGAGAAAATTGCAAGGTACATAAATGGATTGAGATCTAGAACTCAGGATGAAATAAGTTTTATGAAATTGGAAAGTGTGGAAGAAGGACACCAATATCCCTTAAAAGATGAGGAGATCTTGATAGAGAAGCATGAAAAAAGACAAAGAGGTAGAGGTGGTAGATTCTAGAGAGGCAACAATAGATCTTATGGAGAAGTTGGTAGATCTAACAATTATGTGCAAGATAAGGGCAAATCTGAAGGGAAGAATGATGACAAAGGAAATACTGAGTGGAAAGGTGATGATTCTTACCGAGGAGGTATTAGTCCTTACCAAGGAAGAGGTAATTCTTATTCTAGAGGTAGATTTCATGGTAATTATTTTTGATGTGGTAAAGAAGGGCATATATCCTTTGGATGTAGATCTTTTGAAAGTGGGCAAGGTAACATAACTATTGTGATTCAATGAGACACTGAGGGTTCACCAAGTGGACCTGAGGTTGGAGAAAATTTGATGGTGAGAAGAACCTTACCTAATAAGGAAAGTGATGAGGAACCTATCCTAAGGAGAAGTCTTTTCAAAATCAAATGTAAGATGGCTGAAAAATGTTGCAAGGTAATCATTGATAGTGGAAGTTCTACAAATCTGGCATCAGAAGAGTTGGTTATAAAGTCGTAGTTGTAGAGGCTAAAGCATCCTAAACCCTACTATGTTTCATGGATCAAAGATGAGCATAAGATATTGGTAAGTGAACAATGTATTGTGAAGTTCAAGATTGGACATTACTTTGATGAAGTTTTATGTGATATTATGCCTATGGATTGTTATCATATTTTATTGGGTAGACCTTGGAAATATGATAGATATGCTATACATGATAGAAGATTGAAAAAATATACTATAGGAAAAAGCAAATATTGCTACCTTTGATTGAAAGTCTAGATGAGCTTAATTGTACTACTGTAAAAATTTGCATGGTCAATGGGAAAAAATTTGAAAAAGAAATGAAAAGGAACCAAGTTTGTTTTGCTATAATTTCTAGAGGACTAATTTTTGGTAGTAATGACCAAGTGACAACAGAAGCTAGTAATGACTAAGTGATAGTAGAAACTAGTAGAAGCTGAGTACCTGTAGAAATTGAAAATTTGTTGAATGAATACAAGGATATTGTTGCAGAAGATATTCCTAATAATTTACCACCAGTAAGGAGTACAAGTCATTATATGGATCTGATTCCAGGAGCTATTTTTCTGAATAAAGCACCATATGGATTGACACCTATAGAGAATGAATAACTTAATAGACAAGTGGATGAGTTATTGTAGAAAGGTTTGATTAGAGAAAGACCAAGTCAATGTGTTGTACTTGTCATATTAGCACCTAAGAAGAATGGAGAATGGAGAATGTGTATTAACTCTAGAGCTATCAACAAGATCATAATGAAATATAGGTTTCCTATGCCAAGGATGGATGACATAACATATTTTTAAAGTAGAGCAAAGTATTTCACCAAGATTGATATAAAGAGTGGCTATCATCATATCAGAATTAGAGAAGGTGATGAATGGTAGACTGCTTTCAAGACAAAAGATGGTTTATATGAGTAGTTGGTAATACCTTTTGGTTTAACTAATACACCTAGTACTTTCATGAGGTTAATGAATGAAGTTCTGAAAAGATTCTTGGGTAAGTTTGTGATTGCTTAGTTTGATGATATCTTAGTTTGATGATATTCTGATATTTAGTAAGACTAGGGAAGAAAATCTTGAGCATGTTAGAAAAGTATTACAAAGATTGAAAGAAGAGAAGTTGATGATTAATCTAAAAAGGTGTTCTTTTATGCAGGAAGAGATTGTATATTTGTGATTTATGATTTTAGTTGATGGTTTGAGAATGGAACTTGAGAAGGTTAAAACAATTTTGGAATGGCCTACACTTAAGAATGTGGGTGAGGTAAGATCATTTCATGGTTTGGCTAGTTTTTACATGAAGTTAATAAGGAATTTTAGTTCTATTTGTAATGTTATTAATGAGATAATGAGCGGAGATAAAAAGGAATTCAAGTAGACACATGGAATTGATAAAAATTTTGAGACTTTGAAACAAAAGGTTGTTAAGTTGTCTATATTGGCTTTACCTGATTTCAATAAGGTATTTCAAGTTGAAAGTGATGCTAGTGGTAGTGCAATAGGAGTTGTATTGAGTCAAGAAGGTAAACCTATTGCTTTATTTAGTGAGAATTTGAATGATGCTAAAAGGAAGTATTATGTGTATGATCAAGAGTTTTATGCTATTGTTCAAGCCTTGAAGAAGTGAAGACATTATTTGATTCCTAAAGAGTTTGTGTTGTATATTGATCACAAAGCTTTACAGTACTTGGGAAGTCAACATAAATTGAATCAGAGACATATGAAGTGGGTTGAGTACTTGCAGAGTTTCACATTTGTTATCAAGCATAAGAGTGGAGTTACTAACATAGTTGTTGATGCATTGAGAAAAAGATGTTATTTGTTGATGAGATGAAGATTGAAGTTCTTGGTTTTGATGAAATGAAAGAGTTGTATGATATTAATTTTGATTTTTTTTGAGGTGTGGAGAGAGTGCAGAGTACTAAATCTAATAGATCACATAAGTAAGTATGACAAATATTTGATTCAAGAAGGTATGTTGTTTAAATGAATTTAGTTGTGTATCCCTAAAAGTTCTATAAGAGTTAATTTGATCAAGGAAAAGCATAGTGGTGGATTGTTTGGACGTTTTGGAATTGATAAGACATTGAGTTTGCTGAAGGAGAAGCATTATTGGTCATAGATGTATAAGGATGTTCAAAAATTTGTGAAGAGTTGTGGAGTTTGTCAAGTTGTAAAAAGGAGTAGGTCACAATACTGGTTTGTATACACCTATTGTTGTTCCTAAGAAACCTGGGAGTGACATCAATATTGATTTTGTTCTTGGATTGCCTAAAATAGTGAAGGGGTATGATTCTATATTTGTTGTTGTGGATAGGTTTTTTAAAATGGCTCATTTTATACCATGTAAGAAGACATTAGATGCTAAGCATGTTACTGAACCTTTCTTCAAAGAGATTGTGAGATTGCATGGATTACCAAGAAGTATTATTTTTGACAGAGATAGTAAGTTTGTTGGTTACTTTTGAAAGACTTTGTGGAAGAAGATGGGTACTGAATTAAGGTTTAGTTCTACATTCCATCCATAGAAAGATGGATAGATAGAAGTTGTGAATAGAAGCTTGGGTAATTTGCTAAGATGCCTAGTTGGAGATAAGTCAGTAATTAGGAGATGGTATTGGCACAAGATGAGTTTTCATATAATAATTATGTAAATAAGAGTATAGGGAAAACACCTTTTGAGATTGTTACAAGAATGCAACCTAGAGGAGTATTAGATTTGAGGGATGTTGCTGATGAAGAAAAGAGAAGTATTGCAAGGGAAAAATTTGTTGATTTTATGGAGTCTTTGCATAAGGAAATAAAGTTGAGGTTGGAACAAAGTAATCAAAAGTATAAAGAGAATGCCAATAAGTCTAGAAGACATCATGTTTTTCAAGTTGGTGATGAGGTGATGGTTCATTTGAAGAAAGGAAGATTTCCTATTGGAACATACAGTAAGCTAAAGATGAAGAAGTTTGGACTTTGTAAGATCTTGAAGAAGTTTGATAGTGGTAATGTTTATGAAGTTGAGTTACCTAATGACATGGATGTATCTCATATATTCAATGTTGTTGATTTATATAAGTATCATGAGCTAGATGATGAAGTTTTTGTATAAGATGATTATCCTAAGAAGTAGATTGAAGAAGTTGAAAAGGTATTGGATCAAAGAGTTGGTAAGAGCACAAGAGGAAAATATTACTATGAGTATTTGGTGAAGTGGAAGAATAGACCAGTTGAAGATGCTACATGGATTTCTCAATTTGAATTGGATTCAGCTTAGGTTGTGGCACTCGCATGATTTAGGAGAATCATTTCTTCCAAACCTGGTTGTGTGATGCAGGAGCATCCTAGGTTTCCTTGTAATCCTGCACTTTTTTTCATTCTGCTAGTTGTTACCGAGTTCTAGTTACTCTCGAGTGCCAGTTATTATTGGGTTCTAGTTACTACCAAGTGCCAATTGTTGCCAAGTTCTAGTTACTACCAAGTGCTAGTTGTTGTTGAGTTCCAATTACTTTTGAATGCAAGTTTCCAGTTGTTGTCAAGTTCCAGTTACTGCCAAGTGCCAGTTTCTAGTTGTTACAGAGTTCCAATAACTGTCGAGTTATCTAATGTGTGCTGAGTTATCTAGTGTGTGCCAAGTTATCTAGTGTGTGCTGAGTAAGCCTATTATTTACTGATGCTCGATTCCTTCTTTAGCTGATTTGTCTATGTTTTGGTTCTTAGTGGGAGCTAACTTGTGTATTCAATTTTGATCATTGATTTAATGATAGGATATTTTTTAGGGCTGAGTGTTGAACATTTTGAGGTTAGCCTTTCTATTATGTAATGTTATAGAATCTTCTATAAGCCATTTTGGCAAGTATAAATAGAGTTCTTAGGCTTAGGTTAAAGGTAGAGAACTTAGAGGGTTTTGAAGGGGGAACACATATGTGTTTGGAAATGCAAATTTGAAGCTAGATCATGGATCTAGAAGTTGTATTTTGTATCTGGTCATAGCCCAAAAGGCCTTACAACTAGGTATGTATACTAATTACTTGATGAATCCATAAAATCTCTCTCTCTCTCTCTCTCTCTCTCTCCTTGGTGTTGTTCTCTGTTGTTTGCTTCCATTGTGTTTACTTTGCAAGGTGGATGGGATAGCTAGGTATGCCCTTGGCCCTAGTTATTTCTTTTCCTCCTTGCACCACATTCTTTCTAGGAAAGAGATTGGTGTCATGGAAAAGAAATAAATAGAATTGTATTTCCCAATCAATAGTTGAAGCCAAGTATGTGGCAATTGTAGTGAATTGTTCAGATATAATGTGGATTAAGAAATTGTTGAAAGGCATGCAAGAAGAGATTACAGATCTAATAGTTATCTATTTTTATAACACAAGTGCTACTAACATTTTAAAGAATCTAGTGGCACACACTAAGACAAAGCACATTGCTATCAAGTATCACTACTTGAGAGAATTAGTTCAAGACAAAGAAGTGAAGCTAGAATATGTAAATACTAAGGAACAAATTGCTAACATATTCACAAAACCATTACCCAAAGATTCTCATGAATATCTTAGAGGCAAATTAGGGGCTATTCCCCTAACAAAGGCTAATTAAGAATCCAAGGTGCATTGCATCACATGTGCTTTAAAGAAAATTATACACAGTGGTGCAATACAACTCTACTTTGGGACATGCCTAAGGTAAACTACTTTAGTACAACATAACAAATCAATCATAAGATAGATGACAAGTATGAAATAAACATGTAAAAAATACATAATTCAAATGTACGAAGAATTTGAAGCTGAGACAACTACATGTCTTTGGAATTTTTTTCAAAGAGGGAGAGATTAGTGATAGAGAAAAAGTTTGAATAAGAAAGACGGAAAATTTACTATAAAGAGGGAGAATCATGAAAGAGAGAAAAATGACAAAGGGAGTTTGGAAGTTTGAATGTATGAGAATCATAATGAAACTAAGGATAGTGGTCACTCATGGAAGTGAAATCTTTCAGATTGTATGGTAATTAAGTTATTGTTAGTATTTCAAAAATTTGAGATGTTGCCATCAATGCCAAAGAGGGAGATTTTTGGAAACTTACATTTAGAACAATTGTATTTTGTCATTGATGTCAAATCTATGGATGAGACATACTGCTACCTAATCTAAATGTCATAACTATTTTTTTGATGAAGAGGATTTGAGAGTTACTCATAACTATAGCACCTAGAGGAAAGGTCAAAGTTATGAAAAGGAGTTACAATGGATATTTAATAAGATAGACTTTGATAAAGCAAAGTAATTTTTTATGAAAAGGAAGCTATGACTAATCGAGAGAAAGAACAAAATACTAAGGAGTACCAAGTAATGCTAGTGTCAATCGAGCCATAGTTAGTGTCGAGAAAATCTAGTGTTGATCAAAAATTAGCATCAACCAAGAAAGTTAGTTGATGTCAAGCTAGAAAGCTTAAATAGAAACTAGGTATTTTAGTATTGTCCGAGTGTCATAATTTAGTGATTTTCGAGTGACAATAAAAGATCAAATTCAAAGAAATCTTAAGATCAAGTTGAATTAGTTGATTTCTTGGGATAGTTAAAATGTGTTGAAGATAAGATTGATGAGTTGGATGATTAAATTCAAGGTGATGGTTAGGTAAAGACCTAAATGAAGGATTCTATAATAAGTTTGTAGAGGATGATCAACAATATATACAAATACATTGAATCAGGTTTAATCTAATCATAAACTCTAAGATCTACGGTGGGTGTAGAAAATGGTGAAGCACATATTTCCTATTTAAGAAGGTGTAGAGCTGAACAAAAGAAGCTCACACACATGAAGACACAGAGGATCAAGAAGTGTGATTTTATATATGAAGGAAGTCATACAGAGAAAGGTTGATCAAATACACACATGTGAGTGGATGTGAAGCTAAAAGAGAAAATCTTGCAAATGTGATGTTATTGTTGATAAGTGAATTTGAGAAGAAGGCTTAAATGATGATGAGAAGAGTGGATTGATTGTTTGAAGGGTGTCCAAGAAGATCAAGATCATAGATTATAGTGAAAGACTTATCAGTGAACCAACATAAGGACCAAACAAAAATTTGAACCAACAAAAGTGAGTTGTAATCCCACAAATCAAAACCTACTATTTTCTTTCTTATCATTGTAAATAGTTTGTAATGAAATCCTTTTAATAGAGGTTGATCTAATACTCATTGAAGACTTAACAGTCTTTGTAAATCCTTTAACTAGGTGACATTCTAAATGGAATGATTAAAGTCCTCTTACAAGGCCACTCCTAACACGGTAATTAAATCCTCTAACTAAGTCACATTTAACAGTGTGTATTGTAACCTTTAACAAGGTTGGCTCCTAAAAGATCTCACTTTGAAAGAGTGAAAAAGAGTGACATGTTGCTAGTAGTTTTTCCCAAATTGGTTTTCCACATAAAAATCTAGTGTCAAATTGTGATGAATGTCTTATGAATGTTTTACATGTGATGATGTTTTCATTATGCAATGCAAGTTTAGTTTATGACAGTTTTATAGTAGTGACCAAGCGACAACAAGATATGTAGGATAAGAAGAACAGTGATGTGTTTAATGTTGAAATGTTCAAGTGGTACATATAGAACTTGAGTAACTAATTCACACCCCCCCCTCCTAGTTATTCTAAAAAATTTTAACACGTTGAACTTTTCATAATATTTTTCCATGTCTACTAGCATACCCCATATTCTAACCTTATTTATAATGTTATCAATATAAAAAAAAATTGCTTATATCTAGTGGCATAGTCTTCATAGTAGGAACACTAACTACCTTATACTTCTTTCTAGAAGCATTCATCTCCTTTTGGCCTTCTTTTGATTATATTCATTCTTCTTTATCTTGATGAACAACCTTTTACCTTTTTTTTTCTTTTCCTTTTTCCTCTTTTTGGTTGTCTTTATTGGTTTAGATGTCTTCTTTCCTTCTAATGTCTCAAGCTTAACAACCTTAACAAAATTTAATTTATTTTTTACCAATAACTTTACTAATGGAATGGTTGTTACAGATGTAATGTCAAGTTATTTTTCATTACTCCCAAAATAGAAGGTTTTCTACCCTATTGGGTCTCACACTAAGGTTTGGCCTTGTGAATATTCTCTTTTTATATACTTTATTTAAGAAAAAATGCTCCACTTCCTTTTTTATCTTATTTTCATTGTCTAGTCAATGTAATTAACTAAACATTTTCATGTACTTCTCATCAAAGGTTCTAAATTTAGTAACACTTGGGTCTTTCAATTTGATAGTAGATCTTATACATAAACTAGCATCAAATATGCATCTACCTCATAATCCCATAAACATTACTCATGATGTTCTTGGCTCAACTACTTCCAGTGGACATGTATTGGTAGCTACCATGAAGTATATTGTATCCTTATATTATTCAATAATGTATGAAGGTATTCTTCTCTCATATACATTTATTTTTTAAAATTCTTGAAGTATCCTCATAATCCATTTGTAAAGTTGTTTTCAAAGATTCCAATACAATTCTTTATCTAGACTAATTTTGATGTGTCCTTTGACCATGTGATACTATCCACAATAGGAAAGAAACTCTAAAAATAAAAAAATAGACTCATGAGTACCTTACTAAATTTGAAGGGTTGTCTTTTATCCATCTAGATCTTCTTCATGTTGAGAATAAATTATTCCCACATAAGCTCACAAAGATCATAATATGATTCTCTTTTACCATCCAATAAGTAGAGAGAATTGGTGTTGTTGGAATTTTTTTTATCCTACTTGAATGATAGACATTGTACCCTATTTCCATAGAAGAAAAATCTACTATAGGCTCAAAAATATCATTTACCATTATTGTTCTTTTGCCCCATCTTGATCTGGTCAATGGGATGACCTCATCTTGTTGTGTACTTCTCAGTATTAGTACCTCATCGGTAGTAAAGAATCCAGTTACTACCTAAATAGCATCCTTGATAATCTTGTAAGGTTGATTCAACCATGTAATTTTATCATGTACATGTCTTAAGATAAATCTTTCTTGTTCATCCTCGGAGAGCTTTAGGAAATATATTGTATTTGTGAAACTCTTTTTGGTAATAACCTTATATTCCTCCTTTAGTACCAAGTTATCATCACACAACTCCTTATACTCATTAAAAATCATTGTGGCTCTCAAATTTTCTAGTTTGTAGTGGATATAATCCTTCGTATCCTCAACATGCATGACTTCGTAGGGTACCCTAGATAGGGTACTCACTAGATTAACCTCAATCATCTTAAATGGATTTTTCTTGAACTTTAGTTGAGGTCTCTCAATTACATAAAAAAAAATAGGTTTAGTCATGGTTAAATTAATATATTCAATCCTTAATATATGATAAATACCTTTAAAGATTTGAGACTAGGGTTTCCAACAAGTAGATTTGAATACTTGCTAGTTAGTCTTCACCAAACCACCAACAAATACTTCTCACAGTTTCTTAGGTCACCTTGAAATGATCTAATAATCACTTATATAGCAATTAGAATTCTCTTCAAGTGCATAAATGAAATATGAATCTCAACAAACATTTATACATTTTTGCAAACTAAAATTAAATGCTTTATGGGTTGAGAATAACTATGCACTTCTTAACACCAACAAACTTGCTTCTAGTAAAGTAAAACTTCATGCAATGCAACCAAAATTCACAACATACCTTAATAAATCATTATGTACCTAAATATGTAGAAATATCTTACTTCACATTCTTCTAAAGGGTCCAAAATTTTATTTCACAATACATGATCCCCCATAGGACAATGTAGGTTTAGTTATTTGATGAACTCTCCACACATGATGGAGACAGTTATCCTTTTAATATTTTTATCTCACTCTTCTTTACCCAAAATTGACTCATCTAGTTTCTGGCCTCTTCAATTGTAACAATTATCTTATCCTTTTGATAATTTTCTTGCTAGTTGGTTGCTTTCCTTGGTTATTCTTTTATTGAAAAACTTACAATACGTCCAATCTTATGAAAATGGTAACCTTCTATCCCAACAACTTTCTAAGGTCCATCATTTCCTCTATTAGTCCCCAATATATAGTTAATGGTCATGTGATCATAGTTGTGGCAATGTGAACATGTGACACTCTGTTGGTTCTCATTTTGATAAGGACATTGGGAGTTTACAAATGATCCATAATTGTTCATCATTATCCTTCACTCATTAGCTCTATGACCATATTTATTGCAATTGTAATACTAACTATTAAAATAATTAGGTCTATCATGTGATCCCTAGAAGTATGACCCATCTCATGTAGGAGTACTAGGCCTTTTCTTGCAAATATTTTCAATGTATCCCACATTATGAAAAATGAAACAAATAGGTTTATAGGATTTCTTAATAGGACTTCTCTTGGAGACTTTTTCATATTTCTTCGCCTTTTGGGTTTCAAAAGATTCTCCAACTTCATAACCACTATAGAAAAAACCATATGTCTCACTGTGCATCCTTAAGTTCTTGATCTTCTCATTAAGATTTTAAAAAATCTTATTAAATTTGTTCAATAGATCATTTGCAGCCTTCAATTCCCTTGTAATTTCTCATTCTCTTTTTCTAGACTTCCATTTATTTGTGTTAGCATTTGGATCTCTGCTTGAAGTTCTTAGCAAGTGATGTCCCAACCTCTTGTTTATATTTGAAGAGTTTTTCTATCTTATCCATCAGGGATTGATTCTTAGATTTTAGGATCCCTTTCTAATATTTAGGGCTTCTTGTGTATCCTTCCTTGATTCCATCCCTTGACCTATATAGTAGAAAAATATTCAAATTCCCCCTTGATATTTTTATTATCCTTATTCACTTTCTCATTCTCTTATGGCATGACCTCTAAAGCTTTAGATTCCTCATATGCACTAGTTCTATCTACTTCTATTTGATCACAAAGTTGTTTCCTCTTATCTATTGACCTCTCGAGCTATTCCTTAAACTTCTCAATGAAATCATTGGCTTCTATAAGTGGGTTCTCAACTAGTCTCACATAACTAATTGATTATATCTTTTTCTTAAGGAACTTCCCTAATATTTTAGGCTTCTTCAAGAGATTTTGGCCATGATACCAATGGTTAATTATATAAGGTATAAAGGGTGGGGGGGGAGATAGTGTAACCATAGATCTAAAACCTTTTACAAGCATCTTCCAAAATATCCAACATGAAATGAAAACTAAAACATAGAAGTAAAGTAAATCAAACATCTACATATGCAACAAGAGAATACCAATATTTTTCACATGGAAACCCTTGGTTAGAGGGAAAAATAATGATAGAAATTAGTACCCACAAATCTCACTATTGAAGACATAAGTTTTCCCTATTAGGAGCAATTACATTCACCCAATTAAGGGCATACTTGGTAAAGTGTATTTTTTCCTAGTTAAGAGCTATTATAAAGACATGTTAGGATCTACCCAGTTCAAGGATTTCAGACTCCTTTTGAGGGTCACCTTGTTAGAGGATTTTATTTTTAGACCTATTAGGACCCTTCTTTCCTTGTTAGGGGTGACCTAATTAAGGGATTTACCTTGATAATATGTTATAATCAACAAGTGAAGGTGACCTAATAATAGCCATCTACAACTTGATAGATCAAATGCACTTCTTATCAATTACTCCACTCTAAATTATTTTTACAACACTTCAATGCTTTTACCTTAGCACCTTCACGTATCACAATTCATTGAAAGAAAACAAAAATCACCATACCTCAATCTCACATCTCCTTTTATACTTGTTTAATCAAGGTTTTTGAAAAATCTTAAAACATGTTTCCATCACTTGACTCCATAAGAAATTAAAATTTAATGAGCAAGTGTCAATCCATTGATTTTTGTGCCTTGATGTCAATCCAATAGAATTCACTAGGTAAATAATCTATCATTTGACTTTGACCCTATTAGATTAATGAGTCAACATAGCTAACTATACTTGTTACTCTATTCTAACTGTTGATGCCAATTCAACTCACTCAGTCTCTATCTATACTTCACTCTAGTTAATTTAATTCAAAACAAAGATTATTATGACTCTGATGAAGCTCCATATCAATCATACCCTTAGAAACATCAAAACTCCTCATTAAACATCACAAATTCTATAACTGGATATCAAGTTATCAATACACTGAACACTTCATAATTCCGACTTATTGATTTATTCCTTTGTTAGTATGGCTAATCCATCAACTCTAGAGCATATTGTTTCCTGTAATGACAACACTAGAATGACGATCCATTTGTTGATTCCAACAACCTCTCTAAACTTCATTATTATCCCTATAAATGTATCATTAAACTCATGTTAATAATTCTCATCATCCCATACTCTTCCACATGATCCAAAAATTTCAATTGAAACATCAAAATCCTAAATGATCTTCTATATATGTCAACTAAGTCACCAAAACCCTCAATTAGACTAGCCAAAACAAAACAAAACATAATTATGATTAAGTGTCCACCAAGATCAATTGTGGTGATTGCATCCCACTCCAAGAGGTAAAGGGGACCCAAATATATCATAACACATATTTCTAAGCATCTTCAAATAGTTTTCATGCAATAACACATCCTCTGAAGTTGGCATGACTTGTAACATGTATATAAATAATGTGACACACAACCAATTGTCCCAAAAGAAAATTTAATGCATATATTCATACACCATGGTAAGACCCAAAATAATATCTCAACTTATCTTCCAATACAAGTCAAAACGAAAAGGATATTATCTAAATAAGAAAGCCAACTAATTTAACCAAAGACCACCATAAAAAATACTACCAAGGAATAAATAATCATAATTTTTCTTGCAAAGAAAACCAACAACTAAGAACTAAATCGAGACATTGTATAAGTATTTTGAACACACTCTCTTGACCAAACTTGACAAATAGTCTTAGTGTCAACAAACTGCAGCTGCCAACAATATCAATTATAATGATAAGGAATTGATAATGCAAACATGCAATGTTTGCAGGACAACCATTATATCTAAAACCAAAAGAATTTGTCACCAAATGTGGAGTGTTCTCCTACATGTACTTCAAATGCTCTTTCTTTTATATTCTATCTCCTAATATTGTAACATTCTAGAAACAACACATACACACTGATGATCAATTCTAGAGATCAAAGGATCATCTCAACACATATGTATGAACCCATTCTTTGATCAAGTTAACATCAATGAAAATACTAATTTATATATCTTTGACACTTTCTCCTTTTATCTGATGTTAATAAACATATGGTATACATCGATCAATAAAATGATTAGGTTGATCAACGCTTAGAAGAATCTCATCATGTAAGTTAATTTGATTATTCTCAAATTGAGTCATTATTTAATCTATAGGATCATGAATCTAATGTTTGAGTTTGAGGGATTTATTCATAAAATGTCAATGTGTATATGATATTAAGTAAAATAATATTTAACATTATACATCACAAGGTTAAAATAAATCCATTAGCTTAATTAGAGGTCATTTAGTAATTGTGCTTCAAATGTTGTTAGAGGGGAACATGTGTGGGCTTCTTTAATATGATGACTTTTCTAACAATATTTGGTTGAGTTTGTGCATGGTGATCATCATGAGGTGCATCCTCATGACCCCTATTTGGAAATGTTTTTTATGAAAAATAATTCACGAAGATAGAGGATAAATGCTAGAAATACAATGGTATAGAAGTAATACAAATCTAGAAAGTGATTTTTAAAGCTTGAAGTACATTTGGATTGTAAAGAGTGTAATTAATCCATCACTAGATACGTTATGAAGTTTATCATTTTAAAGTTCAACTCATTTGAGTAGATAACACTTGAAATCATAATATATCATCTCTAATTGTTGTGTATTTTTATTGTTGGCATCTTATGAGGTTAACAATATATGTCTTAGTTTCAGGGCTATTATAAAAATATTTCATGAAAATACTAGCTATATCTAAAATACAAGTGTTAAAAGTGTGGTGATAAACATACTTGGATGATTGATAAAAAATAAGTAAACAAAGTTGGATGACTACGTGACCACTTAAGCTTTGTTGGAAACAATTTGTACTAAATAATTCATCCTATTGAAAATAAGAGAAGATTTTGGAAGTATTGTAAATGATGCAATGGATCATTTCTACCACCATACTTTGAAAGGGAAGTAGAAGTATAACAAGCCCACTTGCTATAAAATAGACTAGCATGTCATTTGTCAGATGATTGTATAGTGTTAATTTACTTTTTAAATATTCACCCCTAATCGTCGACACGTATTTAGACATCTAATCTCACCAACAAGAAAGTTTAAATAAGGAGAAATTTCATTATTAGATGATGCTTGTCCTATCGAACAAAGAGAGGTTGTTTAGTTTCACAACTCCCATAAAATGTCACTATATATGACAAGCAAACAAACAAATCCATTTTGTTTGCTTTATAATTTTTCTTTTCTTCAATTTTAGATTCTCATATCCACTATGTTTTATGCACTATATCTTCAATTCTTGAAGTAACCATTTTGTCTTATTAATTCTTTATAAATTCAACAACTCTCCTAATAAACTAAACAATCAATCAATATAAGATACACATACACTTCCACTACTTCTAATATACAACTTTCCAAAAACATTTATTCCATTTTCTTTCATATTAAATAATACAAACCCTGAGTCCATTAATGTGACACCCAAGGAACACCCATGTCCATACCCATTTGGAACCCAAGTGCCTAACTTTTAGGAAACTTGTGAGATTTCATAACATCAAAAAAAACACACAATGGTCAAGTATTCACAAGTTAATCCACATGTTGGAATGTCCTCTTTGTGGTTACTCATCTTCCACATAATTTAACAAGGAAAACGTTACAATCCCACGACTACATAAAGGGGTTGTTAACGTCATTCGTTTGGTCAGCCGAAAATGATAAACCGCCTTTGACTAATCTCCCAAACCCTAATTTAAATAACGTCGCATAGGGCCCACAATGATATGGCCCGTGTGGGTACCTCCAATAGTATGTTTTGTATATATTATATGTTGGGAGTGCCCAAAGAAAAAATGTTAAAAGTCATTATCTTATTAGGTCATATGATATGTAGTTCCGTGTCCAATGTATTCTCTTTGACTATGTTACAATCATGATGATAATAATAATAATAATATTAGGTTTACGTCCACCCCTCGCATATTTTTCAAACTTTGGTTTAAAACTGCTACACATTTTGTTGGCATAGATATGCATCTACACTACCTACAATAAAGATGAAAAGAAGTTTTGTTCCCATGCATCTTGTGTTTTTGGAAAAGGAAAAAAACCTACTTTTGATATTTAAAACCATGGAATGTGAAAAAGGGCAATTTGGGAATCATGCCTTTCATTGGAGTAAGATGGTTGGTGTTAGGTGACGGGGAGTTTTAAAATAAATGAATAAAAGGAAAGGGAGTTTTATAGTCCACGACACTATGCCATAGTTTTTGGGTTTACGTATGGTGACAATGATATGAGACTATCTCGTACTCTTTTTCGCAAGGCACTTGGCACTACAAACGAGGCGTACATACCATACCCCCCAGTGGGATTTGAATTTGTGACCTCTCTTTCAAGAGTACAAGTTCTCCGCCACTAGGCCAACGCAAGTTGTACTAGTTAGAATTTAAGATGGTATTTTAGAAAAATATTTGAGTAGAAAATTAAATAAATTTTAAATTTATATAGAGGAGTTGAGTTGTGTATACAATGAAAAGAATAATATTATGAAAATTTAAAAGTATGATTGGGAGTTAGAAATTTTTTTCTCACTAATCGTTTGTTGTATTTTATGTTACTTTTGGTTTAATATAATTTGGTCCATCTATTTTATCCAAAATAAATAAAAGTGGTTTGAATTGGGTATCTTTTCTTTTAGTTTAGTTGAATAGAACATAAAATATAATTTAAAATATAAAGGAGTTGATTTATGAAGGAATTGAAAAGAATAATATTAAGAAAATTTGAAATTAAAGGAATCAAACAACTTGGATGGTTATAATTTAAAGGTGGTGTCTTCCTTTTTAACTTATTTACATTAAAAATACAATAGATTTTAAACTTGTTTAAAGGAGTTGAGTTGCACATATAATATGAAATGAAAGAAAAATTTGTAAAGAAAAGACAAATTTTTTCTTTATTATTATTATTATTTTAATACCAACCTTTGAATTATGTATTGTGTTTACTAGTGATGGTTTATTAGAGTTGATATCATAGATGACTGTTGGTACTACTCAACATTGATGGTTCATTAGAGTAGGCATCATAAGACTGTAGATGGTTCTTGATGACACTTTGTTTTGATGGTCTATTAGGGTAGATATCATAAGTGTATAAATGACTATGGTTGGTTGATTGAGATTTATATAATATAATGAGAATCACAATAGTGATGTTGATTTTGAGATTTGTGATCCCATTTGAAATCTTTGACCATGTCATGTGCATTTGAGGCATGAATCTTTTGATTCACTTACAAAAGATGTATGAAGTGGTGAGGTGATGTTATTAAACACCAAGAGATTAGTGTGAGGAGTAAAGTTTGATTATTCCTTATCATTCATATATGATTGTTGTTCACAACATAATAGACATTTTTTATATAAAATACCAACATGAAGATTGACATTGCCATACATTGTATTTTTTACTCATTATGGATAGTATTTTGATTAAATAATTGGTGAAGCACATACATATCCATTATTTTGAGATTATGTATTAAATGTGAGGACAGTATGCCTCATGTATTGTTATGAAAATTGGTATTTTGTTGTCTTAAAATATCCATGATTTGAAATCTTCTTGATCTAATTCTTTCATATGTGGTCATTTTTTGATAATTAATGAACAATATAGTGAAATTATTTTTTTCACAATTCATATACAACTAATATTTTAATTTTTGTTATTGGTTCATTAGTATAAAAAAATTGACATAAACTAACTAATGCCTATTGGCATGGGGTGGATATAGGTCATTTTTCTCCTTTGACTTGTTGAAGGAGAGAAACACCTATGAGAGAAAAGTGAATTTTGATAGTGGGATATTTGTACCCTACACTTTAAGAATCCGCATAACAACATGAATTTGACTTGATTGTACATGTTGATGCAAAGTACATGTATAAAGGTTTCTTAAGTGTCATTACAAGTTTGTGTTAGAATGGTTTAGAATAACTAAGAAGGGGGGGGGGGGGGGGGGATGATTCAATTATCCTCAGGCTCAGATGTACCAATTAAAATTTTGAACTCATCAAACAACTTAGATCTAATCTTAAATGCGTTTGGTCTCTATAGCAACTTATTAGTAACATAAACTTGCAGTCCACTATCCTAATTATAACTACTTGTAGAATGTAAAACATTAAACAATAAAACATCTCAAATAACATCCACACAAGAGACCAAGATTTAATGTAGAAATCAAATTTCGGAAAAACCAATAGTAGCATGTCAAGTCAAATTTTCACTCTTCTAAAGTGAGCTATGTTAGGAACCAACCCTATTGAACCTATTACAATACACACTATTAGGTGTGACCATGTTAAAAGATTTAATCACCATGTTAGGAGTGGCCTTGTTAGAAGACTTAAGAACATTCCATTAGAATGTCACCTTGATTAAAGGATTTACAAATGACTATTATGTCAACTTGGATTAAAGGACTTTAACTGATACAATGGTTAGAAAGTAACAATAGGTTGATTTGACCATTTTCTCTCTACCTCCTTATTTTATGGATTCCTTTCAAACTCTTGCTAATTCTTTCATTCAACAATTTTAGAATAATATAATCTACAATGGGAGCGCATGTTCAAAATTCAAATCTAGAGACGGGCGGGAAGTCACAGGGAAGCGGATCTTGGACACCAGACACACAGGAGGGGATCCAAGTAGGCAGCGGAGAGGAGTCAGGGGATGGGGACCCACATGAGGACATACCAGGGAATCTCCCAAAGAAATGGGCCTCACTCTTTGGTGTCAAGCCATCTGGTAAGTCCTCTTTCCCTTCGATTAAGGTTGTGTCAGGTCTAGAAAAGGGTTCTTGCATGATTGCTATCCCAGACGAGATTGTTGACCACAGTATTGCCTCTATGGCCTCAATGCTCGTCAGGAAGTTTATTGGCCAGAGACCAAATATTGATGTGGTTCGAGCCTACACTTTGAAAAATGGAGTTTGAAAGGTCAGGTCAATGTCACTGCAATGGCTAAGGGTTTTCTCTCTTTTGAGTTCACCTGTCAAGAGGACATGGCTGACATTTTGTGTGAAAGCCCCTAGAGCTTTGGAAGGGCCACCCTAGTGCTTCAAAAATGGTCATCTAAACTGGACTTAAATGAATCATTCCTTCAACAAGCTCTAGTATGGGTCAGACTCCCTAAGCTACCATTGGAGTTCTGGAATGAGGATGTCTTTAAGGGAGTGGCCAGCTCTTTCGGAGAGCTTCTCTCCATCGACCCTATTACAACTTCTAAGAGTAGGTTGACTTATGCGAGGATCTGCGTAGGTGTAAGGGAAGGGGATGATATGCTTGAAGTGGTATGTTTTTAGTCCAAACTTGGCACTCATATCCAGTAGTTGGACTATGAGAGTGTCCCTTTTGGGTGATTTCATTGTCTTAAAATAGGTCATAAGGCTTTTCAATGCCCGAAAGCTAAGAATTCTAATAAGAAGAATCCTCCTTTTTCTTTGCAAACGAGGGTGAAGAAAGTTTGGAAAAAGAAAACCACTACACAGGGCCAGAAGGGCCTCTCTCTAGAGACCCAAAAAGTAGCAAATGCTCCTAAGATGACTAACCAAGAGCCTTAGGGTAGGGAAAGAAATGAAGGGGAGTTAGTCAATTTTGGACTGAGTTCCTCTTTATCTTTAAATGCCTCTCAACAGATTGAGGATGACCAGGTTAAAGATGGGACCCTCATGCCTGGACAAGAAGAAGGTAAGGCTGCCTCACAGAAAGGTTTTTAGGAGTCTGGAATGGACAATTTCCCTAACGAGGAAGAACTTGAACTGGGTTCCATAGAGGAGGAAAAAAAAAGAGAAAATAAGGAAATTATCGTCTTTCAAGACCCAGAGGAAAACTTGGTTTCCACCAGAGAAGCAGTGACCAGAACAGGAAAAAAGGAGGACTTGGTGAAAGATCTGGACCAAAGGGCAGATCTTCTTAGCACCCCAAAGAATGGTAATAAGGCTTCCAGATCCTTGAAGTTTGAAAAGAAGGGAGAGACACCCAGGAAGAATCAAATCAAAAATTTGTCTAAGGCTTCTCCTGCGACGACCAGGAGCAGCTGCAAACCAGATGTGGGCTCTACTACCAAAGTAGGCAAAAAATCAGAGAGGGAGTCCAGAGAGGAGGAGACCAAAAGATGCTTGGTGAACGGGTGCCAAAGCACTTTGAAGGATTTTTCTAAGAATAATAAATGAAGATCATCTCAGGGAACATTAGGGGCCTAAATGGTGCCCATAAACAGGAAATTATTAGGAATCTGATTAGAGACTAGAGACATAACATTTTGATGATCCAAGAAACAAAAATGAAAAAGGATTCTTTGAGAAATATTAAGTTCAGTAACCTGATGAGCAGGGAGGCTTCGAACTTTAATGGAGCCTCTGGAGGTCTGCTGACATTATTCAAGACAAAACTTTTCAAGGTGGAATCAGTCTTCAATGAAGGTAACTTTCTTTTCTGTAAAGTGTTCCATATCCATTCCAATGAATTTTGTTTTTTGCTCAATATTTATGCTCACAATAACAAGAGAGATAGAAAGTCCTACTGGTCTAGAGCAGAAGGGCTGGTTCAAAATAGAAACATGAAGAAAGGAATCATTATGGGAGACTTCAATACCCTTCTTCTGGACAAGGAGAAGAAGGGTGATCTGCCTCAGGACTGGGATAGCAAGCATGACCTTTCTAACTTCATCAATGGACTAGCTTTTCTGGATCTGGACCTAATGGGAGGTGACTTCACTTAGTCCAATAAATGCATAGGCAAGGATTGCATTTAGGTTAGACTAGATAGAGCTCTCATTTCTCCTGATTGGCTCCAGTCTTCCTCTTGCGAGTTAGCTCTTTTTCCTAGAGTTGGGTCTGACCACTCCCCCATCTCCCTCTCGATTGTTCCTTTTGATCCCTTTAGACCTCCTCCCTTTTGTTTTGAGAAAATGTGGACTTCCTGCCTTGATCTTTTAGAAAGAATTAAGGTCAGGTGGAGCATAGATGTGGAAGGCACTGCAATGTTTAGGGTGGCTAAAAAACTCAACAATGTAAAAAGGATGGTAAAAGCTTGGAATAAGTCAAATTTTGGCCATTTATTTTCTCTTAAAGAGGATCTCTCTGCAAATCTCTCTTCTATCCAAGCCTCCATTTAGGAAAATGGGTATGATGCCTCGAATAGGGAAGAAGAGTTGTCCATCCTGTCTGATTTACATCACATCATTAGCAAAGAGGAAAAGTTCTGGAGGCAAAGATCTAGAATCAACTGGCTCAAGGAAGGAGACTAGAACACAAAGTTCTTCCATTTATCTACTCTCAAACATAGAGAAAATAACAAGATTTCTAGCTTGAAGAAAGATCAGGGTGTGCTGACAAAGGAAGAAGACATATCAAATGAAGTTGTTTCTTTTTTCTCCTCCCTTTTGTCTTGGGATCCTTTGCTCTCTAAAGTGGACCAGGATGACATTGTTTCTTGTATTCCTTAGATCCTCAATCCACACCATAATAATCTGCTCTGGGCCATTCCTTCTGATTCTGAAGTTAGAGAAGCTCTTTTTTCTCTTCCAGTGGATAAATCGCCTAGACCTGATGATTTTCCCACCTTCTTTTTCCAATTGTACTGGCCCATCATTATGAAGGATGTTGTAAAGGTGGTTCAGGAATTCTTTGGAGCTAGAAGTATTCTGAAGGAAATTAACTCTACATTCTTAGTTCTTGTTCCCAAAGTGCTAGGAGCTGACACTCTGGATAAGTTTAGACCCATCAGTTTATGCAACTCGTTTTATAAGATCATCTTGAAGGTGCTCACTTCGAGGCTGCTTAAGCTTCTCCCCCTAATTATTTCTCAGCAACAATTTGGTTTTGTCCTGGGCAGACAGATTTTAGATTTGATTATTATGGTGCATGAAGTGATTCACTCTATGGAAGCTAGAAAGAAAGAATGAATGTTACTCAAACTAGACATGTCCAAAGCTTACGATCGGGTGGATTGGTCTTTTTTGGAATTGGTGTTGAAGGCTTTTGGCTTTGATGTCAAATCATGTAAGCTAATCTTCCAGCTGGTCACCACCCCCTCTCTAGCTATTTTAGTGAATGGATCCCCCTCTAATTTCTTCAAACCTACTAGAGGCCAATGTCAGGGGGATCCTCTATCACCTATACTCTTCATTATCCTGGCAGAATGCATTGGTAGACTCATGGAGAAGAAAAAGAAAGAAGGGAGGATCAAAGGTTTTAAACCTTCTTCCAAATGCACCCCCTTTACGCATCGGTAATTTGTTGATGACACTATTATGGGTGGAGAGGCCTCAATCAAGGAGGAAAAGGCTATGAAAGACACTTTGGACACCTATTCTAGAGGGTTGGCACAACTCATCAATTGGGACAAAAGCTCTATTTTCTTTATCAATACTCCGGAGGAAAGACATAAGAGAATCTCCAGAATCCTGGGATGTCAGGTGGGGAAGCTTCCTTCTACCTACCTTGGTCTCCCCTTGGGAATGACCCCATCTGACTCCTTCTAGAATGACATCATGGAGAGGTTTAGTAAGAAGTTGGCAGGCTAGAAAGGAGCCATTCTTAGCCAAGCTAGAAAACGTCAACTTGTTAAATCCATCCTCCAAAACTTGCTGATATATGCTCTGAGCCTTTTTACCATTCTAGTGAAATATGTTGAGAGTATGGAGAAAATCCAAAGGGATTTTTTATGGACGGGAGCTGAAAGGAATAAAAGGTACCCCCTTGTTGCATGGGACAAAGTATGCCTCCCTAAGAAGAAAGGAGGTTTGGGAATTAGGAAGCTTATTCACCTCAATAAGGCCCTCTTGGAAAAGAAAATCCGGCGCATCTTTAGTAGCATGGGGGAATGGAGAGACACTGTGGTAAACAAGTATTTAAAAAGGCCCTCTATTCAGTTCACCCTATTCAGTGAGGATATCCCAAGAGGTTTTGTTGTTTGGAATGGTTTCTTAAAAGCCAGGGACTTGGCTAACTCAAAAGTCTCTTGGAAGTTGGGTAATGGGGAGAACATTCTATTCTAGTCTGACTGTTGGCTTTCTCAGGGCCCCCTTATGAACAACCCCAACTACGGATTCTAGGCTAATGATTGCATCAACCTTTATGGGCACAAAGTCAACAATTACAAGATCGCACAGGGGTGGAGGAACCTTTCAATTATCTCAGAGGACCTCAAACCAATCATGATCATGCTTAATTCCTTATCCCTTAGCAATAATAAGGATGAACTAGTTTGGAGGGATAATGCCAATGGGTTCTATTTGGTTACCTCTGGGTACTCTGCTTTACGGAGCTTAAAAGAGTCTCCCCCTTGGTCGAGGGCTTGGATCCCTAGCCTCATGCCAAAAGTCAACATGTTTTTTTGGTTGGCTCTTCAGGACAAAACCCTAACCTAGGAAAATCTCATCAAAAGAGGTCACATCATGCCCAGTAGATGTGTTTTGTGTAAAGAAGAGTTGGAGACAGGTAACCATATGTTCATTCATTGTTCTTACTCCAGGACAGTCTGGGGCTTCCTCACCTAGGACTTAGGCCTCAGCTGGTGCCTTCCTTCTAACCTTTTGGACATTTTCTATTAGTGGCATGGCATGTTCAATGGGTCTACCTTACAGGAAATTAGCTCCTGGATCTTGCCCCATTTTCGTTGGAGCATATGGAAGGAGAGAAACAATCAAATTTTTAGAGAGAGGGAGGAGCTAACTTTAGTGGTAGGGAGAAAGATCTTCAGTAACATAAAGGAAAACTTTTCTATGAGGAAGGGGAGAGATTTTGAGATAGGAGGCAAGAAAAAGGACAAGGCAATAGACAGAGCAAGGAAAAGACAGGAAGCCAAGTGGCTCCTCCCCCCTGAAGGCTGGCACAAAACCAACTTCGATAGAGCCTCCAAGGGCAACCCTAGATCCTCAGGTAATGGAGGTGTGATAAGGAGTGAAAATAGAGATAGTATTGTGGCTTTTTCTCTCCTGTTGGGATTCCAAACAAATCATTTTGCGGAAGCCAACGCCGCGTGCAATGTAATAAATCTGGCTTTTGAAATGGGGGTTACCAATTTATGGCTCGAAGGGGACTAGAATAACATTATAAAGTGGATGATTGCAAATCTTATTGATGAGACTTGTGTGACCCTTGCCAAATTTAATAGAATCCATGTCACTCATACTTTTCAGGAAGCAAACTCGGTTGGTGACAAGTTTGTGAATATTGGGGTTGGCATAGACCAAAAAATGACTTGGCTTCCCAAAACTTTTTTCTCGGCGGACATTAAAAGTCTGATTGACTTGGATAAGATCCAAGGAAGTACAAAGAAAATCAAGCTTTAATTATGAATATGAAGGTTTTAAGAAATAAGGGTACTTTTCAAAATGGAAGCATGGGAAATCATAAATGCAGTAATCCATTATTGATTAATTGACACGCTTTGTGGGTTTTTTCTCACAATTGCTTCTGGGGCAATAGCAGGGTTATTTTTCTCTATTTATTGCTAACTCTCAGAGGTCCATTTCAGTCACAGAGTGAAGAGCACATGAGTAAAGAGGGTGTGCAGTGTGCAAAAATGGTAGGTGAGAGATGTAGAAAGGAGCGGTGGGAGATTTTGAGAAATGGAGAAGTAGGTCGAAAGTGTGGAAAAAGCTTGAAGAGGATGGGGTTACCAATTATATCATGAAGCTGCATGGTTTTGATCAGGAGGTGACCAAAAGTATGGTGGGGTCTTGGAATGATGGCAGGGTGAAGGTGAATGGTGTCTACTTTCGAATAATGAAGGAGGTGATTGCAACTGTCATCGAAATCCCTATCGAGGGTTTTAAATTCTTTAGGGATAAGAAGCTCTCGGCCAATGCAGTTAGGGACTTTGTGGAGAGTGAAAAGATTGACACCTACTATGTCCCTGACTCTATGAAGAAGCGGTGGAGGTATGTTCTGAAAGCTATTATCGAGTACATTACTTTGGATCCTAGGTTTGATAGAGCTTGTACCCACCATTTTGTTATATTGAATCATTTCTAGCATAATGCCAATATTTCCTTCCCTTTTTATCTGTTAACCTCTATGAGCAAGGCGGTGGACAGCTTCAAAAAGAAGCCCACCACAAATTTGGCTCTACATGAGGGGATGTTGCTTCTTATCCATGAGCACTTCAAGGCTCAGACTACAAGCATCACTCCCCCTTAGGTAGAGAATGTAGAGTCTAGTAGTTCTAGTTACTCCTCTGACTCAGATGAAATACAGAGCCTCAACTTTGAGAAAGAAGGGATCTCTTCTTCGGGGAAAGTAGTGACTTACCAAGCAAAAAAATTGCCCTCTCCCATAACCCCTAGCAAAAAAAGCCCTAGGGATCTCAGGCAGAAGCCTCTTGAGAATGCTAAGGAGGGAGACAACGATGATGAGGAGGAGCTGGAGTTTGAGGAGGTGGTTAAGGAGACGCAGGAGGAAATTAAGGATGAAGTGGAAGGAAGAAACACAAGAGGGAGAATTTGGAGGAAGTGCACTCTCAATTTTAGGAGGCGTCTGTGCTACCCCTATCTCTTGTCCATCACCAACCTGAGGAGCAGAAAGAGGAGAAAGATGGGATGTAGAAGGGGAAGTGCAGACCAATGATAGGAGGAAAGCTTGGATAAACTTCAATGTCAAAACTTCAAAGATGGGCATCTTCAGGGAGGCCATGAATCCCCAAATCCTTGTGGAAAATCAAGAAGAACAGTGGCTGGAAGAACTGATTAACCTGACGATTGTGACTATTTTGGATAGAGCCAGGGAGATAGGGATGAACCTCTTGAATAATGCTTGTAATAGTATGATTGAAAATTTTAGATCAATCAAATGGCTTTTCCACAAGCTGGAGGAGGTCAAAGAATAGGTGAAACATATTGAGGTAATAAGGAAAGGGATGGATGCTAATAGGAGGATGGATTCAGTTGATAGGCTCAGTCTGGCAGAAAAAAGGATACATAACCTAGAGAACTACAATCACAACCTAGTGAATCAGATGTTCTCTTTGTTAAGCTCCATTAACAAAAACATCATCTCTCTTATGGGCTAGATCAAAGATAGAGATAAGGAGGATGATGAGGAAGGAATAGACAGGGATGAAGCCAGAATGGAGGATGACTTTGCAAAGGACAACACCATTCTTGATCAGGACCAAGGGGACCAAAGCTGCAATAGCTGGAAGTGGAGGAGAATCAACTGGCCTTCGAGGCTGCTCAGGTTATGCAAGAGCTGGAGTGAAAGAATGAGGAATAACTCTTGCCTCTTCTTTTGTTTCTCGTTGTCTTTTGGATTTTTGTTCTAACTTTAGGCCATAGTTTTGCTTGTTTTTTTTTTCCTTTTTTTTTCCTCAGAACTCTACTTTTTGGCTGGGCTTTATGCTTATTATCAGCCTATGAACTTATACTTTTTTGGCTGGGCTTTCATGCTTATTATCAGCCTTTTATGTTTTAACTTTTGGGTTTTAGGATCCTATAAAACCTATTTATCTAATAAAAAACAACAGGTTGATTTGATAAATACAACTCACTTCATAAATACAAATCATAATGTAGCTCATCTGCAAACTCACTGTCTAAACTCTATTCATGTCTCCATTACTGTCTCTGATCTTCTTGGAAAATCCTTCAAGAAATCACTCTTCACCTCACGTTCTCCTTATTCTTCACATCCTTCTACTCTAGTTTGAACACCAATCAACAAAATTAGCAACTACTAACCTCTATCAGGTTAATACTTAGGCCTTGTTAAGTAGGTAAATTTGATCTTTTTTTTGTTAAACACCACCATTAATCTTAGGTTTAGGTTAGATTCATCAAATCCTTACATTATTTTGTTTCCTTTTTTTCTTTCTAGAAATTTCTCAAAACTTATCTTTGAATCCATGCCTAATGCTCAAACATAGTTGCTCTTGCATTAAATAATCTAGCTCATTAATCCTTATCTTCAACATGCTTTACATATTTCAAGAATTCAACTATGTTAGCTAGGGATCTCAATTCCTTCATAAAATATCAAATGATGTCACTCAGTCAATATTGTGTTCCTCAGTCTCATTCATTACTAGATAACTCAGTCATCAAGTTAATTGTCTTGCTTGGTTTATACTAACTTTGCTCAGTCCAAATTTTTTGATACTCTATCTTTATTTGTCCTCGGTTGACACTTGCACAAATTGGCTTCAACTATAAGTTGTTTAATCTTCTTCTTTGAAGCTTGGTTTAGCCTATGTATTTGATCTTTCATTGAAAATCTCTTCTAGGCTTCAACTCAACTATTGTCTCCACTTAGTGTTATGATTAAACAACACATTATCTTGTCAAAGTCCAGTTGATCAAGTGCCCATTGTAATTCCTCATAACTCAACCTTTCCACTAGGTCTTCTTATTATCTCTTATTCTCAAATCCTCTTCATCAATAATCTTGATATGGTTCTCTATTCAAGTAGCAATTGTCTCACCAGTAAGATTTGATACTGATAAAAATATAACAATTTTTCCAATTGTAGTTTCCATCTTTGGCATTGATGACAAGACCTATGGTTACCATGCAATCCAAAAAATTATTTGAGTGTCCACTTGATTTGCTTCTATCAACTACCTCTGTGTTTAGTAACATATCTTCATTAATATCCTTAGTGTCAAAACATAATCTCTCTCTCTCTTTGATATACATCTTCTAACTAGCTTCACAATCTCTTGATGACAACACCTACAACTACATAGGTAACTGAAAATCTCTCCCTGTTGACTTTTTATCCTTATGGTAAGTGATATACACTTCTCTCCCTCTTTCATGTATCACTTCTTCCATCTATAATCTCTCCCTTTTTTCATTTGCACCCAATTTACCTCTTAGCTATTCATGTACATCCTTAGGTAAGGCTTTTGTGAATATATCAATTATTTGCTCCTTTGTATTCACATACTCCAATCTCACTTCTTTTCCTTGTACCAACTCTCTCTAGCAATGATACTTGGTAGCAATATGCTATTAACATTATGGTCAAGTTTTTTTATTAGTGACTCACACTTAGTCAAATGGTTAGCAACTACTAAGATAATCTTGCAATTTATAGTGTTAACTGAGTAATTTAGGTTCTACTTAGTTCTATAGTTGCTACCAAGTTCTAAAATTAGTATTCAATTCACATTGAGCAGTATCTACCGAGTTGATGAGTATTAGTGCAAACTAAGCTTTATAGTATTTATTGAGTTACACAGTGTGAACTGTGGTCTCTAGTGCTTACCAAGTTCATAGTATTAATAATGTGAATCAAGTGTTGACCAAGCCAAGAAGTGTCAACCAAGTGATTCAATTTATACCAAGCTCATAGTGTTAGTGTTGACCAAATCTTGTAGCATCAACCAAGTGATTCAGTTTACATGTCGAGTTTCATAGTGTTCACTAAGTCACCAATGTTGACCAAGTTTAGACTACTTGTAATTGATTAGTATGAATCGAGCTTCTACATCTACCTAGTGCATGCCAATGCCGAGTGTTGAAAATGGTTTCCAAGTATCAGAACCTCACCAAGTTTTTCTTCAGAATTCAAGTGCCAATAGTTGAGCTAACTTAGTATTTTTTGTTGAAACTTGTATTGTAATCAACTTTGATAAATTGTAATTTGGATTGGTACATATGAAATGTATTGTAACACATCCGAAAGAATATATATAAAAAGGATATATGTATGTAAGATATAAGAAGATAAGAAGTGTAAATTAAGAAGGCTACAAGTAGTATAAGGAGCAACAAAGATTTATCTATTACAACAAGGTGATCATTACACTCCAAAGGAATCTCAACCAGAAAATTAGAGTTACTAATTAGAGGTCAGCCATTGGTTCATTGTAATAGGTTGAACAGTTAAATCTTTTCACAAGCTAGACTTAACAAACTTTTGAAAATCTATTTATCGAGTGAATATTTCATTGTATGTCTTGTAAATCCTTTAACAAGGTTGCCTAGCATTCCTTATTGCTCATAACAAGGTAGATCATTAGAAGTGATCAATTATAAGCCTTAACTAGCCAATTTTATACTATAGTACTAAAGCTTGTGGGTATCATCTCCACCTTAGTTTTATTTTCTATTTGGAAAGTTTCTGAGTCACCATATCTTGTGTCAAAGTGTTATGAATTTTTTAATGCTTTCAATCTTTCATGCATACAATTAGATTAGAATATATATAAAGGATTAATTGGTGAAATAAGAATAAGTTTTATTGGTTCCTAATTCACCACTCTCCTCTTAGTAACCTAGCCTATCCTATATATCCAACAATTGGTATCAGAACTTTGTGGTTCTCAAAGAAGAAGTTTAACAAGTTGAGCAAAGATCAAAGGCAATGGAGGTATTCAAGCTAGATAAGGCTATTGACAATGAAAATTTGGATTTGGAATTAGCTATTGGGAAAATTAAGAAAGTAAAGGAGAAACTCTCTCAATCCTTAAAATAAAGAAAACATCTTGTAGTACAAATGAATGACAAACTCTACATTGAAGAAATAATTGATGATATCTATCTAGAAAGAAATTCAGATGAAGCTAATGAGGTAATCAGAGACCTATTAGAAAAGAAATGTAATCTTCAAGAAGAAGTTAGAAAGTTGAAAAGAGAACAAGAAACTTGGTCAATAAGATTGTGTGAAGTCATGGAAGGAAAATACAAAGCCAAAGAAGAGATAGAAGGAAAGAACAATGGAATTCAACATCTATCCCTTCAATAAGAAGACTTTATTGATCAACTTAATAATGCAAATGAGGAAATCATGAACCTAAGATCAGAGAATGAAAGATTGTAAAATGATCTAAACACTGAAAAGTAAACCAATGAAAGGATGATGAAATCTCAAGAAGACTTGAATCAATTGAATGAGCAAAGTCAGTATAGCTAGAAAGGCAAAGTAAGAATAAGATACATAGAAGAAGGTGAATCATCCAAGCAAGGAGCTCAAAAGAATCAAAGGTTTACTTGCAATCATTGTGGTGAATTAGGTTACACATCAAACAAATGTTGGAGTAATGGAAAAGAAAAATTGAATGGAAAATGTTATAATTGCAATAAGCATGGTCATAGATCTAATGAATGCAAAGAGAAACCTAAATTTGAAGGTAAATGTAACAAATGCAAGAAGCATGGACACAAATCTTCTAAATGCAAAACCAAGATATCAAACCCAGTAGAATAGATTGTGAAAGCTATATTTGGTTGGGTTTACAACACATGGTGTAGATGCCACTATTGTGGAGAATTTGGGCACATTGGAGAAAATTGTGTGAAACATCACATGAGAATAAGAGACACCACTAGAAGATGTTTTATTTATACTAAACTTGGACATCTTGCCAAGAACTGTATGAACACTGGAAGGATTGAAGATGAAAATAAAGACAAAACTGGCAATATTAGAAAGTAGATGAGGTAGCAATGGATTTTAAAATCTTTTGAGAATGCAAGTCTAAGCCATGAAGCACATGTCACTCAAGAATTGGGTGACTCAAGCATTTCTACTTGATCTCCCATAAGGATGAATAGAATTAAGACTCTAAAGTAGACATCTTACATTAGTTCCAGCTAGCTAAAAGGAAAGATGCGTATCAACATTTAAGATGCAAAGGGATCACCAAGTGACTAAGGAAAGTCTAGACATTACCGAGCTAGGTCAATTTGAAAGACCATGCCAAGCAAGGTTGGGATACACTAAAACATTGTGTGGACACCAAGTTATGAACGAATCCATTGAGCACTAAGGTCAAACTAAGTGGTAGAGAGTCTATCACTGAATAAGCGATTGTACCAAGCATTTATGAAAAATGAAAAATGAAAAATTATTTAAAGGAAGGAAAACAAATTCATTTACTGCTACAAATTTTTGAAGAGCTATTTACAAAGGGAGATTTCTATGCTTCCAAGAGATTTGTGCATTTATTGTTGAAGATTTTCATGTTTTCATAAACCCTATCAAACATGTCATTCTCTAGCAGCAAAAACAGGAAAAGGATCTGAGATATTGGTTCAAGGATTCAATTGAAAGGCGCCAGACTTCAAGTTGAGTCTAACAATTGCAAAAGTGTTTGATCCAATTGGAGCTCAGTTAAAAATTCCATCAAAGGTATTACTTGTTAATGACATTCATTCACATTTTTGATGTTTGATACAAGATATTAAAACCTTAGAGATGGGTGAGACTCTGGAAAATTTATGTGTGAATGGTGCGTTGAAACTCGAGCATCAATATTTGGAGACCAAGGGTTTAACACACATTTTTTATATGCCCCAAGACTTTTAGATAAAATGGATAGGGTTTATCCTTAGCCATGCACACAATGGGAAACTATGGTTGGAGAAGCCTATTCAAATAACAAAGAAAATATTTCATTGAATCACAAGGCTCCCAATGTTGAACAAAGCAAAGATTACCAAAACCTAAACTGGGTAGAACTAGAAAGTGAAACTCTTGTCAAGTGGGATGGAAGAGGTATGAAGATCAATAGTGTGACTTACATGGGGCTGAAATTTGGAATTCATGTGATAGCTCATAATATCTATAGCTTTAGTTGTCTCAACAATGTGTCATGTGAGATAGTTGATCTAGCTCTCAAGGTGGTGAAGAACAACATGTCCTTCAACCTTGCTAAGCTAATTATGAATCAATTAAACAAGAACATGGAGAGCATCAAGACTTCAAAGGACAACCTATATAAGTTTGGTTCACTCTTGACTTGTTAATTCTTCTTCTTGCAAAAGTTTTTCCCATTAAAAGGTTTATTTATATGGAAAAAAGATGTTCCAGTACTATGCCAGATTAATGAATATATCGCAGAGATGGGTGAGAACTTAATCAGTATCATGGACAATTCCTTTGATTAATTCAAGGAAAAGATGAATAGTAGATTCAAAATCCCTCAAAAACTTGTAGAAGATTACAAGGATGATCTTTTTTTCATGGTAGATTATGACAAAGTGTATATTCAAGTAGTCAAACCTAGAGTGTTGTGGGTTAATCCTCTAAGCTATGAGGTTAACATTGATGACCTCAAGGATATCATTGAGGCACTGTTGAATGAACTTGTGGATCCCAAGGCCACATATTTTGGTACTTTTGATGAAGCCAAATCTAGAATAAAACTTGAAATTAAGCTTCCTCAAGCAGTCAATAAAGGAAATAAGAGGATACAAAAATTGAGGCAAGCAAGTTATACTCTCCTATTGATAGAAGGAAAAGGAGATGATGTGGAAGAAAATAATGTAGAAGATGAGGCAGAAGAAACAAAATTTGAAGAAGAAGAGCCAATCAGGAAGAAGGGTAAGGTTATCATAACCAAACCTACCAAGTCATCTAGTGTACTATTCACAAGAAGGGCATTCAAATCAAGAAAGAAATTGAAACTAGGTGAGGAAGATGATGAGGAAATTAGTTTCAAAAGACCTCCACCTATATTTCAAGAAAAATTAAAAGAAACCGATGTAGGAGCTGGCATGGAAAACTTCAAATCTCTTAGATATGAGACTAGGAATGCAGATCAAAAGAAGCAAGTTGAAGACATGATAATGTCAAAAATAGGTAAATGGAAATACTCACCTAATCAACTTGCACAACAAATTCCCAATGGGCTTATGGAAAGAATCACACCTAGATGAGAAAATGCTAAGAAAATTGGAAAAGATATATTTGAATAGACTTTGAGGTAGCTCATGTCAAGTCTTAGTGATAAAGAGGTGAAAGAATCCATAAAGAAAATGAAGAAAAACTCACTCCGAAATTAAACACATGCATGATATTGGTTAATGACATTGAACATGTGGTGAAGACATCTACAACTACATGGAAGAATGTCTACAAACTTCATCGACAAAGTAATTTTGTTGTTCATGTTAGTGACATAGATGAGTAAGATGACAAGGAAGAAAATGACAATAATGATGAAGAAGATATATAAATAGATGATGTAAATCTGGATGATGAGGAGCAAGAACAGGAAGCTACTTAAGAGAATCTCCCTGAGATTCAAAGTATTGAGGCAGCCAACAAAAAGAAGATTGCAATAATATTTATGGCCTCATTTCCTCACTCTCTGAGAAAAGCTTTAAGGCTAGCAAACTCAGAGAAAGCTTCTATCGAGTTGTTTGTGCCAAACATTGCAACACCATGCACCCAACCAATCTCTACACTTGTTCAGCTAAGTACCATATTGACTAAAGTGATCAACACTTCATCTTGTTGACAACTGGCTAATAAGGATATGCAATTTTTGTCATTTATGGCAACACATGATGTACATGCTTACTAGAAACCTCAAAAATAAAGATACTTAGATTTTGGTACTCAGGAAATTGTCTAAGTATAGAATTTTTTATACAACATTGTATTGATTTGTTTATAACTTATTGCTGATGTCATATTATGACTAGAAAAGTTAGATGGAGATAGTATACATGTTGGTGATGACATGTATAACCTTAGAAGTTAGAATGAACTATACAAAAAAGAGATATTTGTGTTTTAAGAAAAAGAAAATAATAAAATTGAAGAAAAGGATTCTTTTGTTTACAAAATAATTACTTGTCCAATTAGGGCCGACATCCTATATGTTTACTCTAAGTTGGAAAAGTGTATTATGGTCTTAACCAACCTAGCAGAAATTTGTGTGAAGGTATGGTATTTATGCAAAGGATATCTTGCGATAAGAAGTGCGCTATCATGTAATTATGATGTTGAGAAATTGTATGCAAACTTTTGTGAAAGTGATATATGCAAAGTTTTGTGAAAGCTATTTTGTGATCCAAGATCAAGATGAAGATCATAGATCAATCGAGAAAGAAGTTACTATACCTATATTCTAGAAGTTTGATTACTTTTTTGGGTGGTGAGCTCTTCTTGTAATTGGAAGTGCATGTTTGGGTAGTGGGCTCATCTTGCATCTCCTATACCACAACTCCTAACAAGGTTGGAATCTCCTAACAAGGATTCAAAGTATCCTAATAGGGACTCCTTATACTAAATTTTCTCATTGAGTCCTAACAGGGTCCATCCTCTAATAAGGAACTTATATATTAGTATATTATCTAGTGGGTATCATCCCCACTGGGGTTTTCTCTTGGCCAAGGTTTTCCTAGTTAAAAAAATGGTGTTATGATTTATCTTTGTGCATAGTTACTATTACTATTCAGCATTGCTTTATTACTTTGTTATGTATGGTTTAAAGTAAGAAATAATATCTAGTTGGCGATTAAATTTTTTAGATTACTAATTCACCAAACCCCCCCCCCCCCCCCCCCCCAAGTAATCCCTATTTCTAATAATTGGTATCACAAAATAGTTACTTTGAAGATGTGTAACATCTTAAGTAAGATCCCTATGGATATGGAATAATTGATGAAGAACCTTGAAGAGGCACTTGAACAAATTGATCTTCTTACTGAAGAAAGAGATAAGCTAAAGGACAAATATGAATACTCCAAAGTATACATTGGAAAATTGAAGAAAAAGATTGAACACCTCAAATCCAAGCTTGAATCTACTAAATTTAGAACTAGTGATGATGATTATTTGAAGCTAAAGACAGAGTACACGATCTTGAAGCATGATTGAAGATTAAAAATCTAAGTTGACTTTGAGAAATGATCCTAACAAAGTTAAATCTAATTTGAACACTAAGAATGTAGATCTTAGAGAAAGTCTGGCAAAGAAAACATCTAAATTTGAAACATTGAAAGAAGATCATGACGAACTTCATAAGTACAATAGTATTGTGCAAGGTAAATTAACTCAGTGCAAGCAACAACTTGAGAAGCTCTATTCTAGCAAAGAAAAGCTTGATGATTCAATGTCAATATAGAGACCTACTTATGATAAGATTGGTGTTGGTTATCTAGTTAACATGTCTATGAAGAAACCAAATATTAGATTAGATCTAAAATAAAAAGATAAATCTGGTGATAAGATTGAATATAGTCAATCTTCTAATAAACCTAAAGAAGTTCGACAAGACAAGGAAGTTGAAATTTTGGATGAACCAAAGCAAGTGGAATCTCCTAAGAAAACCAAGTATCAATTTAGAGGTAAGTGTTTTTAATGTAATGAGATAGGTCATATGAAAAGATATTTTACAATAAGTTATTTAATCATGTTAAGGATTTTTATTATCATAATTTTCATGGTATGGGTCATAAAGCAATTGATTGTAGAAAACTTAAGTATGATAATGATAGAAGGAATAGTAGAATGTCTAGAGATACTAACCCTGTAGATAGAAGAAGATCTAATGAAAGGACATTGAGAGAAGTTGGAAGACCTCATGAAGATAGAAGACAGACCATGTGTTATAAGTGTAACAACTTAAGACACATTGCTTGAAATTGTCATGCACTTGATGGTCAACATAATCCTAGAAGAAAATCACCAGTATGTTAGTTATGCAACAACTTTGGACATACAACAAAGTATTGTAGAATGGACAAAAAATTCAGCGATAGAAGGAGCAATGGAAGAAACTTTAGAAATAAAAGGAATGATGGAAACAATATCAAAAATGATAGAAGGAACCATGAACGGAACTTCAGTACTAACAAAGATAATGAGGAACAAAGAAACATAGTCAGTGAACTTCGAGAAGAACTTAATGAGGTATTTGTAAAAGGAATAGATATCTCAAAAGAAAAGCTAGATGATGATTTATCGAGTTTGATTCAATTAAGTTGAATTAAGCTTGTCCACAACATCAAAATTTGAGAACTTTATTAAGAGATTGAATTAGAGGTAGAAAAGTTGGAAAAAGGTGTATTTCTTGATAAGTTTAGATGGTATCTAAGCTCACTTGTAATTTAGTACATACCTAAACAAGTTATAAAGGAATTAAGCATTACTAGTATTAGAGAAAAGGTTAATTCTATAGAAGAAGATGAAAACTATGTTTTTGCAAATAATTTTGTGAAGCAAAGTCTTGAGGAGCATTGTCATGATGAAAGGAGGCTATAGTAAACCTCACGTAGCATCTAAAGATCAAATAGATGATCTTGAATAGTTATTTGATTACAAAATGTAATTGACAACTTTTTTGTATTTACAAAGTACACAATTAATGCAAGTTCAAGTTGATAGAATAAATGGAGTACAAAATTGATTTTCACTTCATTATGAATACATCCAAACCAAACAACACTTAGAAGTGACTTGTTAAGGAAATTTCAAAGAAAATCCTATTTTTGAAAAGAGGTATTTTATCATTTTTTCACAAATTTATTTGGTAAAAGTTCATATTTGATAGAATGATGGATATGTCAGTAGTGCACAATGCTGAGAATGAGGACAAACCTAAGTTGAAAGTTATTTTTGTGAAACCTATTGAAGGAAACCCTAACTCAACATTATTCATTACTCTGGACATTGTAGTATATTTGGAAGATGTAGGAAGTTATCTCAATAGTAAATTTGAATATATTGGGAGTGAATACATAAAAAAGGATACGAAATTAGTTTTCAATCATGACATGACTATGAAACCCAAATTTTGAACATTTGAAGGAATTAGACCTATTCAAATATGATTTCTATCATGAATTGGACATAGATGAGTGGACACAGATCATATCAAGTAGGATACATGATGGAAAACTATGGATGCAAGATAGTGTAATTGATATTTCTATCAACCTTATTTATGAAGTAACTGGTCTTAATAAACAAGGTAGTGTACCTATAGGAGAGAAAAATGGTCAAGAAGAAAGTTGAGAGTTATACCAAAGTAGTGTATAATGGAAAGGCCATGGTGATCAACACCATTAAACAAGATGATGTAAGATTCTTGAGTAGAATCATTGCCTAGTCTATATGTGCAAGCTCAAAGATTGATGAATTATTAGCTAGATTCATCTATGTAGCATATAAGATATGTGTAGAGAAGGAACAAGTAAACCTTAGTGAAATTCTAAGAATGCAATTACTTGAGAACCTAGAAAAGATCAAGAGGACTAAGAATAGTGTGTTTAGATTTCAATTACTAATCAATCACATATTCTTTCATGTTCTTAAAAGATTTCTATATTTATCAGTCATAGAGATTGTGAGTAGTGACAAATATACAATGGAGAAGATCACAAAAGTATGCAAAAGACATAATGCAGATAAGATATTGGATAGTGGAAACCTGATATTGAAGACATTTCAGAATGAAATGGATAGAGATTAAGAATCACACCTACAATTGTAGATAGATTTAAAGAAGACATTTGTATTATGGTTGATATAGATTATACTTGTATTCAAGTAGTAGAACCTTGGGAAACATTTCTTGATCCATTAGGTTATAAATTAAATGATGATATAGTAGTTGGATACATTAATTTATTATTGAAATCTAAGAAGGACAAAGTAGAATATAGATTTGGAACATATGATGAGATTACCTAGTCAACTCATTAGGCATCCTTGGAGAAGGCATCACACAAGAAGATAGAAACTATTATGAAGAAAGCTTTATCAAAGGTTGGTATGACTGAGAGCAAGTCTGAGGTAGTTAGGAAAATCGTGAAGGAAGGAATACTGAATGTGCAATCTTTGTCAGTATCTGTTGTAGAGACATCTTTGGAATAGAGCATTCTATATGCAGTAGTATCAGATGTGAAACCTAGTGAACCAAAGAGAAAATTTGAGAGATTAGTGGAAGCAGTGACCATAGAGACTAAAAGGGTCAAGCAAAAAGCCACTAGAATAGGAAAGAGACAAAAGACATTGTTGACAATTGTCGAGTCTAGCAATATAGAAGAAGAACAAGAAGTTAGACAAGTAGAGAAGGTGACAACATCAAAGTAATCAACAAGAAAAGCTCAACAACCCTAGAAGCTAAAGATAGAGAAGATAAACTCAACTATTTCTATTGAGGGCAACTTTGTTCAGATGAACAAAATTTTATGATTTGTATAACAATTTTTAGAAAGATCAAATTAATATCTCTACTGTGAGGGCATGGTAAACTAGAAAGTCTATGATAGACTTATTGAGAAGAAGGCACCAACAAGAGAAGAAGACTTAGAACTTTAGAAGTCTATGCTAAGAACCTTTTGCAAGACTGATGATGATGAAGAGATTAAGTGATTGTTGAATAATCTTGCACCTTATTTGAAAAATAAAGTGAGACTATTTTTGTTTATGGTGGGTGAAAAAGACAAGTTGAGAAGTGAGACTACAACAACAATAAGTTAGATGTTGATAGAGACCAAGGCAACATCTCCACCAACACCCAAAACCTTGAAAGTGTCAGTGAGCAGTGACACTATGCAGATAGATCAGACCAATATTACCATTAACAATGATGATAATAATCCATTTGAAGGTTTTGAATAGAATGAACCTAATACTGAGGAAATAGAAGAAAAACTGAGAAAAATTGAAGAGGAAAAGAAATTACTTGAAGAATAAGAAAAGTGGAAAGTAGAAGAGGCCAAACATAAATTACTTGAGGATGAGAAGAAAAGAGTAGCAGAAGAAGAAATGAGGGAAAAAAGAGGAAGAGAAGAGAGAAAATAAAAGGAAAGGAAAGATAAAAGAAATAAGAAGAGGAGAGAAGGGTCAAAGAGGTAGCCAAGAAGCAAAGGGAGGATAACACTAAACCTTCTAGTTCATCTACTCCACTTTCACTTGCCAACCTAGCAATTGATGATGATGATCAAAATAATTTTATCTCATCCCTATCAAAACTTATTCATAAGAACAAAAAAGTGAAGAGCTTGTAGAAAACCTTGATGGAGGTTACTAACAAACTACATAGTACTTTGGTAGTGCAACACATAGAGGCAGATCTAGAATAGAGGGCACAAGTAGTGCTGAAGCCATTTGATGAAGAATTTACTAATTTGTTAAGTATTGTAGAAGAAAAGGCACAAATTTCACATGATGCTAACTTGTTTAGCACCATTTTTCAAAATATAAAGAATAATTTGATAAGTCTTGATACTTGTATCAAGGAACTTTGGAATTGTCATGATAGGAAGATACTATACAATAAGTGTACTCTATCAGGTAAAAGTACAAAGCTCTATCACCTTTTAGGATGACTTATCATAATGACTAAATTTAAGTATTTCTATCTAAAAATCAATTTTGTTCAAACATATGATCTAGATAAATTCATTCTAGCTAAGTTATATATGGTCTCACACTTTTCCAATTGAAAATGGCTATTAAATGCAAGTTTTATACTAGTTTGTATCCAATTACTAAAGAAATAAAATTATTTCAGAAAAATGACGTTTCAATAACTTTTACTATTGTTTATGATATTTTGTAAATAACTTATAAACACCATTTTATAGATCTCAAAGTCAAGAATATTCTCATATAGAATTTATAGTGTTTTAATTAGATATAGTATATTGTAATCAAAAAATTCTATAGGTATGCATTTTAACGCTCAAAAAGATATTGATTTTGAAAAAGAAAAAATATGAAATCATATAAAAAAAATTAAAAATTATATTACATTCTAGAGGAGATATTTCTCTTCTAAAATGTATAATTTCTCTTTTGGTTAGAATAGATTTGTTTTGAAAAATGTGGTGGGAGATTAAAACTATCAATTTCAGGTGAGTTAAAATTTGAATCAATATAAAAGAGAAAATGTAAGTCTAAAGTCAATTTTTATTTTTGATTGTTCTAGATATATATATTACCTATAACATAGTCTGAGATCAAAATGAAATAAGTTTATTTCCATATAGTTTTGTGGTGGGAATTATACCCATAATTTTCAATGTTTTTTAGCAACTAAAAATTTTCCTACAAAATTTAGGAAAATACATAAATTCTTTTTCCAAATAATTATTAAAAATTATAATCCTAAAGTTCTTCCATTTCTAAACATTTCATTAGTTTAATTGATATTCAAATTTTAAATAATAATGCTAGTTTTATGTCATTGAAGTTGAACAGTTATACTTTTGTTAGCCTTTTCCTTTACAAAAGGGTGATATAGGTTTGTGCTTTTACCCTATCATATAAACTAAGGATGTTGATAGTCAGATTGGAGGAAAAATGAGTGAGCTAGAGGCTCTATCTAGCTAGATACAACATCCATCTTGTAAAGTTGATGATTTTGAAGGACAAGTGGCTAGTATTCACAATGATATTAGGAGACAAGAACTTTGAAAGGAATAGATTTTGAAGAGAATATCAAATTTTAGAGAGCCTATTGCTCTAAAAATGTTGTTTTTTGAGAAATAGTTGGGGGAATATGTCAAGGCCAAGGACACTTTCTAACTTTTTGTATTTAGACATTAATGTAGTTGAGATTGCATCATATGCTTTATGTGAAATTCTCACCTTTGCTAAATCCACCAAAGAGACATGGGCTAAAGGTTTGGACTATCTGAAAGAAAATTTTGATGATTGCATGTAGATTCTACTAGCTTAAGGCAGAAGGACAACATTTTGGACAACAGATGGACAATTTTTGGACACATCTTAAGATTTTGACCTTTGTCATTGATGTCAAGGGGAGAGATGCGAAATGAAAATTGTAAATCATGTAAAGAAAAGAAAAATATTGTAAAGTATATTGTAAGGGGGAGCATATGTAAAGATGGACAAGATTCAATGTTACTGTATTGTTTATGTCACGTCTTTATTACTTAGCCAATTTTCCCTATTTTGTTGTCATCAATGCAAAAGGGGGAGATTGTTGACAATTAGCTAATAAGGATATGTAATTGTTGTCATTTATGGCAACACATGATGTACATGCTTACAGGAACCCTCATAAATAAAGATACTTAGCTTTTGGTAATTATAAAATTGTCTACATATAGAATTTGGTATACAATAGTATATTATTTTGTTTATAACTTTTTGTTGATGTCATATTATGAATAGAAAAGTTAGATGGAAATAGTATACATGTTGGTGATGATATTTATAACTTGGAAGTTAGTATAGAGTATACGAAAGAGAAATATTTGTGTTTTAAGTGAAACATAATAGCAGAATTGAAGAAAAGGATTATTTTTTTTACAAAATAATTACTTGTCCAATTAAGGCCAACATCCTAGATGTTTACTCTAAGTTGGAAAAGAGTATTATGGTCTTAGTTGACCTAGCAGCAATTTGTGTAAAGGCATGGTATTTATGCAAATGATATTTTGTGATAAGAAGCATGCTATCATGTAATTATGATGTTGAGTAATTGTATGTGAACTTTTGTGAAAGTGATATATGCAAAGTTTTATGAAAGCTATTTTGTGATCCGAGATCGAGCTAAATATGAGAGATCAATTGAGAAAGAAGTTATAGTACCTATATTCCAAAAGTCTAATTACTTGTGTGGGTAGTGAGCTCTTCTTGTATTTGGTAGTGCATTTTTGGGTAGTGGGCTCATCTTGTATCTATTGTACCACAACTCCTAACAGGGATTCAAAGTCTCCTAATAGGGACTCCTTATACGAAATTTGTTCATTGACTCCTAATAGGGTCCATCATCTAACTAGGAACTTATATATCAATATATTATCTAGTGGGTATCATCCCACCAGGGTTTTCCCTTTTCCAGGGCTTCCCTAATTAATAAAATATGGTGTTATGAGTTATCTTTATGCATTGTTACTGTTATTGTTCAATATTACTTTATTAATTTTTTATGTATGGTTTAAAGTAAGAAATAATTTCTAGTTGGTGACTAAAGTTTGTTGATTACTGATTCAGCCCCCCTTTCAGTAATCCCTATTTCTAACACATCTACCGAGTAGCTAGTACTTCCTCCATCATCAAATTTGGCTACACAACAACTAGATATTTATACTATCAGTGCAATATCCACTTTTGTTTCTATCCCTTCTATTTCTAATGTTAATATTCAAAGTATTCAAATAGTAAGTACAAAGATAGTTGAGAGCAAGCCTCAACCCAATACTAATGTTTCAAGCAAATACAAAGGTACAAAAGAAGACATTGATCTTGATGAGGATATAGTTATCCTGAATTGGGATATCTTTACTTTGAATCATGATCAAATGAACATCATAGGTGAACTTACAAAAGAAAGATAAGAAAAAGAAGCTTAGAGAAGAGAAAAACAAAGAAAACTAAGTGCTTGAAGATGTCAAGAATGTACTTGTAGATGCACTTAGTACTGAAGTTGATAGTACACAACCTATTTTGGTTCAGTTAGTAGAACTTGTTTAGAAATTCAATGAATATATAAATGGACAAGAAAAGTTGTTGCAAATAGCAGAGAGGAAATTTGAGAACAAAGCATTAGAGAAAGTTGCAAAGAAAATTGCAATATATCAAGTAGAACTGTCTACTGTTCTCAACTCATTGGAAACCTCTGCAAATAATGTAAACTCATTATTCATCAAGTTATGTGATACATTTATCTTCACTTGGGAAATCAAAGATAAACTATCTAAGATAGATGGATACTTGAAGGTAAGTGCACACCAGTTGTCACCTAACCTGAGCTATAGTTTCGCTCACTACTCAAAGATAAATTTTTTGACTAATATGCAAGAAGAATTATTAAGGGAAGAAGCTAGGATTGGGGCCACACTTGTAAACATACAAGTCATGATCCTGCTAAACATGGATGCATTGTAGAAACACATTGCACATGCTAAAACTCTCATCCATGACAATAACTTCTCCATAGTTGATCACATGATGGAGTTATCAGCAGAAGTACATATTGCATTACATGCAAGCGAGGTGTTGTAGGAAAATTGGGACTCAAGACAATGGCATTAATTTTGAAGGTAAATTTTGACTCCTTGTCACCATTTGGAATTACCATGTATCATATACCTTTGGAACTTATGTCAAAAAGGGGGAGAAGGTGAGATAAGATAAAAAAAGGGGAGAAGTGTGATATAAAGATATGAGAAAGAAAATAAAGATATGAGATATATGTATATAGTAAGTAAAGTATAATACATGATATATGTATGGGGGAGTAGCATAATATTCATGAATAGTTAATTAGAAAACATATCTTACAAATTCAATTTTGAAAAATCTAAAAAATAAAGCATGTTACCAAGTTGAAGACACAGGATGGAGACTAAAGAATTTTTTGAGCTTGAAATTTTGAATTCAACTTTTTTGATTGATAAGTGTTTTTGTCACTAATGCCAAAGGGGGATATTGTTGACATTGTGGTCAAGTTTGTTTATTAGTGACTCACACTTATTCAAATGTTTAGCAATTACCGAGCTTATCTTGCAGTTTTTAGTGTTAACCAAGTAATTCAGGTTCTACCAAGTTCTACAATTACTATTGAGTTCCATAATTAGTATTCAATTCACACTAAGAAACATCTACCAAGTTGATGAGTATCATTGCAAACCGAGCTTCATAGTATTAACTAAATTACACCATGAAAACTAAGATCTCTAGTGTTTATTGAGTTTACAATATTAGTAATGTGAATCAAGTGTTGATCGAGCTAGGAAGTGTCAACAAGGTGATTTATTTTATAGTGAGCTCATAGTGTTAGTGTTGACCAAGTCTTGCAGCTTCAATTAAGTGATTCAGTTTATATGCCAAGTTTTACAATATTTAGTGAGTCACCAGTGTTGACTAAGTTCAGACTACTTGGAAGTGATTAGTATTAACTAAGCTTTTACATCTACCAAGTGCATGATGATGTCAAGTGTTGACAATGGTTACTAAGTATAAGAACCTCACCCAGTTTGTCTTCAAAACTCGAGTGCCAACATTTGAGACAACTTTGTGTGTTTTAGTGAAACTTGCCTTGTAGCTGACTTTGATGAATTGTAATTTGGATTGGTATCTATGAAATGTATTATATCACATCCAAAATAATATATATAAAAAGGATGTATGTATGTAAGATATAATAAGAGTAGAAGTGAAAATTAAGAAGGCTATAAGTAGTATAAGGAGAAAAAAAGATTTATCTATCATAATAAGGTGACCATTACACTCCAAAGGAACCTCAACTAGAAAATCAAAGTTACAGATCATAGATTAGCCACTGGTTCATCCTAGTAGGTGGAAACATTAAATCCCTTTGCAACGTAGACTTAACAGTCTTTTGCAAATCTCTTTACTAAGTACATACTTCATTATGTGTCTTGTAAATCCTTTAACAAGGTGGACCTACCGGTCCTTATTACTCCTAATAGGGTAGATCATCATAAGTGATCAATTGTAAGCCTTAACCAGACAACTTTATACTACAGTACTAAGACTTTTGGGTATCAACCCCGCCCTAGTTTTACTTTCTATTTGGAAGGTTTCTAGGTCACCATATCTTGTGTCTATAGACACCTAAATCCTTTAGAAAATAAAGTATTTTTATTTTCTGAAAAAGTTTGTGATGACATCATCATTAATTAATTAATTAATTAATTAATTTTTATGCCATTAAATCCCTTTATCTTAATTAAAAATATTTAATTAACGAATCCCTCCCAAAAATGTTTAAATTGTATTTAAACACTATTTCCCTATTTATTAATTATTTAATTAGTAAGTTGACCAAAAATCCCAAAATAAATAATTTATTTATTTTTTGCCCAAAACTTGGCCAATTTCCTTAAGACCACTAACCTCTTCCAAAATCTTCTAATCCTTCTTTAATTTCTATTAAAGGCTAATCCCATCATTTCCTACCCCTAATCCCAACTCAAAATATTTAATTAAGATTAAATATTAATCCTCATGTTTGTTAAAAATACTTTAATAAATGTCTCCTCAACTCAAACCCTTGAAATAAATAAAACTTTATTTATTTCCTAAAAACATTATTTATCCTCATCCTAAGAAGTTCTAGACTCTTCTAGAAAGTCTTCATCCTCATCCAAAGCCTAGACTCTTCTAGAAAGTCTTCATCCTCATCCAAAGCCTAGACTCTTCTAGAAGTTAAGTGTTTACTTGCATACTAAATTAGTGTAAACATTCTGGCACGCCCGGTGGGACCTCGCATGGGTCATTCTCATTAATTTTATAGCCATTTTTATGTACTTTTTAAATGCTAATTTGGCTAATATCTTATATTTGGTGATTGGTAGGATTGTATAAACTGGTTTTGCAGGTCAACATAAGCATGTAGAAGACAAAGGAACTCATAGTCTATCTCATAGCATTTTCAGATTTTTCAAGCTTATAGGTGGACAGAGCACTTGGAATTCTTCTTCCTCTTCTTGTCTATATTCTTCTTCTATTCTATCTACTTCTTCTTCTTCTTCTTGTGGGATCTTGGCCAATTTTTTTTAAGGAAGCAAAATCATACACACCTTGTTTTAGTGCTTAAAATGAACCCCCAAATCATACTTAAATCTATTAAAAACTAAAAATTTGCAAAAAAAAAAAAAAATCTTTTAACAAGTGAAACTAAATCAATCCAATCATTTGCATCCTTGCAACATCAAGGTTTTAGATGCATTCATGCAAATTTAGGAACACTTCATTGTTGGAAACTTAAAAAGAACTTCAAGTTTCCATTTCAAAAGGTTCAAAATCAACACTAACTGCACACAAAATTTTAAATCAAACTCAAAGCATCAATCAAGGATAAAATGAACTTCATTTGCAAATATTTTAAAGTTCTTTTAAAATCTCATGAAAACTAAGAATCCTAAATGGTTGCTAAAATTGTCCTAAAAGCTTTGTTATTTGTTTCAAACAAATGTCTTGTTGCAAAATCTTGAATGTTTCCTAGGTTTTTCATGCGTCAAAACAATCTAGGAATATCATTTTTGGGCTTAAAACATGCAAACTAGAACACAAAATCTTGAATGAAAACCAAAGTCTAAAGAGTCATTTTTTTGAGTCAAAAACAATCTTGAATGATCTAAATTGGAAAGAAAAGCATCCCTATTCCTTCCTTTTTGAATTTCAGTTCAAACAAACTCAATCTTGAATGATCTAAGGTTAAAACAACACGCAAAATCTCAATCTTGAATGCTCGAAGGAAAGAACTTGAATGTTTAAACACTCGTCTTTGAATGCATGTTGCTAAAATCACTCTTGAGTGCCATGGATTAAAATCAAGTTTTTTTTTTTTTTTTTTCATTGGAATGCATAACAAATCCAATCTTGAATGCCATAGATCAAATAATCATTATCATACATCACACTTCATCTTTTGGGGCATAAAAAGGATCCACATTTTAGAAACTTTCTAAGTTATAAAAACAAATAAAGACACTCTGAGTGAGTTTTTTGTTGGACTCTCTTTAATCACCCATCATTCTAACCATTGGTTACAATACCAATGCCATATATGGGGATGGGTCTACCTAAGAGGGTGTTAAGTGCTCCACAAAAATCAAACTCCACTCACCTGAGTTTTTATTGATTTTTCTAAGATAGAAATTTTTTTGAATGCACATTAGTCTCACTAACACTTCATTTGGGCATAAAAAATTAAACAAATCTTGACGTGGAGGGCCTCCGGGCGCGTGCTTGAAATTGAGCTTTACACACATCTTTGTTTTGGGCTTAAAAACAAAATCATACTCAATCTTGAATGCCTTAAAGAAAATCAATCGATACTTGACATGGAGGGCCTCCGGACGCACGGGTTTATTTTTTTTGTTGATCCTAACTCTTCTTCTTGCTTGCATTCTTTGATTGATTTTACTTTTGTTGACACTTCAAAATTGGAATAAACATTGTATCTTAAACATGAGTGCTTGCAAAGTCTAGATCAGCACACATAAGAATCAATTGGTAAAAGAACAAACGTGTTTTTTAGCCCAAGGTCATCCAAATATTCTCTCCCCTTGTCATCTTTTGAGGCTATCTTGGGTGCATAAGCCTAGGATCCAAAACCTTTTTTCTTTTTTTTAGGAGGCCTGCTTGGGGATTTCATCACCCCTTGGGATGACCTCAACTCCAGCATTCTTACAGTGTATAAAGATCGGGAGGTGAATCCAAAGACAACTCTCTTAAGATCAAGATTTTGTCACTCAAGCTAAGCCTCAAGGAACTTTATACCCTTGAGAAGTGAAAGAGGAGAAGTGGGTTACCGCTCCTCTTAGCTGTGTGGCATTGTTTTGGTTTCATCTATGGATTTGGGCCTTACGTACCTTGGGTATATCGAGGACTCCCTAGCTAAACCAACTGTCAGCCTTGTAGACAACCATCTATGATGTTAATGTGTTTTAAGTGATTGCTCAAAATATTTGTAAAACATACACACTCCATAGTGTAGTTACTATCTTCTGAGAATCACAAACTTCTATTTGGTTGTTCCTATCTATTGCTTGATCTTTTACTTGTTGAATGAATGTTTGCCAAACTTGGTCAATCTTAGCTTAGGGCACACTTAGCGTAGTCACTGCCTATTTCAAAAGTTGAACACATTGAAGCAAAATAACCAAGATCTCTCAAAGCCAAGTAGATTCAGGAATTTATGTCAGAACAACCCAAACCCAAATAGAAGTTTCACAAAGCCAAACTCAAGCCATCTCAGGTATACTAAGAAATTTCAGCCAAGAGAAAGGAAGTAACACCAAGCCCTCAAATTGCCAAACTCCACAAGGTAGAAGACAAAGCTGCCAACAAAGCTCGTCAAGATGCCTGGTTAGATCACACTATCAGATTTAGCAAACATCTAGGAGTTAACCCTGCTTATGCCTTACCAACTAGGCATTATTTCTATGATTAGACCCCCTTGTTTCTCCACATCTTCTTGCATAAGCTTTACTTTAGAGTCATCTTTGTAGGAAAGAAAATCATTTTAGGTTATCCCTTTAAGCATTTTAGCTTATCCATCTCATTTAGTTCTTTTCCTTAGAACCAAACCATCTAGCTAGCAATCAAGAAGTTCACATCCAAGCCTTCAAAATTGTTGTCACCTTGCCAAAAGTCTGCCATTCCTACCATCTTGCAAATCCACCAGCCTCACCAAGGTAATCCCTCTGACAGAGAATTGTCTAGGGTAATCTAGCCTTATCACTTGTCATCCCTCATCACCTTGAGCTAAAGGTTGAGATCCACAAGTGGTCAATCTTGTGTTTTTCCTAAAGGATCATCAATCTATCCTTAAGTTGACACAATCAGCACCAAGCTTGCACATAGGAAAGTAGACCTTTCATGCTTTGGCAACATATCTTTGAAGATTAGAATCCCCAACCCAATCCTCCTTAGGTTTTTCATATAGCTTTGCCTCAGCCTAGGAAATTATTTGCATAGAAAAGCCTTCCCCCTTTGCATCCATCAGCATTGTTGCATCTCATCCCTAGGAACATTTTCATGCCACCCGTCACTCGCTTAGCCAAGAAGAAGAAGGAAACAATGGAGCCCTATCATTTGGATCAAACAACATCGCTCCCCTTGAGCACTCAACCATCCTTTAGCCCAGAGAATGCTATACCATCACCTATTGACATTGAAGCTTTCATGAACCAACCAGGAAATGCAGTATTGGTGAACACCATTATAGACAAGAACAAAGAAACAATCATGAAAAAATTTCAGAGGGACAATGTAGGAGCCTTCGATTTTGGAAGACCTCCTCCCTTATTAGATCCTTTTGACCCTCTATTTGGGTAGATACCACCACCCATAGGCTCTTATGATCCAAGCCATCCTTTGTATATACCAAAAGAAGAGCCTCAACCCACCCCATATGATCCAACAAACCCAAACATACCAGCCTCCACTCAATTTGAAATCTCCCTTCCACAAACCAATCCAGCTACCACTACTCCACCATTGGTCCATACCACTCCACTCCAAACTATCTTTGCCCAAAACACCTCACCATTAACTCCCTTCACTATTGCTACTGCTGCTCTCCAACCTAGCCTTCCAAATCCACCCATCTCCCAAATTAGTGCTAGCATCTTTGGCCAACCTCAACAATATACAACAGGGATGCCACCCATGGGGCCAAGTAATCAACCTTTCATCACCCCCAGCTTGTTTACCTCAGCTCAGAACACAATTCCATCATTTCCACTAGGTCCTTGGAGCTTAGTGCCATCAGCCACAAATCCACAAGCTACTACCCTCACTCCACAAAGCTATCAAACCCCACAAGCTACTACCAATGTTTTTCCAAGCTCTCAAGTGACCCAAGCTCCTGCCACCACTCTACCAAGCTTTCAAATCCAACCACCAAGCTATTGAACCCCATCAGTTCCATTCCCAAGCTTTCAATTCCCACCACCTCCACCACTAACTAATCCATTACCTCCTATTACCAACTATTTTTCTATGCTACTTCTAGGAGGAAATCCACCACCACCAACCACCAAATACTTGGCCTCTTTTTCCATGCAGATACCTTCCCAAATGGGGGCATAGCCCACATATATTGGTCAAACTCCTCAAATCCAAAGTCACGTTCCACAAGCTCCCTGATCCTTTCCCCAAGCTTCAAAACCATCTTATACCTTACCTCCACAAAGCAATCCATTTATCCCATAGCTAGCTTATGTTCCTCAATCCCAACCTCAATTCCAATATCAGCAGCAGGCCTCACAACACATGCAACAATATGTGTCATCTCCACCTCAGCAACCCATCATCCACCATTTAGTTTCCCAAGCCATGTATAATCCCTACCAGCCTATACCTTAAAGGAAACCATATTCAATTGCACCATTCAGTGCATATCTCCCTCAGAGTGATCCTACAGCAGAGGCACCACAACCATCACCCATTAATTCAGAATGGGAAGCCATGAAGACAACTCTGAAGAACATCCAAGAGGGAAATGATCCAAAAACCTTCAAGTTTGAGAATGTGTGTCCTTACCCATTTGATAGAGCCATTACCATGACAGCATTTCCCAAACACTTTGAGATACCCAAGTTTGACAAATTTAGAGGAAAAGGAGACCCTGTCACACATATCAAAGAATTTTATATGCACTGCCAAGAAGTGGCATACAATGACATCTTCCTCTTGTGCCTCTTTCCCAAAAGCTTGGCTAGACCAGCTCTTGAATGGTTTTATAGAATCCCATATGGTACAATCAAAAACTTTAATGAATTGTCTAAGGCATTTGTAGCTCAATATGCCCATCTTGTTGAGACAGAACTATCAGTGGTTGATCTTGTCCACACCAAGCAAAAAGATGGAGAAAGTCTTGGTGAATATCTGCAAAGATGGAAAACCCTTACCACCTGCATATCTTGCACCTTGCCAAAGCACCATTTGGTGAAAATGTTTATTGATAATGCCCATCCTAGGTTGGCTCACCACATGACCATGAACTGTTTGCAGACCTACAAAGATATCAAAGAAAAAGGAATGATCCTTGAGCAAGGACTTATTAAAGATGGTGTGGTCAAGACTTACAAGGAAGCCAACCAAAATCAAACACATTCAAATGACAAGGCTAGGTATTGGAACAAAAAAAAGCACGTTGCAACAGATGGCGTCACTGACACCAGACATGTGAATATTGTTGGTCCTTCCCAAAATCAATCCAACCCACCTTATCAACCAAACAATCAAAAAGCTATCAACAACCAACAACAGACTTAGAAAATCTTTCAAAGCCACAACCCAAAGCCCAACTTTCAAGGGTCTAACAATCAAGCTAATGCCATCAATGTAGCTATAGGACCAAAGCCCAAGTTCCAACCTACACCTTAAAACTATACACCCCTTGGTGAGCCATTGGATGTCATTTTTGAGAAATTGGCCAAGGAAAACCTCATCAAATTTCCTCCTACCTAGCAAATCGACCCAGGCCAATCCAAAGCTACATGGTACAGAGACAATGAGTATTGCAAATTTCATAAGGTAAAAGGTCACACCACCATCAGATGCATGAAACTGAAAGATTATGTGCAAGACCTCATTGATCAGAAAGAAATCACAGTTGGTGCCCAAACCTCACCCAATGCAAGCTTACAAATTTATCAAAATGCATTTCCTCCTCACAACAACAACAATCCAGGAAAAGCACCCATCCAAACCAACAACAACAACACCAATAGCCACCAGCCAAACCAACAACATGAGAAGGAAAATGACCACACGTCATCCTACATAGACTATGGTAGCCTCATAGGTTGTATATCTGAGAAAGAGCTTTCTATCAATGTTATCAATATCCAAGGCCAAAACAATGAGTGTGTAGTCACCACCAAAAGAGCGCGATTGAACATCGTAGCCCCATCAGTCCCATCAGTACTAAACCCCAGCAGTATCATCAGCTTTATCCAAAAGCCAATACAACATCTTGGAACATCTCGGGAACATGCCAGCTCAGATCTCCATCCTTGACCTGCTCCACACCAGTCCTCTGTATAAAGACATTCTTGATAGTGCTCTCATAGAATCTTGTGTTCCTTCAGATATCAATGTGATTGATTTTCATAATCTTGTTGGACACCTTTCATCCTCATGTGCCCTATTATTCAAACCCATCAACATACCCATGGTTGAGCCATATCACACCCTTCCACTCCACATAGCCATTATGGTAGCCAATTTTGCTGTAAAAAGAGTAATGATAGATAATGGATCAGCCTTGAATATTTGTACCCTAAAATTTATAAAACAAGTTGGGTATACTGAGGCAGATATCATCAGTGAGGTTATCACCATCAAATCTTATGACAACTTGGAGAGAACCATAGAGGGCACATTTTTGCTACTGATCAAGGTTGGGCTGGTCATCCAAGAGATAATTTGCCATGTTGTTGATCTAAACCTACCATTTAACATCCTCCTCAGTTGCCCATGGACTCATGCCATGAAGGCTGTTCCATCCACATATCATTAGTGCCTCAAATTTCCACATCAGGGCACTGAAGTGACCATCCATGCCGATCCAGAACCCTTTGCTTATTGCAATGCGGTTGAAGCCTCATATACAAACCATTTCCCTGGCATTGAAATTGGCCAATCCATTGCCAGTTCATCCAACACCTATAATCACCCAGAAACCATCCTCGCCTCCACCCTATCTACTGTAAAGATCAACAACAAAGGTTGTAGAGAATATAGCCTGTCTGATGCATTTGCAGTTGGTGCATTGCCACTTGATCCACACACCCATGGATGACCCACATATCATAATGCCAAGGAGACTCCACCTCCTTGATACACACAGCTTGGCCCAACAACCTTAGTATCCCCAAGAATCCATCTTCATGAGGAGCTCACTCTAGATATCAACAATTGGTTACATAAGGATGCACCTCCAAGAAATCAAGCATGCCTTGATCACTTCAGCCAGAAGTATCCCCAAGCACATAAGCTCATCATTGAAAAATGGAACTATCAAGGTGGTTGTCTAGGACTAGAGGAAAGAGGCATGTAGTGCCCCATCGAAGAACACAAACAGGAAAAGAAGTTTGGTCTAGGCTTTGGCATAACCACAACTGGGGGCACCAATATGGATGGTCATGCTTTTTTGAACATCCACCATGACCTTGTAGAAATTGAAGACATTCCAAAGGAAGTTGAAAAGAGAGCCTACAACGATATCCCAGACCAAATCTTCCTAGAGACTCTGTTCTCCAAGAACTATCCATCCATTTCATCAATCTACCACTTGCTCACCCTGAACTCATAGATTGGGACCAACCAAGCGTCATACACATTGATAAGTTCACATCAGAGGAAGCGCTTCTAAGATTCATGGGAGCCAAAACTCCTCACAAGAAAACAAAGCTAGATTTTGCCTATATCTATAAGCTAGATCCCAAGGGGTATTTTGGAGAAAATTCCCAACCTAGTTTTGATACACCCAAAACTGGAACTAAGGCAAATTTGAGACTAGCTAAGGCAGTGAAGAGAGCCCCTCAGTAGGAAAATCTAGAGTCACAAGCAGAACATGAGGATTTAGCATTACCTCCTCAAGATAATTGACCAGAGGTGTCTTCTATTCTAATTGAGGATACTAGAGAAGTCAACATCAGTTCTTCAGAGATCCCCAGACTTGTTCACATTGCTACATCCCTATCACAAGACCAAGCTGACCTCTTCTTTGAGGTCTTAAGAGAGAACATTGGCTGATTTGCATGGTCATATCAAGACATGCCAGGACTTGATCCAAAGCTTGTAGTTCATCATCTTGCAGTTGATCCAAAGATCAAGCCCATCAAACAAAAGCTTAGAAAAATGCACCCCAAGGTGGCATTACTGGTCAAAGCTGAATTAGAAAGAATGTTAGCTGCTAAGGTTATCCGACCTATCGACTACTTAGAGTGGATCTCCAACATGGTCCTCGTCACTAAGCCTTCTAGTGACATCAAAATCTACACTAATTTTAGAGATCTTAACAAAGCTTGTCCAAAAGATGATTTTCCCTTACCCAACATAGATATGATTGTAGACCTTATAGCTGGACATGAAATTCTATCCCTCATGGATGGATTTTTTGGGTATAATCAAATCAAGATTGTAGCAGAAGATCAACATAAGACAACATTCACTACCCCTTGGGGAACCTTTTACTACAACATGATGCCTTTTGGTCTAAAGAATGTTGGGGTTACCTATCAAAGAGCTATGACAACCATTTTCCATGATCTTATTCATAGCATTTTGGAGGATTACGTGGATGATATCTTGGTCAAATCTCACACCTTCATGGATCATCTTGCTGACCTAAAGAAAGTCTTTGATAGGTTAGCCCAATATCATCTCATGCTGAATCCCAAGAAATGTGTCTTTGGGGTCACATCTAGCAAGCTTCTCGACTTTATAGTTTCTAAATGAGGTATAGAGATCGACCTCAAAAAGGTCAAGGCTATCTTAGACATGCCTCCTCCCCAGACACTGCAACAACTTTGTACTCTTTAGGGAAAGCTTCAATCCATCTGGCACTTCATCTCCCAGCTTGCAGATAAGTGTATGCCATTTACACATTTACTAAAGAAGGATGAAAAATTCAAGTGGGATCCTTTATGTCAACGTAGCTTCGATTAGCTCAAGCAGTATCTCGCCAATCCCCCTATCTTGGTTCCACCAATTCCTAGTCGTCCCTTCATCTTGTACATATTAGCAATGCCTACTACTCTAGGGGCACTTCTAGCATAGCACGATGACTACGACAGAGAATGAGCCATCTACTATATCAGTAGAACCCTAGTTGGTTATGAACTCAATTACACTCCTATGGAAAAAGCTTGTCTAGCAGTTGTCTTCTCAACTCAAAAGCTTCACCACTACATGCTAAGTCATACCATCCAACTAGTCTCCAAGATAGACCCTCTTAAATACATGCTCTTTAGAACAACACTTATAGGCCATTTGCCCAAATGGGTTATGCTCGTTAGTGAATTTGACATCCAGTATGTGGACAAAAAGGCAATTAAAGGGCAAGCTATAGCAAATCACCTAGCTGATGCACCTCTAGTAGATGCATATCCTTTGATCACAGAATTTCCAGATGAGCATATCTATCTAATTGAAGAACAAACCCCATGGAAACTTTATTTTGATGGCTCATACACATCTCATGGATCAAGGGTAGGAATATTGTTGGTCACACCTCAAGGAGATTACATTCTAAAAGCTTTTAAGCTGCAGTTCCCTAGCACCAATAATATAGTTGAATATAAGGCTCTCATAGCAGGATTAAAGATAGCTATAGAATGGAACATCATTGAGTTACAAATCTTTGGCGATTCTTAGCTCATCATCAAGCAAGTCCTAAATGAATATCAAACCAAAGATGAAAAGCTATTACCCTACAAAGAGCTAGTTGATCAGCTAACCCAGCATTTTACAAAGCTTCAGTTTACACAAGTGCCTTGAATGTAGAACAAAGCAGCAGACGCTATGGCTACTATCAGCTTGCTCTTGGAAATTCCCCAAGTGGCTACGTAGTATGAGTTTTTAGTTGAGCAGCTCCTCACACCTACCTATGCGAATGAGGATTCAAATCGTGTTTACATCTTGGTTGGTCCCCAATCCCCTTGGTACCATGAAATCCACACTTACCTTAAAGATGGTATCATATCCCCTCACCTTACACAAACTCAATGCCAAAACCTCATCCAAAAATCATCCTACTATGTCTTCATAGCCAATACCCTATATCGTTGGGGTTATCACAATACTCTTTCTAGGTGTTTAGACCAAAACGAGGTTGTGATGGCGTTAAAAGAAGTACACTCTAAACTTTGTAGTGCCCACACAAGTGGTATTTTCCTAGCATGAAAAATTCTTAGAGCAGGCTACTATTGGCCTACCATCGAAGAAGACTCCTGTGACTTTGTCAAAAAATGTCTCCCATGTTAGTAGCACACAAATCTCGTGCACGCTCTAGCACAAGATCTACAACCTATTGCACCACTTTGGCCCTTTGCATGTTGGGGCCTTGATCTAGTTGGAATTGTCACACCTCTCTCATCTGATGGACATAAATGGATAATAATAGCTACAAACTATTTCACTAAATGGGTGGAAGCAGTCCTCCTAGTCTTAGCTACAGGAGTTCAGGTCTCCAAGTTCATCTTGTACCACATTGTTTGCCGCTTCGGCATCCCATCCACCATCTTCATCGACGATGGAGGTAACTTTGAAAATCTCAACATGGAAGAACTATGCACTTCCCTCCGCATCCATCACCACTTTTCTAGCCCATATTTCCCACAAGGTAATGGCCAGGCAGAAGCAACTAACAAAACCCTCCTCAAAATCTTAAAGAAAGTTGTCAATGATTTTAGCCATGATTGGCACCTACAAATAAATTGAGCCCTATGGGCTTATCAAACCTCCTTCGATATATCCATAGGCACAACTTCATACTCCCTAGTTTATGGTGCCAAAGCGGTACTACCTATAGAGGTTGAACTTCCCTCCTTGCACATATCTTTGCAAGGGAAAATATCAGATGAAGAATATAGAGTAGCTTGGCTCACCCAGCTAGATCTCTTAGACGAGAAGAGACAACAAGCCTATGATCATCTCACAGTCTACCAAACTTGTCTCGAAAGGAATTTTCACAAGAAGATGCTTCCACAAAACTTTCAGCCAGGCGACATGGTCCTCAAAGAAAACATGAAAGTCCAAGCAGATTGAGAAAATAAAGGTAAGTTTGAACCTACATGGCTTGGCCCTTATGTTGTCACTACTTCCTTCGGCTCCAGAGCCTATCAGCTATCTACACCAGAAGGAGAACTCTTGAATGATCCTACTAACATCATTCATCTCAAGAAGTTATATGCTTGAAGATCTTTGGTATACCCAGCTTTTAAAAAATATAAAAAATAGTAAAGAGAAATAAGTGTCCAATGGTGAAAACTTGGCAATTCAAGCGCCTTGGATAGGTACCTTGGTGAAAACCTGGTAATTCAGCCACCTTGTGTACTAAAGACTAATCCATTATCTATCACTATCTTATCCCTCATTCATCCACTCACCATCCAATAAAACACCTGCTTGTTCCCTTGGTGTTCCAACCAAATATCCAAAATCTAATGAAGCTTGTAAATACCTCCTATACAGCTTGTAAATCTTGTACCAAAGCTTGTATCATACCTTGTATATCCAAATCTCATCCACAACTTGTACCATATTCCAAACTTGTATTATATGCCATCTTGTGTCCCCCCTCTTGTAATTATCCTTGTTTATATTCTCGCTTGTACCATATTCCAGCTTGTAAATAATCTTGTATCCTAGTTTTTACCCTATCACGTGCACACACAAATCCTACTTCACTTAAGCTTTTCACAAAACCCTCAAATTATCCAACTATCCATCTATCACACATTGCAAACATCCAACACACTCTGAAACATTTCCATCTCACAAAACCAACACATGAACAACCTTGTACATTTGTAACATATCTTGGTCTATCAGTACATCCTTTTTAGCTTAGTACCATTGTATCTATCCATCTTTTGTGTCAGTTCATCCTTGATCAGCATCTTGCACAGATTGCACAAATCTTGGTTAGCTATTCCAATGCATCCTTTAGCTAGATCTCCTATCATCAAAGTGGTATCCTTCTCTATTCAGCTTGCCCAATGCATCACTCATCCAAATCCACCAACTTAGGTACTCTCTGATAGATCCTTGCAGGATATAGCTTTCCTCATGTCTCATCTTGGTTCATTAGTACCTCGTCCTACCCATCTCATTGGCAAACGGTTCTCTTTTGGATTTTCACTTTCTTTTGATTTGGAATCTTCCCTTTTGGGTCTTGAAGTATCTTTTCCAAGCAATCTTTTTGTTCCCTCCTCAAGTTTTCCATGATCTTCCATATCATGGTATGCTGTGAATGGGGCACTCTGAGCATCTAGTTTTGATCAAGTCTTTCATTTGTTTCTTTTTTGCTTGTGGGTTACCCAGTGTCGGTTCCACGTTGTTTCCTCCGAGTTTCATGTGTGATGCTGGGGCAATCCTTGTGTGTTTTTTTCAAGTCAGTTTGTCATTCCTTTGGACGGTTGGTGACATGGCCTTGATGCTCTTGGTAACCTAGGAAATTAACCAACAATCCTATAGAAAATCTAGTGCTCAACTACATGGTGGTACTTCTCTTTGAAGTATCCCCCCACTCAAAAAGATTCAATGGATTCCCTTCATCTCCATTATCCCCCATCCATATCCAGGATCTGTCTCTCCTACCCCAGCTTATGCATCAATATCTCTTTGAATCAATCTTCACTTTTAGCTTTAGGGATCCACAATCCTAGTCTTAGGGATTCACCAATCCAATCAATCTACCAAGCCTCATCTTTTGAGATCCATAATCCTAGTCCTAGGGATCTCCAAAGCCCATCTTCTGCCAATTTGACTCTTTGAAATCCTGTTGCATCAGCTTTATAATCCCCTCATCCTTCTCCCTATCCTATATTTATTTTTATAGTGCTCCACTTCTTCATCCTCCACCTTCCCTAAAGTCTAAAGCTTGCTTCCTCTTGTGCATCTGATTCTCCTTTATCATTCTCTTATAGTGAGAGTTTGAGCTAATTCAGCCCCTTCTCTTTGCCAATCTAAGTCTCCTTGCTTATCTTAGATTCTTGTATTTTTCAAGAAGCCGTCGAACCTCATTTTCTCTCTCCACCGCCTTGTTGAGGGGGCATCCCATAGTCTAGTCTCTCCTTCTTATCCAAGACTAGGGCAACTTTGTTGCTAAAACATCTTCCTTATGTCGTTTATATTCAAACTTCTTTGAAATAGTGTTATCTCAACACTATGTCAAAGAGGGGCAAAATGTAGACACCTAAATCCTTTAAAAAAAAAGTATTTTTATTTTCTAAAAAAGTCCTTGATGACATCATCATTTATTATTTATTTATTTATTTAATTAATTTATTTATTTTTATGCCATTAAATCCCTTTATCTTATTAAAAATATTTAATTAAGGAATCCCTCCCAAAAATGTTTAAATCTTATTTAAACATTATTTCCTTATTTATTAATTATTTAATTAATAAATTGACCAAAAATCCCAAAATAAATAATTTATTTATTTTTTGCCCAAAACTTGGCCAATTTTCTTAAGACCACTAACCTCTTCCAAAATCTTCTAATCCTTCTTTAATTTTGATTAAAGGCTAATCCCATCATTTCCTACCCCTAATCCCAACTCAAAATATTTAATTAAGATTAAATTTTAATCCTCGTGTTTATTAAAAATACTTTAATAAATATCTCCTCAATCCAAACCCTTGAAATAAATAAAACTTTATTTATTTCCTAAAAACCTTATTTATCCTCATCCTAAGAAGTTCTAGACTCTTTTAGAAAGTCTTCATCCTCATCCAAAGCCTAGACTCTTCTAGAAGATGTCAATCCTTATCTTTGACCCTAATCCTAATCCCCCCCCTAACCTTGTCACATTCCCTAAACATGGGTTAAGACTTGCTAACCCAAGCCAAAGCCAACAAATATCTCCTTCTTCACCCACCCTCATTAAATGCCATCCACTTGCCCATCTCTAACAAGCCTAATCTAATCTTAACCCAAGCCTAATCCAAGCCTTAATCATTTGCACATTCCTAAGTCAAGCTTAAGACTTTTTTAATCCAACCCAAGTCAAAATATCTCAACTCTCTCACAAATATCCCAACCATAAAACTTTATGAAGCCCACAAAGCCATAAATGACTCTTGCAAGCCCATTCATTGCTCTTACAAGCCATTATGAGGGTCTTTATGAGCTTTGAGCCTCCTTTGTTGACCCCTCAACCCCTCTTGCTCTAACCAATGACCCTGTGACATGTGTCACTCCCCGATTGGCTGTAAGGAAGCACAATTCATGTGCTCTCGTCTCATTCAATCTAAACCTTCCATAAGCTTTCTCCCATCCTTGCATCCTAGCCCTTGATCCCTCAAGCCCTTTGCCTATTCAAGGAATCCTCTCCCAAGCCATTTTAACACAATCACCCATAGTAAAGCCATAATGCCATTTTTGAGATCAAGTTTTTGCATCAAAAATCCATCCATCCACATCCAAATTCCAAGAATCCATTGAAGCTAGTTTGAGTACCTTGAGCATACATCCTAAATCCATATCCAAATTAGACACATCCATAAATCAAGAGAACAATCTCATTGAGAGAGCCCCTTAATGGCTCATATTCTCATTTGAGGGCTTCTCTTTGTCTATCTTGAAGTTTATGTTAATATAGTTAATGTTAATGCTTTTGTTTCATTAAGTTAAGTGTTTCCTTGCCATACTAAATTAGTGTAAACAGTGTCAAAGTGTTGTGAATGTTTTAATTTTTTCAGTTTTTCATGCATACAATTAGATCAAAATATATATGAAGGATTAATTGGTGAAATAAGAATAAGTTTTATCGGTTCGTGATTTGTTAGGAATAAGTTGTCTCAACCTTGGATAATTCCTATTCTTATTATTTGTTTTGTAAAATGTACTTCTTGCAAATAATGTTGATGTGTCAGCATCTTGAATTGTGTATAAGAAGATCATAGCTAAAATGGTTATGATAGATTCCTATGACACGTAAGAGCTATGTTAGGAAGATTCAATGACAAGTGAAGACATGTGGTAACTAATAAATTTGAGTACTGTACACTCTACCCAAATAGTGGAAATTTTTTTAGGGTTCCTAATTTCTCAGAGAATGGTTAAACCCTAATACAGTTACCTATGGGAGTAGCCCTAAAAGTGAAGTGCATGTTATAAGCATTTTTAGGGTTGCAAAGAGGTTAGATGCGAAAAAGTGTATTGTTGGTACTATGAGTTGCTACTAGAGTCTTATGTTGTCATTGTTGAACTTGCATTGCAAGTGTATTATAACCTTGTGTTGAAGATAATACATTGTGCAGGTTTTGGAGGGGTGGGGTTGTTTTATCAAAAGGTATTTCCCCATCGGCAAATCTTTGTGTTATGTGTTTCTTTCTCTGTCTATTTTCTTTATGCTTGCTTGGCTAAAATATTGTTGTTTACATGATATTGAATCTGTAAGTGTAAAAGATTTTAATAGGATTTTCACCATACTTCTCTTAAGAGATTAGTGTAGGAAGCTATTTTTGCACCTGAGTTTCCTTACATGATTCACCCCTCTCCTCTCAGTAACCTAGCCTATCCTATATTTCCAACATATGCTTGGTATTTATGCACATCACATGATTTTTAGATATGTTTATATAACTTGTGTTATCATAGAATACAACAATAGGTTTAGTGATCTCTTCCTTCATTCCTTTCAATAATTTCTTTATCCACACTATGTTATAACAATTAACTATTGCTACTACATATTTAGGTTCAGCTGTAGATTGGGAGATGCAAATTTTCTCCTTTCTTAACCAGGAAACTAGTCTCTTTCCTAGAAAGAAATCTCCACTACTTGTACTCTTTATATCATCAACATTTTCAGCCTAATCTACATTAGTATACACTTTAGTTCAAACTTTTCATTCTTCTTGTAGTACAATTCATAATCCTTTGTTCCTTTTAGGCATCTTAGTATTCTTTTTACAACCATCATGTGATTCTCCTTAGGATTTGTAGAAAGTCTAGCAACAATCCCAACTAATAGTACAATATTTGGTTTTCTATGAATACCATATTGTAGCTTTCCAATCATTGATCTATAAAAGGTTTTATTCACGTCAGTAGAATCATCATTCTTTGAAAGTTATGTCTAGTAGACATGGCTTTTCCTACTGGTCTTGTGTCTTTGATACCAAAAGTCTTTAGTATCTCCTTGATATATTTTTATTGAGTAATGTAGATACCTTTCTTCATTTGATACACTTGCAAGACAACAAAAAATTTGATCTCTCCAAACATAGACATCTCAAACTCTTGCCTCATTTGATCTATAAATGACTTACACAATGCATCCTTTCCTCCAAATATGATATCATCAACAAATATTTTTTCTAATAATAACCTTTTTTTAGATTCAATCTTCAAATAAATATTTCTATTGTCATTTGTCCTTGCAAAACCAAACTTCACTAGATATGTGTGCAACCTTTAATACCATGCAACTTACATTACATATCTCTTTTTTGGGTCAAAAAATCCTTCAGGTTGTTCAATATAGACTTCCTCTTCTAGAATTTCATTCAAAAAATGTAGCCTTGACATCCATTTGGTATACTTTGAATCAATTGTAAGCAACATATGCAAGTAGAGTTTTCACTCCTTCCAATCTTGAAATAGTGGAAAATGTCTCCCCATAGTCAATACCTTCTTCTTGTGCATATTCCTTACAAACTAATCTTTCTTTGTTTCTTGTGACTTCACATTTTTTATTCAGCTTCTTTCTAAATACCCACTTTGTTCCAATAACATTCTTGTCCTTTGGTCTAGGTACCAATTACTAGTTTTGTTCTTCTCTATCTGCTCAATCTTGTCATTCATTTCTTGAATCTAGATTTTATTATCCAAAGCATCCTTCACTGATTTGGGATCAAATTCACATTGTAGACATGTATCATTCCTTAGTCTTTTTTGTGTCATAACTCTAGAGTCTTTGTCTCCAATGATTTGATCAAGTGCATGATGTCTTCTCACATATTTTTCTAGTGTAGGCTTAGGTCTTCATACTTCTTCTTCAAGTTCATCTTGGATATTAACTTTAGGTATCACTTCTTGTATTCTAGCTTGTTCTTTTGGTTGTTAGGAAATCACTTGCTAATGCTTGAAAAGTTCTTCCTTACACTTGGCTTGCACTTTTTGACGCTTGGAACCAATTCCTAATGCTCAATATGCTATCGGTGTAACTTGACATGCACTTGTTGTTGCTTCCTAGAAAATTTCTTATTAGGTTTAGGTAAGGTTCTTGGCTCATCTTTATTAATGTATATAAAACTTCTCTAGTCTTAAGGTTCCTTCTTATATTCAATTTCATTCTTATCTGCATATTCATCAACTTTCACATTAGCACTTTAGAAAACTTTGTTAGTGTTAGAATTCAATCACTTATATGTTTTTCTTTTAGTGGAATATCCTAAGAATATGCCTTCATCACTCTTTGCATCAAGTTTTCCATTCCTATTATCTTGAACAATATATAACACTTTCTTCCAAAAACTTTGAAATATTTCACATTAGGTGCACAATTGTACCATGACTCAAAAGGTGCAATAATTGTACCTTTCTTGACTTATGCTCTATTCAAGATATAAATAGCTATACTTACAACTTCTCTCTAATATTTAGGTGCAACATTATTCTCCATCATAAATGTCCTAGCATAGTCCATGGTTGATATGTTCCTCCTTTTAGCTATACCATTCTATAGACGGGTCCTTAGTGTAGAAATTCATCTCTTGATTCTTCCATTATTGAGAAATGTGTTGGATTCCCTAGATATGAATTCACCTCCTCTATGAGATCTTAGACACTTCAAGATTTTACTTCTCTCCTTTTAAACTCTAGCCAAATACAACTTAAACATTTGAAATGCATCATATTTTTCTTTAAGAAACATCATAGTCATCATTCTAGAGTAGTCATCAACAAATATAATAAAGTATTTGTCACCATAGTATCTTTGTACACCAATAGGTCCACAAAAGTTAGTATGAACCAAATCTAAAATAACATTAGAAGTATAAGTCTTTCTCTTGAAACTCAACTTTTTCATTTTGTAAAAATTTATCTCTTGATTCTTCTATTATTGAGAAATGCGTTGGATTCCCTGGCTATGAATTCACCTCCTCTATGAGATCTTAGACACTTCAAGATTTTACTTGTCTCCTTTTAAACTCTAGCCAAATACAACTTAAACATTTGAAATGCATCATATTTTTCTTTAAGAAACATCATAGTCATCATTCTAGAGTAGTCATCAATAAATATAATAAAGTATTTGTCACCATAGTATCTTTGTACTCCAATAGGTCCACAAAAGTCAGTAATGAACCAAATCTAAAATAACATTAGAAGTATAAGCCTTTCTCTTGAAACTCAACTTTTTTATTTTTCCCAATTGATATTTTTTACACATCATATTATTAGGTTTCTTCAATCATGGTAATCCTCTTACTTTCTTCATCTTACTAATTCTTACCAAATTGTCAAAGTTCACTTGACATTGTGTTTATAAGCATGTATCATCAGATAGGTCTAGATAGAACAAGTTAACTATTTCTCAGTTTTCACTTACAATCAATTCACATAAATAATTTTAGATCTTAGCCTTCTTATGTTGAAATTCATTTTTTTAGCCTAAATTGTTCAACTGTACCATACTCAACAAATTGTAATTAATTCCTTCAAACCAATAAGAATTATCACATCTAATCTTATTAGTAAATTTTATTGATCATTTATCTTTGACAAGACATGGTGCATCATTAACAAACTTAACTCTAGCCAAATACAACTTAAACATTTGAAATGCATCATATTTTTCTTTAAGAAACATCATAGTCATCATTCTAGAGTAGTCATCAACAAATATAATAAAGTATTTGTCACCATAGTATCTTTGTACACCAATAGGTCCACAAAAGTTACTATGAACCAAATCTAAAATAACATTAGAAGTCTTTCTCTTGAAACTCAACTTTGTCATTTTATAGAAATTTATCTCTTGATTCTTCCATTATTAAGAAATGTGTTGGAATCCCTGGCTATGAATTCACCTCCTTTATGATATCTTAGACACTTCAAGATTTTACTTGTCTCCTTTTAAACTCTAGCGAAATACAACTTAAACATTTGAAATGCATGATATTTTTCTTTAAGAAACATCATAGTCATCATTCTAGAGTAGTCATCAACAAATATAATAAATTATTTGTCGCCATAGTATCTTTGTACACCAATAGGTCCAAAAAACTTAGTATGAACCAAATCTAAAATAACAGTAGAAGTATAAGTCTTTCTCTTGAAACTCAACTTTGTCATTTTTCCCAATTGATATTGTTTACACATCACATTATTAAGTTTCTTCAATCATGGTAATCCTCTTCCTAATTCTTACCAAATTGTCAAAGTTCACTTGACATTGTGTTTATAAGCATGTATCATTAGATAGGTTTAGATAGAACAAGTTAACTATTTCTCAGTTTTCACTTACAATCAATTCACATAAATAATTTTAGATCTTAGCCTTCTTATGTTGAAATTCAATTTTTTAGCCTAAACTGTTCAACTGTACCATACTCAACAAATTTTAATTAATTCCTTCAAACCAATAAGAATTATCACATCTAATCTTATTAGTAAATTTTATTGATCATTTACCTTTGACAAGACATGGTGCATCATTAACAAACTTAACTCTACCTCTTTTTATAATGTTCTAAAATGTCAAGCTTATTTTTATTACTAGTCATGTGATATGAGAAACCATTATCAATTATCTATATATCAGCTTTACTCACATATGAAATAAGTGCATTTTTCACATCTTCATTAGAATCATCTTCCACAAAAACATAAACAACTTCTTTATCATTACTATTGGACTCATTATCAATCTCTCCTTCATCAATGTAACAAGACTTCTTACCATTTCCTTTCTGGTATTTGTATCTTTTGTTGTCTTTTCCATCTCTTATTCCTTTGAACTTTTTGTCTTTTCTTTCATCCTTGTCATCCTTGTCAAGACATCTTGCAACAATATGACCAACTTTATTGCATGAAAAATAGATTATAGGGAGTTTACCTTTGAATTTTCCTTTGCTTCTTGGTAGTCTCCTAGCCATTAATTCTTCAAGATCCTCGAGACCATCATCAAAAAATTCACTCTCACTATCCTCATACTTTCCTTTCTTCTTCTTAGACTTTTGTAAAACCAATTGTGACTTGAAAGAAGATTCAATAGTAGGGGTATTGAAATTATCAAAATTTGGCAATTCAAAAGCAGTAAGTCTACCAACCAGAATATCCAAGGTTAGATCATTACCAAGAGTACATCTTAGTACTCATATTTTAAACAACCTAATATCATAAATAAGAAGTAAAGTTCTCAATACCTTTTTGATCATAGTCTCATCACTTATCTTTCCATTAGCTCCTCTAATAGCATTCACAATGTCTTTGGTTCTTCGAACATACTAAGCAATGTTCTCACCATCTACCATCTTCATGTCATCAAAATTTCCTCTCAAGCTTTTTGATTTGGCTCTTAGTACATTCTTATCTCCTCCATAGATCTTTGCAAACTTTTCCCACATCTTCTTTACAGTATTACAGTCCTTTATGTTATTAAACTCTGAGTAACTTAGAGAAGATGCAATCTCCAACATTACATTATTGTGCTCTTATTTCTCCTTTATCTAATAGGTTGTCATAGGATCATGTACTATCACACATTAATTTTGTAAGTAGAATACTACTCAATCTCCAATTCTAGAAATGCATAACTTCATCAAACTTTTCCATGTAGGGAAGTTCTCCTTGTTTAACTTGGTATCTCCATTCTATACATCTTTATCTTTATCTTTAAGTACCTTCAAACTTTTCACTACAAGCATTACTTCTTTGATACCAATTGTTAGACTAATTTAAAATAACTAAGAGGGGGTAGGGGGATGGGGTAGGGTGAATTAGTTATCCTCAAGTCCAAATGTACCAATTAAACTTTTGAACTCATCAAATAACTTAGATCTAATCTTTAATCTGCTTGGTCTCTATCCAAATTATCAGTAACATAAACTTGCAATCTACTATCCCAAAAAAAACTCTCAACAAAACATCTCAAATAACATCCACACAAGTAAAATACTAGGATTAAAATGGAAACCCAATTTGGGAAAAACCACTACTAACATGTCACCAGTTTTTCACTCTTTTAAAGTGATCTCTGTTAGGAGCCTACCTTGTTAAAGGTTACAATACACACTATTAGGTGTGACCCTATTAAAGGATTTAATCATCTTATTAGGAGTCCCCTTGTTAGAGGACTTAATAATATTACAATAGAATGTCACCTTGATTAAAGGATTTACAAATGATTTCTAAGTCAACCTTGATTAAAGGATTTTAATTGATACAATGGTTAGAAAGTAACATCATTTTGATCTGATAAATAAAACCTGCTTTGAAAATACACATCACAATGTAGCTCATCTACTAACCCTCTAACTAAACTCCATTCATGTCTCCATCACTCTCTCTGATCTTTTTGGAAAATCCTTCAAGCAATCACCCTTCACCTCAACTTCTCCTTCTTCTTCAAAACCTTTTGCTCTGATTTGCAAAACAACAACTTCTAATCTCTATTAGGTTAATCCTCATGCCTCCTTAAATAGGAAACTTTGATCTTTTTCCACTTAAATACCACTGTTGATCTTAGGTTTAGGTCAAATTCATCGAATCCTTCCATAATTTCATTTCATCCATTTCTTTCTAGAAACTTATCACAACTTCTCTTTGAATCCATGACTAGAAATGCTCAAACATAATTTCTCTTGCATCAAATAATCCATCTCATCAATCCTTATCTTCAATATGCTTTACATGTTTCAAGAATTCAATTGTGTTGATTGGGAATTTTGATTCCTTGACAAAATATCAATGTTGTCACTCGATCAATATTGTGTCCCTCAACCTCGATCATCATTAGATAACTTGTTCATCACTAACCATCTTTCTTGGCTTACACTAACTTTTACTGGTCCAACTTTTTTGATACTCTATCTTTATTGGTGCTCAGTCGATGCTATATTTGCTTAGCTTCTGTTGTTCACTTGGTTGACATTATCACAACTCGACTTCAAATATAAGTTCATTAATATTTTTGTTTGAATTTCAATTTAGCCTATTAATTTGATCTTTCATTGATCATATCTTATAGGCTTCAACTCAACTATCATCTCTAGGGTATGTGTAGGATCATGGTGTACCAAAAAGTGGCAATTTGAAAAATATGTAGTTCTAAAATGCCTAAAAGCATTTCCAAATCTATTCCAACTTTTTTTCCACATATCATAACACCAAAAAAGAAAATTAATACCTTTATAAGGCCTAGTATATCTTTGGATACTAACCCTACATGGTCAACTTAAAAAATGTCCCAAAAATGTACTCTTGGCCTATTCTTGTGTGTTTTTTACTTCAAACATGTATCTGACGACTTTTTTCTTACCCAAATTTGATGAAACAAAAAGGGTTTCTTAAGAATGCTCTTAGATTTCCATAACTATATTGTTTGTCAAATTATGAGTTTAGTAAGTAATTATTACTTATTTTATGATGGTATTATGTATAAACTATTGATTGACACACTGATAGAAAAATAAATATAACTTTCAAATGATACAACATTCTTGAAATCCAAAAGATGCATCACATTCTATGTCTCTTTTCTACAAGGAAATAAATAAAAATTAAATTTTGTTGAGTTTTGAATTATTTAAGATGGTTAGACATGAGAGTTTTTTATTCCAAAAATAATATAGTAGAAAATTCATAGTTAATTAATTATTTAGAATAAAAATACCCAAAAATATGTGTCACATCGAAGCATGAGTCTACTTCTTATATCTAGAATCTTATTGAAAAATATTATTATTTGATTTTGATTAGGGTGGTCTGACATACATCTACTTCTTATTTTTGTCCTAAAATTTTTGTACTGTTGCATTAAATTTCAAAATTTTGACCAATCAATTTTTTTATTTTTTAAGATAAGGCCTAGTATTTTAGAAACTAAATTCAATTTCTTATAGATTCTTTTCTCTTACCTTTTTGATAGAAATTTTATAAAAAGTTGAAAATTGTACATCAAGTTGACATAACCTTGATTATTTGACTTTGCATTACCACTTAAGGGCATAGTTTGGTTGATCATGATCCTACACATACCCTCCACCTAGTATTATGATTAAACAACACATTATTTTCTCAAAGTCCAATTGATCAAGTGCCCATTGTAACTTCTTGTAACTCAAAATTTCCACTATGTCTTTTCCTTATCTCTTCTTTTCGAATCCTCTTCATTGATCATCTTGATATGACACTCTACTCAAGTAGCAACTGTCTCACCAATAAGGTTTGACATCAATGAAAACATAATTTTTTTTCCAATTTTAGTTTCCAACATTTGCATACAAAGTCTTTAATTACAACAATAAGGCTACATAAATTCTTTATCTCATGAGCATATTGTATTTGTTTATTTGAATGTTGTGTTTTGTGCAATTTGGTATTTGTGTTTTATCTTCTACTTTACATAACATAATAAATATATATTAATTTATGGTATTACAAGAAGCCTATACATATTTTAGAGGCATTATATATATTTATATTTTCCTACGAGGATTTAATGATAAAAAGATCTAATTATATATTTTTAAATATGTCAGTGACTTAGAAAATGGGGAGTACAAAAACCTATGAGTCATTGATATTTTAGATAAAAGTAAATTAGTTTCATGCATTCACCTACCTTTGAGCTATCCATAAACTTTTTTCTTGAATGGAATATAGCAATAACAATGGAGTAATTGATACGTACAAACATTGTTTCTCAAAAATATTAACTCACAACCTTTTTGGGTTATTGAATTTTCCTAAATATGGATGACACATGGGTGAAATTTTAAAGTTTCATCACACAACAAATCAACCTATCAATACAATTGTATTCAAGTATTTGCAACTAATAGTTATGTTGCATCAACCATAAATTCATTATAGCTACATTAGATATTTTGTGTAATTTTTTAAACTAAGATTATCCACTAAATACAAATGTAACATCACTTTAGAGCCAATTTATCTTACAAAATGGAGAAAAAAATGCTTGCACAAGTCCATATATAAATGATGATTTAAAATTGTAAAAATACATTTTTAGATCTAAATACTACTTTCAAAAAATATGAAGTTTTGATAGTTTATTCAATATTTATGTTTATAGAACACTAAAAGTGGGTCATCGACATCAAAATATAGAGTTGATCATCATGTCAAGAAAAAAATTTAAGTTTCTTAAAACAGGATGCACCAAAGAGCTTAAATGACAACTAACATAATTTTTTTCTAAAAAATATTCAATAGTTATAGTTGAGACTAGCAATGAAATCCTATCAAAATAGTTATATTTTTAGTAATTATTAAATTAGGGAAAAAAATTCTCCATGCACTAAAGTTTCAAGTTTTAAAAATATATAAAAGTTGAAGGAAATAAATTACTATACAAATAGGGGCATTCCACTTTCTTCAAATTTTAAAATTTAATTAGAAACTAAAATATTATTTTATATTTTAATTGCACATAAATATTTTTAAATCTTTTTTCAAAATGTAAATATAAAATACACTAAAATATACATTTAAATAACTTACATCATTAAAAAATTAATCATTCTAGGATAATTCAAGTTAAAATGTTAGATTACTATTGATTATTTCCTTATAAAGTGTGATACAACTTTGAACTTTTAGATTCACATAATTTATATTGTTCTTACCATTTAGTGAATGCAATTCATCATAGTTCATAGACTCAAACTTATTTTATACATGAACAATTAAATGTCATGTCTTAAAGCACTAATAGTTAAACATAAAAGAAATGATGTTAGTTATTTGATACATTGGTGGATTTATGATAGTTGGCAAGGCCAATTCCGTTGTAATAATTTTGGAGCTTATCACACCATTAAACTAGCTTATATATACTTTTATATATATATATATATATATATATATACTTGAGAAGGATGACTCTCAACATTATATATATATATATATACTCGAGAAGGATGACTCTCAACATTTTATATATATATATATATAAGTATATATAAGCTAGTAGCAGTCGCCACGAATATGGAAGATATGATAATAATTTTAATATTATATATATATATATATATATATATATATATATATATATATATATATATATATATATATATATATATATATATATATATATATAAAAGTATATATATCTAAGTTTAACCCTAACCCTAACTCTAACTCTAACTCTATCTCTAACTTTAATTCTCCCCCTAACCCTAACCTTAACCCTTTATAATCCTAAATTTAATGCTAATTCTAACCCTAACCCTAATTCTAGCACTAACCTTAAGCCTTCCTATAACTCTAATCCTAACTCTAATTCTAACTCTAATGCTAATTCTAACCCTAAATCTAACCCTAATTTAAACCCATATTCTAACTCTAACCCTAACTCTAATTCCAACTCTATCTCTAACCCTAACCCTACCCCTACCCCTAATTCTAACCCTAACCCTAACTCTAACTCTAACTCTAACCCTCACTATAATTATAACTCTAACTCTAATTGTAACCCTAACTCTAACCTTAATCCTACTCATAATCCTAATCCTAACACTATATATAATGCTAATACTAACCCTAACACTATATGTAACTCTAACTCTAATCCTAACCCTAATTCTAATCATAAACCCAATCCTAATTCTAACCCTAACTCTAACTCTAAACCTAAATCTAACCCTAAAGCTAGCCCTAACTCCAGCCCTAACCCTAAATCTAACCCTAACCCCAACTCTATCTCCAACTTTAACTCTAGCTTGATCCCTAACTCTAACTCTAATTCTAACCCTAACCCTAACCCTAACCCTAGCCTCAATTCTAGCCCCAATTATAACCCTAACACTAACACTAAAACTAACAGTAATTATAACCCTAACCCTAATGCTAACCCTAACTCTAACCATAACCCTTATGCTAACCATAATCCTAGCCCTAATTCTAACCCTACCTCTAACTCCAACTCTTGTTCTAATTCTAATTCTATCTCTAAATCTAGCTCAAATCCTACCTCTAAATCTAACCCTAACCCTAACCCTAACTTTATTTGTAACCCTAATTCTTTCCCTAACCCTAATTATTACCCTTACCCTAACTCTAGCTCTAACTCAATATGTAACCTTAATTCTAACTCTAACTCTAATAGTAACTCTAATTCTACTCCTAATCTTAACCCAAACCTATATAACCCTAACTCTAACCCTAATTCTAACCCTAACCCCAATTCTAGCTCTAACCCTAACCTAATTGTAAACCTAACTATAACTCTGTTCCTAACTCTAACCCTAACTATAACTCTAACTCTAATTCTTACCCTAACCCTAACCCTAACCCTAACCCTAATTCTAACCCTAGCTCTAACTCTAATGCTAATTCTAATCCTAACCCTGATTCTTACCCTAAATCTAACTCTAACTCTAACTCTAACCCTAACTCCAACTCTAACTTTATCCCTAATTCTAACCCTACCTCTAATTCTAACCCTAACTCTAACTTTGACACTTTTTGTAACCCTAACCCCAATATTAACCCTCACCCTAACTTTGACTATAAACCTACCCCTAATCCTAACCCTAACACTATATATAACTCTAACTCTAATGCTAACCCTAATATTAATCCTAATCCTAGCCCTAACTCTTACCCTAACCCTAAATCTAATAAGGTAACTTTAACCCTAACCCTAATCTAACCCTGATCACAATTCTATCTCTAACTTTAACTCTAACTCTAACTTGAACCCTAACTCTAACTCTAATTCTAACTCTAACTCTAATTCTAATTCTAACTCTAACTCTAATTCTAATTCTAACTCTAACTCTAATTCTAATTCTAATTCTAACTCTAATTCTAATTCTAATTCTAATTCTAATTTTAATTCTAATTCTAATTCTAATTCTAATTCTAATTCTAATTCTAATTCTAATTCTAATTCTAATTCTAATTCTAATTCTAACTCTAACTCTAATTCTAATTCTAACTCTAATTCTAATTCTAACTCTAATTCTAATTCTAACTCTAATTCTAATTCTAATTCTAACTCTAACCCTAACTCTAATTCTAACCCTAACCCTAATCTAACCCTGATCACAATTCTATCTCTAACTTTAACTCTAACTCTAACTTGAACCCTAACTCTAACTCTAATTCTAACTCTAACTCTAATTCTAATTCTAACTCTAACTCTAATTCTAATTCTAACTCTAACTCTAATTCTAATTCTAATTCTAACTCTAATTCTAATTCTAGTTCTAATTCTAATTCTAATTCTAATTCTAATTCTAACTCTAACTCTAATTCTAATTCTAACTCTAATACTAATTCTAACTCTAAGTCTAACTCTAATTCTAATTCTAACTCTAATTCTAATTCTAATTCTAACTCTAACCCTAACTCTAATTCTAACCCTAACCCTAATCTAACCCTTATCACAATTCTATCTCTAACTTTAACTCTAACTCTAACTTGAACCCTAACTCTAACTCTAATTCTAACTCTAACTCTAATTCTAATTCTAACTCTAACTCTAATTCTAATTCTAACTCTAACTCTAATTCTAATTCTAATTCTAATTCTAATTCTAATTCTAATTCTAATTCTAACTCTAATTCTAACTCTAATTCTAATTCTAACTCTAATTCTAATTCTAACTCTAACTCTAACTCTAACTCTAACTCTAATTCTAACTCTAATTCTAATTCTAACTCTAATTCTAATTCTAATTCTAATTCTAATTCTAACCCTAACTCTAATTCTAATTCTAACTCTAACTCTAATGCTAATTCTAACTCTAACTCTAATTCTAACTCTAATTCTAACTCTAACTCTAACTCTAATTCTAACTCTAACTCTAATTCTAACTCTAATTATTTCTCCATGTTGATGTGAGAACATTATATATTGTTGAATTTTTAATAATGCTAATGCAATTTTTATTGCAATGATTAAGAATTGTAATCAATAAATCTCCCTATCATTCTAACCCTAACCCTAATTTAACACTAATTTAACTCTAATTCTAACCCTAACCCTAATTTAACCCTGATCACAATTCTATCTCTAACTTTAACTCTAACTCTAACTTGAACCCTAACTCTAACTCTAATTCTAACTCTAACTCTAATTCTAATTCTAACTATGACACTAATTCTAATTCTAACTCTAACTATAATTCTAATTCTAATTCTAATTCTCATTTTAATTCTAATTCTAATTCTAACTCTAAGTCTAACTCTAATTCTAATTCTAACTCTAATTCTAACTATAATTCTAATTCTAACTCTAATTCTAACTCTAATTCTAATTCTAACTCTAATTCTAATTCTAATTCTAATTCTAACCCTAACTCAAATTCTAATTCTAACTCTAACTCTAACTCTAATTCTAACTCTAACTCTAATTCTAATTCTAACTCTAATTCTAACTCTAACTCTAATTCTAATTCTAACTCTAATTCTAACTCTAATTCTAACTCTAACTCTAACTCTAATTCTAACTCTAACTCTAATTCTAACTCTCATTATTTCTCCATGATGATGTGAGAACATTATATATTGTTTAATTTTTAATAATGCTAATGCAATTTTTATTGCAATGATTAAGAATTGTAATCAATAAATCTCCCTATCATTAAGGAATCCATTTAGACTTATGATTTTCTTTCTTAATTAATATATTTAGTAGCCACATATATAATCTAATTAAATAATCACAATATAAAATAAATATATGATTCGTTTATTTTAAATTAATCACTAACTTTAATAAAATAGAAATTTTATTGATAAGGTGAACTTCTTGTCCGCATCAACGATTAAATTTAATCATGAAACATTAAAAATATAAATATTTTGAAACATGCAAATATAAAACTATTATGAAACATACAAATCTAAACATGGAAACCAAAAGTATTTTGAAATATGCAAATCTAAAACTAATTCTTACCCTAACCCTAACCCTAATTCTAACCCTAGCTCTAACTCTAATGCTAATTCTAATCCTAACCCTGATTCTTACCCTAAATCTAACTCTAACTCTAACTCTAACCCTAACTCCAACTCTAACTTTATCCCTGATTCTAACCCTACCTCTAATTCTAACCCTAACTCTAACTTTGACACTTTTTGTAACCCTAACCCCAATATTAACCCTCACCCTAACTTTGACTATAAACCTACCCCTAATCCTAACCCTAACACTATATATAACTCTAACTCTAACACTAACCCTAATTCTAATCCTAATCCTAGCCCTAACTCTTACCCTAACCCTAAATCTAATAAGGTAACTTTAACCCTAACCCTAATCTAACCCTTATCACAATTCTATCTCTAACTTTAACTATAACTCTAACTTGAACCTTAACTCTAACTCTAATTGTAACTCTAACTCTAATTCTAATTCTAACTCTAACTATAATTCTAATTCTAACTCTAACTCTAATTCTAATTCTAATTCTAACTCTAACTCTAATTCTAACTCTAATTCTAATTCTAATTCTAATTCTAATTCTAACTCTAACTCTAATTCTAATTCTAACTCTAATTCTAACTCTAATTCTAATTCTATCTCTAATTCTAATTCTAATTCTAACTCTAACCCTAACTCTAATTCAATCCCTAACCCTAATCTAACCCTGATCACAATTCTATCTCTAACTTTAACTCTAACTCTAACTTGAACCCTAACTCTAACTCTAATTCTAACTCTAACTCTAATTCTAATTCTAACTCTCACTCTAACTCTAACTCTAACTCTAACTCTAACTCTAACTCTAACTCTAATTCTAATTCTAATTCTAATTCTAATTCTAATTCTAATTTTAATTCTAACTCTAACTCTAATTCTAATTCTAACTCTAATTCTAATTCTAATTCTAACTCTAATTCTAATTCTAACTCTAACTCTAACTCTAACTCTAACTCTAACTCTAACTCTAACTCTAACTCTAATTCTAACTTTAATTCTAATTCTAACTCTAATTCTAATTCTAATTCTAAACCTAACTCTAATTCTAATTCTAACTCTAACTCTAATTCTAACTTTAATTCTAACTCTATTTCTAACTCTAACTCTAACTCTAATTCTAACTCTAACTCTAATTCTAACTCTAATTATTTCTCCATGATGTTGTGAGAACATTATATATTGTCGAATTTTTAATAATGCTAATGCAATTTTTATTGCAATGATTAAGAATTGTAATCAATAAATCTCCCTATCATTCTAACCATAACCCTAATTTAACCCTAATTTAATCCTAATTTAACTCTAATTCTAACCCTAACCCTAATTTAACCCTGATCACAATTCTATCTCTAACTTTAACTCTAACTCTAACTTGAACCCTAACTCTAATTCTAATTCTAACTCTAACTCTAATTCTAATTCTAACTCTAACTCTAATTCTAATTCTAATTCTAATTCTAATTCTAACTCTAACTCTAATTCTAAGTCTAACTCTAATTCTAATTCTAACTCTAATTCTAACTCTAATTCTAATTCTAACTCTAATTCTAACTCTAATTCTAATTCTAAACCTAACTTTAATTCTAATTCTAACTCTAACTCTAACTATAATTCTAACTCTAACTCTAACTATAATTCTAACTCTAATTCTAACTCTAACTCTAATTCCAACTCTAACTCTAATTCTAACTCTAATTCTAACTCTAACTCTAACTCTAATTCTAACTCTAACTCTAATTCTAACTCTAATTATTTCTCCATGATGATGTGAGAACATTATATATTGTTGAATTTTTAATAATGCTAATGCAATTTTTATTGCAATGATTAAGAATTGTAATCAATAAATCTCCCTATCATTAAGGAATCTATTTAGACTTATGATTTTCTTTCTTAATTAATATATTTAGTAGCCACATATATAATCTAATTAAACAATGACAATATAAACTAAATATATGATTCGTTTATTTTAAATTAATCACTAACTTTAATAAAATAGAAATTTTATTGATAAGGTGAACTTCTTGTCCGCATCAACGATTAAATTTAATTATGAAACATTAAAAATATAAATATTTTGAAACATGCAAATATAAAACTATTATGAAACATACAAATCTAAACATGGAAACCAAAAGTATTTTGAAATATGCAAATCTAAAACTAATGTAAAACATGCAAATGTAAAACTAAATTGAAACATGCACATTAAAAATCTGCAAAAGAAATGTATTATCAAATATCTAAATCAAAAAGTTTTTGAATCCTAAATCTAAATCAAACATACAAGGCTAAACTATATGAAACTTTAATCTACTCCTGTTAAAAAACTCTAATTGCTCCAATAATTTCTATCTCTTCCTCTCTGCAAAAACACAAAATGAAAATGAAATAAAGAGCATTTGTTTTATAATTTATGAGAGAACCCTCATATCTCCGAATAGATTTCTTTTGACTCTATTATGATGCAGATAGAAGTAGGAGGAAAATTGGCAACAAGTAGAGTATACAATGTTTTGGTGACTTTTATACTAAGTAGATGCTCCTAACCCTTTTATTGTACAAATAATACTATCCATGTAGTTTATTTTGTAATTTGAGAATGATGGGTGTTTGAGGCTATTAAAAAAATGGCAAGTTTCCCCTTTCAACTATGTACATTCACTAAATTTTTAAAACCAATGAAAAGATATTAGTTTTGGTATATTGATACTTTTGTTTGCACATATACAAATTATAGTGTATGCTAAGTGTTAATATTCAACAGAGATGTTTAATAATGCTACATATGATTGAATTTATCAAATGCAACTAACATTTCTTAATTCATCTTATGTCAAGCTATTTTTTATTTCAAGATAATTAAAATATTAGGTTTGTGCGTTAGGTAATGCATGACTAGTTTATGAAATTGTCAAGTAATACATTGCATCTTTATATATACATATATATATATATATATATATATATATACATATATATATATACATACATATATATATATATACATACATATATATATATATACATACATATATATATATATACATACATATATATATATATATATACATACATATATATATATGTACATATATATATATATATGTATGTATATATATATATATGTATGTATATATATATATATGTATGTATATATATATATATGTATGTATATATATATATATGTATACATACATATATATATATATACATACATATATATATATATACATACATATATATATATATATGTACATATATATATATGTATGTATATATATATATACATGTATATATACATATATATATATATATACATGTATATATACATATATATATATATATATACATGTATATATATATATACATACATATATATATATGTATGTATATATATATATATGTATGTATATATATATATATGTATGTATATATATATATATGTATGTATATATATATATGTATCTATCTATATATATATGTATATATACATATACATACATACATACATACATACATATATATATATATATATATATGTATGTATGTATGTATGTATGTATATGTATATATACATATATATATATATAGATACATATATATATATACATATATATATATATATATATATATATGTATATCTATATATATGTATACATACATATATATATATATACATACATACATATATGTATATATATATGTATATATATATATATATATATATGTATGTATATATATATACATACATATATATATATATGTATACATATATATATGTATATATATATGTATACATATATATATGTATATATATATGTATACATATATATATGTATATATATATGTATACATATATATATGTATATATATATGTATACATATATATATGTATATATATATGTATACATATATATATATATGTTAGGTAATGCATGATAAGTGTTTGAAAAAAGGAAATAACATACATTTTTTATTAGTAAATGGCCGTTTCAAAATTTTATTAAATTATAAAGTTATTACATAATTTTTGCCATGTTCAAAGTGTAGGCACTAGGGGAAAAGAATAGGGAAGAAAACCCCTAGTCTAGCCTAGGAGAGGGGAAATTTCCTCCAATACAAATATTTAGAGGGCGTACCCTCCATTTATAGTGGCCAAAATAGATGGTAAATGTGGCATACCAAATTTTACAAGTGCCTCTAGGTGAGGAGTTGTAGCTGACATATAAGCCCTTAAAAAAAGTTTAAAACAATGGGTTGGAGAATAACATAAAGAGTAACTAGAGAGCATTGGGTGACAAGTGCCTATTTGATGGTATAACATATATGGAGCCTTGCAAAACTAAGAAAAAAAGAAGAAAAACACATCCATGGTGGAAGGGAGGGTTAAAGGTTTCCCCTACCTAAAAATTTTGAAATCATTTGTCAATGTAGATAATAATCGAAGGCCTAGAACAAAACAATAAAAATGATATGAAACAAAATATCTCCATATCCATATTGGCACTTGAAATGATGTTTCTCATAAGGGGATATACTAGCATGTCCACATTATTGGGGACATACTTCAAAGAATACATACACTCAATTCAACATCATAATTATGATATAGAACTTAAAACCTAGATGAAAGCAGAGAGAATCTCCATTGAGAAATCATAAAACTAGGCCCAACTTAGTTCAAAGTATCACATACTAGGATAGAAGAGAAATAATTATCACAACCTTACAAAATATCCAAAAATAAAACCAAAATATTACTAAGAAGAATATATATTTTCAATATATAGCAAGAAGATATTAGATCTAGCGTACTCCAAATCTATGTCATAGAAATTGAGCCATTATAAACATGAAAATACATCATCACCTTAGGAGTTTTAATTTAAATTAGAGCTATACTGAACGTCCTTAGCCTTTTAATAAATCAATAAGAAGATTGTATTGTTATAACGGGACCTAGTTCCCATAAGATATATTCTCATAATCAAAGCATATAACAAGAGGACTTAAAATTGATGCATAAGAGCCTACCTAGGGGAGGAGAGGGGGAAGACACCCTCGTGCTTAAATATGGACATAGAAGAATCCTTAGGGGAGGAGCCTCAATAGGAAGACTCCTAAGTGAAATATCCAGGAGTATCTAGAATGTAACAAGGTGAAAAACTAATGAGAGCATTCTTCCTTTATAACAATTCAATAGATAATTCATAACTCAACTAGGTCCTAAATTTAAGTAATGCAATTGATATGGGGTGTGGAAAGGGGTATGGGGATAAGGGCTCCTTATGAACCAATATTCAAATTAAGGGATTCAACTTTTTTTTAGGATGACCAACATTTCTTCTAAGAATCTACCAAATCCCCACAACAATGAATATATAAATTTATAATGAAACTCATAAAACTTCATCCACAACAAGGGGATCCATAAAACATTTCAGTACTAGAGAAAGGCCAAAATATATAGCTTATTTTGATAACAATAAAAATAATAGGGCAATCTAATCCAAAACTGAAGTACTTGCATCAAAGATGAATATATAGACTTTGTTGAACAAGGAGATATAAAGACATGCATACTTCCATAGTTGAGTTTAATGCCAATTTTTTTTTGTAACGTAACCCAAATATAGAGGCACCAAAAGATGACAATAAATCTAAACCATTTATCTTTTAGGTAAAATGATGCAAGGGAAGGTAAGAAACAATTAGGGCTAGAGGCTCACCTGATTTATCATCCACCTTGTTGAGTTAACAATATGGAAGAAAACACATAGAACAACACCAAGGAGAGAGAAAACAAAGATCCTTATTGATTCATAAAATATCAAAAAATATACCTAGTTGTAAGGCCTTTTGAGTTACAACCAATGCAATGATAAAAAATACATCAAAATGTATCCAACATGATCAAGTTACGATCAAACATCTAGACTCTAGCTCACTAACTTCTACAATCCTCCTACTTGATCTCTTTCCGAAACCTAAACCAGACCCACTACTTAGACTTGCCAAAACAACTTACAAAATGTTCTAGATATTTGCATAAGAGAAGGTCAACTTCATAATATCCTATATGCATCCCAAGGCATGATCCTTGCATTAAATTTACAACACAAACTAAATAAATAAGTCAACTTTCACTAAGAACCAAGCATAGACAAAATCGATCAAAGAAGGAACTGAATATCAAAAGAAACCACCAGGACCACTCAGAACATGAAAGAACTCAATGATCATAGGATCTTGACCAACATAGGAACTTGGTCGATATTGAAGCTCAACAATACTGATGCTTGACAACAACTACAACTTGGAAAAAACTGACAGAAAGAAAAAAATAAGCATAATCTCAAGACAACCCAAGATGCTCTTGTATTAGATAATCAGAGTTGAATGAAATGATTCTCCTAAATCATGAAGACATCACAACCTAAGATGAATCCAACTCATATTGAGAAATCCATGTAGCATCTTCAACTAGTTTGTTCTTCCACTTTACCAAATATTCATCATAACCTTTTCCTCTTGTGCTCTTACCAAATCTTTGATCCAATACATGTTCAATCTCTTCAATCTATTTGTTAGGATAATCACATGGTGCAACAACTTTATCTTCTAATTCATAATACTCATATAAATTAGAAATATTAAATATAGGAGACATATCCATGTAATGAGGTAACTCAATTTCATAAGTATTACCAATGTCAAACTTCCTCAATATTCTACAAGGACCAAACTTCTTCATTTTCACATTATTGTATGTACCAATAGGAAATCTACCCTTCTTCAAATGAACCATCACCTCATCACCAACTTCAAAAACATGATATCTTCTAGACTTGTTTGCACTCTCCTTATAATTTGGATTACTTTTTTCCAACCTCAATTTAGTTTTCTCATGTAAAGACTTCATAACATTAGAAAATATTTCTCCTTCAACAATTATTTTCTCTTCACCAATGATATCCCTCAGATATGATATACCTCTAGGTTGTATTCTAGTAACAATATGAAAAGGTGTCTTCCTAGTAATCTTACTCATAAAATTATTATATTCAAACTCAGCTTGTACCAATACCATATCCCATTTACTAAGTTTTATCTCCAACTAAACATCTTAGTAAATTACCCAAGCTTCTATTTACAACCTCCATCTGTCTATTTGTCTAGGGATGGAATGCATAACTAAACTTCAGCTCAATATTCATTTTCTTCCACAAAGTCTTCCAAAAATAACCAACAAATTTGCTATCTCAATTAGAGATAATGCTTCTAACAACCCATGCAATCTAAAAATATTTTTGAAGAAAATCTATGTAACATGAACTCTATCAAATTTCTTCTTACATGGTATGAAGTGCACCATCTTAGAAAATCTATCCACAACAACGAAAGCAGAATCATACCCTCTTGCTATCTTAGGTAAGCCAAGAAAAAAAATCCATACTAAAGTCACTCCAAGGTTTCTCAAGAAAAATAGGTGTATATAATCTAGTATTCTGACTTACTCCCTTTGTAACTTGACAAACTCCACAAAAATTTACAAACTTTTGAACATCCTTATACATTGGTGACCAATAATAATCATCTTTAAGAAAACTCAATGTCTTATCAATACCAAAGTGTCCATCCAATCCACCATAATGCTTCTCCTTAATATATTAATTCTCATATAACTTCTTGGTATACACAACCAAATTCCTTTGAAAAAGATAACTTCATGATTAAAATATTTTTTATACTTAGTTGATTTGATAGATTTTTTGCTCTACACTCTCTCTACTCCTCAAAAACATTAGGGTCAGTATCACAAAAATCCTTAATCTTATCAAAGAAAATAAATTCATCCTTCATCTAGGTAAATAAAGAACACCTTCTTCTGAATGCATCTACAACATATTTAGTGACTCCACTTTTATGCTTTATCACAAATGTGAAATTCTACAAGTACTCAACCTATGTCATATGTCTTTGATTCAATTTACATTGACTTCCCAAAATACTATGATACGTTATGATCAGTATAAAACACAAATTCTTTAGGAAGAAGATAATGTCTCCACTTCTTCAAGGCTTGAATAATAACACAAAACTCTTGATCATACACATAATACTTCTTTTTAGTATTATTCAACTTCTCACTAAAGAAAAAAATAGTTTTACCTTCTTGACTCAACACAACTCCTATTGCACTACCACTTGCATCACAGTCAACATGAAATACCTTATTGAAATCAAGTAAAGCTAATATAGGTAACTCAACAACCTTTTGTTTCAAAGCTTCAAACATCTTATCAGCTCCATGTGTCCACTTGAAATTGTTTTTTATCTCCTCTCATAATGTCACCCATAACATTACAAACAAAACTGAAATTCCTTATGAACTTTTTGTAGAAACTAGCTAACCCATGAAATAATCTTACCTCACTCACATTCTCTAGTTTAATTCATTCAAGAATTTATTTAACCTTCTTAGAATCCATCTTCAAACCATCAACTAAAATCACCAATCCCAAATACACAATCTCCTCTTGCATGAATGAAAACTTCCTCAAATTAATCAATAATTTATCCTTCTTCAATCATTGCAACACTTGCTTATTATGCTCAAGATCTTATTCCTTAACCTTATTGAATATTAGAATGTCATCCAAATAAACAATCAAAAACTTACCCAAGAACCTCTTTAGAAGCTCATTCATCAACCTCATGAAAGTACTTAGTGCATTAGTAACACCAAAAGGCATAACCAACCAATCATACAAACCATATTTTGTTTTAAAAGAAGGCTTCCACTTATCACCCTCTCTAATTCTGATATGATTATAACCACTCTTCAAATAAATCTTGGTAAAGTATTTTTATGCTCTCAAAAAATCCATTATGTCATCCATCCCTAGAATAAGAAACCTATAGTTCACTGCCATCTTGTTTTTAGCTTTGGAATTAGTATACATTCTTCATTCTCTATTCTTCTTAGATGCTAATACAATAGGTACAATGCATAGACTCAAGCTTTCTCTGATCAAACCTTTATGCAATAACTCAAGCGCTAGTTTGTTAAGTTCTTCATTCTCAGTAGTTTTTAATATATATGGTGCTTTATTTGGAAAATTAGCTCTAGGAATCAGATCCATACAATGACTTATACTCCTTGTGGGTGGTAAACATCAAGTATATCTTTGCAAAAATCTCCTGGTATTCATTAAGAAAAATTTCAATATCTACTAGTACTCAGCTATCATTTTCATCTTTTTTTTACACTTGACTTCTACTATATTCTATCACTCGTCCATTACTATTTTATGTTACTTGGCCATTACTATCACAACTCGATCCTCTAGGAATTACAAAAAAGAAAACTTTGTTCCTCTTCATGTCTTTCTCAAATTCTTTCCCACTAATAATGCAAACTCTAACACTAGTTCAATTTACCTCATCTAGGAATTCAATCAAAGAAAACAATGTTTTCTTTCTTCTATTCACCCAAAGAGTATATTGATTCAATCTGCCATCATGCACAACATGTCTATCATATTACCAAGGTTTACCCAATATAATTTATGACAACAATCCATAGAGATAATATCACACAAAACTTTATCAAAGTAGTTTCCAATCTTAAATTTTACAACACATTTCCCACTTACAAACAACTTATTTTCATCTTTGATCCATGAAACATGATAGGGTTTAGGATACCTCAATCTTTCCAGATGAAACTTTGTAACTAGCTCCTCAGGTGACAAATATTTTGAATTGTCACTATCAATGATCAATTTGCAACATTTTCCTTCCATCTTACATTTAGTTTTGAAAAATGCTTCTCCTCATAAAAGTCCTTCATCAATTTTTGCATTGCAAAAGATTCTCCTTACCATAAAAATTTCTCTATCCTTAGGCCCACTAAGAGAACTCATAAACTCACTTTGAACTACAAAATTTCGATGACTACCCTCTAATTTACTATAATATTTACACTCAAAAGCTCTATATCCTTCTTCACCACACTTGAAAGAAGTACCATGAAAACCTCCTCTAGTGTAAGAATTGCCTATTCCTTGGTAAGAAGTAGTACCTCCTCAGTAAGATCTACCACCTCTCAACCTTGTTTTGCCTTTATCTTCATTTTTCCACTTTTTTTTTCCCTTTATCTCTCATGAACTTGTTAGATATGCTACTTTCTCCATAGGATATACCTTTTCCTTGCTGAAAGCTATCACTTCTACCTCTATCTCTTTGCTCATACTTCTTTGTTAAGATCTCCTTGACCTTCAAGGAATATTGGTATAATTCTTCCACATATCCAATTTAACAAATATGATCTCATCTTGAATTGGATATCTCAAACCATTTAGGTACCTTGTAACTATCTTAAAAACATCATCCAAATGTCTAAATATGATATTCAATTTGTAGAACTCTTTAGTGTACTCTTTCAGACTCATGTACTTTTCTCTCAAATTTTGCATCTTCCTCAATAGGTTCACTTGATAATTAGAAGTGAGGAACTTCTTCTTCAATTTATTCACAATTTTCATCCAGGTCATGTTAATTCTTTTTTATTTCTTTTCCTATCAACTTGCAAATACTCTCACTATAGTGAGGCATGACCCTTCAACTTAGTAACAACTATTTTCACCTTGTTATAAAGAGTGCCTTTAGACTCAAAGACTTTCTCCATCTCATAGATCTAATCCATTAAAGAATTGGTGTCCAATCATCCATCATAACTTGTCACTTCAACAATAGGCTTTGAATGTGCCCTAGATAGGACTAGCAACAATATTTCCTCATATAATTCCACCTCAAGATCAATATTAGGGTTTGGTTCTCTAGGCACTCCTTTTTTATCACTAACATCATCAAGAGATACTCCTCTTATATAGTTTGTCTCAAAAACATCTAATCTAGCTACAATTTGTCTTAACATATCCATTATGGTATTATCAACATTTTGTTTGCGTTAAACCATTTTGACAGATAGGTTCCTACAAGATTGTAACCATTTGCAAGTTATAAGTAAAATCTATAGATCTATTTCCCTACAACCAAAATCCATTAGGGTTCTAAATGAACCAATATCCACAAGGATGAACCTCACTCAAATACCACCTGATGCAAGGGAAGGTAAGATAAAATTAGGGCCAAAGATTCACCTAACTACTCATCTACCTCGTCGAGTTAATAAAATGGAACAAAACAAAGAGAAACAACAAATATCCTTATTGATTCATCAAATATCAACAAACAATCCTAGATGTAAGGCCTTCTAGGTTATGGCCAATACAAAGATTAAAAATACATCAAAATGCATCCAACATAATAGAGTTGCGATCAAATATTCAGACTCTAGCTCACTAACTTTTGCAATCCTCCTACTTGATCTCTTTCCAAAATCTAAAGTGGACTCTCGACTTATGCTTGTCAAAATGGCTTACAAAAGTTTCTAAATCTTTACATAAGAGAAGGGAAACCTCATAGTGGTTTGCACACATCCCAATGCATGACCCTTATGTTAGAGTCATAAAACTAACTAAACAAACAAGTCAGCTCTCACTAAGAACCAATTAGAGACAAAAATGGTCAAAGAAGGAATTGAGTATCTAAGGAAACCACCAGGCCCAATCGGCACATGAAGGAACTTGGCAATCATAGAAGCTTGACCAACATAGAAACTTGATTGATATTAGAGCTTGAAAACACTAGCACTCAACAACAACTACAACATGATAATAACTAATAGAAAGAAAAAAAGATGAGCAGGATCTCAAGACAACCCATGATGCTCTTGCATCACAAAATCCCAACTAGAGATCATGGAGAACCCAAAAAGAATAAAAATATTAAAGGAAAATAATATTGAATCTTCTCCCCAAATTTAACCATAGATAGGGGATGGGAAAATACAGTGAGCCATAGATAAGAAAAAGGAGAATCAATCACAACTTCATGCAAGGAAATCAAATATGAGACTAATGGGTTTGTTGCAGAACTCTAAAAAATACAAAGCCATTTCAAAAGTTAGAAAACAACAATAAGCCCCATGACTACTTAAAATGATAACTCCAAAAAAAATTAGTATAATAAGTGCATTTATTTAGAACTTAAAATGAGGTGGAGATATAATATCAAGGTGTTAATTAGTATCAAAAATGCTATTATTAAGAGGTCAAAAGGAGTTACATAGATAGTTTCAAAAGACAATATTATGTCTAACAAGAGTACAAATTTGTTGAGAGTTTAACCAAAATAAAATAAAATTAGCTTCTAGGTCACTTTACTTGTCATCCAAAGATGTTTTGCCCTCCACTTCATTGTCACCATCATGATCAATGATTAGAAACCAAGAAATCCCATGCCATGTAGGAAGGTTGCAAATGTTCATAACATCCAAAAGAAACCACTAGCTTAGGTGGATGGAAGGGATTCTTGAGTTAAATTCTACCTCATTCTTGATAATGAGGATGAGCTTGACTTCAACAACCCTATTCAAAGTGCTAATTTTGCTATGGTTTAGAATGAAAAGTTTGGCATTGATTTTATTTAGGATTATATCCAATTTGGCCACCAAATGATCCTTGAAGAGACTATTGTAGTGCTCTAGAATAATCATTTTATCCCCACTAGCATGGAGAATGGTTGAGACAAACATTGCTACAATTTCTATGTTGGATTTAGGCCTTTCCTCTAGCATGGAAAATTTATTTCTGACTATCTTCCTTACATCACTAATAGTTAAACCATTGAAAAAAAAATTATACAACATCAACCTAAGCTTCCTCTCTAAAATTCTTCCTCATAATTGCAAGAGGCACTTAATTGTCTTCATCTTAATGTTAGTGTCCATTTTTAGAGGTGAGCATAGTAAGAATGAGAAGAGCTATATAATTTATTTTTTCCACAAAGTGTGAGATTTATCTAAATCAATTAAAAAACCAAGGGATATGACATCTTGTAAAATGATCAAATAAAAATGGTAATGCTACCAAAGGTAGGGATCACATAGATCTTTGCACCACTAGGAATAAGAGTAAGAAACAATAATTCCCAAAAGAAATGAAAGCCTTTCACTTAAATGATTGGAAATAATTATGAAAAAAGATGGGAAGGAACAAGAAATGGGCTAAGGATAGGGGTAGAAATTAGGTAAATCTTTGGAGACTATAGTTAACCGAAATTTGAATAGATGGGTGTCATTGGCCCCTAAATGTACGAGTCCACTAGAGAATTACCTTCTTGATAAATATTGATGATTTTGTAAGTGTTGGGAGGTCTAAGAAAGTTAATTATTTTTCTAATCTAGAGTTAAGGGACCCATTGGGGGTCAATCATTTTTGGAGGGCATTTAAAATGATATGACAAGTGTCAAATTTTCAATTTTTAGGATCCTACAAGTTTCTAAGCCTTTCAAAAGAGCTCTATTTCAATAAAATTATTAGTGAAGGGAGATATAAGTTTAGCCCCATGGGCACAAACTTTACCATGTAAATCATGGAAAATGAAGCCAATTCCAATAGTCTAAGGATTAACCATAGATGCTCCATTAAAGTTGAGTTTGAACTATGAGGAGGGAGAAGGAGTCTATATATAGTTCTATTGGTTTTCTTTTGTGGAGGAACCACCCTTTCCCATACAAATTGGGGTAATGAGGCCAAACCATTCCTTCTTCATGAAGGCATCCCACTCCAAAAAAAGGCATTCATGATTGGTAATAGAGAGAAGTCTATTTTTAATGTTCTCCACAATGATAGTTGCAATATTGTTACATGGAGAGGAAATATCCATTGCAATGTCTTGAAAGATTCTTTAATTATGTTCCTTCCATATTCCCATAGTAGGATTGACATTGCCATTTTCTAAAGAGCACCATACGTATTGTTGTTGGACTTGGTGGGGCAAGCTTTGAGATGGCTAAAGAGATTAACTAGGAATATTGATTGATAATGCAACATTTTACAAATCCAAGCCCATGATCATTGGGTAGAAGGGAAATGAAGAAATAGGTGATCTATTGATTTTTCATCCTTTTTACAAAGGACACAATAGGAAGGCCCTTCAAAGCCAATTATCCTGAACCAATCTTCTATTATGATTCTATTTTAAGTTTCATTCCAAAGAAACATTCTAACCTTTGGGAGGCATGCTTTGTCCCAACATAGGTTCAAAAAAAGCTTAGTTTGTGTCCAATGCATTTGAGAGGATATAGCTTTATATTCATCTTTAACACTATATATTCCAAATTTAGCAACTGACCAAATTAATTAATCATTAGATACATTAGGGAAGACTTGCCTACCCTTGAGAGTATAGACAAGTATAGATATTTCCTTTGGGGAGATGGCTGCATTTTCCCATGATTTCCATCTCCAATTGAAGACATGATAATTGATATTTATATTGATATCATCAATAAAATGAGGCCCCAATTCTATTGTCATGGAGTTGATGATATTGGCAGGAATTATTGATTTAAGGGGACAATAGTCTCCCCAAGAATCTTCCCAAAATAGAATTGATTAGCCATTCTCAATATCCCAGGTGAGATGTTGGCTAATGATGTGTCTATTATCTAGCATGAAATTCCATACTCTAGATTCTTTAGGTAGAGAGTTTGTTCTAAAAATGCAAAGGGGGTCTAGTGTGGAAAGCTACTTATGATAGATAATTTTAGTGGATTTCCTATTGGATTTTTTGAATAGTCTCCAAACCAATTTAGCACCAAAAGATTTTCTTTTCCATAGTAGATTTATGATTCTAAGAACCCCATAAGAGATTGTTTTCTAAATGATATCCCACTTGATAAGGGCAAGCTTCTTTTGGTAGGAGACCCCCTACAAAAAGAATGTTCCAGTCTTCTTTTCCAATTTCACACTAGATTTGGAGGTGAAGGGGAGGCATGAAATTTGGTAAGAAGGAAGGACCAAAAGGAGAGATTTGATCAATGTCAAATGACTTGCATTGGATAACCATCATGATTTCCAGCTATCAATTTTGCTATCCATGTTCAAAATGATGTGGGACCATGCCTTTCTTGACTTTGTACCCTTATCCAAGGGAATTCTAGGGTATTTACAAGGGAAGGACCCTCTTCTATAGCCTAGGATGTTGTAAATATTATTTTCAAGATGGGGGTCTAAGTTAATGATAAAGACTTCAAATTTATCTAGATTGATGATCTATCCAGAGGCCCTCATATACATCTCAAGAATGTTCTTAAGAGATGTGGCTTCATCTATAGAGAAATGGGGTGGCATAACAATGTCATGAAAAAAAATTTGGTGGGTAATATTAGGGATCCCGTTAGTAACTTTGATTCTATGTAAGGTGTCTAATTTATGAGAAGAATTGTTGAGTTTTCCAAAGGCCTCTACCATAATTACAAACAAGAAAGGGGAGATATGATCTCCTTGCCTAAGACCTATGGACACATCAAAGAAACCTTTAGGTAACACATTAATGAGAATAGACATATTGGGGGAGGAGATTGAACTAAATATAAGATAAATACATTGTCTAGAAGATCCAAATGCCTCCATGCACTTACATAAACATGTCTAGTCCACCTAGTCATATGCTTTTTGAATACCTAGTTTAAATAAGGTATAAGGGGTTTTTTTGGCTTGCACTAAGTGGATGATTCCATGAATGATGATAACTCCATCAATTATGTATTAGATAGTCATAAATCATGTTTTTTCTTTTAAGATAAATGGAGGGAGAATTGGATTCAACCTATTGGCCAAGGTTTTGGTGAGGATCTTGTAGATTGTGTTACACAAGGCTATAGGTCTAAAATATCTAAATTTCAGTTCTTCATTATTTTGCGGAATGAGGGTAAGAGAAGTATGGTTTATTTCTTTTAGAAGATTTCCTAAATTTATGGTACTCTTAATGGCTTTCTAGGGCTCATCACCCATAAAATGGCACCACTATTGTAAGAAGCCATCTTGGAAATTATCAAGGCTAGGGGCCTTATTTGGGTCCATATGAAAAAGAGACAAATTTAATTCTTTTTTAGTAAACTTCTTTTTTAGAGAAATATTGTGTTCATTTGTAACTAAATGGGGAATATTGTTCAACAAGGTTGATTGGGTTAGGAGATCTAAAAAATTATAATTATTGAGAACCTCCTCAAAATAGTTAATAGCCTTAGAAGCCATGGATTTAGGTTATTCAACTAAAATTCCTTGTGATTTTTTGATTTCAATGATTTTGTTTACTAACTATCTCAATTTGGAATAATTATAAAAGAACTTGGTGTTTCAATCCCACACTAAAAGACAAGATTCTTTGGATTTTGCTTCCAGAAAAAATCTTATTTTGATAAGATCTCATCTTGTTTTATCAAGATTTATTTTTTAGGAAAATAAAGATGATTATCCATGCCTCTAATCAAAACTTTCCCATTTAATTCCATGATATCTATTTCTATTTTATTAAGTTTTTTAAAAATCTTGTTGAAGGGGTGTTTATTCCACTCTTTGATCTTCAATTTTAGGTGTTTTAGGTTTCATACAAAACAAACCATTTTGGATCCTTGGAGAAAAACTTCATTCTACCATATTTGTAGAAGGGAAAGGAAGTTCTTGTATAGGAACCACATTTTTTCACACTTTAAAGGATTTCTACTTAGTTTGGCTTCTCCAAAGATACCAAGCCTAATAGGGAAGTGATCAAAGCTAGAAAGATGCATTATGTCTACTAAAAAATAGTAATTAAAGGAAGCTAGATCTCTAAAGAAAAAAATATTTTCACCCTTTGTGCTATGAGGTTCAGTCCAAATCTTTTATTATTCCAAGTTCAAACCCCATTGGTTGTGTGAATATATATGAGGTTACAAGACAAGATCCTCTAGTTGAAATTACATGATGCTTGGTTTAGGGACCTAATACCTATATTTTCTTCCTCTAAGTTAGAGATGGCATTGAAGTCTCCCCCCAAAATGATGTTATAATCCTAATAAACCAAGAGAAAGTTGGTTAAGTCCCCCTAAAGCTCAGCCTTCCTAGAGGATGAGATGGTGCCATAGATATTGAGAAAAATAAAGGATAAGGGGGAGGAAAATATCTTTACCCACCCACTCATACAGTTTGGATTTCTTTCAATAGGGGTGAAGTGGAATGGTTTAGGTTTTGATAATCAAGAAAGGCTTCTAAAGGTAGAGATGATAGGATGACCCCATACCTTCTAGATTCTAATTCTCTATTCAAGTCTTGCAAGTTCTTCTACTTGCAGCTTAGATTCTTGGATAAGGATAATGTCTAAAGCAAGAAGTTTAAGGCAAAAATGTAGTAATTATTTCTTGCAGGGGGTGAAAAAAGCCCTTATATTATAGGATGTGATCTTCATTGAGTAGGTGGAAGGCCCTTCCCCTTTCCATTTTTAAAAAGAGATGTGATTTTGGCCTAACTCCTAGCTTGACCGTCTTGCTTCCTTAAATTTGGTATAGATTTCCTACCTCCTTTCTTTGTAATTTTGCCATAGTTAGGATATTTCTCTCCTTTCAAATTATAATTAAGCTAATAAATGGTAGAGGATAAGGATTTTTTGAATTCATGGATCCTAAATCTAATTTGAAGCCAGATGGAGAATCCATATCAATATGATACCTATAGTTTAGCTAGGATTGGGATGAGGGGAACACATAAGTTATGAGTAATCATCCATTTGTTTGATGTGAAGCACATTATAGACTGATTCTAGTTTCATCAAAAAAATTTCATTGTCAATTTGATTATGAGAGGGAAGGTTGATCATAGGTTGGGCCACATGCATGTGAGATTCAAGGTCATTCGATCTAAGAAGTTCTTGTTGAACTTCTTTATGGGTGTATGTGAATTTCCCCATTAGATCATTGAGCTACACCACTATTGTTTGAAGGGAATTTCTAATGTATCTAGCCTTAAGTTTAGTTACAACATCCAACTTATTAATATTTGGTGGAAGAGGAACTTGGGTGGGATTAGTTAATGGGGGAGGAATAAATTTCTCCACATCCAATAGGGATAGCCTAAATGAGAGGGGCTAGAGATGGGGCACTGAGGAATGTTTGCCTTACTATTTTTAAGATCATGAGAGGGGGAGGAGAGGGGGTTGATTTCTCTAGGTTGGGATTAGAACTAGTTGAATTGTTGAGACTTCTTGAGTTGGTGATGGGGAGTGGATGTGAAAACAAAGGAGACATTAGGAGGAGATATAGGTTCTTGGATAACAAACCCTCATGTTAAAATAGATTTGATCATTGGGACAAAGGTTGAGGATGTCACTTTTGGAGGTTTCAAATTCAAGGAGTGTAAAATTTTTTAAGGGGAAGTAAATTCCTCCAATAATGATACCCTATTATCATCAATATCGCCAAAATAAGGTTTTGAGAAAATGCAAATTATTTCATTGTCATTTGTTATGGTAATCTTTGACCACTTGAATCAGTAATTAATGAGAAGGAGAACTTTATATTCTTTATGCTCAATATTAGGGGTTTTGAACCCTAAGAAGGAGCCCAAACAATCCTTGATGCTATGAATTGAATTCATATTAAGAACGTCAAAGGGAGTATTGAAACATTGACATTTGTAGAATTTAATGGTCTTAAATATCATGGCATACAAGACTTTTCACATGTAATTAGGTCTTATTATCATACTTTTGACATGTTCTCCACTGGTTTTGAAGCCAAGTGACCAAATCTCAGGTAAGTATGTGCTCAAAATAGCTTTAGGGATGATTTCTTAGAACACTAGTTTCTTTAAATTTGATATTTTTCTATAAGAATACATTTTTCTAAAATATTGTTACCTTAAAGAATTGTCAAATAATCACCAATTTGTATTCTTCTTTGGTTCTATCACTTTTTATTCACCTAAAAGATATTAGTAAAAATACATGGTATTTTATGAGTGAATTTACAAATTTGAAGTTTACATTTACCTAAATAATGCATTCTATGATTATATTCAGAGCTTTGATGGAGTATAAATGAATTAAAAATGGTACCTTTTTCTCATTAATGTCGAAATATTTTAAAGAAGGGATATATTTGTGGTGGAAAAATATAAATTAGAATTTCCAATATAATGGAGCAAGATCCATTCCAATTCCAAATTGTATCCTTTTTCTAAGTCAATGATTTAAAATGTGCACTATTTATTAGTTTTCATTACATTTTCACCATGGTATATAAGTTTTCTTATACACAATGATTTTGATATTTTGTGGGGACTTCAAAATACACTAGTGATATGGAGAAATTATGGACTCATACATGGAAGCTTGTTCACATCTTTAAGACCATGTTTCATTAATGATTTCTTGGGTAGTTCATTCATCTCAATTTTACATTTGAAAATTGACTATGCAAATTGAGGAGTCACATGGTAAGTTAGAAGAGCTAGTGTAATAAAAGGATTGAATTATGCACAAGTATGGGGCTCTATTCTCACATTTGTTTCATTCCTAAATGTTACAAAAAAAAATAAAAATGTATAAAATGGAAGTCATGTGGATCCTAAAGGCTTGTATAATTTCACTTCTTATCCTTCGTGCTAGTAGTATTATTAACCACCAAGATTTTTTGACCAGTCTATGCAGTGTTCCAACTTTGAGAAAAACTTTGAACTATATGCATTATGGTGCATACAAATAAAATGTCTCAATTTTAAATAAAAGAAAGGCTTGAATCTAGAATTTCTACAATGACTTTATAGGATGGATTTCTTGAATGGATGAGGGTAGATCACACCATGATATCCATACTTGTGTCAACATTGGGACATGATTTAAATTCTAGTTATCACATAGGAGGCCTAAGTATTTTGGCATTATAAGAAGCATCCGGAGTCATCTTTGAAATTTTGAAGAAGATTTCATTTATCATTCAATGACTTGTGTCTCCTCTCTACTAGAGCAATCATATGACCTCTAAAATGCTCAGCTTCCAAGCTTCCATGTGGACATTTCTTCTACACCATCTCTAATAATAGATAAAGGCTGCACATTTAGTATGATTATTATATGATATGTTGGAATAAGTATATGAGAAAAAAGATACTTAGAAGAGGGGTGAATTAGGATCTTAAAATTTTATCTTCAAAACACATAACATAAATCCACACATAATTCATCTCATAGATCTATCATTAAAACTGAAATGTTGAAATATAAATGAAATACATCACATTTATAAAGAGTTAAACACATAACACAATGATTTGGTAATCCATAAATACTTCAAGATGTAGGTAAAACTGGGGTGGGGATGAAACCCACAAATCTTCACTATTGCAACAATAAAGTTAACCTATTAGGGTTACAATATTTGATCATAAGATATGATCTACCCTATGAGGGGTCTTCCCTATTAAAATATTAAGAGACTAGTAGGTCTCACCTTGATAACAGATTTTACACTCACAATGAAGTAAGGACTATGTTAGGAGGTTTACATAGGCCTATTAGGACCACTCTATTAAGAGATTTACCCTATCTGAATTAACAATAATTGTTTCACTACCCGACCCTCAGTTTTCTTTGTAAGTTGATCTTTGGTCTCCTCTTTTTTATAACTCTAATTTGATATCCTAATCTGATAACTCTATTCAATCCTTTACTACTTTGATTTCTCTCTATTTTCTCTACTTTTAGACTTTGCCTTCACTCCTTGACATGCACATACACTCCTACACATCTTGACAACCTCTATGTTTGTAGGGTTAGAATCCTCCTTAATTAGACATTCTATGAAGGTTCTAGATCTTGATCAATGGATTATACTTCATCATCTTTTGTCATTTCCATCTCATTTTCTAATTGGTTGAATTGCACACTTTGTGATCATTATCTTCTATAATGACACATGATCAACATCTTAGTTGGCTCTTCAAATATTAAATGTTATGTAAAAGTCAGACAAAATGGTTTACATATGTGTTTTCTCCATTACAAACTTATATGTCAACACTGAACTACTCATCACTTGAATGCTCTAATGCTTGGTCATATAAACATCTTCATGTTGTTACTCAACTTCTATATATCTATTTTCTTAGCACTTAGTAACTTGTCAACATGCTTCGTCTGTACTATATTTCTCATCTCATTCATCTTCTTGGTCATTATTGAATACTCAACAATCACTATCCTACTCTATATAAGCTTTGAATGCTCGACCTTTACTAGATAACTCAATTACAATGATGACCTTGTAATCTTTCCTAGTAAATGACTAAGTTTTTGGACACTAATTGAAAACATAGGCTTAGAGATAAAAATATCCCCCTTTGACATTAGTGGCAAAAAAACTTGGTCTTGAATAAAATAATCATGTCTATAAAAAATGAATACTCCTCCTAAGACCATGATGTTTGCATTGACTTATTCTTTATCCATATCCCCTCTTATTTCATATCCCCCTTCTTTTCATTATTTCATATCCCCCTTGGTTTTTGCACTCATGGAACTTGGGACTGGAGAGGGTAAATGATACTTATCAAAAAATTTCTAATGATTTACCACAATATTAGCATAGCCTTTATTCCATTTTCCCTATATTTGTTCAAAAATTTGAAACTGAATCTCTAGTTTGACAACTAGATCAATTAATCCTTCAATATGTGAAAAATTTGTCTCTTTCTTCAAAATGTCCTTGGCAATAGAGACTACCTTCTCAATGATCTCTATATGTAGCAATAACTAAAGTTTAATCAACATGAACTTTTTCTTGATCTCAATATCTCTAGCTATGAGCTCAACTAACCTCTTTTGACTGAATGTTAGTTTACTGTAAGAAGATGAGATTGGACTTGTAATCTTTCCCAATGTGATAAAATTTTCTCCTATGTCCACATAGAATATCTCTGATGAGGGTGTATTATTTTCTATAAAGAAATCAATAGCACACAATGTCAAATATAAAGAATTGATGGTAGTCAAAATTGTTTCTAGCTTAGTGATTGTTGTAGAAATTTCAGCTTGTTTTTGTACAAGTTCTTGTGAAACTTTATGTAGAACTTTGTGCTCCATTATTCTCTTAGACCATTGTAGTAATTTTTTATTTGTCTCTATGTCATTTGTCTGGATTTTATCAACTAAATAGACTAGCTGATCCAAAATTGTATGTTGATTGTTCACATCTATGATCCCAAATGCATTTGTAAAAATATCTTTGATAATATGTAGTACCTATCTTCTCTTCTACTCTCTTCTTCTTTGTTGTTCTTATTTTGCCTTATAAATTAACAAGGGTTTCAACTCTTGTATCTACTCCAATGTATGATTATTTAAATCATACTTAGGTAATGTAATTACTAGATCATCATCTTCCTAACCTGCATTAGTCACATCTTAAGATCATGAGGGTGTATCACTTGGTAGTGATAATTGCAATTGTTTACCATTTCACTCAATCTTGACTTTGGCTATAGCACTTGTGTAGAATCACCTATTGCATAGGTGTCACATTTGTAGGTTTAGAGCCTTTGCACTCAGCAATTAATAAGAGCTTGAGTAGCTTTATGTTTTACTTCATCTTCTATCGATTTAGTGCATGAGTCTTTATCAAAATTTTCCTCCTGTTTCAAAATAGGCATACAAGTTTGTGATGTATATTTAATTAAAGTATTGCCAAGTTACTTAGCACTTGTATCCTTTATAGCTAATATGACATTAACATCATTAATCTTCTTGACTTCAAGCTTTGATACTCAACTATCTTTAAAAAAATTAGGTTAGTAAAAAGTTTTCTTGAGTCATTTATTAAGCCTTGAATTTGCTCTTTTTTTAGTGTATTTGGATTAAGTGGAGAGGTGTCAATGACATCTTCAATCATGACAACCTCTTTCTATTCACACCTATTGAAAAGTTGTTGAATCTCCTTAGTTATCTTGGCAATTTCCTATTTGTATTCATCCTCAAATTCTATAGCATCTCTGCCTTTCCTTACTTCTATAGATGGAGTAAGAACTTCAAATTCTTCCTTACATATTTGAATACACTCTTTCTATACTTTATGAGCTTTATTTTTCAAAACTTTGTATTCCATGTCCCTTGGTATAAAATTTTTGACAAAATATTTAAGGGTTATAGACATACAAGTCTTCCCTAAATTTGGCATAGCTTATGCCAATGTTGTCTCTCCAATTTGATTCTTCGTGGAAAATTCCCACTTCCACTTAGCATCCACTCTTTTATACAATCCCATTGGAAATCTAGTTCCTAATTCTAGGGATGTGCACTTGAACTTGATCATCATGTTAAACTTAACTTGATCATCATTATTCAAGGAATTTTACAATGTCTTTGAATCCAAAAATACTTTTAGATTCTACCATTTTTTTCCATATCTAATCCACAGTCATTGGAGGGAGTCTCTTCACTATGCGTAATTTTCTAGTTTTATCAAACTCTATCGTTTTATCATCTTCATCCCCTTCTTGTGCATTGATCATCTTTCTCTTTGGCTTTATATGGATTTCAATTGGTTTCCTCTTCTTGGATGGAATTCCAATTAATATCTTGGTAGAGGGTTGTGTAGTCCTTTTTTTGGTGATGATCACCTTTCCCTTTGGCCTCTAAGGTGTCACCATTTCTTTCATGTTCTTCTTTAGGTCAACTTGCACCTTAGATTCTATAACAATGACCTTTTTCTATTTGGTGACTCTTGGCTTGACATTAGCAAGCTATTTTCCTTTGCATTCCTTAGCTTCTATAGGTTGTTCAAACTCTTCTCCTTATTCCTTAATACTAACCTTGGCAACCTTTCTCTTTTTCTTCCCTACTTTAGGTGTGCCAAATTTTTTAGTCATCTCAGAAATTATAGTCTCATACATGCCAAATTTCTTGGCACTAGCATCTATATCTTTTTCCAAAAGTGTAGTAACTATTGTCTTTACCTCATTTACATTTACTTCATTGGGAATTGGCCTTAGCCACCCTACCCTCAAAAAAATTATTTGTACATACACAAAATTTGTGTCCACAATGAAACATACTTCATCATAATATTTTTCTACAACTAACTGTGTAATTCTCATTCTATTCTTCATTTTAACCTTGAATTCTTCAAATTAGTTGTCCATTATAGCTTAAAAATTTTCTCCCAATCTACTTATCAAATCACTTAGCTGCTCCACAAAAGTTCTATTCCTATGCCATGAAACTATTCCAATAGTAGGAGAAAAATTATGTACATAGAAAAATATGCAAACTAATAGGGATCCAAACTTACAAGAGGTTTTCTATTCTTTTCTTACTACTTCTAGGTTATCTGTAAGTTGGTGAAGTTAGAGCTCAACAAGATCATATGAATGATCCTTCTTCACAATTTTGTAGCCCAAATCTACCACTACATAGGGCATAATTTTCAATCTACTAGATTGATAGAACTTGTGTGCAATCACATGAATAGAAAATTCAATTAATGGGTCCTCAATTCCATCAATTAACATTCCATGACCATTCTAGTTTGCCTTGGTTATATTTTCAATTTCGTTCCTTAATCTGCTCCTTATGCTCTTTGGTTGATCCAATGTAGGATACTCAGTTCCCTTGTGAATGATTTTCTTGTTGAATTTAATTGGCCTACCTTCTAGCCAAATTTTCATGTCATAAACTTGGCTAAGTACAATCTTAATTCATTCAACTTTAAAAACTTTTAGAAATCCTAGGGCATGGGTAAGCCCTTTCTCAACAATGATCTTATATTCTTCGTTTAGGCTCCCATCAACACATACCTTCTCATTAGTTGTTCTAATAATGAAATATTTGATTTATCCAACTTTACATTGATAGCACAATCTGAAATCTTGAATGATCAAGACTCTGGGTGGAATTGATGATAAAGCTTCGATGTCATCAATATTGTTTTCAATATTAATTGAATTTATGAAGTTGGGTGAAGGAATTTGATCATTCCTAATGATTTGAGCACTACTATCCTTCATCATTTCACTTCTAGATGTCATTTCAAGATAGGATTTTGAAAAAACCTTCACAAATATCTTCACTAAATATTTAACTTGGCACTAAGAATGATGCTTACTTTGTTTTATATATTTATTGTTAAATTGTTTTGATGCTTTTGCTTTTTTTGCTAAACTTTCTTTGATCTCCTTGAAATCTTCTCATAAACTCTTTGATCACTTGGTGAGTGCAAATGAATCATCAAATTTGATAAATTCCTTTAATCTTTTAATTTAGGTTTGCAATTAATGTCTGTGTACTTGGTGTATGACAACTAGCTTAGTCTACATTTCAACTTGGTCAAAGTTATTCACTCGGTCATATCTAATTCACTTGGTTAGTATGTTATCTTCCTTGATCACTCAGTCTATACTGCAAAGCTCAACCAATATAGACTGTACCACTGATGCTTAGTACTTTACTATTTTCTATTTCTGATAGTTCTTAATGCATCTTTTCTTATGAATATATGAACCTCTATCACTTTTATGCTAGGATCTGATGTAAAATATAACATTGAGTATATATTCCCTACATACCTTCTTTCTTTAGTGAGATGTAGTGTAATCAGATGATCCATTAGATTGGGTGACTATAGTTTCATCTTCTCTATTGCTTCTAGCTCTTACTATCTCCATCCATGTTTTCTTTCCTTTAGGTTTATCACTTCCATTACTTGGTGTTGGTGCTAGTGTTTTATTTTTGTAGTTTCTACTAATGTGTCCAACTTTGAGACAATTAAAACATATTATCTGTCCATTTAGCCATTTCTTGTAGTTACCTCTAAAATGTGCTTTGATGCAATTCTCTAAAATGTGTCCATATTCTCCATAATAGTGACAACTATACCATTTATTGTAATCCCAATTGTAGGAATTGTCTGTTCTTGTTGTATGATCTTGTTTTTCAAGTAAACATTTTGACTTTTTCTTAAGTCTACATGTTGGACTAACCACCAAAATTTCTCTTTGGGATTCATGACATGGCTTAACCACCTCTTTTGTTCTATAAGTTTAGTGGTTGTATTAGGCATTAACATGTCGATCTTTTGGTGCAATGATAACTTTAGCTCATAACAAGTGGTATCAAAGCTTGGTCACAAGTTCAAATTGCCTTGGGTAATGCTAAGGGATTGTTGGACTAATTTCCAATGTTCCCCTTCGGGATTTGTGACATGGATTAACCACATCCTGTGTTGTATAAGTGTAGTGGTTGTATTGGGCATTGATAGGTCAATCTTTTGGTGCAACATCAACTCTAGCTCGTAACACTGCACTCATGACCTCTATGTTCATTCTTTTAAAAATTATATCAATGACCTTGGAATTTAGATATATTTCTAGATGAGTCACTATTCTTTAATTAACACTCATGTCCTTCATGTCCTGCTTTCTTGCAATTAAAACAATTACCACTTGGTTTAGGTTTGGGAATTTTCCTACCATTTTTTCTTCTATAAACATTGTCTGTGTGACCAATTTTCCCATAGTAATGGCATGTAGGATTTCCTTTATATTTTTCATTCCTCTATTCTCCACTTTTGGATGATATTTAATAGATGAAGATTCTTTGTTGTATCCAAGTCCAGAGGTGTCTTTTGTTCTAGGTGACTTCATCATGTCTTCAAAGTGCTTTGTTTCTTCATTTGGTTTTTTTAATCTCTCTATGAGTTCCTTTTCATGCCTTAACTCACTTTTTAATTTCTCATTCCATAACCTTAGATTTGTGATCTCCAACTCTTTTCTATTTGCTTCTTGATTTGAAATTACTAACTAATTTATCATGTCCAACTAGTTATTTGTAAGCTCATATACTTAAAATGATATTTCTTCAAGTTTTCTACCCATCCGTGTTTTGTCTTCTTCATCCATAATCTTGTCTTCCATTTCTTTCTCCTTTTTTTTGATTGCTTCACAAAGTGTAACTAATTGAATTTCTTGTTCTTTCATGAGATCTTTTACTTGTTTTACTAGGGAACTGTTCTTCTCTAGCAATTCTATCATTGCTTCATCATTATTACCATTCTTTCCAGTATCCAGCAGTCCTTTTATGCCAACTTCTTTGTATTGAGTGTCATTTAGATAAATCACTATCTCTTTTCTTCTTTTTAGGGTTTTCCTTTACTCCTCTTTTGTTTCCAATTTTTGCAATATGATCTAGATTTCAATCATCTGATTCTCAATGATCTTTCAAATCTTATACACTTCCATCTCCATGATATTATCCTCTCAAGATGTTAGACTTACTGACAATAGAACTGATCTCTACTAACAATTTTTGGAATACTTATATTGGAAACAAGATATTGAGAGGGGGGTGAATCAAGATCTTAAACTTTTAGCTTCAAAACACATAACATAAATCCACGCCTAATTCATCTCATAGATCTATCATTAAAACTAAAATGCTAAAACATAAATGAAATACATCTCATCCTTAAAGAGTTCAACACATAACACAATGATTTGGTAACCCAAAAATACTTCAAGCTGAAGGTAAAACTGAAGTGGGGATGAAACCCACAAATATTCACTATTACAACAATAAAGTTAACCTATTAGGGTTACAATGTGTTATCATAAGATATGATCTACCCTATGAGGGGTCTTCTCTTTTAAAATCTTAAGACTCTATTAGGTCTCACCTTGTTAAAGGATTTTACACTCACAATGAAGTAAGGACTTTTTTAGGAGGTTTACATAGTCCTATTAGGACCACTTTGTTAAAAGATTTACCTTATCTCAATTAAAAATAACTGATTTAGTAATTAACCCTCAATTTTCTCTACAAGCTGATCTTAGGTCTCCTCTTTGTTGTATCTTTGATCTGATCTCCTAATCTTATAACTATGTTTAGTCATTCAGTTCTCTAATTGCTCTCTATCTACTCTACTTTTAGACTTTTCCTTCACTCCTTCACATGCACATATACTCCTATGCATTTTGATAGCCTCTATGATTCTAGGGTTAGAATCCTCCTTAAATAGACATTCTGTGAAGTTTTTAGATCTTGATTGATGACTTATACTTGATCATCTTTCAACATTTCCATCCCATTTTTTGATTGGTTGAATTGCATGCTTTGGGATCATTACCTTATATAATTATGCACGATCAACATCTTAGCTAGCTCTTCAAATATTAAATATTATGTACAATTTGGACAAAATAGTTTACATATGTGTTTGTGCCATTACAAACTTAGATGTCAATCCTAAAGTACTTAGAACTTGTATGGTCTAATGTGTGGTCATATAAACATCTTCACGTTGTTACTTGACTTCTATATACTTGTTTTCTTAACACTTAGTAACTTTTCAACATGATTTATTTGTTATTAATAATATGTAACTAGCTCAAAACATATATCCACATTCATCAATTAAGCATCTCAAGCTTCTTTTTAGGTATTTTCTCAAACAGTTGAATGCCTTTTCTATTCACAATCTGGTATCTTAGGCTTTGTATTAGATGGTTCATCAAAAAACTAATGGCCAAGTGTGCATTCTTTATCATTCACAACTTTACCAACTGCATTTCCTTCTATGTATGAGGCTTATTACATCTCACCCATTTCTCATTCTACAATGGTGACAAGGAGTGTGATCTACGAATTAGGTCCATCTCTCATAGAAATGGGTCATGACCAATTGTAATGACCTAGTTTGAATCATTCTAGATGAAGAAAAAAAATATTTGATAAAAATCCCAAACCCTTGGTACTTTAATGGATGCCCCTTCACTATTCAAAAAGTGCCCATTTTGTTATAGACATGGAAGATGGTGGTTTGGTTCTATGCCTCTGCATTTCATATGCCTATCTAGGCAGATCATGTAATGGCTACCATACTTTAAGCAAACATTAAAATGAGACAAGATAGCTTTTAATTTCATACCTAGCATGAAGAGAAGATGTTGATTGAAAACACATATTAATAGGTTGTAGTTGTGTTTAGAGGAAGATTTATGTTTATGTTGTAGCTTGAGTACATACTGAAATCTTCATTGAACTATTACACAAGTCTTAAAATTTGCAAGATGGTGATGAATTACATCTTCTCCTATTGTGTAGATTGTTGATATTTTAGTGTTAAATTTTGGTCTAGTGGTTGTAGTTTTTTTATTGAAACAACTACTAGACATTAAGTAGATTGACATATTTATTGAATCTATCTACTATTATGTAGATTACTTCTTTTTGGGTGTTAATTTTTTGTCATGTTGGTTGTAGTTGTAGTTTAATTGAAATAAATGTTGGGCATACTTAATGAAGAATATATTTTAGATGGTGCCATCAAAATTATTTTTCCTTATCATAGAAATGAGTGGCACTTTAGACTTGATTGTGCATCTATTTTAACCTCTGACGTTTTGAAATTAGTAGGAATATTGCATCAATTTTATCTTCTTGCGCAATGCTTTTCTTCCTTTTGATTTTGTCTAAATACACAAAAGAAATATAGAATTAATGGTAAACCAATGGAATCTTGATGATTGGCAATGTTGTGCATTGGAAGATTATGTTAGATCCTATAGTGTATCTTTGTGGCTAGGAATTGAGAAGCAAGTTTAAATGAACTTCTTTTTATTTAGTCTAAATATGCAATCTAAAACTTTTATTTGATTTGGTTTTGTTTACTTAAGTATAGGCTATGGATATATTGTTGTCTCTATACCAATGGTGGTGTACCCTTTCTGGACAACTTTTTTTGCTTCAATGATGTTTTTGTGCTATTGTCTTTGTTTAACAATTTCTCAATATTGTCCATGACTAATAAGTCTACTACTCAAATAGAATGTCTAAGTTGGAATTAGTTATTAGAATAAAATCTTCCACTTCCATAGTTTTTCTTTCGATATAGTAGCTGCAAGCACTAACTCGATACAAATATTTTTCATAAACTTCTAAACTACTTTCTTTGGTTTCAAAAATAATTTTATATACCAATCTTCAAATGAGTTGGACTTACACTAAAAATATGTGACTTTATGCTATTGGCTCCTCAAGAAATATTCCTTTAATTTATACCAATGTTATATGCCCAACATAATCTTTCTTAGAAATAACAAATGCTCTAGTATTGCCTTTTCACATATAAAAAGTATAAAGCTTGTAATAGCGTCCCAATTTCAATAGATTAAAATACCAGCTTTAGAATAGATTACTACAAATCAACTAGTTTTTCAATGTACTAGTTATCCTTCCAAACTACAATCTATCCTCTACTCCAAACAAATGAACTACATTTTTTTATTGCTCAGACACACTCTCATATACTAATAGGAAAACTAGCTTTGATACCAATTATAATGTTCCCAAATAAGATCCTTATATTTTGGAGAGGAATCGAAAATATTTTGTTTTTGGATACCTCCTCTCTCCTTGCTTCTCCCTTATTAAATATCTAATATTCCTAATGGTCGTGTCCTTTGAAACTTATTTTAATAATTAGAATATAATTAATTTAATAATCTATTAAATTTCATAAATTTATTGTTATTAGTTATGTTCAATACATTAATATTATAGTATATGATCGTTATATGATATATTTTTTATTATTACATCAAGATAACTATAGTTATTATTATTTACTCATAATATAATTATATTTTATTCTTTTATATTATTTTAATAATTACTTATTATTTAACCCTATTAAAGTGGGGATATCAATATTTATTCAATATTGTTTTCTTACATTACTATATTTAATAATTATTTAATATCAAACCTTATTTTAGTGGGGATATAATAGGATAAAACCCACAAATCTTCATTATTGCAACAATAAAGTTAACCTATTATGGTTACAATGTATTATCATAAGATATGATCTACACTATGAAGGGTCTTCCCTATTAAAATCTTAAGAGTCTATTAGGTCTCACCTTGTTAAAGATTTTACACTCACAATGAAGTAAGGACTTTTTTAGGAAGTTTTCATAGGCCTATTAGAGCCACTTTGTTAAAAGATTTATCCTATCTCAATTAAAAATAATTGATTCAGTACTTGACCCTTAATTCTCTCTACAAGCCAATCTTAGGTCTCCTCTTTGTTGTATCTTTGATCTGATCTCCTAATCTTATAACTATGTTTATTCATGATTATGATATTACTATCAGGATTTAACTGTCTGATTTTGAGTCAAAATCATTGATCCATGATTCATGAGTGGTGATTCAACATGAATCCATCTCTCATGAGAATAAATGGAACACTTAGGACTCACTGGATCTAGGTGATGTACCAGGACTTCTTGGGAGGTCACCCATCACAAAGTTTCTTCCATGGTTAAACCCAAAGCTTGCAACCCCATTTACAAAACCTTCTCTAATTTCTCTCTATCTACTCTACTTTTAGACTTTTCCTTCACTCCTTCACATGCACATACAATCCTACGCATTTCGACAACCTCTATGATTCTAGGGTTAGAATCCTCCTTAAATAGACATTTTGTGAAGGTTTTAGATCTTGATTAATGACTTGATCATATTTTGACATTTCCACCCCATTTTTTAATTGGTTGAATCACACACCTTGGGATCATTACCTTCTACAATGATGCATGATCAACATCTTAGCTAGCTTTTCAAATATTAAATGTTATGTAAAATTTGGCCAAAATAATTTACATATGTGTTTGTGCCATTACAAACTTATATGTCAATATTGAACTACTCAAAGTTTGTATGGTTTAATGCTTGGCCATATAAACATCGTAATGTTGTTACTCAACTTCTATAAACTAGTTTCTTGACACTTAGTAACTTGTCAACATGCTCGGTCTCTACTATATTGATCAACTTGTTCGTCTACTCGATCGGTACTAAATTCTCAAAAATCACTATCCTACTTGGTATAAGATTTGTATGGTCTGACTTTACTAGATAATTTGATCACATTAATGACCTTGCAATCTTTCCTAGTAAATGACTAAGTGTTTGGACAATAATTAGAGACATAGGTGGTGCAACAGCACCTAGGTAAGCTTGTGAAAGACCTAGGGATCCTAGAGTATTTTTGCTTGTAGTGGTGTTAGCCAAACCACTAGGTGAATTATAGGTCTAACCTAGTCCTAGGTTGAGGTTAGCTAAGTTGAGCAAGTTTTAAAAGGTCTAAATTGCTAATAGTTGCTTAATTAGGCTATTTGGAGAATTTTTGTGTTTTGGAGGCTAGAATGGTAAAATAAGAATTTGAAGGGCCTTATTATACATTTTATAGCCATTTAAGGCCTTTGGTAAGGTTTTACATCATTTGGAGCAAGTGTGAGAGTCAAATGCTAAAAACTGCAAAACTTGCTCAAAATTTCTCAATGTTGTCATTCACAACATTGACAACTTTTCTTACAATCAAGAAACTTTTCAGTTGGATCTTTGTAACTATCCAAAGTAGTTGGGATAGGTGTGGGGATGTGTTTATAAGGCCATCCTTGACCTCTTGGTAGGGTTGGAACTTGGAGAAAATTCTGGTTGTACAAACTAAACAATAAGTTTAATATCACAATTTTATGCTTTTGAGTTTGTTTGGCATTCAGTGGACTAGATTAGGATCTTTTGTGCTTGGAAGTGTTAGATTAGATTGATTTTGAATACTATACAATGCTAGTTTGTGACTTTGTAGAATTTTGGTTACTTGAATAAATTATTTTGGTTTTTTCTATTTTGTTGTTTTGAACCTAGTGATTGAGCAAAATGGAGTCATAACTCCCTCTCCCACTGAAGGATCTGTATGACCTCTTGGGATTTGGGAGATGACTCCTTTTACATATTGTATAGAAAAGGAGGGCCCTTGGAAAGCAAGGCAAGTTATTTATTAGTGATACCCCAGGTGAGCCAATGATGCATGGCTAGGGATTACAGTCAAGTGCAAAGGTGTTTGGATGATTGAATGTGCATTATAATATTATAAATAGATAATAATGAGAGGGGAGGAGGGGTGAATCAGTATTCTACAAAATTTTTCCCACAAATGAATATTGTTAATTACTTTATAACTTTCATATGAAATTAAACCAACAATGTTGAATAGTAAATATAACCATGCACATAGAGAACTCATAACACCATGATTTGTTAACTAGGGAAACCCTGGCCAAAGGAAAACCTTGGTGGGGATGATTACCACTAAATGATTCATTAAACAATAGAACCATGTTAAGGATATTGACCCTTTTAGGAGTTTATGACATATAGTGTCTCAAGTCCTTATTAGAGAACTAGGACTTGTTAGAAGCCTCAACCCTATTAGAAGTTCATGGATCAAATACAATGTATGCTAGAAGAGTCCACTACCCTAATATGAAATTATACAATTTAGTTCTTCACAGGAATAGATATACATACAATACTCTCTATCTATTGTATTTCACACTTGCTTCGATCATACATTAGATGTAGTTCATATATCATCAATCAAAAATCTTGCATAGATCATACATATGTCCCATAGTTCATCATATATCACACACTTATCTTTGCAAGATAAGATCTTTACTTATATCTCTCATATTCATAATTAACTTCTTAGTTGGACTTCATGCTTTCAAATGCTTGACATAATATGTAATAAATTATGGAATAATATCTAGATGGTCAGCTCATCATGACTTAGTAATTATTTTGTTACCAAAATAATTCCTCAAGTTGTGCAATCCAATTCTCTTCTATGCTTTGTTTTGCTCTACCAAATACCCATACTGTTATTTCAATGATATATCACATTGTACTATCCATACACACCTATACACTAGTATACATCATCATGAAATTGTCATATATCTTTTCTTAACTATGCATAAGCTAACTCTCAATGAGTCATCTATACACATCACATCTTCTCTCTATGCTACTATAATCTATCTAACACTTAGAAAATTTTCTATCTATAAATGCATAAATGAAATATTCAATATATGTTGCAATAAATGACAACACTCAATAAATCTATCTAATTGTATTGCCAACAATCTCCCCCTTTGGCAGTGATGGAAACATTTGGAAAAATTGGCTAAGTCCCAAAATAGTGTCATATATAATAAAAAACAAATAAAAGTAACTATAAAAAATTTCTTTCAAAACATAACAATTTTATTCATGTTTTGATGGATCATTAAATTCCTTATATCTCCTTTATATTGATAAATAAATGCGTAAGTGTAATCCCCCTTACATATACAATACATAAAATTCTCCTTCTACATATTACTACCCCTTTGACATCAATGGCATAGGTGTCAAAAAATTGTATTCTCAAAACTAGGTGATCTACTACTGATTATCTTGTCAATTTGGAAAAACAATCTGCAAAATTTTTTATAGCCTATCTACTTCCTTCTTCTAGTTTTCCTTTACTAAATTAGAAATTCTGATCAGTGTGCATAGTGCATAGAATGCCACTTCAACTACACTCAAGTTAGTATATGAAAACTTGTCATAGGAGGTCATTGCTACAAGACATTCCTCCAATTGCCTCTATAAAGTATTCAACTTAGTTGAAAAAATTTCTCTAAGACTAGAGAAACTCTTTTCTACCTTCTATTTGTCATATTCCAAGCCTCTAATCACACTATGGATCTTCTCTACTTATGTTCCGAAAATCTTCAATCCTAGTCTCTAGGAGTAGTAACTTCACAGTGAGTGATTCAAGTTCACTCATCTTACCCATGATTTGACTCTCAAAGTTAGTTAGGTATTTTTATGATAGCACACACTATCCATACAACCTCTTCCCTTCATCAATGTATTTTCTTAGCTCATTTATGCTTTCTTCAAGCGCCTTTAAGTCATTTCACATATTGGTGCATACTATATCAAAAAATGATGCATCATGCTTCACCCATACTTGCGCTAAAGCTACTTCTACTAGAGTTGTGAAATCTTCATCAAAGATCTTCACCAACTCCTTGCCCTTTACTTGCAAGTCTAGATTGGCTACAGTTGTAATAACTATCTTCTACATTCTATCCAAGACTTTAGTCAATGTCTTCTCCAATGACTTTATAGATTTTTTCTTTTCAAACAACTTTCTCAGCAAGCTCATTAAACCTTTCTGATCATCATCATCATTTGATGGAACTAGTATTGATGTTTCTATTATTTCTATTATTGGAGTTACTATAGGAATAGGTGTAACTACTTTTAATTCTACCTTCTTCTTCTCTTCCTCAACTTTCTTTTTCTCTTCTTCCAATCTTTTAGCTTCTTTCCTAGCATCTTCTTCAACTTTCTTCCTTTCCTCTTCTTCTTTCTTCTTCTTGTCTTCTTCTTCTATCCTCTTCATCTCTTCTAACCTCTCTATCCCTTTCTTCTTCTCTTCTTCATCTTCATTAGAGCTAGAGTGAATTGTTATATTGTTGATATTGCCAACAATATTTATTCTATATCCTACACAAGGATTATCCTTTGTATCTATAGTTTTGTGTGTATTGTCCACTTGCATGGATTTAGTACCCATAAAAATATGCAGTGGTGAGAATGTTTGTTGTTGCTCTTTTTCTTCTCTCTCATCATTGGATGGTCTGTGTGCTTCTATACACATTGGGCTATTAGGCTTAGATTGTGCACTCATCTTAGGCACTATAGTCATGAATTTGAAAGTTGCCTCTATTGTCTCGTTCCTAACATCCTCATAATTGCCTCCCATTAGAATAATTTCTCTTCTTTTGTTCCTCAGCAAAAGCTCAATACCCTTCAAAATTATGTTTGAGTCCTCCTTAGAGTTAACTTCACAAATTTTATTTATCATAGTGATCCTCAAATTCAGATCTTCTTCTAATACTCTCTTCTTCCTATTAATTAGACTATTAAATATGCCTTTAGGTATCTAATTTTGAATGTTCTTAAACTTCTTATTCCTCAAAAACATGTTTCTTACAATGGCATTTCCTAACTACCTTCTATCCATACTATTATATAGATTATAATACTTATTTAAATATACAAAAATGTCATCACTAATGATTTGCATGTTTAGGTTATGTACCTTTGGTTTCCATGCCTTCTTTTCAGTTGCATTTTTTCCTTCAAATGCATCTTACACTACTGGTCTATCTCTAGCTTCATCCTCAAAACTATTAGATTCACAAACTTGCATCATTTTCCTTCTCTTTCCTAATTCACTAGTGGTCTACTTGACCCTTTTCTTTGGTGAAGGCATAGGTTCTTGCTTCACCTTTACTAATCTCATAGATTTCCTTTGTACTATAGGTGCTTCCCCCTCTTGCTACTTCCTTGTCTGATCACTTATTGTTCTCATAGGTCACACTTGTGCAACTCCTACATATGGTGCAATAGGGGCCTATGCATGAGGTTGTGCTATTGTCACACCTTTCGAAGGTCCTACTACAATAATTGGGGTTGCTACTAATAGTTAAAACTATCATCTTGCTCTCATTTCCATCACAATTCCTTTGACCTCATTGAATTCCTCTATAGTCATGCTAGATTCTTTAAGGATAAAATACATCACCTTTTCCACTTTCTTCTTGCTTTCCTTGCTATGTAGTTCAAAGTGACCTATTCTTATTTTATCCTCAAAGGTTCCTCATCCAAGGCACTCTATCTCCTACTTAGATTAGAGTATGATCTATGCATACACTTCTATGAGATTAGTGCTCATCTCATATCCTATGGGTTTGACATAGTTCAAGAGAGTAGAATCCCCAAAGGAGATATCCAAACCACCAAAAAATAATCACATAGTGGAAACAACACAACAAAGCAACAACAATGCAAGATCTGATACCAAATCAATACTCTTTATTCATAGATAACTGATTACATGTAATATGCCTAGTTGTAAAGCCTTTCAGGTTAGGGCCAAATACAAACAACAATTACAATACCCGTTCTACAAGATCTAGATACCACACACCAATTCTAGCTAGTCTAGATACACAAATGGATAAGAACACTAAGAAGAATTCAAACTTGTACCCTTAGGTGCACCAAGCAATCCTCTAGTTCCTAAGCCGCTACTCTAGCTCTTCAAAATTTACATCTACACTTCATCCCCTTCTCCAAGTTGGATGATCACTATTGCCTAAAGACTCCACAAAACCTCTTAATTATACCTAACTAAGCCACAAGTCAGCCCAAATCATTACAAATTAAATTAAATCCCTTACATTAAATATAGGCTGAGCCACAAGTCAACTACAAACTAAATTAAATACCCACACAAATTAAATTCCAAAAGTCAGCTCATAGACAACTTGGCACCAATAGAAACTAAGACCAAACCAAGTGTCAGTAAAACTAAGATGAGCACTAGTAAATTCCCAAGCATTTCCAAGCTCCAAAGACCATGTCAAGTTCTAGAGACCATGGTGAGTTCCTAGACCATGTTGAGTTCCATAGACCATGCCAAGTTCACAGACCATGCTAAGCTCCATAGACCATGTCATGTTCCTAGGCCATGCCGAGTTCCTAGACCATGTCAAGCACTAGTATCTACCAAGCTCCACAACTTTAAGCTAAAATCTCTCTAGACATGTAAGATTGCAAGAAAGCCTAGGATGCTCTCGCATCAGACACCCCAAGTTTGAAAAGATGTTCTCAGTAGCTGGAAGAACATCTTTTGGAATTCAACACATAAATCTCAAATTGGATCTTCACATACATATCCTCCAAGTCTTCAACTTGTACATTCTTTCCCTTGTTCTTGTTTTTGTTCTTCTTTACATCCATCCTCAATATGCTACAAGACTTCTTTCCATGCTAATCTCTAACCTTCTCATAATTTTTCAACTCAACTTGAGTGTCGATACTCAAATTCCTCCTACCAAGTTCTTCTTTCTATAAAGGAATCAGGAAAAACTTTCAGCCACCTTTCTCAATAGTAAATACATTCATGACACAATCATGCACATCCCTGCAATCATACTGCCAAGGTCTACCAAGTATCACATGACAACTATTCATGTCCACAATATCACACAACACTTGATCCTTATACTACCTAATTTGGAAATCAAAAAGACATTTCTCCCTCACTTCCAAAACATGTTCACCTTGCAACCAACCAATCCTATAAGGATAAGGATATCTCACTCTCTTCAAACCAAGTTTCTCAACCATCTCCCTAGCAACAAGGTTATTGGTACTACCACCATACACAATCACCTTGCAAACTTACCACCAAAATTACAAGTCTTAAACAAACTAGTCCTCTAACAAGAATCCAATATCCTTTGACCAACCAGTACTCATCAAGCCAATAGAACCTCCCCTTGCTTAGGCTAACTATCCTAGACTACAACCTCATTCACAATAGCAGTTGTCCTACCAATCAAACATTCAAAAGATCTATTCCCTTCTTTACCACATTTGAAACAAAGACCTCTGAATCTACCTCCACCTATTCTTCTTTTCTTCTCAACAATTTTTAGTTCACCTTCAACACTCAGTTTAGCTTGTGCCAAGTTATCCTACTTCTCTTTCCCTCTAGCATTACCTTGATTGTTCCTCTTTAACTTATCCTCTACCTTTAAAGCATAATGATAAGCATTCTCAATTGAAGAAATATTCATCATATCAACCTCATGCTAAATATTGAATCTCAAACCATTAATGTACCAAGCTACCTTTTCCTTTGATAATTCTCTATGACTAAAATAAATAGTCAACTTGTAGAACTCCTCAGTATAATCTTTCATAGTCATATCTTTCTATTTCAGATTGTACAATCTTTTAAACAACTCAAGTTCATAATCAATAGGAATGAACTTAGCCTTTAACTTAGTCACCATCAACCTCCATCTAGAAATCTTCATTTCACCTTCCTCATTTCCACCAAAGAGGAACATGTCCTTACAACTTAGTTTGTGTCAACCTCACTCTAAGTGGATCCTCAAGCTCAAAGTAGTCTTCCAACTCACCAATCCAATAAATCAAGTCTCCAGGACTCAAAGTTCCTGAGAAATTAAAAATGCTTCAACTTCAACTATGATCCAGGTCTAACAAACTCACCATCCCTAGTTCTAATAGGTCTCTCCACATGATCAATTTTTTCCTCACCACTAGATGTAGCAACTTCATAGTCTTCAAAAACTTCCTCATAACTACCTTTAACACCCACATGCCTAGGTACACCATATAAAGAACTTACAATTTCACCAATCATGTAACTCTTCATCAATGCAATCTCAAATCTGAACTCTACACTAATCTTCTCTAAGATCCTTTATTTCACAACATCACTAAGATCATAAGTTTCCCTAAGGTCCAATCTTCTTGGAGGCATCATCCAAAATTTTAGAAAGCCAAGCAAAAGATCCACCAATCTCAAAGATCAATCAGCCACAAGATCAACCTTCTCAACAAGTCTTGGTGTAAACTACATTAGCTTTGACAATCTGTCCACACACTTAGGAACAAACTTTTCTCTAATACCTCCTAATGAGTGCAAGGCAAGAGAATCCCCAAAGGAGATGTCCAAAAAACTAGCAAATAACCACACAATAGAAACAATAGAACAAAGCAACGAAAATGGAAGATCTGATACTAGATCAATACTCTTTATTCATAGATAACTGATTACATGTAATATGCCTAGCTATAAGGCTTTTTGAATTAGGGCCAAATACAAATAACAATTATAATACTAGTTTTGTAAGATCCAGTTACCAAACACCAATTTGAGCTTGTCCAAATCTACAACTAGATAAGAACACCAAGAAGAATTCACACTTGCACCCTTAGATCTACCAAGTAATCCTTTGGTTCCTAAGCCCCAACCCTAGCTCTTCAAAATTTTTATCTACACTTCATCCCCTTCTACAAGATGGATGATCACTACTACCTAAAGACTCCACAAAACCTCTTACTTATACCAAACTAAGCCACAAGTCAGCCCAACTCATTAAAAACTAAATTAAATCCCTTATACTAAATATAGGTTGAGCCACAAGTTGGCTACAACACTAAATTAAATACCCACACATAAATTAAATGCCAAAAGTTGGTTTACATACAACTTAGCACCAAAAAAAACCAAGACCAAACTGAGTGTTAGCAAAACCAAGCTGAGCACTGTAAATTCCCAAGCATTGTTGAGCTCCAAAGACCATGCCAAGTTCCAGAGGCTATGTTGAGTTCCCAGACCATGCCAACTTCTATAGACCATGCTAAGTTCCCAGACCATGCCAAGTTCCATAGAGTATGCTGATTTCTTAGGCCATGCTAAGTTCCCTGACCATGTCGAGCACTAGTATCTACTGAGCTCCACAACTTTAAATCCCTCTAGACATGCAGGATTCCAAGAAATCCTAGGATGCTCCTACATCAGGGTTCAATAAACTCAAACATTGGTACCATAGCTTCCATATATGTATTACCTATCTCCACCATGAAACATAACCCATCTTTATATTTATCTACCATTGAAGGAGGTATCCTATGCCTTCATTTTATCTTCAACTAGAAACTTTTCCTCATTCTATCAATGTTATCATCTCTTACATTTTCCAACTTTGATTTGTAGCATTGAGTTACCATCTTCATTGTTCACTCATTTCTATCCCAATTCATTACTCCGAGAAACTTCCTTGTAGCATAGAAAAACAAATGAGTTAGCAGGGACTCAAATCTAAAAATTGTGCTCTTTGTTTTCTTCACTTTGCCAATGTTGTCCAATAATTACAATATGATAATCTCACATAGATTAACTCTTCTCTCTTGAACTACCATAACATAAGCCACATGTGAAAATCTAACTAGTACTAAGTTAACCCTTGATCCATCATTGAACTTGTACCCTAATATGTTGCTTAATAGCTTTATTCCTTTATCTTGAATGGAGTCTACCTTCATGTTTCTTCCATCAAACCTAGTATTTAGGTTCATCTCAACCATCTTTCTTACATTCTTATCATTGACAAGGTTACATCCCTCATTAAGGTAATTGTAGATAAGTATTTGCACATCACCTAGCCATAAAAAATCATTGTGTACCATACTTAGAATAATTTGGGTCCAATTGTGATTATTGAACTCTATATAAAACATATACTTAACTAGATTCAACTTGCTTAGGTGTGCATACTCATATTTCAAGGATAGGTCACTATTAAATGTGGTTCCCAAGTATTTGTGAATATCTTCATCTCCTCTATTCACAATCTTATAGTGGATATAACTTATGATATCCTCAACATGAAGAACATTCTCTAGAACTTGAAAAAATGCACCCAACAAGTCATCCAAAAGTGATACATATGGATACTTCTTGAATAGTTACCATGGCCTATCACTCACATCATAGATAGTTTGATTGGCTATTGTAATTCTATTGTATTTAATGAAGAACAACTTACCTTTAGCTTTACAAAATACCTTAAAAATCATGTTCAGGGCTTCTGCAAATTTATGCTTCACGAACTTCTCTTTGCACTTCAATTCACTATCAAATTTCTCCTCAATTTTCTCAAGACACTTTGGATGAACAATTGGTACACACAATCTTGCTTCATGTGATCCTTAAATCATTTCAAATCACACTATGCATTAAATGTGTATCTACCACAAATTCAAATACTGTCTATGTTTACCAGTAAGCTTGATTTCTAAATTCCTTCTTACTGAGATCATATCTAAACCTATACACTTGACCATAGCTTTCTCTCTATGTCCTTAACCTTTGTTAACTATGCAACTTCCAATTCTCTCTAACATCAATTCTAGCCAATTAATGCACTGCCTCTTCTAAAATTTCTTTATTTTAGTAGTATGACTTTAGTATTGTATTAGGTGCATCAAACTATTGTTCCTCCAAAATTGTATAAGAGATTTCAAGATCTTTAGTTGTCACAAATGCTTCTTTTCATTCATCAACATGTTCCTTAATTGCTTCCTTCTAACTGTTGTCACTACCATTATCATTCCTTCTATCATTTATGTTTTTTTTCCTTCTATTATTAGGATTCCTATTAAAATTCCTTCTATCCATTCTACAATATCTCACTATGTGTCTAAAGTTATTACGTAATTGACATACAAGTGCATTTTTTCTCTAAATAGTTCTATTCTTATTCTTAGGTGCTCTTCAATTGCCTCCAATGTATCCAAGATTGTTACACTTGTAATTCACAAAATGGTTCTTCTCTCCACCATTGGATTTGTTTTGTGATCTCCTTCTTTCATTACCTGTAGGGTTAGTATTATAAACATTCTATTATTTGCAATATTACCCTCAAACATAGGTTTCTTATATTCTACTACTTTATGTCTATAACCATGACAATAATAACAATAGAAATTAGTAATAGCTTTAAAATATTTACCTGTGCAATCTCTTTTCATATGTTCAACTTCATTACATATGAAGCATCTACCTTTGAACTCACGTCTTACTTTCTTGGGTGGTTCATCTTGCTTAGGTTTATCAACTTTCTATGTTATCTTAGGTTCATCATGTTTCTTTGATAAATAAATTGATTCTACTTCCTTTGATACTTTAGTAGATGTGCTTGATTCAACCTTACTCAGTTAGATTCCTTAGAGGATTCAATAATTGGATCTAGTTCTCTTTTGATTTCAACTTTCTTGGCTAATTTCTCTCCAATCAGATATCCAAGACTTGTCTTTTCATAAGAACATCTTTGGTGAAATATTTGTTGATCTATCTTCTCACTACTAGAGTAAAGTTTCTCTTAAGTTTTTCTTAGCTTGTGTCAATTATCCTTTCACAATGATATTGTACTTTTCTAATTCTACATGCTCAATCTTGATAGTATCTAGTTCAAATGTAACTTGACTTAAGTGTGATCTAAGGTCTGCATTTCCTGTTTTTAGTTGAGGTTCATTCTTGCCACCATTTTTCTTAAGACTCAGCTTAAGTTCAAAGATTTTCAGTTCATGTTTCAAAATCTCATTTTCTTTTTGAAGTTTTCCTACTTCATCATTGTCACTAGTTTACACTAGTTTACACAATTGATTCCTTGCTAGATTTTAGATCATCAATTATGTCTTTTAGTTTACCAATGAAAAATTTTGCATCTTGATATCTATCTTTTGAGTTATTGTTGTCACAAAAGTTTGCACCCATTCCTAAAGTCTTACCTAAAGACAACCTTGTGAAACATGGAAACAATCTCCAAGCTATGGGACTTGAACTATGAGATTGAGTCTCCAGAGAAGGTTGGCTTCCTTACTATCAGGGTGCACCTAACTACTCTTTGAGAGGAAAAGGGACAAGGAATGCATGAAAATAAAACTACCTAACCTAATCTAAAGGGTGGTGATATACCAAAATAGTTTTTTTAATCACATCTCTACCTAAGAATGCACTATTTATCAATATAATCTCAAAATATGCTGATTCAATGTTTATTTTGACTCAACAACCACATATAGATCAGAAATCAAGTTGATATTACGAGGAAGGGACTTTACTCCATAACATTCAAAGGGGCAATAATAGATACTTGCATGCAGATGTAAGAATGAAAACAAATACATCAACAAAAGTAAGAATGTTTTGCACTTATATTGATGGAGAATGAGGCACAATAGAGATTACATTAATTCATAGACAAAAGGGAATTACAGTAGAATACTACCACTAGAGAATCAAAAAAAATGAATGACCCTAAGAAAGGTTACGAAATCTTCTTTTATAGTGCAAGCATAACTCAAATAGCCTCTATCCTAAGGCAAAACTCAACAACTACATTTAAGTTTGTAGAGAAAAATCACTAAAAATCTAGGAAAGATCTAATCATGGTACACATCTAGATGTAGAAAAATTATTTTATTTACCAAACACAATCTTGAGGAGATAGAAATGAGAGCCATTAACGTCCTGACTAGGTAGATGGATAACTAGTCAGTTAGGGGAATATCCTTTGGATTTGTCAGGCATGGATATTGATGAAAGTGGTTTTGAATGACCAAGAATATTAGATTTTCCATTAAAAGTCTATCTTCATTATTAGCATGCCAAATCAACCATGTCATTGGTCAATTAGAGTCAACCCTCAAGATCTGCCATGTGGACCAATCATATTTTATCATTTTTCCACCTAGCCATTCAAACTTATGTTGACCCATGTCTTACCCTAGTCACATCTCCACCTTTTTACCTTTATTAATTTTTTACCTTGCAAAACCATGAGCTTAGTCAAACTAACTATTGTTATTACTTCATAACTTGTCTCCAACATTTCTTACTAGCTGTTGTGACCCAATGATTGCATGATTCTAAGCCTTCACATTGTCACCATGGTTTTCTTGGCTAACAACAAATGTTAGTGACCCTGTGAACCATGGGGACCTAACTACCAACATAAAATTCATGTTGTTGTAGTTTGAACCTTAACTAACATGAAATGCTCATGACTTTGTGAATATGATCTTAACTACCATCGTTAACTGCTTACTCTCCAGCTAGGCCAATTGAGACACATGTCCACCTATCATTATGTTACCATGGATAATGACCTCACATCTTTGGTTAGCAACATAATGATAATGCTTGATTTGCATTCAATCTTATGGTCTGAAAGATGTATTGACCATTGTCAGTTCCTTGACTAATGAAAACACTACCCTATGCAAACTCATCTGACATTATTTCTTTTTCCTATGGGCCACAATGGAAATAGGACTCACACATCCATTTACAACATCATCTCTATCTCAATATATATTTTCATTGTACATTTTTCCTTAGCAACATAGTGACATGCATTGATCTCCAAAAGATCAGTCAAATGAGAAGATGTGAGCTTGATAAAATTTGTTTTAACATGTGATCGCTTAAAGAATTAGGAAATAAAGTATAACCTAAGGTTTTAAATATATTTTTCATAACATTAGGGTATTTTAATGTTTTAATAAATATGACCATTGGGCATGTTTGATAGAAAAACTTAATTTTTGGTGGGAGAGCAAAGATGACTAACAATAACCACACAAAAATACTTAGGAAAAGTCCCCAAGTTTACAAAATTGATTAAATACACATAGGAGAGATAAACAAGACCTAACACAAACTCCTAGATTGATCTACATCATGATCACATGCTACATTCATTGAATGCACCAAGTCAGCTAATCCAACCTACAAGAACTCTATCCCTCAAGCCATAATACCAAACATTAGAAAAAACTAAAAGCATTGTTGAGCAACATAGTACATGTCAACAAATAGTATATTCTAAGAAACATAGTATATGCCAAGAAATAGTATATGTCAAGCTCCTTCAATGAATGAGGACTACAATGACCAAGTACCTTGTTCAACACTACACTTAGTGATGATCGAGCATCCACCCTTCTTCTTCAATCAAGTTTTCCATCTCCAAGGCCAAAATTGGTCCAATATAAAGGATTTCTAGATACCCTAGGATGCTCTTACATTAATTTACCACCTCCTTGACTCATCCACAATATTGAGAAATAGTTTCACCTTTTATCATTCTCATTGCATCAAACTTGCCTTCAAGCTTTTTGATTTTTCTCTTAAAACATTTGTGTCTCCTCGATAGATAATCTATAGTATATCCCACATTTTCTTGGTATTAGTGCACTCCTTTATGTCATTAAACTTGTTATATCTTAGGACTAATGCAATCTCCAAGACTACTTGACTGTGGTCATATTTCTCTTTCATCTATTTAGCTGTTAGAGGTCTTGCTATCTCTACATATGCATGTTTAGCATAGTTGTAGACACTTAAAATTGTCCCAAACACTATATTAATTTATTTAATATTTCCTTTGACATTATAATTAATTAATTATATTTGTCATATTCTTCTACTTATTTAATTAAATAGGTTCACTTTCCTAATGTATTTAAATTTAATTTAAATACTTCCCCCCTAATGTATTAAATTTATTTAATGCATAGTGCTCCATAAATCCCCTTTTAAATAAATTCTATTTATTTAATTCCCTCCATTCCATTAAATTCTCTAATCCTATGATTAAATTAAATCCTATCTAATTTAGTCTTAAACCTATCCTAAAACCTAGTCTACACCTATCACTATCATCCTTCTAAGCCTACCCACTACTTAATCCCACTTATTTATCCTAAAACACCTTGCTAAACCCCTTTTATCTCCTAAGTGTGTGCTCACACATGTGTGAGAAACCCTTCAAACCTTTCACACATCTTACACCTTTTTCCCCCACTCCTTCCTTTAAGTTTGTTCACACATGTGTGAAAAACTTTGAATGTTGACCTTTGCATGGCTTGTCTCCTTAGCCCATGTTTTTTTCTTGTGGCACCTATGTGGATGCCACCTCCCCAAGGCATCTCTCAAACCTATAAATGGAGCCCTTATCTCAAGCATTTTTTATCTCCCTCATTTGTATTGTTATCATGCTAGTGTGATTCTAGAGCCTTTTAGAGATTTGTATGCCTAGAGCTAACCTTTGGTAGTTGTTTTCATTACTTAGATTTCTAGTTTAAATTAGCTTTCATGGTAGTATGATATTCTAGGTTTCTTTCTTACATTGCATTTTCATCTCACATCTTAGAATCCTTTGAGGTTTGGCTCATTGATAGCTATTTCCTCAAGGTATTCTCCATACATTTAGTCTTAGATTCATCTCATTTTCCATATCATTTATTACTCAAAAGATTCAATAGTTGTGTTTTGGGAGAGCACATTTACATCCCTCACACTTGAGCACACCAAAAAGGCCTCTTATGGGCACCCTTGTTGGGTTGCTTTGAGGTTATGTGGGGACTTTTATTTGTGGTTGCACAAGTAGTTAAACTCAATTAGACTTAGTGGTTTTATCAATCTTATTTGAATCTTGAATGCATATGCTACTAACATTTTCTTGTTTATGCATGCTTTCGATAGGTTAGGTTTTCCCATATACAATAGTGTATTGCTCCTTCTCCAATTCTTGCCAGGTGCAACTTCATCAAAATTTTCCATTCAAGGAAAGTCTCCTTGTTCAACCTCGACACTTCATTTTTGTACATCTTGATCTTTAGCTCCAAGTACCTTCAAAATTTTCTTTTGAAGTACTAGGCTCTAATACCAATTGTTAGAATAATTTAGAATAATTGAGAGGGGGGTGAATAAGTCATCCTCAAGTCTAGATGTACCAATTCAATTTTTAATCACTTTAAATACTTCATGTATAATCATTAATTAACTCAGTCACTATAGCAAATAATCCAAAACATAAAACTTGCAGTCCATTGCCCTAGTAGTAACAAACTTGCATATGTAAATCATTAACAATAAAACATCTCAGATAAATCCACACAAGTATGACACAAAGATTTAATGTAGAAACCCAATTTGGGAAAAACCATCAGTAACATGTCACCAATATTTCACTCTATGGAAGTGAGCTCTATTAGGAGCCAACTTGTTAAAGGTTACAAAAAAAGGTTGTTAAATATGACCTCATTAAAGGATTTAACAACCATGTTAGGAGTGTCTTGGTTAAATGGATTTAAAACATTCCATCAGAATGTCACCTTGAGTAAAGGATTTTAAAATTATTGTTAGGTCAACGTTCATTAAAGGATTTCAAACTGATACAAAAGTTAGAAAGTAACAATAGGTTGATCTTAATAATTACAACTCACTTTACCAATACAGATCACAATGTAGCTCATATGTTGATCCATCGATTGAGCTCCATTATCATCTTTGTCTCTAATCTTCTTGGAAATCCTCCAAGCAATCACATTTCACCTCTTCATAGCTCTTCTCATCCTCCTTAAGTTCTCTAGTTAATAGCATCAACAAAATATCTACTTGTGAATCTTGATTAGGTCACCCTTATGCCTCTTTAAATAGGTAGTTTTGATCTTTTTCCACTTAAACATCATCATAGATCTTAGTATTGGAAACAATTCTTCAATTATATGTTGTCATTGATGTTACACAAATGTAAAATTCTTAATTCCTAACAATTGGTATCAAAGAATTTTGTGCTTGTACGAAAGGTTTCAAGGACTTAAGTTAAAGATCAAGATGTCATATAGAAGGGAGATTCCCAAGCTTAATAGAGATAATATTTCAGCATGGTGAGAATTGATGATTCTACACTTATTAAGAATTAATGATATTAGTATGTTCTACTTGGATACAAAATATGTGCTACCACCTAAACCTATGATTATGGAGCAGATAAAAGAGGCAAATGATCACAATATAATGATGATTGATATAGCTTCTTCTCTCAATTAATTTGAATTTAATGATGTTAAAGATTGTCCTACTACATTTGAAATGTAGAAAAAACTACATAAAGCCTATGGAGGTGATAAAAATGTACAAAGAGCCAAGGAAGAAAGTTTAAGAGGAAATTTTCATGAAATGAAAATGAAAGAAGGTGAAAATATTGTCCAATACCATTAAAGCATCATAGAAATTGTGAGTGCAATTAGAGCTACAAGAGGAACAATAACTGATGAGACAATGGTCAACAAGGTACTGAGAACTGTTCTTCCTATTTATGCAATTAAAGTTTTAACAATCCAAGAGATGACATGCAATCATAAGAATAATATAACTTTGGATGCACTTGTGGGAAGATTAACTACTTTTGAATTCAATAAATTGGATAACTATGCTCCTAATTCTAGCAAATCTGAATCTGCATTCAAAGCCAAACTAATTCTTGGTAGAAAAGGAGAAAACTCAAAAGGAAAACATGAAGATAATGAAGAATAAGATGAATTAGATGAAGACCTTGAAGTCATTGGAGCCCTACTTGCAAAAAGAGTATCAAAAGGGAAAGAAAAATTTAGAGGCAAAATTCCATTGATTTGTTTCTCATGTGAAGAGGTTGGTCATATTGCTACAAGATGTCCAAAAAATGAAGAAAAAGATGAGAAAATAAATAGTAGGTCCAAAGAAAAGAAAGACTTCAAGAGCTACAAGGACTACAAAGAAAAAGGTAAGAAAGATTGTTAAATTTCTAGAGGTTTTGATAGTGATGATAATGAAGAAGAGGTAGTTTACAATGTTAAGGATGAATCTAGTAATGAGGAAAATGAAAAGATGTCACTTATTTCTCATGTTAGAAAAAATGATACATGGATTATAGATAGTGGTTATTCTCATCACATGACTACTAAAAAAAAATTGAACATTTAGAGCACTATGATGGTCGAAGTGTCAGATTTGGAAACAATGAACCATGTTATGTAAAAGGAAAAGGAATCATAACATTAATTAAAGGAATCAAATGTGAAATGCCTACTAGGTTGAAGGATCAATACATAATATATTTAGTGTAGAAGAGTTGAACAATATAGGATACAAGGTAGAATTCATGAATGGAAAATCTAAACATGGAACAAGAAACTTGGTTGGGACTGGCAGTCAGACAAAAGCTAACTTTTTTTACCTAGATCTCACTAAAAATACATGTTTATTAGCTCAAATTGAGGAAATTTGGTTATGTCATAAAAGTTTGTGAAATGTTAAATTTGATAACTTGCTTACCATAAGAAAGAAAGAAAAAAGTAAGAGGCATACTATTTGTGAAGAAACTTGAGATGGGCATGTGTAAACAATGTCAAATTGGAAAGATGAGCAAAAAAGGTTATAAAAGTATTTCTTTCAATTATAAAGAAGTTTTGTAACTAGTTCATATAGATCTATGTGGACCAATAGGTATAGAAATCTACTATGGAGACATATACTTCATTCTATTTTTTGATGATTATTGTAGGATGATGACTGTAATGTTCTTAAAAGATAAATCTAATGTTTTTTGAAAGTTCAAATGGTATTTGGCAAGAGTTAAGAATGAAACAAGAAAGAATATGAAATGCTTGAGATCATATAGAGGAGGTGAACTCATTGCAAATGAATTCAATGAGTTCTATAATAAAGAGGACTCAAAAGACATGTATCAACACCTAGAACTCTAGAGCAAAATGGTATAGAAAAAAGAAAGAAAAAATCTATCATGGAATGTGCAAGAACACTAATTACTAAAAATAACATTGTACTAAAATACTGGAGAGAAGCAATCAATGCAAAAATTCATAGACTTAATCAAGTTCAACTAAAGAAAGTTACAAAAAACCCTTATGAATTGTGGTATGGTTACAAGCTTAATGTTTATTATCTAAGATTATTTGGAAGAAAATTCTATATCTTGAAAAATGAAAGGAAATGAAATCTTGATGCAAAAAGTGATGAAGGTATATTCCTAAGGTACTCCAATAAAAGTAAGGCATACAAATGCTTGAATCTTGCTACTCACAAAGTCATAGAAAGTACAAATGTGAAGATTGATGAGTTTGCAACATGAAGTGAAGAATAGAGAAACAAAGAGTTTGAAGACTAGAAATTTTGTTTACTATGAGGAGGAACTTGAGACTTTACCATAGTCAACTAAAGCCAAGCAACAACAAAGTGAACCTAGAAAATCCCTAACAATGCAACCCAAGTCACAAAAAAAGGCACCAAAGTCATAAACAAAGGCAACCAAGTTAGACACAGAGGTACCCAAGTCACAGATAGAAGGTACTTCAATAACAAATAGAGGCACCCAAGTTATAGCCAAATCAACTAGAGGATCCTAAGAAAAAGATAGAAGATCATGGAGAACCAAGTGAACCAAGTTTAGATTCAAGAAAGAAAGATCCAAGACTTGAAAAATATGCTAGAAGACATCATGCACTTGATTAAATAATTGGAGAGACAAAAGGTATATTGACAAGGAATAAATTAAAAGGTAAATGTTTTCTTAGTGAATTTAAACCTAGATCTATAAAAGATGCTTTAGAAAATGAAGGCTGGATAGAGAAAATCAATGAAGAAATTGAGAAAATAGAAAAGAATAACACCTAGTCTATTGTACCTAAACCTAAGGATAAGAATGTGATTGGTACAAAATGGATATGCATAAATAAGCTAAATAAAAAAGGAGAAGTAACAAGGAACAAGGCAAGGCTACTATGCAAAGCTTATGCTCAAGAAGAAGGTATAAACTATGAAGAAACATTTTCTTCTTTTGTAAGACTTGAAGGAGTTAGAATACTTCTAGCATATGTTGCACAAAAGGGATTCAAAGTATATCAGATGGATGGAAAATCAACTTTCTTGGAATAAGTCTACATTAAACAACCTGAAGGTTTCATTGATCCAATCGAAAGAGACATTGTATGTAAACTTCACAAAGCTTTATATGGATTGAAGCAAGCTCCAAGAGAATGCTATGGAAGGTTGCATAGATATTTGGTAAGAATTGGTTTTGAAAAGACAAATGATAATAGTAATTTTTAGATTAAGGAAGGACCACAAGACAAGATATTACTTGTAGAAATATTTGTGGATGATATCATATTTGGAGGACATGATGTGTTTGCAAGTCATTTTCTGAAGAAATGAGGAAAGAATTTGAAATTTATTTTTTTGGAGAGATAATATACTTTTTCGGTCTACAAGTTCATCAAATGAAGGATGGCATAATCATTACTCAGTCAAAATACATGAGGGAAATATTAAAATCATTTGGAATGGAAGATTCCAAACCAATTGGAATACTTATGTCTATTAGATGCAAACTTTCAAAGAATCATGATTCAAAGGAGGTAAGTTAGACTACTTATAGATCAATGATTAGGAAACTTTAGTATGTGGTACACATCAAACCTAATATTTCATTAGCAATTGGCATAGTTGCAAGGTTCTCTAATAATCCTAAACAAAACCACATGATGGTAGTAAAATCAATTCTAAGGTACCTAAAAGAAAGTAAAGATTGTGGTTTATGGTATAAGAAAGGAGGAAATTTTCAGTGAAAAGCCTTTGCTAATGTAGAGTGGGCTGGAAGCATCGATGATAGAAAAAGAACTAGTGGAGGAACATTCTTTCTTGGAAATAGATAGTATCTTGGACAAGAAAGAAGAAGATTGCATTTCTCAATCAACAAAAGAGGTATAATATGTTGATGTAGAATTCAATTGTTCTAACATAATACGAATCAAGAGATTATTGTCAAAAATGAAGGAGGAAATCAAGGAACCAGTGGTTATCTATTGTGATAGCATAAGTGTAATCAATATATCCAAAAGCCCTTTGATGTAGACAAAGACAAAACACATCATAATTATCATTTCCTAAGGGAATTAATTCAAGACAAAGAAATGAGATAGGAATATCTGAACACCAAGGAGAAGATAGTAGACATATTTACTAAGGCATTACCTAAGGATGCATTTATATGTCTTTTAGTGAACAGTTTTTCCCATAAAGTTTGTATATAAAAATAGAGAAAAGAATGTAAAGTAACAAATGAATTCCTATCTAATAAGCTTAGGAATTCTTTACCTAATATTTTCTCAATGAAAATAGGCACAACTAGCTTTATTGCAAATGGAGTTTTCAGTTCAAAAGGATTTAACAGAAAGATCTTTGCAAAAGAAACTATCTGCTGAAAGTGCTGAAACAACTTATTTCACTTCATCAATATGAAACAAACTTTAATGCAAAAGAACCACTCAACTTTAACTATCAAAATGATCCACATAATTGAGAATTAAAGCATCAAGTAGGCAATATAAATCCACTAGTTTCTCATAGCATTTCCCATACTCAGAATTCACAAACTCAGAATCGATAACAAACATAGCTCAAATCTTTAACTAGCATTTATAGAAATACTAACTGAAATAAGCAGATAACAGTATCTACTCACAAAACCTTCAACTGAGATTCAAACTATAGAGTTTCAATACATCTGCATAAATCCAGAGTTGCTACTTCTAAAATTGAAACCAAACCATAAACAAAAATAGTTCTGTTTATTGGTCTGCCTGAGAGAATCTAACCCTTAAAACAATACAAATTATTACATTTATAGGCAAAGGGACTGGACCAAAGCCAAAATTACCCCGCCACGAGTAGATTGTCTTTTTTTGCTAAGTTAAAACTAATCTTTAAAAAAAAACCCAGAAAAATGTCCAAGAAACTGTAACCAAACATTTTCAAGCGTAATCGCTTGTCTTGATCATGCCGAACTGTCTCCACTGGCTATGTTTCTCGCAGTCTTCCATGTCTCATAGGTAGTTGAAAAGGCTAAAATAACTGACTAATGTGGCAAGCCGATGTAGGCGAATCTCTGTTTCCAAATCTCCTTTATTTTCTTTAGCTCAGCGGCCTTTTCCTCGTGCATTTCCAGGTGTTTTGAGTTGATAATCAACATAGCTTCCGTATGTACCACGTTGGAGAAATCCTGCCTTACTGGTGTCTTTTTATCCTGCCATTCCTAAAATCTCTTCTGCACTTCCTTAATTATTTCATTCGATTGGGCCACGGAGTCATCATCCTTTCCCATAAAATGTTTGGCAAACCATTTTAAATCATTTTGGATGATCTGATGAATAACTTTCAATTCTTGCAGAGCTTCCTTGACTTCAGATATTCCCTAAATTAATGCCTCATTTCTCCATTCAATGCAGTCTTTAATGACATATAGAACTTTCTCATCAAGACCTACTACTAGACATTCAGTGAGAAACTTTTGCAAACCAAGATCTTGCACATCTTCCAACCATATGACTACTTTAGACCAATTATTCCTTTCCTTTTCATACACATCATTGCTTGTTTCCACCTTCTTGGTAATATTCAATATTTCCTTTGATGCCTGGTCTAAATGGCCTATATGTTGGACAGTGTTATGCAGAACATCCAGCACCCACTCACCTGCTATTTTTTCCACAACCTTGCACTTATGCAAATTTTTAAGTGATTGCTGATTGACCATAGAGGATACGTTGACAATTGTGGACATCTCGCTTATAGGCTTGACTTCGGGGTGAAGTGTGGCATTGATGTACTAGGCCATGCTCTTGATTTTTTCTTTCATCTCCTATTTGTCCTGGCTATCCTTCCATACTCTTTCAACTATCTTTTTATTAGACACCTCAAAGAATTTCATATCCATCTCACGGTTTGCCTTTCCAAGGTCAACCTTGGTTATCGAATAATCTTGAGGAGCCACAAAATTGCAAGCACTTCCATCAGGTGGTGTGGCTATTTCTACTGTCCATCGCCTTGAAGCTTTGTCAAAGTTGATTCTCGACTCTGTCCTTGCTTTCTTCACTTTAGGTGTCTTACCTAGGCATTTACTAACCAGCTCATCAATTGGCATGGAGATGGCAACAATGCTTCTTTTCTTCTCCACAGACATCTCTAGCCATTTGGGAGTTGCCTGTTCTTTTTCTGCAGTGGAGTGACATTTGGCCAGAACAAGTTTACCCTGTTGATTGTTGGCAGTCGCTGCCAAGCTCTGAGACTCTGGTAAATTATCTGCCATGGGTGGGTCTTCCACTGCTTCGAGGTCCACAGTTATGGTGCTTTGGCTTTTAGCGATCCATGCCTTCTTTGTACTCGAGCGAGTTATCCTTTTACTTCTCAGAGTTTCCTCTTGAACCTAAAGTTGAAGTGTTTTCGGGGCTGCTTCAAGTTCGGCTTCAAGTGGACCTGCAACAAATTCAGGAGCACTTTGATTAGTTTGCGTTTGGGGAGTCTTTTTATCTTTGTTCCTTGAAGATTTCTTAGAAAAGCTGGGAGTGCTTGCCGCCTTCAACTTTATCCATTTGGCAGTTCTGGCTATTACATCCTTGGAGCAAGCATACACATCATTTTCTTCTCTTTTCTCCCAGTCAATTTTTGGAATTGGCATGCATTCAACTTGATCTAAGTAAAATTGATCAACTATTTCGTTTGAATCATCATCTTTCAAACCATAAGTATCCAGCTCTATATTGAACATGATGACTTGCTTGATGGTTAAGCGTGACCACAGTCTCTTCCTCACCTCAAATTCATTGTGACAATTTGCCCAAAAGTCCTCTAGCTGTGGGGAGTGAAACAGAGCAAATGCATTTTTGACATTGTCTCTAATAAAGCCAGTGTAGTCAAAATCCAATCGAGGAGTGAAAGGTTTAAGACACAAATGGGTCAATGACTTGGTTGACAATAGAGCTTCTTTCACACTAGGGCATCTATAATGTCCAATCTCAATTGGGAAGAAAACTGAAGAGGCCTTCTTTGAAATTTGAAAGGATTCAACAAGAGAAGCAAACTGTCTACACATTTCTACTAGCACCATGGAGTCTGAACAGTAGCGAGGCAATTTCAAGGGTTCACCAAGAAATCCACCTATTCTAATATATGTAAATCTAGGAAACTGAATAAAATAACATCCATAAATCTAAACAGCTTGCATGGCTTCCTTTGACATTCTATCACTTTCCCACCCTTGCAGCTCAAATACCAACTTCCCCAAAAAGGCATCATTTATTTTCTTAAATTCTTTGCACACTGTGTCATCCTAGAGGTCTTTATAATATTGATAGATAGGCATGTCATCAACCCTGGGTGTATGCAGAAGATAATCCCAATCTTTGGACGCTTCCAGAATGTAAATTAGATAGGAAGACAGAAAGAAAGGACCACAGTTGGTAACATTAATCAAGCCTTTATGCAAATTCTCGGCTATGAGGTCTGACCAATTGATGAACTTGACTCCCTCAACTATCTTCTGAATAAAGAAATACATCCAGGATTCCCAATAGAAAGCATGCTCATTTCCTTTAATTCTATTCAACGAGAAGATAATATCTGCAATCTCCTTGATAAAATGCTCGATCGTCAATGGTTTAAGCAGCCTAGAACCCCCTTCTGCAGGCTTCAAGAGCTAGGACTGAGCAATCTTTGTGTCATAGCTGGTTTTATTTGCTACATATAGGCACTCAGCCTCCTCAAATGTCCATGGCTCATAGGGTTCTTTATGAGGAATCCTGAGGGAAAAATTTACATTGTTTCTGCTAATTTTAACAACTACTTCCCTCGATGATTTTTTAACGCACCCAAAAACAGGGTCGAAATGGTTCGCACACTCAAGGATGCATTATGGTTATGGGATAGCAGCAGGAAAAGCAACGGCCTCTATCAACCCACTCTCTACTAATCTCTGGTAAATAGGGCTTAATGGCATGTTTCTAGCTCTCTCTATTATCTCAGATGGGTTTCTATTTTCTAAGAATGTGTCTCGAATTTCAGGGAGTGAGCTGAGCAAAGGTGGTTTTTCTAACTTAGGAAACTTTGGACGAAAGAGTGTCATGACTGTTAAAATAGGCTAAGGCTAGAGGTGGCCCAAAACAAAGCAAATACAATTGAAATGTATAAGGGAATGAGAAAAAAAAAATGCACTTACAATTCAATAGAGACTCAGCCTACAATTCGCCCTTCCTACCCAGTATGCTGAAATTCCTATGAAGAAATTGCAAAGAGTGAAAAAAAAGGTCAAAAATTAATGCATTTAAAGGCAAGCTTGTGCAAAATATTACAGAGCAGATTCAGTGAGTAAGGGCAATAATTTCTCATTAATGTGGCATGAGCAGGGAAGGACGCCGCGTGTGATTCGATTTACTCATTCCCTCAAATCCGCACGTACGTAGCTCAATTGGATAATCATGTCGTAACAATATTAGTCTTTTCTAATTTTTGTCGTAGCTTGAGCACGTACCACCTTAGATATTTCTATTTATGACTTGGCATGCCTCGGGAAGTGTTGTAATGGGACCCACCTTAGATCTGATTCGGCGACTCAAAACCTGCAAACAACTTATGTTAGTGCACAAAATCAATACTAAACTTGAAGTTTAAGTTTTGGAGGGACGGGTTTCAACTTCTACTTCAGCTTAAAAAAAGGGAGGCACGGGGGAAAGAAAGCTAGATTGGTAGATGAAAACTATCACTGATCTGAAGTTGAAGTCGAAGTGAACAAAACTTCAAGTTCAACTTCCATGATGAGAATGAGACCATGACAGCAAACTGCGTTAAAACTATAAGTGCTAACAATGTCTAAGAGGTAAACTAGGGGTTATTCTCCTATCTGATGCACACTAAAGAAAAAGATGGTGATATATCAACAAAATTTCAATGAAGATCTATCAAGTTGATGTAGTTTTTCACACTTCAAGTGTGAAATGCAAAGCATATTGCATATGAATTAGTAAAAAAGGTACATAGTAACTTTGAAGTTTGTATCCTTTGGCATTTGATGTCAAAGAGGGAGAGTTTAGTATAAAAATGGATATTTGATTTAGTGTCAACAAGGGAGAGTTGATGTAAAGTAGAAAGAGAAAGAGTTTTTGTATCTTAGAAGAAAAATATTCAGATGATGGAGCATACAAAAAAAAAGGAGAAAATAACAAAATTGTTGAAAATAATTGTGTATTGTGTAATTTCTTTGATGTTACACAAATGTCATATCATTACCAGTCAATGTATGTTAGGCTCACTTGGGCATTGAAGATAGTTTCTTATGTTTGCCGAGCATTCCAAAGTTTTCCTAGCTCAGAAGGCAATATCTACCAAGTTCACTCAGTTGTCAAAGGAAAGTTTGTAGAAGTCAAGTGTTAACCAAGCTCACTTAGTTAATGATGGAAATGATGGATAAAACTATTGTTAACCGATCTCACTCAGTTACCATAGGAACTTTGTGGATATGTTAACCAAGTTCACCTTTTTAACACAAGAAAATCATTTCTAAGTTAGTTTCTACTGGGCATTGTTAACTAATGAAAGATTTTCTTGTTTTGGTATATTGAGTTTAATTGATTTATTTGTTGGTTCTAGCCAACTGAGGAGATGAATATTAAGTATTTTAAGTTGTATTCAAGCTGACTTGACAATGTGTAAAATATAAATATAAGGTCAACTTGAGGATTGAATGTGTGGAACATAATAGAAAATTTGAAGATGCTTAGAGGAAGTGAACTAGAAGGATAAGCAGAATATCCTTGTTGAGCTACCAAGATACATTTGATCATGAACGATCAAGTGTGCAAGCCAAAATTGAGATATGTAATTAGAAATTTAGTTGCATCAAAAATTAGGTTATCTCATTGTTACTTTATAACCATCATAGCAGTGATATAAATCTCTTAACAAAGTTGGCTTAACAATTATTTGTAAATCCTCTAACAAGATGGCATTTCTAGATTGAAGTGTCTAAAGAGATATCATAAGGCCACTACTAATGGGGTGATAAAATAATCTAATAGGGCCACACCTAAAAATGTGATTTTTAACCTTTAACAAGGTTGGCTCCTAACAGGGCTCACTTCAGAAGAGCAAAAATTGGTAAGTAGTTGCAATTGGTGGTTTTTTCCAAATTGGGTTTCCACGTTAAATCTTGGTGTCACTTGTGTTCATGATATTTCTTTTATGTGTATGAAACTAAGTTAAGTAATATTAATCATAGATAACATCTTAAGATTTTCATGTTAAGTAGTTGCTGAGTTATTTCAATGTTTACAGAGCTACAACATTTTCTAGTATAAATCGAGTGTGTATGTGTTTGTTGGGTAATAGAAGAATTCGATTTAATCAGAGTTTATGTTTTGTATTAAAATCTAAGGGATATAGGATTCATCTTAGTGGTAACTTATTCATCCCTCCCCTCTCAATTACTCTTATATTTCCAACAATTGGTATCAGAGCTTCTTGGTGCTTGCAGATAAGGTTTCAAGGACCTAAGCTAACGATCAAGATGTCTTATAGAAGAGAGATTCCCAAGTTGAAAAAAGACAACTTTGTAGCATGGTAGAAGCTTATGAAGTTGCATCTAGAAACCATTAGTATTTAAGCTTTAAAATACTTAAACACTACTTACACAATTCCTACTAGTACAATGACTATAGAAGAAATTGTTTAAAAGAAAAATCATAATATCATGATGATTGACATAGCATTAGCTCTTAACTATGTTGACTTTGATAAAATCCAAGGATGTGCTACTACTCATGAAATGTGGACCAAACTGAAGAATATCTGTGGAGGTAATGAAAATGTAAAAAAGAGCCAAGGTAGAAATCTTGAGAGGTCAATTTTATCAGATGAAAAAATTACAAAATATGTTGAAAGAATCAAAGCCTTTGGAAGAACAATTGAAGATGTAATAGTGGTAAGAAAGGTACTCAGAACCTTTCTTCCTATCTATGCAATTCAAGTGTCTACTATTCAAGAGACAAGATGTGATCCAAATAAAAATATAACTTTGGATGCTCTAGTTGGAAGATTGACAACATTTGAACTAGATAACTATGATAATTATACTCCTAGTTCTAGCAATCTTGAGTCTATATTTGAAGCCAAGGTATCACTCAAGAAGAAAGTTAAAAAGCCTAAAAGAAAACAATCTGAAAGTGAAGAGGAAGATAATTTTGATAGAGATCTTGAATCCATTGAAGCATTACTTGAAAGAAGGTATCCCAAAGGCAAAGGAAAATATAAAGTTAAAATTTCTTTAATTTGTTTCTCTTCTGAAGAAGTTGGACACATTACTACAAGATGTCCAAATAGAGAAGACGAAGTTGAAAAGAAGTGCAACAAGTATAAAGGCAAGAAGGATTTTAATAACTTTAAGGACTACAAGGACAAAGGTAAGAAATCTTGTTTTATAGCTAAAGATTTAGATAGTAGTGAAGATGATGAAATGGTATTTATTACTATACAAGATGAATCTGGTGATGAAGGGGATAAAATGGCACTTATCTCTCATGTTAGAAAAAATGATACATGGATTATTGATAGTGTTTGCTCACATCATATGACTAGTGATAAAACATAATATGAACACATGGAACATTATGTGGGTGATAGTGTTAGAATTGGAAATAATGAACCTTGTTGCATAAAGGGAAAAGGTTGTATCTCACTAACCAATGAACTTAGATATGACAATGCTTATAGGGTTGAAGGACTGAAGCATTATCTACTGAGTGTGGCAAAATTGAATAACATTGGATTCAAGGTAGAATTCATGAAGGAGAAGGTCAAACTACTAGATGGAAAAAGAATTTTGGTTGGGTTCGGCAAACAAACAAAAGGTAACCTATTCTATGTAGATCTTAGTGAAAGATTATGTTTTATTGCTCAAGTAGAAGAAAGTTGGTTATGGCACCAAAGGTTATGTCATGTCAAATTTGATAATCTAATAATGATAAGGAAAAAGAAAAGAGTAAGAGGTATTCATAGCCTAAGGAAACCTAATTTGGGTATATGCAAAAATTATCAAATGTATGATGGGAAAGACAAGTTTTAGAAGCAAGAACTATCATTCTAAAGAAGTCTTGGAGCTAGTTCATACAAACCTATGGGGACCTATTGGAATAGAGAGTTATAGTGGAGATAAGTACTTATTTTTTTTGTTGATGATTATTCTAGAATGATGAATGTAATGTATCTGAAAGAAAAGTCTAAAGCATTTCAAAAATTTAAGTGATATATGGTAAAAGTATAGAAATAAACTACAATGAAGCTAAAATGTTTGAGCTTAGATAGAGGTGGTGAATTCATTTCCAATGAGTTCAATGAATTATACATTGAAAAGGAATTAAGAGACAAGTATTAGTCCCTAGTACACCTTAGTAGAATGACATAGCTAAAAGAAGGAATAGATCCATCATGGATTGTGCAAGAACCTTAATGATAGAAAAGAGTGTTGTAATCAAATACTAGAAGGAATCAATTAGTATTATAGTGTGTACCTTGAATAGAGTAAAACTAAAAAAAGACTCAAATCAAACTCCTTATGAACTATGGTATGGATACAAACTTGATGTAAGTTACATGAAAGTATTTGGTAGCAAATGTATATCTTGAAGGAATCTAGAAAAAGGTAAATTTGATGTCAAAGGTGATGAAGGCATATTCCTAGGATACACCTACAGAAGTAAAGCATACAAAATTTTGAATTTGTCAACTTATAAGATCATAGAAAGTACACATATGAGAATTGATGAGTTTGTTGAAAAAAGTGAAGAAGAAAGCCATGAAGATCCTGAGGATTACAAAAGGTTTGTTTACTATGAACTTGATATATTGCTAAATCTAATTGAAAGTTAGGGGGCCTCACCTCCCAAGTTCCCAAAATATCCAAAAGCTATCAAGTTACAACTAGTGCAACCCGAGTCACAGTCTGAAGGACCCAAGTTGTAGTTAGAAGCTACCAAGCTAGTGGCAGAGAAAATCAAATTAGATGGAACTAAGTCATAGATAGTGGGATTCAAGCTTGATATAGAGGCTCATAAAGAGGTTAGTAGAATGAATTCACAATCTAAATTACCTATGTTAGCAAGATATGTCAAAAGGCACCATGCACTTGATTAGATCATTGGAGACAAGTTAGGTGGGACAATGATAAGAAACAAATTGAAAAGTATATGTTTGCTCATTGAATTTGAACCTAGAAATATTAAAGATGCTTTGGATAATGAAAGTTGGATTGAAGCTATGAATGAAGAAATAGAATAGATAGAGAAGAATAAGACCTGGACTCTTGTTCCTGGACCCAAGGATAAAAATGTAATTGACACAAAGTGAGTATCTAGAAATAAGTTAAATGAAGATGGAAAAGCTTCTAGAAATAAAGAAAGGTTAGTTTGTAAAGGTTATACTCAAGAAGAAGGTATTGATTATGGTGAAACTTTTCCTCCTGTTGTAAGATTAGAAGATGTTAGAACTTTACTGGCTTATGCAACACACATGTTTAAATTTTATTAAGTGGATGTAAAATCTACATTCTTGAATGGAATTCTTGATGAGGAATTCTACATTGAACAACCTAAAGGTTTTGTAGATCATAGAAAAATAGACATGGAATGTAAATTACACAAGGCATTATATGGTCTTGAGAAAGATCCCAGAGCTTAGTATGAAAGACTTCATAACTACTTGGTACAGATTGGTTTTCAAAGAACAAATGCTAACAGTAGTTTGTATATCAAAGAAGGACCAAACAAAAGGACCGTGTTGGTAGAAATATTTGTGGATGACACTCTATTCACAAGAAATGATGACTTCTGCAAGGAATTTTTAGAAGAAATGAGCAAAGAATTTGAAATTTCTATGTTTGGAGAGATAAAATTCTTTGTTGGATTGTAGTTCCAACAGAAGAAAGATGGTATCTACATTACTCAATCCAAATATATCAACGAGATGCTAAAGAAGTTTGGAATGGAAGATTCAAGACTAGTTGGAATACCTATGTTTACTAGATATAATATTTCCAAAAATGATGATTCCAAAGAGGTAGATTAGACCACATACAAATCAATGATTGGAAAATTACACTATATAGTGCACACAAGGCTTGATATTGCATTAGTAATTGGTACGGTGGCAAGATTCTCAAAAAATCCCAAAGAAAATCACACGATGGAAATCAAGAGAATCATGAGGTAGTTGAAAGGTACTGAAGAATATGGATTATGGTAGAACAAAGGAGGCAACTTGGTTTTGAAAGCATTCACAAATGTTGATTGGGCAGGAAGTGTTGATGACAGAAAGAACACCGGTGGTGGAGCATTATTTCTTAGTAAAAGACTAGTCTCCTAGACAAGTAAGAAGTAGAATTGTGTTTCTTAGTCCACATTAGAGGCAAAATATATGGAAGTAGTAGTTAATTGTTCAAATGTTGTTTTGTTCAAGCAACTGTTGGTAGTTATGAAGATATAAATCAAGGATCCAATGGTTATATTATATGATAACACCAGTGTAATTAATATATCAAAGAATCCTGCGATGCATACAAAATCAAGTAAATTGCTATAAAATATCATTTTTTGAGAGAATTTGTACAAGATAAAGAGGTAATATTAGAATATGTGAATACTAAGGATGCATTTTTGTATCTAAAAGGTAAGTTAGGGGTCATTCCCCTATCTAAAGCTCACTAAATGAAGTTTAGTGATGCATCAACTAGAGCATGTTGAAGATCAGTCAGTTGATGCAGTATTAATAAGGGCACATTGCAAATGAATTAGTACATGAGGTATGTTGATATTTACTGAATATTGTCTTTGGCATGAGATGTCAAAGAGGGAGAATGTTGTTGTCATATATTGCAAAATTTTTATAAAGAGGGAGAGTATATACTTCCAACAATGTTAGAGAGGAAGAAGTTGGTATGATATCAAAGAAGGAAAGTTTTCTATCAAAAGAAGATGTTGAAGATAGAGTTTTTCTAATAGAGGGAGAAACTGAAGGCAAAGAGGGTTCACACTGATAGAGGGAGTTCTCATGGATGAGAATCAAAATGAAACTAAAGATATGTTACTTACTTTATTCTTGTTCTAAAAATTTCATTGTGTTATGACATGTTGTGTTACCATTAATGCCCAAGAGGGAGATTGTTGAAAACAATTGAATAATTATATATTATCTTTGATTATATGAAAATATCATATCATTGCAAGTCAGTGTACTCTAAGATCACTCAAGCATTGAAGACAATTTCCTATGTCTGTCGAGCATTTTAGAGCTTTCCTAGCTCAAAAGTTAGCATCTACCAAGTTCACTTGATCATCAAAGGAAAGTTTGTAGAAGTTGAGTGTTAACCAAGCTCACATGGTTAATGAAGGAAATGTTGGATAGGGCCAGTGTTAACTAAGCTCACTTAGTTACCAAGGGAACTTTGTGGATATGGAGTGTTAACCAAGTTCACTTGGTTAACATGGGAAATAATACTTGGTTAACATGGAAAAATTATTTCTAAGTTAGTGTCTACTGAGCTTGGTCAGCTAATGAAGCATTTTCATGTTTTTTCATATTGAGTTCAATTGATTTGTTTGTTGGTTCTAGCTGATTGAGGAGATGAACATTAAGTATTCTAAATTATATTCAAGCTCACTTAACAATGTTTAAGGTATAAATATAAGGTCAAGTTGAGGATTGAATGTGTGGAACATAATAGAAGATTTGAAGATGCTTAGAGGAAGCGAATTAGAAGGATAGGTAGGAAATCCTTGTTGAGATGAAAAGATACATTTGATCAAGAAAGATCAAGTATACAAACCATAATTAAGATTTTTAATTAGTAATTTAGTTGCATCAAGAATCAGGTCATCTCATTATTACTTTCTAGCCATTGTAGCAGTGATCTAAATTTCTTAACAAAGTTGTCTTAATAGCTATTTTGTAAATCCTCTAACAAGGTGACATTTTTAGATTGAAGTGTCTATAAACCTCTTACAAGGCCACTCATAATAGGGTGATCAAATATTCTAATAGGTTCACACATAATAGTTTGTTTTGTAACCTTTAATAGGGTTGGTTCTTAACAGGGCTCACTTTACAAGAGTGAAAATCAGTAACTAGTTGCAATTGTTGGTTTTCCCAAATTGGGTTTCCACATTAAATCTTGGTGTCACTTATGTTCATTCTATTTATTTTATGTGTATGAAACTAAGTTAATTAAAATTAATCACATATAATATCTTAAGATTTTCATGTTAAGCAGTTGCTGAGTTATTTCAATGTTTATCAAGTTAACACATTTGCTAGTATAAACTGAGTGCTTGCGTGTTTGTCAAGTAACAACATAATTTAGTTTAATCAGATTTTATGTTTTGTATTGACATCTAATAAATATGGGATTTATTTTAGTTGTAATTGATTCACCCCTCCCATCTTATTTACTCTTATATTTTCAACAAAAATTGCACAATAGAATATTGACAAATGTAAGAAGGATATCTCATGTGGAAGAAGTTGAGATAAATCCAAGCATAATTTTAGAGAGAGTTGGTATGGATGAGAATCAAAATGAAACTAAGGATATTATCTAATTTCTCATACTTTTATTATTATATGGTGACATTTTGTGTTTCCATGAATACCAAAAAGGAATTTTGTTGGAAATAATTCTTCAATTATATATTGTCACTGATATTACACAAATGTTAGTATTAACTAAGAAATGAAGAGTTTTGAGTGTTAACCAAGAATTTTTAGTTTTACCCAAGCACTTAGGTAATGAAGATCATTTTAGTGTTAACTAAGCATTAGGTTAATGGAGGATATCCTACTAGCACTATTAATCAAGTTGTTGGGTATCAAAGAACTTGTAGTGTTAACCAAGCATTTAGTCCTAGTATTGATTAAGTGATAACATAATACAATTGTCAAATAATTAATTGTTTGAGGGTGACCATTTGGATTTTTATTATTTATTTGAAAGGGTATTCAAGCTGAATTATATTAGTTTATTAAATATATGAAAGGTCAAGTAGTGACAATAAGATGTACAAGTAGAATGTGGACTAAGATGAATATGTGAGAAAAGGAAAAATATAGAGCAGGAAAGTGTGGAATATAAGCTACAAAGAACATATGATTAGTAAGGATCCAGAAGTCAAGCCAAAATAGAGATCTAAATCTGTAAAGAAATTTTATTCATAAATCAGGTCAAATTGTTGTTACCTTCTAACCATTGTAGTAGTAAAGAAATCTCTTTAAAAAGTTTACTTAAGAGTCATTTTAAAAATCCTCTAGTAAGGTGACATTTCAAGATTGAAGTGTTTAAAGACCTATATCTAGGCCACATCTAACAAGGTGGTGTAAATCCTCTAAAAGGGTCATACTTAATAGTATATTTTGTAACCTCTAATAGGGTTAGCTTTTAATAGGGCTTACTTCATAAGAGTGAAGAATATTGTGACTAGTTTCATGGTGGTTTTTCCAAATTGAGTTTTAATGTTTAATATTGGTGGTATCTATGATCATTTTGTTTACTTAATGATTTATACTTATGCAAATAAGTTACTAAATGATCAAACATATTAATGTTAGAATATATAGTCCACCAATATAACTAGGGGGGTGAGTTAATTATCCAACTAATATCACAATAATCAACCTTATTAAACTTTAACCATATGAGCAATATAATTAGAAACCATAACAAGATGCTTATACACAATAACACCAGATATGTTAACTAGGGAAACCCTTGATCAGAGGGAAAACCTTTGTGGGGATTGTCCCACAACATGATGTAATAATATATATATATATATATATATTCCTTGATAGAGGATGGACCTTGTTAGAAGTATATAACAATATTCAGTACATATCGTTTCCTATTAGGAGACTTTGAATCCTTTTTAGGAGATTCCAACCATGTTAGGAGTTGTGGAAGATAGATGGACCTACTATCTAAATAGCTTTAGGGAAAGACCAATGAGTCCACTATCCAAATGATGTCTATATTATTCCTTGTAGAATAATAGAAATGAATATTATTGCTCCTTCCTCTTTCTCTATCCTATCAACCAGACTTTTGCTCCTTCTAATCATCTAACTAGATCACAAATCTCATATCCAATAATCCTTTGGATTACTTACACTCACCAAATACTCTTCTCCTTGTTTCACTTTGTACTCAATACAATGATCACAACACTCTACAATATATTTTGCAAACAAGGAAAGAATCTTTTCCTTTATACTACATCTTCAAAATAATTCCTTGAGTTGGCCTTAAGGCTTTCCTAATTAATTAATTCATAATTAAAATTGCACTGTCTGCTCATAGTCTACGAAAATTCTTACACATGAAACACTAGGGCTTGCACATTTGTTGATATTATCATCAAAATATCTTATGGCACTAGTTGACTGCACATCTCCATATTATATCTCTGTCATATGATATAATACAAACATTAGAAATCACTTCTTAGGTACGCTTTCTCTATATTGCTCTCTATAAATCATACATATCTTCCATACATATTTGACTAAGGTACGGTGCATTGAACCATAACATTAGGACATTGTATTGAACATTTCCTTGAATGTGTATCATCAAAAAATCAAAACATTGTTTGTAAAACTAAGATTTTTGTCTGCTACTTTGCCAGTCTTCAAATACTTCTAATATGTTGACATCAATGACAAATACATCATGAATGCAATATGTCAATACTCTCCCCCAATGTATTATCATCAACATTCATGCTAAAAGTATCCCCCTTTAGCATTGATGAAAACATAAATGAAAAAAATCTAAGTTCCAAGAATACCAAAATAGTACTTTGTTGCTGCTACAGTTGTTTTCATCTTTTCAAATCCTCTTCATCAATAAAATCTGAGAACCTCTGGAACACTACTCTATTCTACATCTTCTTAGGATCAACAATAGTTTTTCATGGTAAATAACTCACAACACATCATAATTTCTCATGTTGCATATCTCCTCCATAGAGATATTCCTCCTTTCTTACATGAATTTTTCTAAATCTCCCTAATAAAGTAGATATTTTCATGCACTTTTCTCCCCCATATGCTTAGAAGATGTTTCTTATGCATAGTCTCCCCCATTGACATCAATGACAAAAGTCTCATTATCTCAATTTACTACTACTACTTCAAGTATTCATTTGTCTCAAGTGTCCAAAGACACTATTCAAGACCAAATACTAAGAGTCCTTAATGACTCAACTCATCATAGATACTCCCCCATATAGGAAGCATGAACATTCAATCTAGTCTAAAAATAGTGCTCTATACCACAAGAATGATGCAATCTCTACATCATCTACTCTAAAGTAGGTAGGGGCATAACCCCAAGCATACTTCTCAAGTACTCAAATGTACCTTTAGGTAATGGATTTGTAAATATATCTACAATATAAGATTCTTTAGTAGTCATACACTCAAATCTAATCTCTTTCTTGATTGCCTTCTCTCTCAAGACATGATACATAATAGATTTGTGCTTAGTCTTAGAATGCAACACAAGATTATTAGGCATAATTAATGTACTTGTGTTATCATAGTATATGATAATAGGTTCTATAAACTTAATCCTAATATCCTTCAACATCTATTTCATTCACATAACTTGATTACAATTATTTGCTACTACAACATACTCTACCTTAGCCATACTCCGCAAGTTATAAACTTATTTCTTTCTTATCCAAGAAACCAATCTTCCTCCAAGAAAGAATGCTCCACCACTGGTGATCTTTCTTTCATCCATACCACCTATCTAAACCGCATCTATATATGCACAGAAAGTGAAATTACTCAATCTTTCATACCATATTCCATAATCACATGTTCCTTTCAAATATCTAAATATCCTCTTTATTTCTATATAATGATACTCCTTAGGATCAGCTTGAAATCTAGATACAATCCCAACTATGTTTTCTTAGTCTATATCTAGTCTTGTGTGAGTTAGATACTACAAACCTCCAATCATAGATCTATACTTCTTCTTCTCAAATATAGGTGTCTCATCTTTGTTAGATAACTTCTGACTAGTTATCATGCATGTACCAACATGCTTACAAATTTTCAACCCAAACCTTTTCAACAAATCTTTCAATTACTTAGCTTGTGAAATAAAAAATACCATCACTATTCTACACAATCTGCAACCTTAGGAAAAACTTCATTTCTCCTATCATGCTCATCTCAAACTCATTCTTCATTTATTCAAAAAAATTATCACTTGCTTCATCATTACCTCCAAGTATTATGTCATCAAAAAATATTAATATTATCAACAAAGCATTCTCAATTTATTTCAAATACAAGTTACTATTTTTCGCACCTTTAGAAAATCCAAGGTTTACCAAATAGTTGTCCAAACTTGCATACTAAGTTATAGGTGCTTGCTCTAGTCCATGTAGAGATTTCTTTAGTCTATATACCATATATTTTTCTTCTATTAGAGGGAGACTATCAGGATTCTCAATGCAAACCTCTTCTTCAAGTTCTCCATTTAGAAAGGCTAATTTAGCATCTATCTAATGTACTTTGAACTTCTTATTCACTGCATAAGCCAAGAACATTCTTATTTCTCCCATTCTAGCTATAGGGGCATATGTCTCTTCATAGTCTATTCCTTCTTTCTATGAATATCCTTTGCACACTGTAAGCCTAGCCTTGTTTCTTACAACTTCATCTTGTTTCTAAATACCCATTTGGTTCCTATAACATTCTTGTCTTTAGGTCTAGGAACTAATTACCATGTTTCATTTTTTACAATCTATTATAGTTCTTCATTCATTGCTTGAATCTAATGATCATCTTTACATGCTTCATCTACAATCTTAGGTTCCACTTGAGAAATTAGATATAATTCCTCATTAACTCTTTTTCTTGTCATCGCACCTTTGTCTTTGCTTCCAATTATCTACTCTATAGGGTGATTTTTTATCATCTTTCCATTAGACGTAGGAGTTTCCAACTCAACTCTTATTTCATCTCTTGGTTCAAATATTTTTTATCCTCTTTTCTTATAAGTTTGTACATCATTTCATAGATTATTATTGGTCTCAAAGAAAACTTCCACATTCTATCTAAGAATTCTAATATTATCTTCTTCATTATTTGAATTGTAATCTAACATCTTTTCCTTGGTTCCAAACTTTTCATCAATCTTTACATTTACACATTCAACTATTGTCTTAGTTCTATGATTAAAACATTTGTATGCCTTTCTTTTCAATGAATAGCTAAGAAACATACCTTCATCACTTCTTGGATCAAACTTGCCAATACCATCAACTATCTTAATGTAACACTTTCTCCAAAATATTTTGAAATACTTAACTAATGGTGAATAACCAAACCATAATTTTTAAGGTGTTGTGTTCATACGTTTTCTAGCTTGTAGTCTATTCATATTGTATACTATTGTATTGATTTCTTCTCTCCAAAATGTCTTAGAAACATCATTCTCAAAAAAGATTTCTCTTCCTACCTTTTCTAATAATATGTTTCTTCTTCCCACAATCCCATTTTGTTCAGGTGTCCTAGGTGAAGATAATTGTCTCTTGATTCCATTCTCTTTAGAAAACATGTTAAAATTTCTAGAGGTGAATTCTCCTCCTCTATCTAATCTCAAACATTTTATCTTAACACCATATTCATTCTCAACTCTATTCTTAAATATCTTAAACTTCTCAAAATCTTTATACTTCTCTTTAAGAAATGCTACCCACACCACTCTAGTGAAATCATCAATAAAAATCATGAAATACCTTTGACCATAGAATCCTCTTATTCTAAGAGGGACCACTCAGATATATGTGAAGAACCTCCATCTTCTTTGTGCTTGTGAACTTCTTGCTAGGAAATGATATCTTCTTCTTCTTCTTAGCCAAAATACATTCTTTGCATATAACATTAGTAGGATTTATTATCTTGGGCAGCCTCTAACTCCAAACATGCTACTAAATTTCACAATATTATCAAGTTTATATGAAAAAATATCCTATGCCATAACCAACTATTATCTACTTTTGCAACCAAACATGTTATTTTAGTAGAATTCAACTATAATACATTAGCTCTAAACCTAGTTCTAGTTCCAATATTACCATCTTTATCATTGGTAGTGCAAGTCTTTTCTATGAATTACAATGGATATGCTTTATCCACCAACTATCCAACACTAAAAAAATTATGCTTTAATCCATCAACAAAGTAAACATAATCAATGTTAGTCTTTCCATCTAAAGTAATGAATCATATTCCTATAATGTGATGGGCTACATTGTTACCAAGTCTAACAATACCTCCATCATAGTTCTTGAATTTAACAAACTTATTCATATCACCATTCATGTGATGTGAACATCCACTATCTATTATCCAATAATATTTCTTTTCAACTTGAAAAATTAGAGCCTTTTCTTCTCTAATTTCTTTATCAAGATCATCTTTCTTAATAGCTACAAGTCCTAGCTCAACATTACTTTCACTCTAACATTTTTCACCAGATTCCTCTTCTTCATTAACATAAGGACAATTCCTAGGTCTTCTAGGATTAAAATTTTCCTTATACTTTTTCTCTCTTTTAAGACACTTAGATGCATAATGACCAAACTCATTACAAGTCCAACATTTAAATATATTCTTACCATCTTTTTCTCTTCTCACAAGAAGGGCTATACCTTCTTCAATCTTCTTATCTTCATCATATTTGGTTAAATTTCTACTAGAAAAATCTCCATGTACTTATGCTTCTAGAAAAACTTGGTCAAATATTTAAGGCACTAAAATTTGTCTCCACTCTTGTCAGTTCTTTTGATTGTCTCATACCTACTTTTATTGCTTTCAATCTTCCAAGCAACGTTTCCCTAATAAACTCCTTAGTACAGGTTATAAGTAGCTGATTCATCTAAGATACTTTCTTGAATGATGGTGTCAAAGTATTTGTTGGCTCCTAATTTAAAAGATTTAAAAATAACCAAGAAACTAGACCAATACATCTAAGGCTAGTAATTTCCTATAATGGATGCACTTGATTGCTGATCTTGGGCCAACTATAAGGTACAATTTATTCTTCTTCTTTAGGCTCAGCAAGACCCAGGCAAGTGGACCTCAAATTCTTTATATGGTACTAGTGTAAGGCATATAACTGAATGTAGATAATAGATAAAATCCCTTAATCTTCTATGTTTATCCAAGCATTCATGGTCATGAAATAGTTAATAATAGAGTACATGAACCTAATAAACCAAGTGAGGGAAACTCTTTTAACTCTTAAACATAAAGGGAAAGATATTTGATTAATAATTTGGATCTCAGCATAGCCTGAGTATGCAACAACAGAGAACATGCAACCTCTATGCGAACCAATCCCTTATCCATTGAGCATCAAATAAACCTTAACATAGAGATGGATATCCTAATATACTTGTATATCTAGACATCTGATCTATCTATCTAATTTGCAAATAGACATCAATCTTCATAAAAACTCTCATACTTATGGTAATATCCTCCTGGTGTAACCTATAACCTTGTCAATGTAAACAAGCATTTACATGGATCTTTGTTCCACTAGAAAATTTATCTAGACATACAATAGTAAAGGATTGCAAATGAGTTTAAGCTCTTCATTCTAAAACACAAAAGATTGCAGATAATAGAGGAATGAGATGTGAATCAGAATGAAACTCAAAGAAATGAAGTTCTTGTATTAATTTCCTTGAAACCAATACATCATTTGTATATCAAAACTTAAAAAATACACAAAAAGATGACTGTGTAGTATCAAATGCTTCAAAAGAAATACAATACTACTATTCATAATAGAAGAACATTGAGAATGGTATCATAGTAGTTAAGAAATTCTCCAACTCTAGAACCTATTTGGTCTCACAATCCTAAGAAAATCTCAAAAAATTGGAACCCCTACAATGAGTAGAGAGGAAAAATATGTAGAATAGAAGATATTTTAGGATTTAGAAACTGAAATTAACATGTGTCCCACTAAGATGTCTTCAATTTGATGTTGTTGAAACTAATCTTCCCTCATCTTCCTTTCATCAAAAACCATAAATGATGTGAAAAAAATCTAATATATCCCTTTAAGTACTCTACAAAATATGTCTTGAAGAAAATATCAGATACATCATAAACTATGCTAGAGCTTCAAATCTAATCTTGGCTTGTCACTTTTGCTTTTTGCTGACAAAAACTTCATTACTTCCATCTACCTTCAAATCATTCAATTTTACTTTTACAGCTGCTCAGGGAGTCAAATATGATGTAATTCTAGCTATATTTGATCTAATTTCATATAAAAATATAATTTTGCATTTTTCACTAAGAAGCCCCCAAAATTACAAAACCTCTTCTAGCTGCTTCCAATGAGTGCCTATGCAAAAAATGAAAGAAAAAATGGAAAGTTCATTTCTTCCCAGTTTCGATGGTATATTACACTGCACAATTTAGACAAAAATTGTGCCCTTGAGGTTGATTCAAAATTCTAGCTCCTGAACCATGAACAATCATTAAAATGAAAAATTTAAAAGTCTTTATAGTCAAAACTATAATAAAACTTAAATTCCTTTTAATCTTCAAAATTTGAACTTATGCATTGAAATCTTTGATATTTTCATTTTTTATATTCATTTTATATTTCCCCAATCCACAGCCTCCCAAATGTCAAATCCTAATTCAACAATCACTATTCAAGGTAGGCCCCACATCCATCTTCCTCATTTGAAATATTTAAACATTATTATAAGTCAAATGCATTTCTCATAAGGTCTTACCCTCTCATTTTAATCGTCCTGATCACACAAAGGGCACATCATAGCATCGAAGACTTCAATGTTGCCATTTCTGAACTCACGACAAACTCACTTTTCCATTTTCATTTTCGTAATACCACAGACCATCAAAAATTATCCCACGACCATATGCCAATCATAGTGTTGGGGCCTCAAACTTTCCCTCTCATGATACTATTATTGTCATAACATTGAAAACCCTCCATCTCCCACTTCACAATCCGATGATGAGCACTTGGAAACCCAAGTCAAAACTTTGTTTGACTTTACACACAAGTTGGCCAAATGGGCCCCTCCAAGTGTGCATCCACATCATCCTCAAGTGAATTGCTTTAGTTACTTAAAAACTATGCTTTTGAGGTTATAAACTTAAATGTTCTCTCCCACCCATCCAATGTGGGACAAACAAAATGAGCAATCCACTCACATTGATGCTTCTCCTCTATTTTAAACAATATGCTGCTATGAAATGTGAGGTGTTCTGCACTTACATGAAGGTGGGTGCTATGTTGTTTTCTTATGCTAGCTAGCTTCCTCTATTATTAATGTCACCTTCCAACCTAGAGGATTTTGCTGTGTCCTCCCCTACCTTCTACTAGTGCCCTTGCTCCAAACAACTCCCCCTCCTATTGCATGTGGAGCTCCTCTCTTCTTGAAATGACCAACAAATCAAAAGGCATCCCTTCATTGCAATGGAATCCTCTACAAGCAGCTATGGATGTCTTTCTTAGCATGGACATGGGCTTCCTCTCTAATGTGGGGCTTTCTTGAATGTTGTGGTGGTCTTCATCAATGTAGAGAAACTTCAAAACATAGGTTGCTCTCTCCATTTGTCATGGATGTTGCCTCCATTTCTCTTGTTGTAGGCTATAGTTCCTCTTTCCTACACCTTGTGTGGACTACCTAGTATCCCTATTTCTTTGCATGGACTGCCCTGCATATGGAAGTCACCTCAGCTCTACAATGTGGGGGCTCCTTTTATTTATGTTAATGCATCATGCATTTAATGCCTAGCTAGTTGTAGGTTACTCCTTTGGTAGCTTAAACATGACTACTCCCATATTCTATTCCTATGTTGTGGTGGTGGTCCTTCCTGTGAAGATTGACTATAAATCTCCCTCCACCTTTCAATGTCGTGCCTTGATGTGGGAGTTCTCATATGCCATGGACACTATGTTTATATGCTTTGGTGGTCATTGTTTGCATATGAAAACCTCATCTTTGCCTTTCAGCCATGGAAATATGTTGCTGAATTTTAATTTTTGTGTCATTATATGATCTAGAATGTTACAAAGTGTCAAAGTTAGTGACAACTTGTCACATATTGTTTGCCTTGTATGTAACACCACATACCCAATTGATATCGAATGTTGATAAGTACATATTAGATGTTAGCACTCTTCATCCTTTTGAAACAAGATGATAAATATATAATATGCATTATATTGATTAACAATATCATATTCCCTCCTCTAAAACATCTTTAAATTCCCTCGAGCTCTATCAATCCTAGTGGATTCAGTCAGGCCCAAAAGTGGCTCTGACTAAAAAAAATTTGTTTTCAAAAAAATGATATTGTAAAGTGATCCAATGATCACCTCATACTAATTGAAATCAAAATTGAACACTGAATCATCATTTAAAACTCATTTTATCACTTTAGGAAAACTTTTCTTCGCTAAAAAGAAGGCCTAAAAACTAGCTATAAAAACTGACCCAAACAGATAATAGGACCCTGAAAGTTGATACGTTGTTAGTCTATTCTACTTTCTTACATCCTACCAAATATCATCTCATGATGACATCAGGGTCAAAAGATATCGACCTCCAAAGTTACCTAGTTAAAATTGTTTGCAAATCAACTCGTCAAAAAACTAGAAATTGTGTTTCATTTGAGCCTTAAAAACAGGGCAAACAAATACTTGAAGGCTTGAAAAATAGGGAACTAGTTCATTTCTATGAGGGGAATATAATTTTATGATTTGGACTTATGAAAAATCACAAGATGCATTTGGCGAGCATGCAAAGTGGGCTTCTTAGAATTGTAGGACATGAAACATCAGTGGAAAAGTAATTTTTGCAAATGGAATGGCCCTGGAAAAGTGTGCAAACAGATTCACAAAGACTTGAAAACTAGAACACTTGAATTATTTTTGGAGTATAATGTAGGGGTATAAACTATTTGATCCAAGAAATCACAGATTCATAATTGTAACATCCCAAATTGGGGTATTGACCAATCTGCATTTCATGACATCAGTAAAAAGTTATAAATTACATTCAGAATTACATTTGAAAATTGATCAAATAGATTCTTAATAAGCTCAAATATGGAGCATAGCAAGTCTCTAGCCTCTAGAATATGATGCAAAATGAATTTTCTTATTTGGGTCTTATAACCAGTCAAACAGGGCTACCCAGAAATATGAACAATTTGCAGATTTACAACAAAGGCAATTGACCAAATTTGAGACATTCAAAAGCTAGTCAAAACATGTCAAAATGACTTGAAACTTGGAACATAGGTTCTCTCATATGCATACTAAACATCCTCAAAAATTAAAGTCATGAAACATTACCGGGTGAAAGATATTCAAAGGAAAATTGGGCTTTTAGTTGTTGTTTGACACTTCGGTAGAAAATGTAGAACTGAAGACTACTCAAAATGGAACTTCGCATACTAGCTCAGAATGTCAGTTTATCATCATAGAATGCATATGTAGGTTGAATGCAAGGTTTTAGAAATATAAAACACCTCTTAGACCTTAATATGAGAGCCAGGTACACAAGAAAGAAAATGTGTCTTTAGGGCTCAAAGCAACCTAAAATTTGGAGTGGACACTCAAAACATGAATGCAAATTTGAGTCCCATCAATGGCTCTATCTGGGGATACATGCCCCTTGTGGGCATGGCAAGAAATAAAATCTCTAGAGGAAGCAAACCACTTCAAAAACTTTCTCGAACAACTTGTAATCACCTAAAAATGGTCATCTAGACTATTAGCCCCCTTTTCAACATTTTGGCTAAATTAATTTAATCATTTACCTAGACCAAATTGCTAATAATTAATTTATTTGATTATAACCTATAGTTTGACTATGCCATCTTAAGTTCATTATTTGATTAAAAGAACATGTCCCCTTTTAATTAAATAAAAGACCCCATTCTTCTAACCCACTTAAAGTGCACACATAAAGTCTTTTTTCTATTTTACAATTAAAAGAAAAGGCTTGTGAGACTTTTGTCTTATATGACAAGTTAACTTATATTCTATTGGTTGACTTGTGTGTGCACATGGATCACTCCTCTTTTCAAATTCCACCGTTGATCATTCACCATCTTCATCTTGATCTCTACCATCCATACATCTTTCAAAGGGAGAGAGCTTTCCCCCTCAATCCATCCATCTTTTGAATATTGTTATGCTGCAGGTTTTCTAACAGGTTTCTTGGGAGCTTTGTGGAGAACTTCTCACTCCTTGTCTAAATTCTCTCATTCCATCATATTAACATAAGATCATATGGAATTCTTAGCATAGTTGCATGTTAGTTTAGTTTTCATTCTTGCAATAATATCACATAGCATAATATTTGATTTTGTAATACTCTCATTCATGCTTAGCATAGCTGCATTTTGCATTATCATCTTAGCTTAGTTTCCATACTTGCATTGCATTCTTGAGGGACTCCTTGGGACATTTGCATTCTTGCATCTTGTCTTTGGAACCTCCCATTGCATGGTTTACTAGCAAGAAGAGTATCTCTAAGGCTCATCTGAGAGCCCTTGAACTTGAAATACACTCTCTTGCACTCCGTAGATAGGGAGCTCTAAGCTACCATCCAAGAATTCCAAACTCATGGAATCATTTGGATAGAAGGGTTTAGAGTGGGACACTTTCGAGTGTACATTTTTGGCGCCCACCATGGGGCTTGAATCAAGTTTCTAGCTTCATTTGCTTTTATATTTCATTTTTAATTTTTTACAGCAGCATATTAGATCTAATCAAGTGCTTTTGTAGAATTATCACTTGGATTTTAAGGCCAACCCATAAGTAGATTGGTTTGAAGGCCAAAAATCTAGTTGGTTTAAAGATTTGATAATATATTTTAAACCACTTAGAGTTTGGTTCTAAATTTTTTTTTGCAGGTTAAGTATATGTTCAAAATGTCTCAGTCTGTTTTCAAAGAATTTTGACATGATTTGTGGAAGTTATGATTTTTTCTTTATTTTTTATAAAAAGCTATTTCTGATTGCAAATCAGCTCATTTTTTGCAAAAACTTACATTTTCAAAAAGCCTTTTGAATTCTAATGGGGGTTCTTTCTTTGTGTTTTGAATTTTGAGGTGGTATTAGGGATCAAAAACTCGATTTGATAAATTTGGCCTATTTTGACAAAATCTATCTCTAGGGAGCAAATGAAGAGATTTTTTTGAATTTCTTGCATTTTTGGAAATCTCTCTAATTTTTAATAGGGGTTTATTCTTTTCATTTTTATTTTTGGATGCGAAATCATAGCAAACAAGTCCAATATTGTTGACTAGGTCAAAATCAAAGAGTAAAAATGAGAGCATTTGTGATTAACTTGCACTTTCTTTACATGCACTTGGTTGGAAGATAAATTGGATTTTTGAGGCAACTCACCACTTTTTATTGCCAATTTTTATGTTATTTCACACTAACTTTTGGTGCTAACAAGTTGTGATTACAGGTTGCCATCCTTATGAAAAAAATTTTGAAACATTGCATAAAAAGAACGCATGTCAAAGCTTCAAATGCACAAGGGCTACTAATAATTGTTTGCAAGGCTGCCCAATGCATAAAAACCCAAAAATTTTTGCTTTTTTGTTTTCATGTGTGGCATTGACTAATTTTTCATTTTTCATAGGCACATAAAACATGTGATTGGAGTCTTTTGGTAATAGGAGAGTATGCTCTTCACCCTTGTGGTGAATCAAAAATCTTGACTTGCCATTTGGTTTCAAAAGAAAGGGGTAACTAAATCTTCTTGATGTGTTTGGAAAAAAATGATTAGAATAGGAGAGTATGCTCTTCACCCTTGTGGTGAACCAAAAATCTTGACTTCTAAAAGTTGATCCACTTTGTGTAGTTAAAATCTTTTAGAGGGCCTGCTCTCGGACAACCTGAGAGGAACGACCCAAGTGGGGACAAGCCGATTACCTAGCTCTTCCAACCCACTATAAACTCAAGGCTACCAAGGATACAAAATTTTGGTAGACATAGTATTTGTCTTTTCCAAGTGTGATTACTTACGGGATTTCAACCATAGGGAGATCACTAGGCAAGAATGCTTAAGGTACTCTTGTGATCGCGAGATCGGTTACTCATCACAAGGTGAGGTGTCCCGTAATTGGGAGCAAGAGGAACAGTATGAATGGAAGCCTGATCTAAAAACTGTAAGTTAGTAACTACCTTTTTTTAGCCGCTCAACTTCTTGGTGCAAGGATCGATCCTAGTGGACTACCCGGATCACCCCAAGATTTACACTCACCATATGTGTTCCCTTGGTTGTGCTTATGGCACTTCCATGAAAAAGCCAATATCTCTTGTGGGAAACCACTTGGTGTGAGGCAAAGGAGCATCAAGCGTGGGCCAAGTTGTTGATTAATGAACCATGACTCTAAGGTAGATTGCTTGGCTATTGTTTTCAATATTTTGACTAGTGTGAACGTTCTTACAACATAAACATTCTGATAAAAAATTGTTAGGAAGGTCATCCTGATATTCCAAATGCGTATTGACAAGGTTGTTTTTACCCTTGATCAATTGTTTTGAGACATGTTACAACACTTACTATTTGCAAACCTTGCTGTTTACTGATACGAATTGAAACAAAATGCTATCTGGTTGAAACGACTATCTGATTGACAAATTGAAATGAACTTCAAACCAAAAATTGACTTTTTTTGCACAAAACTGGCACTCTATCGCACGCTTTCACGAGAAATATCGCACAACATTTTTTTCAAAAATTATGTCGCATGTTAGTAGTAAATTTCTATCGCACTCAGTTCAAATATTTGTCGCTTAGATAAAAAGTGTCATACCCTTGTTGAAATTCTGTCGCGCGACACTATTTTTGAACTTATGTCGCCCTCCTTTTGAGAAAGTATCGCCTAGAGTCATTTTGGGTCAAAACAAAGTTTGCAGTTGGATTTATTTGGTCTAAGGAGCATCACACTGGTCACCCTTGATCTTGGCTACGTATCAGTGTGTGAAGAATTCGTCCTAGGTTGAAAAGATGGGTTTAGTTCATCAAATGTAAGTCTTGAAACATCTTGATGAATCACTTGTCAAAATTCAGCTATCCGCTATTGAGCTTCTTGCTCATCCGCTCAGCTCGAGTCACCTGTGCTGTAAGATCTTGAGCACTGTTTGACAAGCCATCTATCACATTTTGACAAGTGACTAGTCTTGGTCGTAAAAGCTTCAAATTTGGCTCGCTTTTCATGTCCTACTAAACAAAGGCAACTCTTTACATGCTGATCACAACTAGATATCAAGTTGGTAATGGTAGCCACACACCTTTCATTTTCAAGCAATTGGAAACACCACCCAAACATCCTCTCAAATAACCTTGTGATAAGAATCTTGAATTTTCTCAAACAAAAATGGCCAACGTTCGACACAACCCACTTTATAGTTTTGAAAATCCATTTGGTACACCTTTTGAGACACCCCAGGATATGAGTGGTATAGTCAATATGGTGCACCCTAATGAAATTAAACGTCACTTAGAAGAACAAGCACGTGAAACCCAAAAGACTTTGGAGGCTATATACGCTAGGGAGAGAGAAAATCAACAAGTTGAAACTGACAATCAGGCACGCTATGAAGGATACAAAGGAACTTGTCCTCAAAATCCTTTTGAGAACAATGATGGTAATCACATGCCTCCAAGGACTCCTAGAGCTGCCACTGGAGCATGTCCTTCACCTAAACCATCTCATCATGATAGTGATGAAGAAGTAACTAGCGAAGACTTGATCAAATTTCAACAAGATGGCTTCACCCAAAAACTAATGCTCAGAGCTTTAGAGGAAAATGGAGACCAATACTTCCGATACATGGCAGCTAGGGGATGGAAACTCCCTCAAGGTTTTAATGTTGAACATATTATTCCAAGATGAGAGCCCACTGAGGCTGAAATCTTAAGTGAAGAAATACATGAACTCAGGAAACAATTTGCACAATTGCAAACTTCAAAAGAGCCTCCTAAGACATCATTTGTTGAATCAATTTGTGCTCTTCCATTTGATAGGAGTCTATACAAGCTGCCATTTCCTAAGGATATAGAGTTTCTAAGTATGACAAATATGATAGAAATGGTGACCCTCACGACCATGTGAGACATTTCTATGCTATTAGCATGGACTTTATCCATGAAGGCACCTTTCTTATGCATTTTTTTCATAGAAGTCTAAGAGGAAAAGCTATGGAATGGTTCGCAAAATTAATTCCTCCTCTTAAAACATTTGACGAACTTGTGCAATGCTTCATCCAGCAATATTCATACAACATTCAACATCCTGTGACTATGCTAGACTTATACAACATCAAACAAAAACTAGGAGAATCTTTTGCAATATACCTTCAATGATGGAGATCTTTATACTCTTGGTATCCTCGGCAAGTGCCTGAGGCTGAAAAAATTGACATTTTTGTCAATACGCTTGTACCCAAATTATACTTTGATCTAAGAAAATAGTTATTCACATCCTTCAACGCCATGGTAGAAAGTGCATATCGCATTGAGCATGTTGCTATTAAAAGAGGTGACATTGCCATAAACAAGGATAGAGTTAACAATGGAAACGGTAAAGACAAAGGAAAACCTTGGAACAAAAATAAGTAAGTTGTCAATGACGAAGTAGTAGACACTCCTAAGACTAAGGAGCCTGTGTTTAACCTTTCCAATGCCATCTATGCAGCAAAGCAACAAGAAGGTTGAAAACCACAACCCTTTGACAAAGGCTCTAAATTTGCGAAGAAGCGATGTGTTTACACACCTATGGTCAAACCTTATGAAGTGGTTTTAAAAACCTTAATTGCAAACAAATTGGTTACCTTACCAGACAACTCATGTCCTTACGATCCACTCGTTAGACCTCCATGGTGGAGAGAAGATCATACTTGCAGCTATCACCAAAGTAAAGGACATAACACAGAGAATTGCTTCAAACTCAAAGATGTAATTCAAGACCTCATCGAAGCTGGAAAAGTTGTTATAGATGGCCTTGTTAAGAATACTGATCATAAGGCTTTCCAAAAACCATTACCTGAATATGAAAAGGGTGAGACCTCAAGGACAGCTACCAAAGAGAATCATGACGCCAAAATCAGTTATGCTTACGCTAACACTGATAATGTTATAAGCATGCTTGAGCCCATTGAATACATATGTATGGCAAGCTCCAAAAATGAAAACTGGCCAAATTATGATGCTAAAGATGAAAGACCAAGAGTGGTCTTAAGGACATGATCCACTCCTCAAGATCATACTGATACTAGACCCAAGATGGTACTCTAAGTGGCTGAGTCTTCATCTTCTCAGGGTGAACCACTTAACGCTGTCACTAGGGGGCAATCTAAGGTTGTCCTAAAAGTTGCTAATGATCCTAAAAATTCTTCATCATCTAAGCAAACAATTACTTCCAAGATCTCCAACTATGATCTTGTTAGCTAACTGCAACGCACACAAGCACAAATCTCCATTTTTGAATTGCTAGAGTTATCTCCTTTGCACAAGGATATCCTTGAGAAAGCTTTACGTTCTGCCAATGTTCCCATAGATATTGATGCAAAACGATTCCAAGCTATGGTGAACCACATCTCCTCAGCTCTATCTCACCTTTTTTGAAGAAGATGACTGAGCTCTTAGTCATCCTCATAATCTTGCTCTTCATGTCAAAGTTCTAATCTTTCGTACCCGCGTCCGTCGAGTCCTGATAGATAATGGTGTAGGGTTAAATATCATTTTGTTCAATGTAATCCAACAATTGGGCATGTCTAAATTTGCTATCGATCCTAAGCGCAAGATCGCTATAAAGGCCTATGATGAGGTGGAAAGGCCTTCTAAAGGTCTAATTGTACTTCCAATCAGAGTTGGTCCAGTTGAGAAGAATGTCATTTTTCAAGTCTTAGACATACCACTTACATAAAACTTGTTGTTGGGATGGCCATGGATTCACGATATGCAAGCAGTACCCTCTACATACCATCAGTGCATTAAGTTCCCTTTTAATGGTACTGAAGTAGTTATCCCCGGTGAGAACTCCATGTCTATCAACACATTATCTTCTGTTGAAACACTAGTCCTGCACAATCGCTCTTCTCATGGGCTAGCACCATCTTTCACAGAATGTGAACAAAAATTGAAAATGATGAGCCTTGGTATGGGCGAGTACACTTTGGACTCTATTGCTGCCTTACCAATTTCCCCTCGGTCCTATGGGAAACTAACTATTGCAAAGAAGTTTTTTGCTTCTGCTATGACACTTTTTGGCACTTTTGTGCAATCTTCCCTACTATTGAAGGTAGAGAAGGAAGAACAAGCCATTAGGGATTGGATCTACAGAGAAGAGGAAGACAAGGAGGTTACAATGAATACCCCTATTTCTCCCAAAAAATATGGAAAAGGCTATAAATTTCTGACAAAAATGGGCTACCAGGGCCACGGGTCCTTAACTGGTTGTAAGAATGCTCTAGTTAAACCTTTAAGTCACACTCAAGGTCATGATGCTTGAGACACTACTGTTCTAGGCTTTGGGCTAAATAATAATACACCAAATTGTGATCAAAGATTGCTCATGTCTAGTGAATCGGAGGATGATGACTCTCCCGTAATTGCTACTACTGCACAAGACAAAGACTTTGTTCCTCTCACTTCCCTCCTTTGGGGAGAAGAAATAGTGACTGCTAATAATGAAGAAGCTTCTACCTCCCAACAACGGGAACAAGAAGGGTCTACTTCTGAGATCATAAATAGAGGATGAATTAGGTAGAATATTGTTCATCTCATAGCTAGGGGTCAAAGTATAGATTCTCATGAGTATGAGTGGGAAAGCCTCTCTGATGCATCTTGCGAGCTAGGGGTGGATTTCATTCATGCCTATGCAACCCAACCCGATGTAGTCAAATGGTCTAGTATGGGGTCGGATGAGTTTGACTCACAACATGTCTCAATGGATCACGCTAGTTCCTCCAGGACTATTCCTGAGCTAGACTCTTTTGTGACATTTTCTATAGGCTCAACTTCAAAGGTCACCAGAGATGACTCCTTCCATATCAATCACATTGAAACTTCTCCCTCACTCTCACTAATTTACCCAGATCTCATAGATTGGTCTATCCAAAATCAAAGACCTGAAATATGGTCTTTCCAAAACGACTATGAGATCGTTTGTTATCTAAACACAATTGAACCTATAATTTCTTCCACCAGTGAACCCACGGTTAACATGATAGAATTAGATATCAAGTACCTCAGTCAAAAAATTAAAAGGAAAAATAAGCGATCAGATGGCAAAAACCACATTGTGGCAGTGTTTGATCCTCAAAAAAGTAAAAATAAAGGCGTATATAATGGTGAAAACCTCTCTGAGGCACCTGCGGATGAGGTACTTGGTAGTCTTCCAAGCTATTTCCAGGATAGATCTTTGGTTCTAGTTGAACCTACATAGCCTATCAACATGGGAATAGAAGAATGTCCTCAGATTATCCATGTAGCTCAATCTTTTTCAGATGAAGAAAAGACATAGTTTGCTCAATTCTTTCAAGACAAGAAGGTCAAATTCAAATGGACATACTCTGACATGCCAGGGCTTGATACAGATATCATCATGCATCACTTATCAATCTCACCAGATGTCAAGCCTGTCAAACAGAAGTTGAGAAAAATGCATCCACATGTGGCCCTACTAGTCAAGATAGAGTTAGAAAAACTATTGAATGCAAACTTTATTAGGGCCATTGATTATGCCGAGTGGATTTCCAACATTGTACCTGTCTCCAAGCATGACAAATCCATACGAGTTTGTACTGATTTTAGAGATCTCAATAAAGTGTGCCCCAAGGATGACTTTCCACTACCAAACATCGATATGATAGTGGACATGACTGCGGGTTATGAGATGTACTTGCTCATGGATGGATATTTTGGGTACAACCAAATAAAGATAGCTCCAGCAGACCAAGAAAAGACAACCTTTACATGTGCATGGGGTACCTTTTGCTGGAATGTCATGCCTTTTGGGCTCAAAAATGCTGGCGCTACATATCAAAGAGCAAGTACAACCATCTTTCATGATATGATGCATAAAAATATGGAAGACTATGTTGATGACAGATTGGCAAAATCAAAGAAACGAGACACACATCTCAAAGACCTTAGTTTGATATTGGACCATATGGAACAATTCCAACTTAGGCTGAATAAAAAAAAGTGTGCCTTTGGTGTCACTTTTGGAAAATTGTTAGGTTATATCATTTCAGCAAAAGGCATTGAGGTTGACCCTGAAAAGGTCCAAGCTATCATGGATATGCCTCCACCAAAGACTATCAGTCAGCTTAGAGGTCTACAAGGACGGCTACAATCCATAAGAAGATTTATCTCTCAATTAGCTGATAAGGCTCAACCTTTCAATAAAAATCTGCATAAAGGATCTACCCATATTTGGAACAGTGACTGTCAACAAAGCTTACATCAAATCAAAGGCTACTTGGAAAAATCACCAGTTTTGATGCCACCCATTTTGGGAAAACCTTTGATTCTATACATTTCAGCTACAGATTCTTCTCTAGGAGCACTCTTACCCCAAAGTGATGACAAGGGTAAAGAAAGAGCCATATACTATATCAGTCAAACTTTGGTGTCTTATGAACTAAATTATACAAGTATAGAGAAGGCATGCCTTGCTGTAGTTTTTGCCTCCCAAAAACTCTAACATTATATGTTGACCCATACAGTTCACTTGATTGTCAAGATAGACCCTTTGAAATATCTATTAAGTAAAGCTGCACTTACTAGTCGCCTTGCTAAATGGATGATGATTCTTTCCAAATTTGACATTCAGTATGTTGAACGTAAGGCAATCAAAGGACAGGCCATAGCTGACCAGTTGGATGACTTCCCACTTGAAGATGTAACACCTATGCAAATTGAGTTTCTAGATACCTTGATCATGTACATTACTGACAGAACATGGAAGATGTTTTTTGATGGATCCTACACACAGAATGGAGCTGGAGCAGGGATTTTGTTTGTTTCCCCTCATGGTTATACAATTCCAAAGTCCTACAAACTATTGTTCCCATGTACAAACAACATTGTAGAGTATGAAGCATTAACAAATGGGATCAAAATGGCCCTTGAATGGCAAATAACTAAGTTACACATCTATGGAGATTCTCAACTGGTTGTAAACCAAGTGAATAATGAATATCAAACAAAGGATGACAAGTTGATCCCTTATAAAAAGTTGATAGATGCTCTAAGGAATTATTTTACCTTTGTAACATTCCAACAGATTACTAGAGCAGAAAACAAGGTTGTTGATGCTATGGCCACCTTAGCATCTATCCTCCAATTACAAGAACATGAATCACAATTTGAGTTCCTGGTGGAAGAATTGCATCATCCAGCCTATGATTCCTTAGATAACCAGGTGATCTACACTGTTGTGGGTCATGATTCCTACCACTATGCGGCTATTTTCTCCTACTTACATGATCAGGTTATTCTTGAAACCCTCACGCGCAACCAAAAATGCCAACTCCTTCGTAATACCTCACACTACACTTTGGTCTCTGGTGACTTGTATAGGAAAGTCTAGATGAAATGTTGCTTAGATGTTTAGAGCTAGAAGAGTTCGAGAAGGCACTTACTGAAGTCCATGATGGCATTTGTGGGGCACATTCTAATGGCCTTGCACTTGCTCAAAAACTGCTTAGGATAGGTTATTATTGGCCCACCATGCAAGTTGATGATGTGCACTATGCAAAGTCCTATCAGAAATGTCAGCTCCACGAAAACTTGATACATGCTCCCAGGCGAGAGTTAATCCCTTCTGTGACATATTGGCCATTTCAAAGATGGGCCTTTGACTTGGTAGGAAAGATTCATCCAAACTCATCCAGCGGTCATAAATTCATCATCACAGCAACGGAGTATTTCACTAAATGGGTTGAAGCTGTACCATTATCTATTGCTATAGGCAAACATGTTTCCCTATTTATATTGAATCACATCATTTGCTGATATGGTATCCCATCCTCTATTGTTACAGATAATGGAGGGCAGTTCAAGAATAAAGACTTAAAATAGCTATGCAAAATGTTTCAAATTAAGCAACACTGGTCCTCCATTTACTATCCCCAAGGGAATGGCCAAGCCGAGGCCTCTAATAAAACACTGCTGAAAATCCTACACCGCACAGTTCACAAGTCTGGGAAAGATTGGCACTTGCAAATAAATTCGACACTTTGGGCCTATAGAACCTCTATTCTTACTCCTACAGGGGCTACACCCTTTTCTCTAGTCTATGGCTCTGAGGCTATTCTCTTGTTAGAAGTCGAGATACCTTTCTTGTGTGTCTCCTTACATGAGTTAATAACCGATGAAGACCATAGAGCTATGCGAGTACAGGAATTAAAGACTCTGGATGAATGTCGCAAGGCTGCTTTTGATCACATTAGAGCTTATCAGAAGCTCATGTCTACACAATATAACAAGAAGGTTCACCCCCGTGAGTTCCAAGTTGGTGAACTCGTGCTTAGAGAGAATCCCAAAAATTAGCAAAATCGAGAACATAAAGGGAAATTTGAACCTAACTGGTTGGGTCCTTACATTATCATAGTAGCATTTGGGTCTGGTGCTTACTAGTTGTCTACTTCAGAGGGAGAAGAACTTGCAGAGCCTATCAACATCCTACACTTGAAGAAGTTCTATACTTAGAGGCTTGTCGATCAACTATCTTGTATATATCTATGATCCTGAAAAAATCCTAAAAATCAAAAAATGTCCTGAAAAAATGATCATCTTAGTGAAAACCTAGCAATAGGCACTTTGGTGTATCAAAAAAAAAAAAGAAAAGAAAAGAAAAGAAAAAAGTCCTAAAAAAATCTATCAAGTGGTGAAGACCTAGAAATAGGTGCTACTTGAAACCCTTGCACCTATGTCTATCAAACTCAATCATCCACTTCGCTACACATTTTCTAACTTGGAATTATTTCTTGTCCTCATCTTGGGGGCATAGCTACTTAGCCTATTGAGGTATCCTTGTGCATTAGGGTTTCTTTGACAACTCTCAAAACAATGTTTCTCAACACTACCCCCACCCACTTTGACATCAAGTGTTTTTCAACACTTTATAGATAGTTTACCTACGGTCTCCAATGTCGTGATATTTCTCACTATCATAATCAAATCTAGAAGAAATTGCCAAGTGACTTACACACACTCAATTTAACACTTCAATGATTGAGCTATGCTGATCTTTATCTACTTTGTGTGTTGTCTATGATGATTTCTTTGCCATGTGTTCCCTCCCTAATAGTCTTTCGAAGATGTCATTGACTAGAAGACTAGGGGCATGGGGCATGTCTTCTTGATTTCTACTTGTGGGTATAATTTGTTTGTCTATAGTGTTGTAAGCATTCATGCTTGTCCTATTCAACACTTTGACTTATAAATGTATCATCCTTGACTGTTTTGCAAGACCACACTCAGGGTTTATCTTGGCACTTATGCCTTGATACAGGTGTAATCTTGCTAAATTAAACTTAGGGAATCTAATCACGTTGTTATCTTGACTTACATGTCTTTGATGCTTAGATTGGATTTCCACATACCTATCTGATCTCAATCATATTCATATCCTCATAGTTATACTAGTGATGGTTGTATGATCCCATGATGTCCCTAATAAATGCTCAATGATGAAATTAAGAGTCTAAATGTTATGCACTTCTTGCTGGTAAACCACTTTTCATATTAGCTTGCATTTTAGGTTCATTTTCTAGCTTAGTCTTACATTCTTGCATATGGGGAGAGCTCTCTCTTCATCTTTTCATAGACATATCGGCTAACTCCTTTCATATATTTCTTTACTTTGTTCTTATTCATGTCCTTTACCTTCTTAATCTTTCACTTCATCTCTTTTCTATCTTATCATCACATTATATAAAGTTTTGACCTATTAAATAATTTCAACGTCGTAAATTCATTTTCGGGATCGAAATCCAAATTCGAGTTCATCTTGATGGTCAAAATTGTCTTTTTAAAATTCTACTTTCTTCTGAGCAGTTAGCTGACCTTTTGAGGTCGAATCTCTGAATCATCATTGGGGCATCTTCATTTCTTCATGTCTTCATCATTTCCATACTTCATATCTACTTCAATTCATTGTTTCATGTCTAAAATCACCTTTCTACTCATTTCAACCTAATTTTTATGCTATATCCTTCAAGGTCAACTCTAGTCAAACTGGGGCATTTTATCAGTTTCTTATAGTCATTCTTGGGTTCTAATCATCTATCTGTCATCTTGGACATTGCTATATTCTAATTTTCTCATTTCTAGCCAATTTTTTGCATCCTCTTACCTCATTTTCATTTCGATCTCGAGGGGGCAGAAATACTCTATCATTGCTTAGGAGCATTTGTTTGATCTTCTCACTTGCTCTCACTCTATCCACTTTTCTAAGTGTTAGCATTCTTCTTGAATTTTGACATCATCTTTTCCTAGTGTTCAATACTACCACTATCAAGCTGTGCATTTAGGACTTGCTATCTTTTTCTACATTTCGTTCTTAAAAATCAGATATCTATATCTATCACCGCCTACTTGGCTTTTTATTTTCTTTGACATAATGTGTTCCTAGATCAATCACGCATTAGTCAAAGAGGGGAAAATGTAATCACCTAAAAATGGTCATCTAGACTATTAGCCCCCTTTTCAACATTTTGGCTAAATTAATCTAATCATTTACCTAGACCAAATTGCTAATAATTAATTTATTTGATTATAACCTATAGTTTGACTATGCTATCCTAAGTTCATTATTTGATTAAAAGAACATGTCCCCTTTTAATTAAATAAAAGACCCCATTCTTTTAACCCACTTAAAGTGCACACATAAAGTCCTTTTTCTATTTTACAATTAAAAGAAAAGGCTTGTGAGACTTTTTTCTTATATGACAAGTTAACTTATATTCTATTGGTTGACTTGTGTGTGCACATGGATCACTCCTCTTTTCAAATTCCACCGTTGATCATCCACCATCTTCATCTTGATCTCTACCATCCATACAATTTTAAAAGGGAGAGAGCTTCCCCCCTCAATCCATCCATCTTTTGAATATTGTTATGCTGCAGGTTTTTTAACAGGTTTCTTGGGAGCTTTGTGGAGAACTTTTCATCCCTTGTCTACATTCTCTCATTCCATCATATTAACATAAGATCATATGGCATTCTTAGCATAGTTGCATGTTAGTTTAGTTTTCATTCTTGCAATAATCCCACATAGCATAATATTTGGTTTTGTAATACTCTCATTCATGCTTAGCATAGCTACATTTTGCATTATCATCTTAGCTTAGTTTCCCTACTTGCATTGCATTCTTGAGGGACTCCTTGGGACATTTGCATTCTTGCATCTTGTCTTTGGAACCTCCCATTGCACGGTTTACTAAAAAGAAGAGTACCTCTAAGGCTCATCTGAGAGCCCTTGAACTTGAAATACACTCTCTTGCACTCCACGGATAGGGAGCTCTAAGCCGGCATCCAAGCATTCCGAACTCATGGAATCGTTTGGATAGAAGGGTTTAGAGTGGAACACTTTCGAGTGTACATTTTTGGCGCCCACCGTGGGGCTTGAATCAATTTTCTAGCTCCATTTGCTTTTATATTTCATCTCTAATTTTTTACAGCAGCATATTGGATCTAATCAAGTGCTTTTGAAGAATTATCACTTGGATTTTAAGGCCAACCCATAAGTAGATTGGTTTGAAGGCCAAAAATCTAGTTGGTTTAAAGATTTGATAATATCTTTTAAACCACTTGGAGTTGGGTTCTAAATTTTTTTTTATGGGTTAAGTATATGTTCAAAATGTCTCAGTCTAATTTTCAAAGAATTTTGACATGATTTGTGGGAGTTATGATTTTTTCTTTATTTTTTATAAAAAGCTATTTTTGATAAAAAATCAGCGCATTTTTCAGAAAAACTTACATTTTCTGAAATCTTTTTGAATTATAATGGAGGTTCTTTCTTTGTGTTTTGAATTTTGAGGTCGTATAAAGGATTAAAAACTCGATTTGATAAATTTGGCCTGTTTTGACAAAATCGATCTCTAGAGAGAAAATGAAGAGATTTTTTTGAATTTCTTGCATTTTAGAAAGCTCTCCGATTTTTAATAGGGGTCTCTTCTTTTCATTTTTATTTTTGGATGCAAAATCATAGCAAACAAGTCCAATCTTGTTGACTAGGTCAAAATCAAAGAGTAAAAATGAGAGCATTTGTGATTAACTTGCACTATCTTTGCATGCACTTGGTTGGAAGATAAATTGGATTTTTGAGGCAACTCACCACTTTTTATTGCAGATTTTTATGTTATTTCACACTAACTTTTGGTGCTAACAAGTTGTGATTACAGGTTGCCATCCTTATGAAAAAAAATTTGAAACATTGCATAAAAAGAACGCATGTCAAAGCTTCAAATGGGGACAAGCTAATTACCTGGCTCTTCCAACCCACTATAAACTCAAGGCTAACAAGGACACAAAACTTTGGTAGACATAGTGTTTGTCTTTGCCTAGTGTGATTTCTTATGGGATTTCGATCATAGGGAGATCACTAGGCAAGAATGCTTAAGGTACTCTTGTGATCGCGAGATCGGTTACTTATCGCAAGGTGAGGTGTCTCGTAATTGGGAGAAAAATGAACACTATGAACTGCAGCCTGATCTAAAAACTCTAAGTTAGTAACTACCTTTTTTTAGTTGCTCAACTTCTTGGTGCAAGGATCGATCCTAGTGGACTACCTGGATCACCCCAAGATTTACACTCACCATATGTGTTCCCTTGGTTGTGCTTATGGAACTTCCATGACAAAGCCAATATCTCTTGTGGGAAACCACTTGGTGTGAGGCAAAGGAGCATCAAGCATGGGCCAAGTTGTTGAGTAATGAACCATGACTCTAAGGTAGATTTCTTGGCTATTTTTTTCAATGTTTTGACCAGTGTTAATGTTCTTGCAACATAAACATTCTGATAAAAAGTTGTTAGGAAGGTCGTTCTGATATCCCAAATGCGTATTGACAAGGTTATTTTTACCCTTGATCAATTGTTTTGAGACATGTTACAACACTTACTATTTGTAAACCTTGCTATTTACTGATACAAACTAAAATGAAATGTTTTCTGATTGAAACGACTATCTGATTGACAAATTGAAACGAACTTCAAACCAAAAATTGACTATTTTTTGCACAAAATTGGCACTCTGTTGCACGCTTTCATGAGAAATATCACACGACATTTGTTTCAAAAATTATATCACATGTCAGTAGTAAATTTCTGTCGCACTCAGTTCCAATATCTGTCCCTTAGACAAAAAGTGGCGTACCCTTGTTGAAATTCTGTCGCGCGACACTATTTTTGAACTTATGTCGCCCTCCTTTTGAGAAAGTATCACCTAGAGTCATTTTGGGTCAAAACAGAGTTTGCAGTTGGATTTATTTGGTCTAAGGAGCATCACGCTAGTCACCCTTGATCTTGGCTATGTATCAGTGTGTGAAGAATTCGTCCTAGGTTGAAAAGATGGGTTTAGTCCGTTGAATGTAAGTCTTGAAACGTCTTCATGAATCACTTGTCAAAATTTAGCTATTATTTTATTCTAGCTATCCGCTATTGAGCTTCTTGCTCGTCCGCTAGGCTTGAGTCACCCGTGCTGTAAGATCTCGAGCACTGTTTGACAAGCCATCTATCACATTTTGACAAGTGACTAGTCTTGGTCATAAAAGCTTCAAATTTGGCTCGCTTTTCTTGTCCTACTAAACAAAGACAACTCTTTACGTGCCGGTCACAACTAGATATGAAGTTGGTAATGATAGCCACATGCCTTTCATTTTCAAGCAATTGGAAACACCACCCAAACGTCCTCGCAAACAACCTTGTGATAAAAATCTCAAATTTTCTCAAACACAAACGGCCAACATTCGGCACAACCCACTTTATAGTTTTGAAAATCCATTTGGTACACCCTTTGAGACACCCCAGGATACAAGTGGTATAGTCACTATGGTGCACCCTGATGAAGTTAAACACCGGTTAGAAGAACAAGCACGTGAAACCCAAAAGACTTTGGAGGCTATATACGCTAGGGAGAGAGAAAATCAACAAGTTGAAATTGACAATCAGGCACGCTATGAAGGATACAAAGGAACTTGTCCTCAAAATCCTTTTGAGAACAATGATGGTAATCACACACCTCCAAGGACTCCTAGAGCGGCCACTAGCACATGTCCTTCACCTAAACCATCTCATCATGATAGTGATGAAGAAGTAACTAGTGAAGACGTGATCAAATTTCAACAAGATGGCTTCACCCAAAAACTAATGCTCAGAGCTTTAGAGGAAAATGGAGACCAATACTTCCGATACATGGCAGCTAGGGGATGGAAACTCCCTCAAGGTTTTAATGTTGAACATATTATTCCATGATGAGAGCCCACTGAGGCTGAAATCTTAAGGGAAGAAATAAAGGAACTAAGGAAACAATTTGCACAACTGCAAACTTCAAAAGAGCCTCCTAAGACATCATTTGTTGAATCAATTTGTGCTCTTCCATTTGATAGGAGTCTATACATGCTACCATTTCCTAAGGACATAGAGGTTCCTAAGTATGAAAAATACAATGGAAATGGTGACCCTCACGACCATGTGAGTCATTTCTATGCTATTATGATGGACTTTATGCATGAAGACACCTTTCTTATGCGTTTGTTTCCTAGAAGTCTAAGAGGAAAACCTATGGAATGGTTCACAAAATTAAGTCCTCCTCTTAAAACATTTGACAAACTTGTGCAATGCTTCATCCAGCAATAGTCATACAACATTCAACATCCTGTGACTATGCTAGACTTATGCAACATCAAACAAAAACTAGGAGAATCTTTTGCAATATACCTTCAACGATGGAGATCTTTATACTCTCAATATCCTCAGCAAGTGCCTAAGGCTGAAAAAATTGACATTTTTGTCAATATGCTTGTACCCGAATTATACTTTGATCTAAGAAAATAGTTATTCACATCCTTCAACGCCATGGTAGAAAGTGCATATCGCATTGAGGATGTTGCTATCAAAAGAGGTGACATTGCCATAAACAAAGATAGAGTTAACAATAGAAATGGTAAAGACAAAGGAAAACCTTGGAACAAAAATAAGTATGTTGTCAATGACAGAGTAGTAGACACTCCTAAGACTAAGGAGCCTATGTTTAACCTTTCCAATGCCATCTATGTAGCAAAGCAACAAGAAGGTTCAAAACCACAACCCTTTGACAAAGGCTCTAAATTTGCGAAGAAGCAACATGTTTACACACCTATGGTCGAACCTTATGAAGTGGTTTTAAAAACCTTAATTGCAAACAAATTGGTTACCTTACCAGACAACTCACATCCTTACGATCCACCCGTTAGACCTCCATGGTGGAGAGAAGATCATACTTGCAGCTATCACCAAAGTAAAGGACATAACACAAAGAATTACTTCAAACTCAAAGATGTAATTCAAGACCTCGTCGAAGTTGGCAAAGTTGTTATAGATGGCCGTGTTAAGAATACTAATCAGAAGACTTTCCAAAAACCATTACATGAATACGAAAAGGTTGAGACCTCAAGGGTAGCTGCCAAAAAGAATCATGACGCCAAAATCAGTTATGCTTACGCTAACATTGATAATGTTATAAGAATGCTTGAGCCCGTTGAATACATATGTATGGAAAGCTCCAACAATGACAATTGGCCAAATTATGATGCTAAAGATGAATGACCAAGAGTGGTCTTAAGGACATGATCCACTCCTCAATATTATACTGATACTAGACCCAAGGTGGTACTCCGAGTGGCTGAGTCTTCATCTTCTTAGGGTGAACCACTTAACGCTGTCACTATGGGGCAATCTAAGGTTGTCCTAAAAGTTGCTAATGATCCTAAAAATGCTTCATCATCTAAGCAAACAATTACTTCCAAGATCTCCAACTATGATCTTGTTAGCCAACTGCAACGCACACAAGCACAAATCTCCATTTTCGAATTGCTAGAGTTATCTCCTTTACATGGGGATATCCTTGAGAAAGCTTTACATTCTACCAATGTTCCCACAGATATTGATGCGGAACGATTCCAAGCTATGGTGAACCACATCTCCTTGCCTCATAGAATATGTTGAGATGCATTAAACACTTCTCCCACTTAGTGCAAAAATATCACTGGATGGAAAAACCTTTTCTATAACTCACTTTCCTAAAAAGGAAATCTCAAGCAGTGGAAAATATCTTAAATGTGATGCTTACAAATCTCTTCAGTGATATGAATAAGAGTAGATTCAACTCTCATCTTGGTTTAGTAACACTTGCATAACATCACACACATTTTTTACAACCATTGCCAAGGGCCCAAGATGACTTCTTCAAACCTGCATTGCAACTATTGCAACCTTCACAATACCCTCAACTTCACAATTACAGTAGTACAGAGATATAACTTTGAGTCACCACTCACTAAGTGAGAAAAGATTTTTCCAGCTTGCACAAAACAACAACCTGCTCCAAAATTTACAATAGGTATTTGAAAACTCGCACAACCTTGGAATTTCACACCCTTAACAAAGTGAACAAAAACTTAATCTTGACCCATAGATTCACAACAGTGACTCTGTGTTCACTTATCAATTACTAATCTTCAAAGTTACTATTGTCAAGAATAAGGCACAATTGAGAGACAAAAATCTAGTAGGGAGATGAAAAAAAACATACAATTCCTTACATCTGTAATAATTTCAATATGTCTCTCCCTAGCAGAGTCACCATTTTGTTGGCTCCTAATTTAAAAAATTTAAAAATAACCAAGAAACCAAACCAATACATCTAAGGCTAGCAAATTCCTATAATGAATGCACTTGACTACTAATCTTGGGCCAACTATAAGGCATAATTCCTTCTTCTTCTTTAGGCTCTATAAGACCTAGGTAGGTGGACCTCAGATTCCTTATATGGTACCAGTGTAACACATACAACTAAATCTAGATAATGTAATACCCCAAAATTGGCCCATTGCCATTATACCAATTCTAGTCTATTCTAACCAATCCTAAGACATATTCTAATAGGCAATTTTTATTCTAATTATCACTACTTGACTTGATTGTCAGATGGAAAAAACCCTAATATGCATTTATCATATTTTCTATTTAATCCCTATAGTACTCACTCATATTAGCCACATTAAACCTATTTTATTTAAATTTAATTTAATCAAAAGTATTCATACTTTATTAAATTAAATTATATCCTAAGGCTAATGTCTATGGGGTTAAATTTATTTAATTTAATAAATATGCTTATTTTAATTGATTAAATGAAGTTATTTAATTAAATAGGAAGTCATTCTTAATTAATTAAATGAAATTATTTAATTAAATAAAAAAGGTATTTATGAGAGAATATCTCATTTTATTAAATTAAATATTATTTCTAAAATCTCCTCTTCAGTTCTAAATCAAAACTTCGAGTGAACTACTTCTCAAAATTAGAATCAATCCAATTAACTTACTCTCTCACTCATGGAAAGTTTAGTTAAGTGCTCATCACACTCAGATTAGAAACAATTCACTTCACCTGCACAAGGAAGTTTCCATCTTAACTGAATCTTTGCTTCAATCCTGACCATTGATCCAAGTTGATCTCACCTGTTGATGGATTCCAGGAATTCTATTTAAGGGACTCATAATTCCTCATTACAGAGGTTGAATCTTTTTGCTATCGAATTGCTATTAAATTTCATGCTCACTTTTGCTCACACATTTTCATACATTCATTCTTTTAGCTTAATCTCATCTAGTTCTTAAAAATGCATATGGTTAATCTAGTTTGATTTACATGTTCTTAGATTAATTGCATCTTTCATATAGAGTAATTGCATATCATATAGATTAATTTCATTTCTTTAAATCCTTCATTCTTAGAGGGTCTAGTTGCTTACACCTCAAATCTAAGGATATCTAATAAGAAAAATCCCTTTAGATAGAAGGCAACAGGTCACCTTGTTAGACTATTCTTCGGTGAACAATCTCATGTTCATTCCGAGATGAATCTGCAAATAAGGACCGTGTTGAAGTGTGTGTGTTAATAGAGGCCACATATTCATGCATACATTTATGGCGCCCACTATGGGGCCGAGAAAATCAATTTCTTAGGCCTTCTCTTCAATTTTTAAATTTATTTTCAAGCTCTTTGTCCGTACAATTTCATACGAAATTCTCGAATCTTTGCATGAGATAATTCATTTTTGTGCAAGGATTCTAAATCTTAGCATGAAGATTCTTTTTCGGTTCATGCAAGAAAGTGCCCAAGCACCCGTGTCTTTGCATGACACCTTATTTCCTCGCATGGGCCATAAAAAGATTTCACACTGCTTTTCTAGAGATCTCGTGTGAGATCTTGTAATAGCAGTCTCTGTTTCAAGCATTTTCACTTTACGATTTACTCAATTTCCTTAACATACTTTTCTTGGAATCTATGTTGCTTTGTTTATCTAATCTTTTGCAGCTTAACTCTTGTCTATAGAATGATTTGTCAAAGATTCCTTATACAACCCACTCAAACATGGACTAACAGTTTGCCTGCAGGACGATTTCCAAAGACATGTTTGACGAAGACCAATTTTAAAACCCATGAAACAACATGTATTATTTATTTCTTTCCAAACATAGATTAATTAGGGGCTTGTGAACTTTCTAGGGTGCAAGATAGAAGAATAGGGGATTATGCTCTTTACCACTTGGAGGTCATGACCAAGGGTGAATTAGAAACCTAGACACTTCTGAAAGATGGTATTCTGGAGAAGGCAAGTAGCTTAGTGATTCTCTAGTACAAGTCCTTTTCTATGAAGAGATGATGATTTCCTTTTAGGGAATTAGAATCTTGAGAAAGGAACAGTCTATATTGATTAAGCTAAGTCAATAAATCAACTTGTTTTGTATGTTTCGGCAAGAAAGTAAGGCAGAGGAGTATGCTCTTTCCCCTTGAGTGAAATCAAAAACCTTGACCCTTGTGATCAAACCACTAGTTCGAGTCAATCCTTTAGAGGGCCTACCAGAGTTATCCAACCTCTAGGAATGACCCAAGTAAGCACACTCCTTTCGCCAGAGATTCCAACTCACTATAATCAAGATGCTTTGTAGAGAAAAAGACTCCAAAGCCGGATTAATTTCTTTCCCTTGATTCTTGATGTTGCATATCAAGGGCAAGCTCTATCTGTTGCACTGGCCGGCACTGGCCCCAATCTTGCTAAGCAAATGTGTGTACTTTTAGATGCTAGTGTGGGCTACTAGTCTCAACTTTTCTTGTAGATCCATTGGGAATTAATATGAATGGAAGCCAAGTAAAAACCTTGTAGTTAGAAGCCACCTAGTTCACTTCTGAAAGAAGGCATATTCTTTGTGCAAGGAGGGGGAAGAATCTCTCTTGTAGAACTCACCATAGGCATGCTACTAGATGTTTGAAGGTGGTATATGTGCTCATCCCCTACCACAAGGGTGCTCATTCAACATATACTATTAAGTCCTTTGAATATACTAAAAACACCAGTGTCCTCTAGGGAGTGACACAACTATGTGAGGTACACGCATGCGCATAAGATGTGGGACAATGGTTTTTCCTTCTCTACCAATTTTTGTTTTTAGGGATAAAAACATGTTTTTTCTCAAGTCATAAATAAGTCCAAAAATATCTACAACAAACATAGGTCAAGACTCCCCTATCCTGTCGAGTTACTTTGCCCTCGACAAGACTATTTTCGACTACTGTTTGCTTCCCACTATCTTGTTCAAACACATTGCCTTGATTGAATCTTGAAATATTGTCCAAATGTCTTACTATTAACCTCACTATCTATCCAATCAAATTTTTCTGACAAATCTATCCAATCTGTCTGAACAATTTGAAAATCTCTTCAAAATCCAACGCTATTGTTAATCTAGTCTTGATTTTTGACCATAGACTGGTACTTTCTCACACAAGAATTCATCTCTTAGCATGAGATCTTTTGTATACCCACATGAGATCTTGCCACTATCTTAGCTGTCCTACAACTTCTTCATGCGAGTCATAGAGAGTCCTCATGTGAAATTAAACTATTATCATGAGTCTTCACGTGACCTAGTGAGCTTACTCACGTGGCTTCTAGAGAATCTTCATGCAAAATCTTGCTCTAAAACTGTCAAATTAGTCAGTTTGACCAATTTGTGATCTTTATCCAATCAATTTCCTACACTGAGTTTTCCTTTTTTGTCTATGCACAATCCTGAATAGTGGCATTTAGCTGAACCAAAGATTTGTGATCTGCATTTTGACTAGTCTTATCTTTTACTTCTCCAGATTCTTGTTCCTTAATGCTTGTCATAATTCATGTTATGATAGTCATAACCTTTGGCTATTCTAGCCTTCAAATCAGACTACCCATGCCTTAGTATATAGCATGTTTTTCTTACCCTACTGAGACTCAGTCTTAGTGCAGTCCTTGTCTAGGTTCTTGCTTCTTGTCCTTGTATATGACTATCACAATTAGGAGTGACAATGTGTTTTATCCTCTTAGACTTAGAGGAGGTCATGCTAGGGGTCATAATCATGGAAGAGGTCACTTACCTTTTGTTATAGAATCTATATCTAGTTCAGGTAGTGAGGCATCTTCACGATCTCCCTCACCTATTAGGTCACCTTGAATTCAACGAACATTTTCCATAAACTTACAATAAATTAGGAATCCTTTGTACCAAGAGGACACTGAGATAGGTAGAGGTCCTATATCACAAAACATGATGTCTAACTCCTTTTTCAAAGGACCTTTTGAAACACAACACACTAAAACTAAACACATTTCAACAATGACTAATCGTAAACCTAAACATGGTAGTTATAGTTGACATGAAGAACCACCTAGGAATGACAAAGAGAAAGAGAGACCATGACACCAATGAGGAATAGGAAGAGGTGGAAATATTCCCTAAACACATAGCAAAATGTCAAAGAGACAAAAACTTTCAAAAGGCCATGGGAATCTGAAATCTCCCTTTTCTGATTTTATATGATATTTCAAGCCTCTAATCAGATATTTAAGATCAAACAACCAATCTTTCAAAGATCCACCAATTTCTCAATAAACCCCAAATCGGGTATGCTAAAAATAGTGCCAAAAACTTCACAGCTTCACATATTATTAGTAAATCTGAAAGTGGAAATTTTTAAAGAAATTTCAGCAGCATAACAGCCTAAAAAATGACATTTTTACATCTATATAATATTTACACAACAGCTCCCAAACAGAGGATAAAAACAATGCTCATCGAGCTCCCGAAAACAACATAGAATAGCCCGAAAACACCACAAAAACACTAATAAACTATCTCAGAAGTTGAACCACATCCCAATACATATATTCAACTCTATTTTAAAATCTTAAATTATGAAATACAACAGCAAACCAAACTGATATGAAATACTCAACTGAAAACACCAAACTCTTACAAAAAACACACTTGAAAACCCACAAATCTGCACTGTTCAGCACAAAGGAATACTTTGTATGAGCATGCACATGGAATGGCTTCAAAATCCCATCCTTAGCCTTCCTGGAAACCTGCAAACTCCCATTCTTGGGTCTCCTTCTCCATAGGTTTGGCAGCCTCTGAAGAACAACAAAGCAATGTGCAAAAATCAAGTTCTGGAATCCACCCAAAATGCCTCCAAACCCCTTAAAAGAGGGAATAACCCTAACTCATGTCCAAGAGGGCTTAATAAACATATTTTAATAATAATCTTCATTTATTAGTCCATTAGCTTCCAAATATTATCCTTTTTTTCCAAAACTTCACCTTTTTGGGCCTGCCTGCCTTAGCAAAGATTATTATTTTCAATTATTTGAAAAGGGGACATGACAAGTCCTCCCCTCCCAAATATTACTTCCTCTCAAGCAATGGCTAAACAATAAACCAATCAATCCACTTGGATCCCAAATGTAGTTATGAACTATACTACTGCCAATTAACATAGGCTCCTACAATATCCTCTACAATATGACCAAGAGGAATCCATAATCAAACTGACAATTACAGCTCAACCAAACTCCAAAATCACCACTGCCATAGTCAGAAACCCATGAGACGCAAACTCTTAGAACATCAAAACCCAATTAAAGTGGACAAATCAAATTACCAACATAGTAAATACCATCAACGCATCCCACTGGCCTATATAGAATGTACAATCCAACTCTGCAATAATGGTGAATGCTCTTGAATGAAACTGTACCAAGTATGGAGAATCCACATGCTGTACAACTCCTACAGTCAACACAACTCTGTAAATCATCAGCCACTATCTCATAACCATAACTCCCATGCATTGCTAATGGTGAAAAGACATTACAAGATAAAGAGTAAGAAATGGAACCCAAACCAAATTTTCCATGAACAAGTGATATAGCCCACTGTGACTGACTACCAGCTAAGTTAGGAGATGTCATAGCCAAAGGAGTAGAATTAGTAACAACAACTGCTGAAGCATCACTCCCAAACTCTTGCTCTAAGTCATGTATTATCAAGCTGTCAACTGCAGAACCTATCACCATGTCATGCCCATCACAACTCTCATCCCGAGGCATCAAACTGTCCCATAACTGATGACAAGCACTAGGAACCAAAGTACATCTTTGTATCATCATCTCATCAACATGGTCATCAAAGGTAAATTGATGAGCATACCTCATAGTGTAATGCCAATAGAATGCACCAATCTCAATCAGTGGCTTAGACTGTAATCCAAATGAAACTAATTGCAATTGATCATTAACCATGTTGGAACTTACTACTACCTCCAAAGATATCACCAAGGGAGTAGTATTACTAGCAAGAACCATGCCAATTTCCAACTCACCAACATCACACATGATCTTTGATACATCTCTAGTCTCTATGCCATCAGTACTAGAGGCCACCACCATGTCAGGCATACAACAATATGCTACAACACCCAACTCAACTGAACCTGACTCTAGTGGGAATGAACCTGATATGCCAATGTTAGTATCAAGGATGGATGCATCCCCATCTCCACTATCTCTGACAATCTCAACCATGGACATCCTCGGATCACCAAATACCATAGCTTGTGACTGTATAGAATCAAGTAAAGACTGTAGTCACTCTAACTCCATGGTCACCTTAGCCAAATGAAACTATGACTCCTTGAAAGCCAACTGCGTACTCTCAAGAGTCTCAGAAGTCACCTCAAGCTACTCAGTAAGCTCACTCACCTCATCTTCCTTGGCCAACAATGCATCATATGTTGTACTGCCCCACTCCATAAGATAATCTCTGTCGGCTACCAACTGCATATAATCCTGTCTCAAAATCTAGATAGCCTCCCATAAAGAGTGGAACTCTATCAAGGAAAGATAACTGCCTCCCTACTCATCACTAGTAGGAGAACCCCATCCATAAACTGCTAACAATTGATGAGCAGCATCGAAATGTTGGCAAGCGATAGCAATGTCTCGCTCACTAATTCTCAACTGATTAGGCACATGATGGCACTAGCTTGACTGTCTCCTAAAAACCTCCTCTGATGCATTGTCTAAAGGAGTATCCTCAAAGTTACTAGTCTCTAGATTATTACCATCCATATCCTGTGAATCAACTCTAAAGCTCATATCAACAAACAGAGTATCAAGAACTATAGCACTGCTATCCAACTCCTCTGTACCAAAAGAAACTGCCAAGGAAACTAAGTCTTCAAAATTGCCCACTACATCCTCTTGGATGTCATCAATGCCAATATGACCCTAGGACTCATCTATACACACTACCAAATATGAAAGATCATCAACACATTCCAGAAAAAATGGTCGATTGGATATATGAACAAAGCCCAACACCGGTGTATAAAAACTAATACCAACATTGGACAAGCTGCTATCACAAGAAAAGACAACACCGTGCAATCTGCTAATCAAATCCATGATAGCACCCAAACAATCACTGGTACCAAAAAGTGTTAAAGATTTCCAGTCAACTGAATCCCAAACACCAATATAACAATCTTGAGTCCATATCCGTAAACTAGAATCAGCTAGTAACTCAAGCAAACTCCTCACCTGAGTAATATGACCAATACCAACTAAATCCACATACATGTCATGATGAGATAATGTAGTCACAATACTGTCTTCACTCACCTTTAGCTGGTGGGATAAATCATGTGAAGTACTATTAGCCTCAACCTCATGTGACAAAGTATCTAACTATGCCTGGTACTCTCTCTCAGAAAAGTCATGAATGCTCAATGTCTGCTCATCTCTACCAAGTATCTCACCATCATGCACAACAACATCCTCATAATCATCATCCTTGAGGTCAAATCTATCTATCACTCTTTGACTAAAATCATCAAATGTAGTTACCTGATCATGACCTTGAGTAGTCTTTCCATGATACCACCAATCATAGGCTGCATCTTCCAAGTGTAGACTTGCAATTAGAACAGCATCACTCTCCTTCGTGGGGTTAAGTGTGAAGAAGGTCTATAATTTTTGTAGCCATGATCTAGCTGAAATTTTATTTGTTCCATCAAAAGTAGGTGCTATAAACTTGCTTATTTTATTTTTGAGCTCTCTTCCACTTATGTCATGCTCCCTTTTGTACTCTTTCTTGGGCATCAAAGTGTTCATCATATCCACATATTCTCTAAAAGGAACTAAACTATGAAAGTCATCATCTAAACCATTGTAAGTAGCTCTTAATGCAATCAAGTTACCTGTAACCTCTTCCATTGGATTAAGGGTTGGATTTGGTACTGGTGGCTTATCTGCATGTAGAAAAATATTTTTTGTTGATTGAGAGGGTGTGATTTTCAGATTTCTTGACTCCTCTGAAGTGCTCCCTTTCTCATTAATAGATGCAACTCCTTGCAATTTTTCTATCAATATTCACAAAGCCTCTCTAGTTTCTGCCAAACTATCCACTGTTTGCTTCTAAGTATTTTAGATGTCTTGGAAGAATTTCTTTGCCATCTCATCTGGATCAGCCATACTTTTCCCTTCCTTGGATTTTGTACTTTTACTTTCAACTGGAGGTTTGATCAAAACTTCTTTATTCTTTTCTTGCTGCAAATATCTTTTTTCTCTTTCACTTAGTTGCATGCGACCATAAATTTTGACATGCAACTGATTAGAAGTAACATGCAATCATAAATTATGACATGCAAGATCTGGGTAGTTGTCAAAACTGACATGCAAGCTTCTACAAACCCTTAGGCTGGCAAGATCATGGCTCTGATACCATTGAAATATTTCTTTTATGATTTTATATGATATTTCAAGCCTCTAATCAGATCTTTAAGATCAAACAACCAATCTTTCAAAGATCCACCAATTTCTCAATAAACCCCAAAAAGGGTATGCTGGAAATAGTGCCAAAAACTTCACAGCTTCACATATTATTAGTAAATCTGAAAGTGGACATTTTTAAAGAAATTTAAGCAGCATAAAAGCCTACAAAATGACATTATCAGATCTATATAACATTTACACAATAGCTCCCAAATGGAGGATAAAAACAATGCTCATCGGGCTCCCGAAAACAACATAGAATAGCCTGGAAACACCACAAAAACACTAATAAACTGTCTCAGAAGTTGAACCACATCCCAATACATATATTCAGATCTATTTTAACATCTTAAATTCTAAAATAAAGCAGCAACCCAAAATGATATGAAATACTCAACTGAAAACACCAAACTCTTACAAAAAACACACTTGAAAACCCACAAATCTACACTGTTCAGCACAAAGGCATACTCTGTATGAGCATGCACATGGAATGGCTTCAAAATCCCATCCTCAGCCTTCCTAGAAACTTTCAAACTCCTATTCTTGGGTCTCTTTCTCCACAGGTTTGGCAGCCTCTGAAGAACAACAAAGCAATGCGCAAAAATCAAGTTCTGGAATCCACCCAAAATGCCTCCAAACCCCTTAAAAGAGGGCATAACCCTAACTCACATCCAAGAGGGCTTAATAAAACATATTTTAATAATAATCTTGATTTATTAGTCCATTATCTTCCAAATATTATCCCCTTTTTGTAAAACTTCACCTTTTTGGGCCTGCCTGCCTTAGCAAAGATTATTATTTTTAATTATTTGGAAAGGGGACATGACAGAATCCTACTCAACAAAGAAAAAGAAAAGTACTTTCTCAAACTTTCCCAAGAGGGAGCTAAGTTGCCTTCTTATTTCAATGTGGAAACCATTATCACGCCTGAAGAAGAAACTAAGACTTCTAAACTCCAAAAACAATTGAAAATTATGCAAGACCAACTGGCTCAGATGATGCATGAGAAAGAGAAACCCACGAAAACATACACATTGGATGCTCTTTGTCCATTTCCATTTGACAAAAGCATAAACATGCCACCTTTCCCATGAGGTGTAGAGCTACCCAAGTATGACAAGTACTTTGGTACTACTAATCCCCAAGATCACTTGTTAGAATTTGGTGCTTTTTCTATGGAGTTTATACACGATCAAACATACCTCATGCATTTATTCCCTAGAAGCCTAGGTGGTTAGGCTTTGGAGTGGTTCCAACATTTACCTCCTGGTATAAAGATGTTTGACAAAATTGCTAATCTATTTGTCCAGCAGTATTCTCATAACATACAACACCCTGTCAATATTTGAGATCTATGCAACCTTAAGCAGAAAGTTGGAGAACCTTTTCTCACATTTCTCCAATGGTGGAGACAACTATACACTAAGTATTCCCATAAAATTTTAGAAATGGAGAAGCTTGACATTTTCATTGATAATCTCCTACCTGATTTTGGATATAGAGTCCAACTTCAAGGTCCACATACCTTTGAAGACATGATCACACAAGCTATCTGTATTAAGGAATTTATGGTCAAGAAAGGTGAACTTGCTCTTTAGAAGGATGCAAAACAAAGTTCTACTTCCAACAGGGATAAAACCAAATATGTCAACAAGAATCAAGAAATTGTACATGATGGAGTCATTGACAATGTCACTCCGAAACCTGCTAAAGCTACGTTTAATCTCACAAATGGCCTTAAAGTGGCCAAAAACATTGAGAAACCTCCTCCTGACAACAAGACATCTAGGAAAAAATTGAGAAATTCTTGGGCCACATGCCCTAAGTGAGAATACACACCCTTGTGTGAACATCTTGATGTGGTTTACAAAACATTACTACAACACAAGCTTATTTCCCTAATGGACATTCCTCATCCCTATGATCCACAACCATGTCCACCATGGTGGAATGAAACCTCATTCTATGAGTATCACCAAAATAAGGGACACAAAACTAGCAACTGCATAAACTTGCTCCATAAAGTCTAGGACATGATTGATGCTGGTGATCTTGTGTTAGATGGACATAACAAAAACTCAGACCATAAGGCATTCAAAGAGCCTTTCCTAGCTTATGAAAAAGGAGAAACTTTGAAACCACAATCCAACAATAAGGTCAACTATGCATATTCCAATAATGACAATGTCATCAACATGGTTGAACCTATGGATTTTGAATACTGTGACATTATTACCATTAAGGAAAAATAAGATAACAAAAAGCCTAAGACGCTATTTTTCTTGAGGGGCCCTACTCTCAATATAATGGATAATATGCCCTCACAACACTATGCTAATGTTGTCACTCAGTCTCATGCCAAGTTGGTGCTCAAAGGCCCTGTGCCTTTTACTTTTGATCTTGAACAACACAAAGACAAAGCCCTTACTAGTCCATCTAGTAAAGGTGCCAAACCCATAACGAACTTGATGACAACCAATTATAGTGTTCTTGATCAATTGAAATGAACTAATGCTTAGATTTCCATCTTTGAGCTACTTAAAATCTTGCCTACTCACAGGCAGATTCTGGACAAAGCCATCGTTGAGGCAAATGTTACTCAAGATCTTGATCTTGAGCAATTCCAATCCATGGTAGGTCACCTAACCTCACCTTATCTTATGACGTTCTCTGAGGAGGATGATAACTCGCTGAGTCACCCACACAATCAACCTCTACACATCAAGGTTATGATCCATCAGACACATGTTCATCAAGTACTCATCGATAACAAAACTGCCCTAAATATTATCTCTGCTACTCTCCTTAGACAATGAAATTTTTTTGAGGACTCTATTGATCCTTGACATAAGATCACCATCAAAGTGTATGATGAAGTGGAAAAAAAGTCTCTAGGTCTATTGGTTTTACCCATTTGTGTCGGTCCTATAGAAAGGGATGTCACCTATCAGGTGCTAGACATTCCTTTACCATACAACATTCTCTTAGGATGGCCATGGATACATGAGATGCATGATGTGCCATCCACATACCACCAATGCATCAAGTTCCCATTTCATGGCTCTAAAGTTACTATTCCTGCCACTACTAGCTATATCTATAATATGCTCAAAGTTACTAAAATTTTTGTCCTTGCTAACCATGAGTCCATTAATTATCACGACAATAAGCTGAAACAAATTGACCAGTCATTCAAAATGAAAGAAATTGGCATGGGAGAGTACCACATTGAACCAGTGCTATCATTAACATCTCTCCCAAAGTCTCCTCGGCATTATGGGAGACCCTCAGAGGCAAAGAAGTTGTTCGTGCTGACACCCCAGACTAAGTATAATGGCACTTTTGTCAAGGCTACAGTTCCCTTAGAATATGAAAGTGAAAATAGAGCCATTGTTGCACGGATTTACAAAGAAGAGGCTCCAATAGACTTAACAGAGCAAGCTCGAGAAATAACTCCTGAGAAATATGGGCCTGGTCTTAGGATTATGAAGCATTTTGGTTACAAGGGAACTAGCCCTATTGAATGCAATAATAATGGCCTAATTGATTCCATCAAAGAAACAACTCCAAGCAATAGTGATACAACTAGCCTAGGATTTAAGAAGGTCCCTTTCCATTTGGGACCAAATAAATTCATTCCAAAACCTGAGAGTTCATCTGGAAATGAGTCACCAGCTGAGTTAGGTACTCGAGCAGAACAATCTGATGATGAGGATTCTTATCCTCATCCTATTCCTCATGACCTCACTAAATTCTTCGCTGAGCTAGATGACTTCATGCCATGTATTAGCACTGTAGATGATACTAGTGAATCTTCTAAGGACAATACTGAGCAACTCAAATATAATTTAGAAAAGGGAAAATCTAGTTAGTCATTCCATATTGAGTATTTGTGTAAGAACCCAAAGGATGAAGGTGAGTATGCCCCTATCACTATTGGGGAGTTCTATAGTCTCTCGCCATGAAACACTGACTCTAAGGAATATGAGTTTGACTCTCTTTCAGAAGCAACTATTGATAAAGACATTGATCAAGTGCATGTCTATGAAAACCAAATTGAAGTGGATGAAATGTCTAGGGTTAGGTTGCATAGGTCTAATCCAACTAGTTTCCTAGAGTTGCCAATTGTTGATGTTCATACTCAGAGGCATTTGAACACACCTATGGACGAGGTCGCCGTAGGTCTCAAATTGGTGGTCCAAGCACTTAATCACTATACTTTGAACACAATTGAACTAGCCCCTACTCTCTTACTCACACATCCCAAGCTTATGGATTGGAACCTTAATGCATCTAGTGAAGTCCTCACATTTCAGAATGACTATGCTCTTGCTTGTTACCTAAACGCTATTGAACCTGTAACATCTTCCACCAATGAGTAGAGTGTCAATATTACTAAGGCTGACATCAAATATCTTAGTCATATAATTAAAAAGAAAAATGCAAAAGGTCTGATGGTGAAAACCACATTGTGGCAGTGTCGAAACCCAAAAAAGTAAAAAAAAAAGACGTATCCAAGGGTGAAAACCTCCCTGAGGTGCTCGTGGATGAGATATTTGATGCACTTCCCAGTCACTTTTAGGAGAGATCATCAATGTTAATAGAGCCAATGCAGTCAATTAACCTGGGCACAAAAGAACATCCTCATATGATACATCTAGCACTGTCACTGTCACCTGAGGAAAAGGAAGAATTCATTACTTTTTTCAAAGAAAAGAAAATAAATTTTTCTTGGACATACTTTGACATGCCAAGGTTGGATCCTGATCTTATCATGCATCACTTGTCCATAGCACCAGGCATCAAACTAGTTAAATAGAAGCTTCAGAAAATGAATCCTCATGTTGCATTGCTTGTCAAAGTGGAACTGGAGAAACTTCTAAAAGTTAGCTTCATTTTCCCAATTGATTATGCTAAATGGATATCCAATATTATTCTAGTTTCCAAGCATGATAAATATATCAAGGTTTGTATAGACTTCCGTGATCTTAACTTGGCATGTCCTAAAGATGACTTTCCACTCCCTAATATTGATATGATCATGGACATGATGGTTGGCTATGAGATGTACTCACTTATGGATTATTTTTATGGATACAATTAGATAAAAATTGCACCAGAAGACTAGGAGAAAATAGCTTTCACATGTGCATGGGGAACCTTTTGTTGGAATGTGATGCCATTTGGCTTGAAGAACGTTGGTGCTACATATCAGCGGGTTGTTATTACAATTTTCCATGATATGATGCTTAAGACCATGGAAGACTATGTTGATGATACCTTGGTCAAAAGTGCTAAACAAAATACTCATCTGCAAGATTTGGGGCCCATCCTAGATCGTATGGAAAAATTCAGTCTTCGGCTCAATCCTAAGAAATGTACATTTGGTGTCACATCAGGGAAGTTGCTGGAATACATCATTTCTACAAAAGGAATTGAGGTAGAACTGGAGAAAGTACAAGTAATAATGAACATGCCACCACCTCAAAACATCAGCAAGATGAGAGGACTACAAGGAAGGCTCCAATCTGTTTGTAGGTTTATCTCACAATTGGAAGATAGATCACAACCCTTCACAAAAACCTTAAATAAGGGTGTAAAATTTAATTGGAGCCAAGATTGTGAGCAAAGCTTAACACAGATCAAACAATATCTTGTCAATCCGCTGATCCTGATGCCTCCTATTCATGGGAAGCCTTTGCTTTTATACATTTTAGCCACTGAAATGTCTGTGGGAATCCTATTGGCTCAAGAAGACAATAACAACAAAGAAAGGGCTATTTATTACTTAAATCAGACATTGATCTCTTATGAGAAGAACTATAGCATTATTGAGAAAGCTTTCTTGGTAGCTGTCTTTGCTTCCCAGAAGTTGAGACACTACATGCTTGCCCACACTACATGACTCATGGCTAAAATAGATCCACTAAAGTACTTGCTCAGTAAGGAAACTCTCACAAGAAGATTGGCTAAATGGGTTATGATACTCAATGAGTTTGATATTCAATACATTGAACACAAGGCTATAAAGGGACAAGCAATTGTAGACCAGCTGGTTGATGCACCCATACAGAGGCTTCTTCCAATGAACATTGATTTCCTAGATGAGTCGATTCTAACACTAACGCACCACATATGGGTTATGTTCTTTGACAGGTCCTTCACACAACAAGGATCAGGTGCTAGATTACTCTTTATTACACCACAAAGATACTCATTGCCCAAAGCATACAAGATTATAATTCCTTGTACAAACAACATTGTTGAATATGACGCTTTGATCAATGGCATGAAAATCACATCTGAATGGAGATGGATCAGTTAGATATCTTTGGTGACTCTCAAGTTGTCATCAACCAAGTTAATGATGTGTACCAAACAAAGGATGAGAAACTAATTCCTTACAAGTGCATGGTTGATGACTTAATGAAGTATTTTTCACACATCACTTTCCAACAACTTCCACGAGTAGATAATAAAGTAGTTGATGCCATGGCTACTTTGGCCTCCCTACTACAAATGTCTAAAAATGATCTCCGATATGAGTTCTTGGTGGAAGTGTTACACTAGCCAGCCCATGACACCCCTAATTCTAAGATGATATGTTCTATTATAGGACAAGAATCATCCCACTACCATCACATTTATTCCTACCTTTGCAATCAAACCATTCTAGAAGGTCTAACCTAGAATAAGAAACGTTATCTAATCTATAATGCTTCACACTATGTCATTAATTCTAACGATCTATATAGGAGAGGTCTCGATGGAACACTCCTTAGGTGTTTAGAACCTGAAGAGTCCAAATTTGCACTAATTGAGGTTCACGAGGGCATTTATGGAGCTCATTCCAATGGCTTGAAACTAGCTCGCAAACTCCTTAGAGCTAGTTACTACTAGCCCAAAATAGAACAAGAAGCTATCAAGTATGCGAGGTTCTGCAAGCAGTGTTAGCTACATGGGAATCTAATCCACACTCTAGCTCTCTCTACTATAATATCACCATTTCAACAATGGTCCTTTGACTTGGTGGGAAAGATCCACCCAACCTCTTCTAATGGGCATAAGTTCATCATTATGTCTACAGATTACTTCACGAAGTGGGTAGAGGTAGTACCTCTCACAATTTTTGATGGAAAAACTATAGCACTTTTTATCACAAACTACATCATCTATAGATATGTTGTGCCATCCTCAATCATTACTAACAATGGAGGAAAATTCAAGAACAAAGACCTCAAGGAACTATGCAAGAAATTCAAAATCACACAATAATTGTCTTCCATTTATTACCCCCGAGGTAATGGCCAGGCTAAAGCATTCAATAAGATGATCCTCAAAATCCTTCATTGCACAGTCAGCAAATCAGGGATAGACTAGCATCTCCAAATCAATCCAACCCTATGGGTATATAGGACAAGCATTAGGACCCCAATGGGCATGACTCCCTTTTCTTTGGTGTATGGCGTGGATGTTATGCTTCCAATAGAGATCGAGATTCCTACCTTGCGAATCTCTATGAAGGGCCCTATTATTGATGATGACTACAGGATAGCTCGGCTTCAAGAGCTTGTGTTACTAGATGAATGATGACAAGTGGCATGTGATAATCTACGAGCATATCAACAATGAATGGCAAGAAGCTACAATTGGAGAGTCAAGCCATGTGATTTCTAGTTGGGTGATCTCATCTTGAGAGAGAACCCTAAGAATCAACAATAGCGAGTCCAAAAAGGAAAGTTTGAACCGAATTGGCTTGGTCCTTACTTCATTACTACAATATATGGATTTGGCACCTATTAGCTTTCCACAACTAAAGGAGAAGTGCTTAAAGAACCTGTCAACACTCTCCACCTGAAGTGGTTCTATAGTTGATCTAACATCAGTAAGCTCTTTGTACATATCTATATGTCCTGAAAAAAATTCTAAAAATTAAAAAAAAAATCCTAGAAAAAAATTGTTACCCTAGTGAAAACCTAGCAATAGGCACCTTAGTAGCACCAAAAAAAAGTGAAAAATCTCAAAAATACAAAAAAAGTGCCATTGGTGAAAACTTGGAAATAGGCATCATGGTAGCAAGAAAAAAAAGAAAATCCTACCAAGAAGGTGAAAACCTGGTAAATAGATGCCTCTTGTTCCCAATGCTCCATCTGGCAGCGCATCTTCTAGCTCTCTGTACAGTTGCTTTACTACTTTTTCTACTTTTCGCTCATATATCCATGGATTGAGTCATCTCATAGCTCAAGAGCATTCCCCTTCAATGTCACTATTTTTGAGATTCTCCTCATAGAATCTCCTTCGCGATAGTCACCAGTTATTCTGGCTGTGTCTTCCTACTGTCGCTAGTGTCATTATTTTTTGAGATTCTCCTCATAGAATCTCCTTCGCAACAATCACCAATGGTCCTCATTGCATCTTCCTACTATCGCTAATGTCACTATTTTTTGAGATTCTCCTCATAGAATCTCCTTCGTGACAATCACCAATGGTCCTCACTGCATCTGCCTACTATCGCCAGTATCCCTCATTTTCAAGATTCTCCTCATAGAATCTCTTTCGCAACAGTCACTAGTTGTTTTAGCTATTTGCCTACTATTGCTTGGGTCACATCTCTAGATTCCTCTATGGAAGATCTCTCTGGCATCAGTCACCAGTCATTCTGGCTATGTCTATCTACTGTTGCTCAATCTTTCTTAGGTTCTTCATTGTGAAGATTCCCCTTTGACCTTAGTCACTAGTCGTTCTAACTATGTCTACCTACTGTTGTCACCCTACTAAAGAGATTTCTTTCAAACATGTTCTAGACATTGACACTTGACATCAATCCCAAAAACATTAAACTCAAAAATGTTATACTCGTTTGGATATGCTTAGCATTTTCTTTATTTTCTTTGTTTTGCTTTATCATATCTCCTTGAGCAACTCGATAATGTCATCTTTGACTAGAGAAGTAATGACTGGGGGCATGATCTTTTCTTTTTTTTTTTTCTGGTAGTTTAGCTCCAATTAGTTGACATATTCCTATGAGAGTGGTGTCCACTATAAGAGCCTCCATCTCGCATTGGATGGCCAAGTGTACCTCAACTCCTTTTATATGAGTACATCAATAACATTGGTACTTCTCCTTGTCTGTTGGAGTGAACTCTTAATGCTATAGTAATATCTAATACTCATCCTACTAAGTGAATGCAAGGGTAACTATGAGTACAAAGTATGAATGTTGTCCTAGGATATAGATGTGAAGGCCATTGCAGACATACTATTTATTGATTTCTTAGCATAAGAAGGATCTTCCATGTGTTTGGTGTGCCTTTCATGCAAGCAACATTCAGGTCATCCTAGCATTTATGCTTTGATGCTTATGTTAACTTGCTACATTAAAAGGGACAAATATTCTAGTCATTCTGGCTTCTTGTGCCTCCAATGCTTACATTTAATCTTGGCAAACCCATAACATATGGTCTATTCATATTCCCATGATTGCAATGTCAATGGGAATTGTATAACATATGAACTTTGTTCTATATCCAATGATGATAAATTGTTAAGGCTTGGTAACCAGACCTAGGGTTGCATTTAATATAGTGTTGAATTACATAATTGACTTGCATAAGTACGCAATTCAGTTGTGATTTTGTCTCTATTTTTCATGATGAGGGGTTTGGGGGTTTCTTCAAATATATCTAGATCCTGCATGACTACACAAGCATTTGGTTCATTGATTCGTGCTCCTCAATGGAATACTTGTCACTATCAAGAAAAACACGCAACACCACATGAGATGTCAATCCATTTCCATGTGCATTGTATCCATTTACTCATAATATCTACTCTACATGCTCATAATCACATCATATAACATCAAAATACATATGCATTCATATCAAAGTAAAACATACATCTCATAATCATCATATTGACATCTCATGTACATCAAAGTGAAGCAAACACAGACAACGACATGTACATGATGATACTCAACTCAAAATCTCATATATATATATATATATATCAAAAAAATGGGTCAATACAAAAATGGGCACTACTCAAGTGCTATCAATCAAAATGATACAAAATGGTGCTGGCACACCAATCAATACATAGCTAGAGATCGAAAATTAAGATTTAGGCACACAACATCTAACTCTATTATATACTCTCATCTCCATGAGGAGCAAGAGTAGGAGTAGTAGGCAGAGGAGGAGGTGGTGGCATGTTAGGTCTCGCATGAGGTCGTGCACCTCCCGACTCTCATGCATACTAAGAAAACCATTGTACCTACAGAGCCTCATTAGGCACCACTATCGAATATGCAGTAAAATAGTATGTTGCTCAGACTGACTGTAAGTGGACCTCATCCTATAACATCTTTTCTCTCTACTTAGTAGTCTTGGCATGCTCTCTCCATCAATCGATCTCCCATTTCCACTCCACCAGTTGTGCATCACGGATAGCTACCTGTATCTATAGCTCTCCTAACTATCAAGAGGCCTGATGAATCCACTCTTGGTGGTGTTGCACTATGTCTTGTGTTCCAATGGTAGGCTGATTAGGAATATCCTCATCTAGTATCTCAGGTGGCTGCTACTATGGTGGAGCTTGCTACTATGGTGGTGCTTGCTACTATGGTGGTGCTTGTTATTGTGGTGTCTGCTCCTCAGTCCTTGGCCTCCATCACCGATCGTGCTCTACCCCACTACCTCCAACCCCTAGGTCTAATCTCATCTATCATGTAGGGATCTCTACCTGCCTCACCCTATGTCACACCTTTGGTAGTGGATCCTATGGTCCCTATGATGGGGGAGCCTACTACTACTACATTGGTACCTACTCTAGAACTGGTTCTGCTCTCCCCACTGGGTCTGTGAATCATGAGAAAGGATGACTGATCAAATATGCCTAGTATGTAGGTGTCATCCCTACATCAAAAATCTTAGGGAGATAATCCCACTGTGTCACAACCAAGTTGCACACATCTATCATGGATCGGCCTAGGTCTAGTCGTGGGGGCCACTGTTGCTCTACATCCTTCACTAGTCTGGTGTAGGTGCATTACTCATGTGAGATGTTCTGTGGTTAGCCATACTGTCACCACACCCATGAAATCACAAACCACTCTATGATCTAAGATGTCTGGCCCAACAATGGCCACAAAAAACACATCTAGCCTAGCTCCCTCAGGGCATCATCACAATCCTCCATCTCTCGCCAAGGCTACCATAAGATGAAGACTAGGTCATCGAGATGTGCCCGCTAGTGCTCTGTCTTACCCAAGAAGAAAATATGCCCTTGATATGTGTAAACATACTTCCCCATAGGCTCTCAAGCATCCTCATGAATGGGCCTACATACAAGAAGATGCTCCCATGCCTAGATTTGCAAAATGTAGACTCCTGCTGCCATAGTCTTCTTCCCATGGAAGACTATCTCATGCATCTCGTGGAACATATGGGCCAGTATGCACTGACCCCACCCAAATATCTTAGGGGCCTCTACCATCCATCGAAGCATGACCCCCCAACCACACTCTAAGATATGATGCCCCCTATCTAGCACTAAAAAGTAGCTCAAAAATATTGCCATCACTGATGCCAATCTATGTGTCCACCCATAGGTATGCACAAGCCCATCCCAATGGATGGCTTGACTGCTCGATAGATCCCTCTTGAACACAATAGATAGTGCCTCTATACTTGCTTGGGGCACCACATCATAAATCACACGTGCTCCATGGAATGGGATCCTAAGTATCCTCCATATGTCCTCTGGGGTGATGGTCATCTCCCCCACTGGCAAGTGAAAGTTGTTTGTCTTCGAATGGAAATGCTCCACCAAGGCTATGAGCAAGCTGGGATTCACCAACACTGCTAAGATCCGACATAGAGAAGATAAACCCAATCGAGTGATATGTTCCCTATCAAAATCATCAAAGCTCCGCAACAAATCTCCACATAGTGGATAGTGCGATCTAAATGAAACATCATCAAAAACCTCCTGCACACACACAAACAACAACGATAAGAAAATGATCAATACTGGGTTGAAATGACAGCAAAATGAAAACAAAAATGCAAATTTCATGCCTAAAAATAAAAATTCACCTCCACTATCACAAATTTTTGCATGCAGATCTTAAGATCTCATGCAAAGATATCAAGATCTCGCATGAAGTTTCATTTCTTCGCGTGAGCAATCTCTTCATTGTGTGAAGAACAAAAGTCTCCCGCACAATGATTGAGCAAGACTTCTAATTCTTTGTGTGAGAAGTGGGTATCTCCTATGCGAGAACAACCACCACCACTCACGAAGAAACAATTTGTCTAGTTTCTTCATGTGAGAAGAGATTGTCTTCATGTGAGAAAGGACAGTCTCACACGAAGATCAATTGACCAAGTCCTAAAACATGCTACAAATGCAATAAATGACATCGTAATGAGTGAAAATAAAAGTACAAAGGTGGGAAATCGATGACTCACTGGAGGTCCATGGTCTATTGGCCAATTGTGTTGTCAGGAGTGCTCAAAATGATGATCTCTCACATTCACTACCATCTTCCTCTCAGAGCTACTATTCACAAAAGACAAAATGCACAAATGATTTGAAAATGACCCCTTGGGCCCTTATATAACTGTTGACCTAATTTTTCAAAGTGCTTCGATTTGCACAGAAATCACCCCCTAACTAATTTGACCATTTTGAATCCATTTTCAGGATCAAATTTGAAATCTGACACACCTCAGTGCTTAAAAAATGCATTTTAAAATTTTGAGACTGACGCGATCGAATGCTTGTGCAGTCCAAATTTTTCTAATACTTTCTAATTATTAGAATCTTTTCAACTTAAAATTCTTCATGTCTTCAAAATTTATTTTTGAAAAAGTCAACTCAAGTCAACTATGGTCAAATTTGGTCAACTTTTGGTCAAACTTGGTCTTCGAGACCTCAAAATCATTGCAAATCAACTCTAAATTTTCTTCTGATCATTTTGATCTCTTCTATATTCCACTAAATCTTGAATTTCTTCTATATCTCTCAACATATTACTTTACATCATATTTCTGGTGTCATCTTTCAATTTCACTCCCAAGGGGGTAGGATGATTACATCATTGAACTTGAAATTCAAATCAATCTCATATCCTTATTTCTCAGGGCATCTCGTTCCCATCTCATGTCCTCATCACTTGGGGTATCTCATCACTTAGGGCATCTTATTTCCCTCCTTTTGACATCTTGTTATCTATTTCATCTTGTAATCAATTGAATACAGGTATCGGGACAATCTAAACCTTGACTCCTAAGGATCAAGCCTCATCCTAGGGATGGTCCTATGACTCATAAATCAATCTTAGGCATCTAGATGTTCTATCTGGATCCTTAAAGTTTAAGCTCCGTTCTAGAGATAATCTTTTAAATGCTATCAATCTCATGTATCTAGATGTTCTATCTGGACCCTTAAAGGTTAAGCTCCATTCTGGAGATAATCTTTTAAATGCTATCAATCTCAAGTATCTAGATGTTCTATCTAGATCCTTAAAGGTTAAGCTCTGTTCTGGAGATAATCTTTTAAATGCTATTAATCTCAAGTATCTAGATGTTCTGTCTAGATCCTTAAAGGTTAAGCTCCATTCTGGGGATAATCTTTTAAATGCTATCAATCTTAGGTATCTAGATGTTCTATTTGGATCCTTAAAGGTTAAGCTCCATTTTGGAGATAATCTTTTAAATGCTATCAATCTTGGGTATCTAGATGTTCTATTTGGATCCTTAAAGGTTAAGCTTCGTTCTAGAGATAATCTTTTAAATGCTTATCACTCTCAGGTATCTAGGTGTTCTATTTGGATCCTTAAAAGTTAAGCTCTGTTTTGGAGATAATATTTTAAATGCTATCAATTTTAGGTATCTAGGTGTTCTATTTGGATCCTTAAAGGTTAAGCTCCATTCTAGAGATAATCTTTTAAATGCTATCAATTTTGGGTATCTAGACATTCTGTCTGGGTCCTTAAATGTTAAACTTCATTCTGAAAAAAACCTTTAAAATGCTTATCAATTTTAGGTATCTAGTTATTCTACTTGGATTCCTTTGGATTAAGCTCTGTTCTAGAGATAGTCCTTAAAAGCTTATCAATTGGTCTTTGTATCATCAACTTCAGAACCAATCTTATCTCTTGATCTTCACATCATGCTTTCTAATTTTCTTTGAATTGAATGTGTTGCTCACACATTCATTCAAAGAGGGGCAAAATGTAATACCCCAAAATTGGCTCATTTCCATTATACCAATTTTGGTCTATTCTAACCAATCCTAAGAGCTATTCTAATAAGCAATTTTTATTTTGATTGTTGCTACTTGACTTGATTGTCAGATGCAAAAAACCCTAATTTGCATTCATCATATTTTCTATTTAATCCCTAAATTACTCACTCATATTAGCCACATTAAACCTATTTGATTTAAATTTAATTTAATCAAAAGTATTCTTACTTTATTAAATTAAATTATATCCTAAGGCTAATGTACTATAGGGTTAAATTTATTTTATTTAATAAATATGCTTATTTTAATTAATTAAATGAAATTATTTAATTAAATAGGAATTCATTCTTAATTAATTAAATGAAATTATTTAATTAAATAAAAAAGGTATTTATGAGAGAATATCTCATTTTATTAAATTAAATATTCTTTCTAAAATCTCCTCTTCAGTTCTAAATCAAAACTTCGAGTGAACTACTTCTCAAAATTAGAATCAATCCAATTAACTTACTCTCTCACTCATGGAAAGTTCAGTTGAGTGCTCATCACACTCAAATTAGAAACAATTCACTTCACCTGCACAAGGAAGTTTCCATCTTAACTGAATCTTTGCTTCAATCCTGACCATCAATCCATGTTGATCTCACCCATTGATGGATTCCAAGAATTCTATTTAAGGGACACATAATTCCTCATTACAGAGGTTGAATCTTGTTGCTATCAAATTGTTGTTGGATTTCATGCTCACTTTTGCTCACACATTTTCATACATTCATACTTTTAGCTTAATCTCATCTAGTTCTTAAAAATGCATATGGTTAATCTAGTTTGATTTACATGTTCTTAGATTAATTGCATCTTTCATATAGAGTAATTTCATATCACATAGATTAATTGTATTTCTTTAAATCCTTCATTCTTAGAGGGTCTAGTTGCTTACACCTTGAATATGAAGATATCTAATAAGAAAAATCTCTTTAGATAGAAGGCAATAGGTCACCTTGCTAGACTATTCTTGGGTGAACAATCTCATGTTCATTCTAGGATGAATCCGCAAATAAGGATCATGTTGAAGTGTGTGTGTTAATAGAGGCCACATATTCATGCATACAGATAATAGCTAAAATACCTTAATCTTCTATGTTTATGCAAGCATTCACAGTCATGAAATAGCTAATAATAGAGTACATGAACTTGATAAATGAAGTTAGAGAAACTCTTTTAACTCTTAAACATAAAGGGAAATATATTTGATTGATAATTTGGATCTCAATATAACCCAAGTATGCAATAGTAGAGAACATGAAACCTCTAAGCTAACCAATCCCTTATCCATTAGGCATCAACTAAACGTTAACATACAGATGGATATTCTAATATACTTGTTTATCCAGATATCTGATCTATCTATCTAACTTGCAAATAGAGTACATCAATCTTCATAAAAACTCTCATACTTATGGTAATATCCTTTTGGTGTAACCTATAAACCTATCAATGTAAACAAGCATTTACATGGATCTTTGTTCCACTAGGAAATTTATCAACACATACAACCTTAAAGGATTGTAAATGAGTTTAAGCTCTTCATTCTCAAACACAAAAGATTGTAGATAAAAGAGGAAGAAGATGAGAATTAGAATGAAACTAAAAGAAATGAAGTTCTTGTATTAATTTCCTTGAAACCAATACATCATATGTATATCAAAACTTAAAAAATACACAAAAAGATGATTGTGTAGTATGAAATGCTTCAAAAGAAATACAATACTATAGTTCATAATAGAGGAACACTAAGAATGGTATCACAATACTAGGGAAATTCTCCAACACTAGAACCTATCTAGTCTCACAATCCTGAGAAAATCTCAAAAAATTGGAATCCCTACAATGGGTAGAGAGCAAGAATATATAGAAGAGAAGATATTTTGGGATCTAGAAACTGAAATTGACATGTGTCTCACTGAGATGTCTTCAATCTGATGTTGTTTTAACCAATCTTACCTCATCTACCTGCCATCAAAAACCATAAATGATGTAACATAATATATGATATATCCCCCCTTTAAAATACTCTACAAAATATCTCTTGAAGAAAATATCATATACATCATAAACTATGTTGGAGCTTCAAATCTAATCCTGGCTTGTCACTTCTACTTTTTGCCAATAAAAATTCATTGCTTCCATCTACCTTCAAATCATTCAATTTTATCTTTATAGCTACTCAGGGAGTCAAATTTGATGTAATTCTAGCTATATCTAATCTTAATTTCATCTAAAAACATAATTCTACATTTTTCCCTAAGAAGCCCACAAAATTACAAAACCTCTTGTAGAAGCTTCTAACGAGTACTTGTGCAAAAAATGAAAGGAAAAATTGGAAGTTCATTCCTTCTTGGTTTCAATGGTATATTACACTGCACAATTTGGACAAAAATTGTGCCCTTGAGGTTGATTCAAAATTTTGGCTCCTGGGCCATGAACAGTCATTAAAATGGAAATTTAAAATTTTTTATAGTCAAAACCATAATAAAACTTAAATTCATTTTAATCTTCAAAATTTGAACTTATACATTGAAATTTCTAATATTTTCATTTTTTATATTGATTTTATATTTCCACAATCCACATCCCCCAAGTATTGAATCCTAGTTCAACAATCACCATTTAGGGCAGGCCCCACATCTATCTTCCTCATTTTAAATATTTAAACATTATTATGAGTCAAATGTATTTCTTGTAATGTCTTACTCTCTCATTTTAATCTTCTCGATCACATGAGGGGCACATCATAGCATCAAAGACTTCAATGTTGCCATTCCCAAACTCAAGAAAAACTCACCTTTCCATTTTCATTTTCATAATATCGTAGACCATCAAAAATTATCCCACAACCATACACCAATCATAGTGTTGGGGCCTCAAACCTTCCTTCTCACAATACTATGATTGTTGTAACATCAAAAACCCTCCATCTCTTGCTTCATGATCTTATGATGAGAACTTGGAAACTCAAGTCAAAATTTTGTTTGACTTTGCATACTAGTTGGCCGGATGGGACCCTCCGAGTGTGCATCCACATCATCCTCAAGCAGACTGGTTTAGTTACTTGAAAACCATTCTCTTAGAGTTATAAATTTAAATATTTTCTCACACCCATCCAATGTGGGACAAACAAAACATGTAATCTACATGCATTGATGCTCCTCCTCTATTTGAAACAATCTACCACTATGAAACATGAGATGTTCTGCACTTACATGAAGGTGGGTGCTATGTTGTTTTTTTATGCTGGCTAGCTTCCTCTATTATTAATGCCACCTTCCAACATGAAGGATTTCACTATGTCCTCCCCTACATTCTACTAGAGCCCCTACTCCAAACAACTCCCGCTCTTATGGCACGTGGATCTCCTCTCTTCTTCAAATGACCAACAAATCAAAAGACCTCCCTTCATCGCGTGGGAATCCTCTGCAAGAAGCTATGGATGTCTTTCTTTGTGTGGATGTGGGCTTCCTCTCTAATGTGGATGCACACTTGGATTTTATTGCCAATGTGGGGCTTCCTTGAATGTTGTGGTGGTCCTCATCAATGTAGAGAAACTTAAAAACATGAGCTGCTCTCTCTCTTTGGTGTGGATGTTGCCTCTATTTCTCTTGTTGTAGGTTATGGCTCCTCCTTCCTGCACCTTGCATGGACTACCTAGTGTAATCACCTAAAAATGGTCATCTAGACTATTAGCCCCCTTTTTAACATTTTGGCTAAATTAATTTAATCATTTACCTAGACCAAATTTCTAATAATCAATTTATTTTATTATAACCTATAGTTTGACTATACTATCCTAAGTTCATTATTTGATTAAAAAAACATGTCCCCTTTTAATTAAATAAAAGAACCCATTCTTCTAACCCACTTAAAGTGCACACATAAAGTCCTTTTTCTATTTTTCAATTAAAAGAAAAGGCTTTGTGACTTTTGTCTTATATGACAAGTCAACTTATATTCTATTGGTTGACTTGTGTGTGCACATGGATCACTCCTATTTTCAAATTCCACCATTGATCATCCACCATCTTCATCTTGATCTCTACCATCCATAAATCTTTAAAAGAGAGAGATATTTCCCCCTCAAAGGATCCTCATTTTGAATATTGTTATGCTGCAGGTTTTCTAACAGGTTTCTTTGGAGCTTTGTGGAGAACTTCTATTTCTTGTCTACATTCTCTCATCCATGGCATCATGACATTCTAGCTTAGCTTAGCTTTCATTTTTGCATGTAGCTTAATCTCACATATCTTAATAAAGGTATTGTAACACTCTCATACATATTTTAGCATAGTTTCATCTTGCATTTTCATTCAAGTTTAGTCTTCATTTGCATTGCATTCTTGAGGAACTCCTTAAGACATTTGCATTCTTGCATCTTATCTTTGGAACCTCCCATTGCATGGTTTACTAGCAAGAAGAGTATTCCTAAGGCTCAGCTAAGAGCCCTTGAACTTGAAATACACTCTCTTGCACTCTGTGGATAGGGAGCTCTAAGCTGGCATCCAAGCATTCCGAACTCATAGAATCATTTAGATAGAATGGTTTAGAGCGTGACACAAATCTAGTGTACATTTTTTACGCCCACTGTGGGGCTTGAATCAAGTTTCTAGCTCCATTTACTTTTATTTTTCATCTTTGATTTTTTATAGCAGCATATTGGATCTAATTAAGTGCTTTTCTAGAATTATCACTTTGATTTTAAGGCCAACCCATAAGTAGATTGGTTTGAAGGCCAAAAATCTAGTTGGTTTAAAGATTTAATCATATCGTTTACACCACTTAGACTTTGATTCTGAAATTTCGTTTACAAGTTGGGTATGTGCTAAAAATGTCTTAGTCCAATTTTCAAAGCATTTTAACATGATTTGAGAGAGTTATAATTTTTTTATTTTTTTTCATAAAAAGCTATTTCTGATCGCAAATCAGCGCATTTTTTGGAAAACTTACATTTTCAGAAAGGTTTTTAAATTCTAATAGGGGTTATTTCTTTGTGTTTTGACTTTTGAAGTCTTATTAGGGATCAAAAACTTGATTTGATAAATCTAGCTTATTTTGACAAAATTGATTTCTAGGGCGAAAATTAAGAGATTTTTTTGAATTTCTTGCATTTTTGGAAAGCTCTCTAATTTTTAGTATGGGGCTCTTCTTATCATTTATGTTTTTGGATTCGAAATAATAGCAAAAAAGTCTAATCTTGTTGACTAGGTCAAAAGCAAAGAGTAAAAATGAGAGCATTTGTGATTAGTTTGCACTTTCTTTGCATACACTTGATTGGAAGATAACTTGGATATTTGAGGCAATTAACCACTTTTTATTTTAGTTCTTTATTTTATTCCACACTAACTTATGGTGCTAAAAAGTTGTGATTGCAGGTTGCCATCCTTATGAAAAAAATTGAAACATTGCATAAAAAGAACGCATGTCAAAGCTTCAAATGCACAAGGGCTACTAACGATTGTTTGCAGGGCTGCCCAACGCATAAAAACCCAATTTCTCTTGTTCTTTACTTTTACATGTGTGGCATATATTAGTTGTTTATTTTTAGGCACATTAAAATTTACAATTGGGATCTTTTGGTGATAGGAGAGTATGCTCTTCACCCTTGTGGTGAATCAGAAATCTTGACTTACCATTTGGTTTCAAGAGTAAGAGGCAACTAAATCTTCTTGGCATGTTTGGGAGAAAATGATTGGAATAGGAGAGTATGCTCTTCACCCTTGTGGTGAACCAGAAATCTTGACTTTTGAAAGTTGATCTACTTTGTATAGTTAGAATCTTTTAGAGGGCCTGCTCTCGTACAACCTGAGAGGAACGACCCGAGTGGGGACAAGCCGATTACCTGGCTCTTCCAACCCACTATAAACTCAAGGCTACCAAGGACACAAAACTTTAGTAGACATAGTGTTTATCTTCGCCTAGTGTGATTGCTTATGGGATTTCGACCATAGGGAGATCACTAGGTAAGAATGCTTAAGGTACTCTTGTGATCGCGAGATCGGTTACTCATTGCAAGGTGAGGTGTCCCGTAATTGGGAGCAAGAGGAACACTATGAACGAAAGCTTGATCTAAAAACTTTAAGTCAGTAACTATCTTTTTTTAGCCGCTCAACTTCTTGGTGCAAGGATCGATCCTAGTGGACTACTCGGATCACCCCAAGATTTACACTCACCATATGTGTTCCCTTGGTTGTGCTTATGGCACTTCCATGACAAAGCCAATATCTCTTGTGGGAAACCACTTGGTGTGAGGCAAAGGAGCATCAAGTGTGAGCCAAGTTGTTGAGTAATGAGCCATGTCCTTTAGGTAGATATTGCTTGATGTGTTCTCAAATGTGCTAGACCTGTGGAAATATTTGGAACATACACATGATGATATTTCTAGGGATTTCTTTTAAGACATCACATATGCTTGTATCATGCAAGGTTGCTTTGTACCTTGCTTGATTTTTTGAAGACTACTCCATGTGTCACTATCTTGCTTGTAAAGAAATTGCTTTTGAACATCAAACTTTCTATGCTATCAACTATTGTCAAACTTTGTCAACCAAGTCAAAACATCAAATGCAAACATTTTCTTGTGTTGCTTGCTAAGGGGAGTCTCATCATTTGACTTTGGTTTGCTATGTGTCTAGTTCTTGAACATGCTTAAATTGACTCTTTGGTCTTAGTGCTCTTGGTCTTTTTGTCTTCATGGTCTATGCATGCTTTCGAGTTATCCTTTTGCTAAAATGGTTACCTTGATTTCTTGACAAAACTCTTGGGTTGGAAAAGTTGTTCACTTGTCACCCTACTTGCTCTATTTATTTTGCTATTTGGGCATCTTGCCTAGCTATTGACTTGAGTCGTTCATGTCGTAAGTTACTTGGACATATTGTTTGACAAGTCACTTTAATCTCTCTCTAATATCTTGGCAAGTGAACACTCTACCTCCTATAGTTTCAACATCAAGTTATCTTCTAGACTATTTTATGCTTGGCTTTGCATCTAAAAGTATGGGATCTAAACCTTGTGCTACCAAACTTCAACCAAATCTAGATGATCATGATATCCTCCATGTCACTAAAGAGTTTCAAGATCTATATGCACAATACAAAGAACTAGAAGAGATAAATGATCTTTCTTACCTTCATTTCTCTAAGTGCATGAAAAAAATGAAGTCTAAACTTGAGAAAAGGTTAGAGGAGAAGATTGCATCATTACATGAATCTTCCTTAAGGTCTTTACATGCATTTAAGTCACCTTCTTTGAGGTCATCCTCTTCTTCTAGGTCTACATGCTCTACTTCAAGACATCAAATGTCTTCATCTTCTAGATCTAAAGACCTCTTTAGAGAACAAGCAAGTGATACCTCCTTTGAGCCTATGCTAAAATTTCATGATGGACCTATCTTTGACCAAGCCAATGATGAAGACATGTATGCATGCTATTCACTTGAGAAACAACAAAAGGACTCTAGACATACTTCTAATAGAACTTTTTCTCCCTTGGAAGATTCTTGTGATGACACTTTGCAAAAACTTCTTAGCAATAAGATCATCATGTTACCTAAGTCTAGCTCATATGGAAACCCATTCTTGGATATCTATTGTGCTTATCATCAACATAATGAGCATAGTACTTTAGATTGCATTGAGATAAAACATAAAATCCAAGATCTTATTGATAATGGAATTATTGGAACCTCTAGTGATTCATGCGATGAGGATACTTTTCTTGAGCAAGATTACATTAATGAACCTATGCTAGTAGCAGCTCTATTACATCTTCCACTTCTTCCAACACTCGTGCACCTCCCAACACTTCAAAACTTTCCAACATGCCTCCATCAAACAAAGAACCTAATGCTTTCCACATTGACTATGTGTATCCTCAAGGGCTATCTCTAAAAGAAACTCAAGCTAACCTTCATTTGGCTGCAAATCTTTTCCATGCTACCAATCCTAAACATCCTCAACCTTCATGCACTACTCCATTCACTCTTCATTCTCCCGTGTCCTTAGAAGTGGCTCCATGTCAAGAGGACTATCAAAAAGAAAAAGCTATAAATGTCAAGAAAGATCAAGATCAAGCACCCTTTCATCTCTTTCAAGATTTTTCCCCTCCATATCCTATATCTTCTCGACCTCCTAAGTTTGATGAAGATACCACTTCCATTATCTCCCTTGAGCTTACTGAAAATTATGAGAAAAGTTCTCTTCCTATGCTATACAAGACTACTTGCCAGGATCAAAGTATCCCCTCATGTTCTACTTCTCCATATCCACTTCAAAATTTTACTCAAGCTTCAAGTGCTTTTATTAAAAATTTTGTTCCTATCAAAGGTACTCATGAGCCTATTGATGGCTTTGACCATGTTGCTCACTCTAAAGATGTTGATATCCCTTCCCACTATCCCTTTGCATCTTCTAAATCTATCATTGGTCCTTATACATCTAAGCTAAAGTATTCAAACCTTCCATCCATATTGGGGCCTTATGTTCCTCCATCTCCTACATTCACTCCTAGCTCACTCCCTAGCCCTCCCATCATACCTCAAGATCAACAAAGACACTCATCCTTGATGACTTTTCACCCATCTATACATCTAAACCAGTCATATCAGCCTTATTCATCCACAAATCCCAAGTCCTTTGGAAGTGAGAATAAACATAAGAATCCATCAAAAAATGAAGATCACTATGTCCTATTTAATCGACATGTGAATGCTAAGAAGGAGAATGCACAAAAGAGACCGCAAAGGTCCACTATTAAAAAAGCTAAATCAAAGAAAATATGGGTTCCTAAACCCATTATTGAAGAAATGTGTTTTGAATTATCCAAAGGAAAATCTAAAGCTATATGGATTCCCAAGTCTCTTTTAAAAGACTTGAATATTGAAAATACTTCAAAGTTGACATTCAAGCTTCCAAAGGCTTCTATTCCATCTTCTTCCAAAAAATTTCCTAAAAATATTCCAAAGCCTTCCACTCCACTTTTTTCCAAATCTTTTCTACCACCTCATACATCTAAATCTCAAGCTATTTCATCCATGATTCCTCCATTGTTCCAATACCCTTCAAGGTGTGTGTCAATGTTGATCTTGTCCAATATTTTAGCTACCCACATGAAATCCTCTAAAGTTTACACCTCCTTTCTATACATGAACTCTTATCCTCCATATATTCTTCCTACTACCATTTCCCTTTCATCACCCTATCAACATCTTTGAGCATACCTTTCTATGGTCTTGTCTTATCATGACTTATCTTTCCTATAGGAGCACTATCTAAATTCAAAAAGCTTGAGCTCTTTCTAAAAATTCAAAAAAAAGAAGAAGAAGAAAAAACAAAAAAAATGAGAAAAAAGAAAATGTGCCTTGGTGAAAACCACTTCTTGTGGCACCTTGGTAGCAAAAGTAAAGAGAAATAAATTTATCCTATGGTGAAAACTACTTCTTGTGGCACCTTAGATAAGTACCATGATGAAAACCTGGCAAACAGGCATCATGCGTAATTCTTCCATCATCCATCTATCCCTTCTTCTCTCTTTGATCTTGACAATGTTGAGCTATCTTTTCATATTGGCTATCTTATCTACTGGATTTTCTATTGTACTCTCCCATTCACTCATAGCCTCTATCTTGAGCTTTATTCCTATTCCTCTATCCCATTTCTATCCTATCTAGTTGACCCCTTGGTCTTGATCATAATAAATGAAACATGGTTCTCACAGGTCTCTTGACATGGCTATTTTTTGGACTACACGCTTTCATGCTATCTTACTCATTAGCTTCCATCGCTTATCTTATATGCTATCACACTTATTGGCTTCACCACTTATCCTACATGCTATCTTTCTCATTACTTCCATTGCTTATCCAAAACATGCTTCATATGACTATTTCACCTCTTTCCCTAGATTGGGTACTCTTGAGGAGTCAGTCCTTGAGGATCACTTTCACTTGCTTCATACTCTTTTTTTCATCCATCTTTGCTTATCCACTAGCTTGTTGCTCCATCATATCCTATACCTTGCTAGACATTGGGAGAAAATGATGTGATTTTTCTTGAGAACTAGTGATCTCTAAATTATTCTCAAAAATTCTAAAAAAAATCATATATGATGCTGAAAAAATTCTAGAAATCAGAAAATGTCTTGAAAAAATGATCATCTTAGTGAAAACCTAGCAATAGGTGCTTTGATATATCACCAAAAAAATCAAAAAATTTAAAAATACAAAAAATTGAAAAAAGTCCTGAAAAAAAATCTGTCAAGTGGTGAAAACCTGGAAACAGGCACTACTTGAAACCCTTGCACCTATGTCTATCAGTCTCAATCACCTATTTCACTACACATTTTCTAGCTTGGAATTGTTTCTTATCCTTGTCTCGGGGGTACAACTGCTTAGCCTATTGAGGTATTCTTGTGCATTAGGGTTTCTTGGACAACTCACAAAACAGTGTTTCTCAACACTTCTCCCACTTTGACATCAAGTATTTTTCAACATTTTTTAGATAGTTTACCTACGGTCTCCAATGTCATGATATTTCTCACTATCAGAGTCAAGTCTTGAAGAAATGGCCAAGTGACTTACACACATGCACTTTAACACTTAAAATGACTGAGCTATGCTGATATTTATCTACTTTGTGTGCTGTCTATGATGATTTCTTTGCCATATGTTCCCTCCTTAATAGTCTTTCGAGGATGTCATTGACTAGAAGACTAGGGGCATGGGACATACTTTCTTGATTTTTGCTTGTGGGTATACTTTGTTTGTCTATAGTGTTGTAGGCATTCGTGCTTGTCCTATTCAACACTTTGACTTACAAATGTATCATCCTTGATTGTTTCACAATACTGCACTTGGGGTTTATCCTGGCACTTATGCCTTGATACAGGTGTAATCTTGCTAAATTAAACTTAGGGAATCTAATCGTGTAGTTATCTTAACTTACATGTCTTTGATGCTTAGATTGGATTTCCACATACCTATCTAATATCGATCATATTCATATCCTCATAGTTATAGTAGTGATGGTTGTATGATCTCATGATGTCCCTAATAAATGCTCAATGATGAAATTAAGAGTCTAAATGTTATGCGCTTCTTGCTGGTAAACCACTTTGCATATTAGCTTGCATTTTAGGTTCATTTTCTAGCTTAGTCTTCCATTCTTGCATATGGGGAGAGCTCTCTCTTCATCTTTTTGTGGACATATCGGCTAACTCCTTTCATATATTTCTTTACTTTCTTCGTGTTCATGTCTTTTCACCTTCTTAATCTTTTGCTTCATCTCTTTTCTATCTTATCATCACATTATATAAATTTTTGACCTCTTAAATAATTTCAATGTCCTAGATTCATTTTTGGGATCGAAATCCAAATTCGAGTTCATCTTGATGATCAAAATTGTCTTTTAAAATTCTACTTTCTTCTGAAAAGTTAGCTGACCTTTTGAGGTCTAATCTCTGAATCATCACTGGGGCATCTTCATTTCTTCATGTCTTCATCATTTCCATACTTCATATCTACTTCTATTCATCTTTTCACATCTAAATCCTCTTTCTACTCAATTTGACCTAATTTTTATGATTTATCTTTCGTAGTCAACTTTGGTCAAACTGGGGCATTTTATCAATTTCTTATAATCATTCTTGGGTTCTAATCATCTATCTGTCATCTTGGACATTGCTATATTCTAATTTTTTCATGTCTAGCCAGTTTCTACATCCCCTTACCTCATTTCAATTTCGATCCCGAGGGGATAGAAATACTCTATCACTTCTTAGGAGCATTTGTTTGATCTTCTCACTTTCTCTCACTCTATCTACTTTTCTAGGTGTTAACATTCTTCTTGAATTCTAACATTGTTCTCTTCCTACTATCAGGCTGTGCATTTAGGACTTGCTATCTATTTTTGCATTTCATTCTTTGGAATCAGATATCTATATCTATCACCGCCTACTTGGCTTTCTATTTTCTTTGACATAATGTGTTCCTAGATCGATCACGCATTAGTCAAAGAGGGGCAAATGTAATCACCTAAAAATGGTCATCTAGACTATTAGCCCCCTTTTTAACATTTTGGCTAAATTAATTTAATCATTTACCTAGACCAAATTTCTAATAATCAATTTATTTTATTATAACCTATAGTTTGACTATACTATCCTAAGTTCATTATTTGATTAAAAGAACATGTCCCCTTTTAATTAAATAAAAGACCCCATTCTTCTAACCCACTTAAAGTGCACACATAAAGTCCTTTTTCTATTTTGCAATTAAAAGAAAAGGCTTTGTGACTTTTGTCTTATATGACAAGTCAACTTATATTCTATTGGTTGACTTGTGTGTGCACATGGATCACTCCTATTTTCAAATTCCACCATTGATCATCCACCATCTTCATCTTGATCTCTACTATCCATACATCTTTAAAAGGGAGAGAGCTTTCCCCTGCAAAGGATCCTCATTTTGAATATTGTTATGCTGCAGGTTTTCTAACAAGTTTCTTTGGAGCTTTGTGGAGAACTTCTATTTCTTGTCTACATTCTCTCATCCATGGCATCATGACATTCTAGCTTAGCTTAGCTTTCATTTTTACATGTAGCTTAATCTCACATAGCTTAATAATGGTATTGTAACACTCTCATACGTATTTTAGCATAGTTGCATCTTGCATTTCCATTCAAGGTTAGTCTTCATTTGCATTTCATTCTTGAGGAACTCCTTGAGACATTTTCATTCTTGCATCTTGTCTTTGGAACCTCCCATTGCATGGTTTACTAGCAAGAAGAGTATTCCTAAGGCTCAGCTGAGAGCCCTTGAACTTGAAATACACTCTCTTGCACTCTGTGGATAGGGAGCTCTAAGCCAGCATCCAAGCATTCCGAACTCATGGAATCATTTGGATAGAAGGGTTTAGAGTGGGACACTTTCGAGTGTACACCTAGTATCCCTATTTCTTGCATAGACTACCCTGCATATGGAAGTCACCTCAAGTCTACAACATGGGGGCTCCTTTTATTTAAGTGAATGCATCATGCATTTAACGCCCAACTAGTTGTAGGTTACTCCTTTAGTGGAATAAACATGAAAGATCCCCTAATCTATTCCTATACTATGGTGGTTGTCCTTCCTATGAAGATTGACTATAAATCCCCCTCCACCTTTCAATGTCATGCCTTGATGTGGGAGTTCTCATATGCCATGGATGCTACATTTATATGCTCTGGTGGTCATTGTTTGCATATGAATACCTCCTCTTTGACTTTGAGTCATGGAAATATGTTTCTAAAGTTTAATTTGGGTGTCATTATATGACCTAGAATGTTACAGAGTGTCAAAGCTAGTGCAACTTATCTCATATTGTTTGCCTCGTATGTAACACCACATACCCAATTGATACCAAATGTTGATAAGTACATATTAGATGTTAGCCCTCTTCATCCTTTTGAAACAAGATGATAAATATATAATATGCATTCTAGTGATTAGAAATATTATATTCCCTCCTTTGAAACATCATTAAATTCCCTTGAGCTCTATTAGTCCTAGTGGATTCGGTGAAGCCCAAAAGTGGTCCAACTAAAGAAAATTCATTTTCAAACAACTGATATTGTAAAGTGATCCAATGATCACCTCATACTGAATGAAATCAAAATTGAGCATTGAATCATCATTTAAAACTCATTTTATCACATTAAGAAAACTATGCTTCGCTAACATGAAGGCCTTAAAATTGACTTTAAAAATTAATCCAGACAGGTAGTAGGGCCCTAAAAGTTGACATGTTGATAGTCTGTTTTGCATTCTTGCATCTTGCCAAATATCATCACATGATGACATCAAGGTCAAAAGATATCGACCTCCAAAGTTACCTAGTTAAAACTATCGGCAAATCAACTTGTCAAAAAATTGGAAATTGTGTTTGGTTTGAGCCTTGAAAATAGGGCAAACAAATACTTGAAGGCTTGAAAATTGGGGAATTAGTTCATTGCCATGAGGGGAATATAATTCTATGATTTGGAATCATGAAGAATCATGAGACACATTTGGCGAGTATGCAAAGTGGGCTTCTTAGAATTGTAGGAAAGGAAACATCGGTGGAAAAGTATTTTTTGCAAATGGAATGGCCCTGGGAAAGTGTGCAGATGGATTTTTCAAGTCTTAAAAAATGGCACACTTGAAGTATTTTTAGAGTAGAATGAAGGGGTACAATCTATTTGATCCAATCAATCATGGATTCATAATTATAACATCCTAAACTGGGGTACTGACCAACCTGCATTTCATGACATCAGTAAAAATTTATAAATTGCATTTGGAATTGAAATTGAAAACTGATCAAATGGATTTTTTAGAAGCTCAAATCTAGAGGATAGCAAGTCTTTGACCTCTAGAATATTATGCAAAATGAATTTTCATATTTTGTTCAACTTGTCAAAATTTATAATCGGTCAAATAGGGCTACTCAGAAATATGAACAATATGCAGATTTACAATAGAGGCAACTGACTAACTTTGAGACATTCAAAACCTAGTCAAAACATGTCAAAATAACTTGAAACTTGGAACATAGGTTCTTTGATACACATACTAAATATCCTCAAAGTGGAAAGTTATGAAACATTACCGAGTGAAAGATATTCAAAGGAAAACTGGGATTTCTATTGTTGTTTGACACTTCAACAGAAAATGCAAAATTGAAAACTACTCAAAATGGAACTTTGCAAACTGACTCAGAATGTTAGTTTATCATTATATAATGCATATGCAAGTTGCATGCAAGGTGTTAGAAACATAAAACACCTCTTAGACCTTAATATGGCAGTTGGATACACAAGCAAGAAAATGTACCTTCAAGGCTCAAAGCAATTCAAAATTTGGAATGGACACTCAAAATGGGAATGAAAATTTGAGTCCCATTAGTCTTCAAGATCTTCCACATTATCATCTTGAAATTCACATATCCAATTCTTCAATCTTATCTTCAAAAATAGATTCTAATGTTGTCAAAATCTTATGAGATGTTTGAAGTGACTTTACCTAACTATAATCGTTCTCTAGAAGAGATGATAATAAAGCTTCTCTGGCTCTCATGTTACACATGAATAAATTTCTCTCTGGTTCACTACATTCTTCAATCTTCTCTTCTTTTATAATTATTTTTCTGCTTTTAGTCAAAATCCAATAACCCAAATCCATACATAACAAATGAGTCTTCATCTCCTTCCAACTATCATAGTCAAAGATCAATGAACCCACTATCCAAATTATCTTTGTATTATTCCTTATAGAATAATAGAAATGAATAGTATTGGTCCTTCCTATTTCTTTTTCTTATCAATCAGACTTCTACTCCTTCTGATCTTGTAACTAGATCAAAAATCTTGCATCCAATAATCCCTTCGATCACTTACTCACAGTCACCAAACACTCTACTCCTTGCACTTCACACTCAATTCAATGATTACAACACTATACAATCCATTTTTCAAACAAGGAAAAAATCTTTCCTTTATGCTTGAGGATTTCCCAATTAATTATAATAAGATAATTAATTAATACATAATTAAAATAGAACTTTCAGCTCACATTCTATGTAACTTCTCACACATGTGACACTAGGGCTTGTGCATTCTTTCACATCATCATCAGATTATCTTATGTCACTAGTTGATTGCATATCTCCAGATTATATCTCTATTAGAAAATATAAAACAAACATCAAAAACTGCTTCTTAGGTACTCTGTCTCTATACAACTCTCTATAAATCAGGCATATCTTCTATACATCTTCCACTTAGGTACTATGTATTGAACCATAGCATCAGGACATAGTATCAAACATGTCCATGAATGTGCCCACAAAATCAAAATATTATCCATACAACTAAGATCTTTGTCTACTACTTTTTTAGTCTTCATAGACTTACTACTATGTTGACATCAATGACAAAAATAGTCATGAATGTAACATGTCAATACCCTCATATGCTTAGGATACTCCCCCAATGTAGTATCATTAGCATTCATTCTAACAATTAATAATCAATAGATTATTTTGTTAACTGAGTGATAGAGATATCTTAGTTATAACCAAGCTGGACAATAATACATGATCAATTAAAGTTTGATCTAACATCTAGGGATAGGGAATTATTTTTTGTGGTAACTGGTACACCCCTCCCCTCTTAGTTACATTCTTCATTTCCAATACTTAGGATTTGTTAAAATTCATCAAATCCTTCCATCAATTTGTTCTTCTACTCCCCTTCTAGATACTTCTCCAAAATTCTCTTTGAATCCTTACATAGAAATGCTCAAACACAGTTTCCCTTGAATTCAGTGCTCCACATCATCCATCCTTATCTTCAACACATCTTATGTATTCCAAGAATTCAATTGTGTTGGCTAGAAATCAAGATTCCTTTACAAAATAATTTTTTTTGTCACTCAACCAACACTATGTTCTAACACTTGGTCATCACTAAATTACTCGGCCAGTACTAACTGTTCAACTCAACACACATTTTGATACATGATCAATATTGATGCTCAAAGTACACTATATTATTCTTGGCTTATATTTTCGCTCAGTCAACACTAGAATAATTCATCATATACTTCTAATTCCTTAATCTTCTACTCTTTTTCTTGATCAAGCCTATGCATTTGGTCTTTGATTGATCATTTATTCTAGGATTCAATACAACTATCTCCTCCACTTAGGTTATGATTAAACAATAAATTTTTTTGGAAATATGGTAAGATAGATGTCTTGATTATTTTCATTTATGGAAACATATATTCAACATTTAATTTATGCATTTAGAGTTAGAAAATTGTCTAAGTGTTAGACAGTTTATGGTAGCACAAAGAATAAATGTTTAGTGTACAAATGACTTGCTGAGATTTAGCTCATGCAAAATTAAGGAAATATTCATGATAGTATCATGATTATGTGTGCTATTATGTAGATGTGTATGGACAATATGGCATGAGTTATGATTAAAATACCAGTGCGGGTATTTAATAGTGAAAATAGAGCATAGCAGAGAATTGGATTGTATGCTATTAGAAATTATTTTTGTTATGAAATACGTAATAAGTTATGATGAGCCAACTATGTGGATATTATTTCATAAGCTATTTTATATTATGTCAATCATGTAAACACATGAAGGCTGACTAAGCATAGTTTTCTAATTATGCAAGGTATAAGTAAAGAACTTATCTTGCACAGATAAGTGTCCTATCTATGATAGATAGGAAAGTGTTATGTGATGCACATTATTGTACAAAGAGCTTGAAATATTTTCAAGCCTTATGTGATGCAAGAGCTTATGTATGATCAAAGAAAGTGTGAATTATAGTAGTAAGAAAGTATTGTATGCATATCTATTCTTGTGAAGAACTAAATTGTATAATTGCATGTTAGGGCAGTGGGCTCTTCTTGCATACATTGTATTTTTTCTACCAAATCCTAATAGCATTGAAGTAACTCCTAATAGGGTTGTGGCTTATAAAAAGGACTTTAGACACTATATGTACTTCATAGACTCCTAACAATGTTAGTATCCTGAACACAATTATATTGTTTAGTGAATCATCTAGTGGGTATCATCCACATTGGGTATTCCCTTGGCCAGGGTTTCCCTAGTTAAAAAATTATGGTGTTATGTGTTATCTATGTGCATGGTTATATTTACTATTTAGCATTGTTGTTTTAATTTTATATGCAAGTTTTAAAATAATTAACAATATTTAGTAATGGGAAAAAGTTTGTAGAATAATGATTCACCCTACCCCAAAACCACCCCCCCCCCCCCCCCCCCACCACAATATTATCCATTTCTAACAATTGGTATTAGAGCCCAATTAATTTGAAGATGTTTAATAGCTTGAGTAAGATCCCTGAAAGTATGGAATAGTTGAAGAAATACCTAGAAGAAGCTCTTGAGCAGATTGACCTTCTTACTAAACAAAGAGATAACTTGAAAGATGTATATGAAGATGCAAATTTTTTCATTGGCAAGTTAAATTAGAAGACTGATGTTTTGGAATCTAGAAAGGAATCAATTATATAGACTAGTGATAATGATGAAGTAGGAGATCTTTAGAAGGAAAATGAGATCTTGAATCATGAATTGAAAATCATTGAACTTAAGTTGAGTCTTAAGAAAAATGGTGGCAAGAATGAATTAGAACTAAAAACTAGCATTGCAAATCTTTAAGTCAAGTTACATCTAAACTAGATACTATCAAGATTGAACATGTTGAGTTAGAAAAGTAAAAAATTATTGTGAAAGGAGAATTGACACAAGCTAAGCCATAGTGAAAAGATAGATCATCAAATATTTCACCAAATACCTTCTTATGACAATACATGACTTCGATATTTGATTGGAGAGAAATTCCAAGAAAATTGAAATCAGAAGAGAATTAGATCTAGTTATTGAATCCCTTAAGGAATCTAATTTGAGTAATGTATAATAAATTACATCTATTGAAGTATCAAAGGAAGTAGAATTAATTTATTTGTCAGCTAAACCTAATGAACTTAAGAAAGAAGAGCAAGTTGATAAACCTAAGCAATATGAACCACTCAAGGAAGTAAGATGTGAGTTAAGAGGTAGATGCTTCATATTTAATGAGGTTGGACACATGAAAATAGATTACATAGGTAAGTCTTTTAAACCCATTACTAATTCTCATTTTTATAATTGTCATGGTTATGGACATAAGGCAGTAGAATGTAAGAAACCTAAGTTTGATGGTAATAATGAAAATAGTAGAATTTCTAGGAATACTAACTCTACAGGTAATGAAAGAGGAAGATCATAGAATATATCCAATGATGGATTGAAATCTAAAGTAGAGAAGAATCAATTCATGTATTACAAGTGTAATAATCCTAGACACATTACAAGAAATTGTAGAGCACTTGAGAATCAAAATGGAACTAATCAGAGAAGAGATACACATGTATGTTAGTTATGTAATAACTTTGGACACATAACAAGATATTGTAGAGAGGATAGAATTAACTTTAATAGGGATCTAAACAATAGAAGGAACAACAACAAAAATGATAGAAGGCATGATAATGGTAGTGACAACAATTAGAAGGAAATAATTAAGGAACATGTAGATGAATTCAAAGAAGCATTTGTAACAACTAAAGATCTAAAAAAATCTTATATAGTTTTGGAGGAACAATTTTTTGATGCACCTAATAAGACATTGAAGTCATAGATTTTTTATGACTTGTCCTACCTAAATTAACCTAAATTAAGTAGTTTTAGTTGTGGGAGTGCATCAGTTGGCCAAAAATGATGTTAGAGAGAGAGTTGGAAGTTGTATAGTTAATAGGAGGTTGAGGACATAAGGAGAAGGCTATGGTCAAGTGAGAAAGTTTTGATATGATAACAGTGAGAAGGAATTAAGAAATCAAGCTTATTGGTAAATAGAGATAGTATTTGAATCTTTAGTAGATACACATTTAATGTGCAGTACGCTTCAAAATGATTTAAGGATCACAAGCAATATTGTATGTACCATTTTTTCATGCGAAGTGTCTTGAGCAATTTGACAATGAACTAAAGTGCAAAGTGAAGATTGTAAAGAAAAATGTTGCAGATGCCCTAAATCATGTTTTAAGCTATTTTGTAAAGTTTGAATCCATTATTTCAGTGTTTACAGTCACAATTTCAATTGGTAGTTAGAATGTATATGATGTAAGTAATAGACCATGATATGAGTTCAAGAAACATCTATTTTTTTCATTATTGGATGATCCATTAGACACATTTTTGCAAGTTTTGAAAAATGTGTTACATGTTGAGGATATAAGAAGTTAGAGTCAGTATAATATAGAGAGTATAGGTGATGGAAAAATTCATTGAGACCTAGGAATCATGTTTAATAATGACTTATCCTTGAAGTCTAAGTATGCACACCTAGAAGATTTGAATTTGCCAAGATATATGTTTTATATGGAGTTTGAAAATCATGATTTGACCTAAATCACTTTTAGCAGGGTACACAATGATATGTTGTGTCTAAGGTGAGTGTGCAATCAAATCTTGATAGCCCAGTATATATAAAAGTACATACACCTTCCAAGGAAGAAGAAGAAGCAAGGGAGACACAACAGGCACCTTCACCACCTCACACTATTATGGGTAGTGAATCATGAAAGTGTATAGTACACACATAACTATGGATACAAAGGAGAATCCTTTATACAACATTTGGCCAATCCATTGTTGCCAATATCACTACATACACTAGTACTGATGATGACAAGGAAGAAGAAAAGAAAGGTAGAAGAGGAAAAGGAAAAGGGAGAAGAATAAAGGAGGAAGAGAGAAGAGGTAGAACACAAAAAGAAAGAAGAAGAAATAAGAAGATGATGCAAACAAGAAGAAAGTTGAGGAAGAGAAGAAGAGTGCAGAACTAAAAACAATTCCACTCTTTCCTATAGAAGCTCCAGTAACAACAAAAGTAGCATCAGCATCAATAGTAGTACCATCTAATCATTATGATGATCAAAAGGGTTTGATGAGAACCTTAAGCAAGCTATTTGAGAAAACAAATCTATGATGCCTTTGGAGAAGACTCTAGCTGAAGTCTTCGATTGAATGTAAAAGATAATTACCACAACTATAGTCAATCTAGACTTATAGGTAAAGTCCAAAGACTTGGTGAAGACCTTTGAAGGGGAATTCACAACTGTAGTAGAAGTAGCTTCAACACAAGCACAAGCGAAGCATGACACGTCATTGTTTCATATAGTTTGTAAAAATGTTAGAAATGATCTAATAACCTTAGATGCTTGCATAAAATATTTGAGGAGAAGCATAGATGAAGGTAATAAGTTGTATGGACAATGTGTAATGTCATATAGTTACCTATCAAATTTTGATAACAAGATCATAAGCCAAATGAGTGAGCTTCATACACTCACTACTAGATTGTAGCAACCATAGGCCAAAATTGAAGATTTTGAAGCTAAGATAGAAAAGATCCACAATGCTATTAGAAGCATTGAGTTTGATAAGGAAAAGATATTAAGGAGATTCTTTACTCTTAGAGAATACTTATCATCCAAAGTTGTCATTTTGCAAAGGTAGTTGGAGGAGTGTCTTGCAGCTAAGATTTGAAATGGCATCTTATGCACTTTGTGCACTCATCAGTATATTTGATACATTCAAAGTAAATTGGAAGGACTTTGACAAGACAAAACATGATTTTGCAGATTGCATTTCCAAAATGACCAACTGATCAATAGAAGGTAACAAAGTTTTGCAGATACAACTTTTGACACCTTTTCCATTAATGTCAAAGGGGGAGCATATGTAGAAGGAAAATTGTATATGTATATATATATATATATATATATATATATATATATATATATATATATATATATATATATATATATGTATGTATGTATGTATGTATGTATGTATGTATGTATGTATGTATGTATGTATGTATGTATGTATGTATGTATGTATGTATGTATGTATGTATGTATGTATGTATGTATGTATGTAATGTATGTATCAATGTAAAGGAGTGATAACAAATGTAATGATCCATTAAACCATGAATAAAATTGCTATGTTTTAAAAGCAATTGTGTGTAGTTATTTTTATTTGTTTTTGTTATGTATGACATCATTTTGGGACTTAGCTAATTTTCAAAATGTTTCCATCAATGCCAAAGGGGGAGATTGTTGGCAATTTGGTCCGATAGATGTGTTGATGATTGTCATTTATAGCAACATACATTCAATATTTCATTTATGCATTTAGAGTTAGAAAATTGTCTAAGTGTTAGATAGTTTATAGCAGCACGTAGAAAAGATGTTTAGTCTATGGATGACTCATTGAGAGTTATCTCATGTGTAGTTAAGGAAAGCTTCATGACAATATCATGATGATGTGTTCTAGTGTGCAAGTGTGTATGAATAATATGGCATAAGTTATGATTAAAATACTAGTGCAAGTCTTTAATAGTGCAGAATAGAGTATAGTAGAGAATTGGATTGTATGGTCTTAGGAATTATTTTGGTTACAAAATAATTACTAATTTATGATGAGTTGACTATGTGGGTATTACTCAATAAGATATTTTATATTATGTCAAGCATGTAAACACATGAAAAATGACTAAGAAAAGCTTTGTAGTTATGCAAGGCATAGGTAAAGATCTTATCTTATGTAGATAAGTGTGTTATCTATGATAGATGAGAAAATGTTATGTGATGCAAACTATTGTGTAGAGAGCATGAAATATTTGTGAGCCTTATGTGATGCAAGATCTGATGTATGATTAGAGCAAGTGTGAGTTACAACAGTAAGCAAGTATTGTATTTATATATATTCTTGTGAAGATCTAAATTGTATAATTTCATGTTAGGGTAGTGGGCTCTTCTTGCATACATTGTATCTATTCTACCAAATCGTAATAGGGTTGAGGCTTCTAACAAGACCTAGTCTCCTAATAGGGACTAAAGACACTATATGTACTTCATAGACTCCTAAAAAGGTCAATATCCTTAATAGCATCCTATTGTTCAGTGAATCATCTAGTGGGTATCAACCCCACCAGGTTTTCCCTTGGTCGAGGTTTCCCTAGTTAACAAATAACGGTGTTATGAGTTATCTATGTGCATGGTTATATTTAATATTCAAAATTGTTGGTTTAATTTCATATGCAATTTATAAGGCAATTAAAAATATTCAGTTGTGGGCAAAAGTTTGAAGAATACTGATTCACCCAACCCCCAGTATTATCTAGTTCTAAAGACATCATCTTGTCAGGTTCTAACTGATCAATTTCCTATTGTAGTATCTCACAAATCCACTTTTTCTCTAGGTCATTTTTTTAAAATTTCTTCTCAAATCCTCTTCATTAATCATCTTGATATGGAACTCTACTCATATAGCAATTGTCTTGCCAATAATATTTGACATTGACAATAACATAACAATTCTTCCAATTGTAGTTCCAACAAAAACTTGAAACTCACCTCTTTTTCAAAAAGAATTTGAAGTGGCAAGTGGAAATGAGGACATACCCATAGGATTTTTCTTAAATAAAGAAGACCAAATAGGCTCTTTCTCCTTATTACCCTGATCCACCTCACTAGATTCATGTGGAAGGCATGAACTTCACTCAAAATTCTCCACACATGAAGGCCCTTCCCTACCAGTATTTCCTTGTGGGACCCCATGAGCCACTAAAACTACAACAATATTGGCTAGAACCATAGGATCATTAGTATTTCCATCATTACCCATCTAATTTGAGTCATATTTGCAGTTTGAACCCCCATGATCATTACTCACTTCCAACTTCGCACTTGAACTCTTCATTAAAAACACTCAAAAATAGTTTAAATTGGTTGATTAATTATATTACTTAATTGTAATTATTTAATTATTAATGATAAATTTAGAGTTACACTCAATCAATTGGCTTTAAATATTATTATTAATTAAAATAATAATTATGCTCTCTAAAAGTGTCTTGCTAATTTATATAAAGTGGAAAAATAAAATAAAGTAATATTCTATAAGAAAAGTGCTTTAAGTTTGTATAAGAGGATTAAATAAATTAAAATATTCATTATTTAATAAAGTAAATGGCTTTCACAAAAATAGAGAACAAATAACCTAAGTAGGATTAGAACTCTTTATTATAGAATTTTGGTTAATTATTTCACACACAAGTTTTGGGTTCCCTATAAGGGTTTACATTTGGTATCAGAGGCTAAGTTTTTACATTGGGAGCTCTAGGAATTTGGTGTACTCACTAGATTTAAAAAGTAGTGAACTTATAACAAGATTTTAACAACAAGACTTACCAACTACAATTTGAATAATTTGAACAAAACACTTGCATGCAAAAATTTAGGAAAAGGAAAACATGAAACTCTTAGCATTTGTTTTTAAAACTTGTATTCATGTGATTATGCATTATGGTATTAGAATTTTAATGATTTTAGTATATTATGTACTTTTTTTATTTTGTAGAAAGATAGTTTCCAAAACTAGATTAGTTTCTAAAGGTCATAGCTCAAGTTGTGGTAGGGGTCATGGGAGAGATAGACATATTAGCCCTCCTTCGACTACCACAGATGATACTGTTTAGAAATAGAATAGAGAGGAAAACAATTGTGGACAACATGTCAATCCAAAGGAACCTAGCACTAGGTAGCTACTACATATTATCCTAGAATGCCTACCTATGTAGGAGAGAGTTGATCGGGAGGGGTCATAGCACTCTAGGAATAATGAGATACTTAAATTTAGGATCCTAGGAGGGGATATGTCGAGGATGGACTAGATTCTATCAAAGCCACTTAGATGAAGGACCTATTACATATCAAGATCACTCCTTTTAAGGGAGATGGTAATAGATATGATGCCGAGAACTAGTTGATTGCATTAGAAATGTGTTTTTCTATGCACAACTTTGACAATAATATGAAAGAAAGGTATGTCATCATTCACTTAGATATTTTTGTGGCCAAGTGGCAGAAAATGGAGGAAAATATTTTGGGATTAGACATGAATATTTTCACTTGGGATTTGTTCCTTGAGAGCTTCCATGATTGGGTCCTACCAGAGAAGTGGAATCAACAAAGGGATAGTGAGCTTCATAACCTAGGGAAGTTTACCATGACCATTATAAAGTATGAGCATAAATTTTGAGGTCATGCCTTACGCAAGGATCACTAATAGTTTATCATTAATGGTTTAACACTTCATATGTGGGTTAAACATCCATATTATTAAGGGAGTAAAGGTATTTCATCCTAAGAATCTCAAGAATGTGGTTTTTCATGCCATACTTATGGAAGAGAATATTACCAAGGGACATGGTGGTTTTTTGAGAGCACCTTCGAGTGGACATGTACCTTCAAGGCCAAAGGTACACAAAATTAGGTAGTAGGTGGTGATAAGAAGCCTGCATTCTTTAAGGAAACCAATGAGAAAAATAGTAGGAAAGGAGATCATTTCCTCCAACTCGAAGTAGTGGTGGTGGTATCAACTCTAGGAAATTTTGTAATTCTTAGTGCAATAAGTGCAATCAATACAACCAACTTGTGCAAAGTACCTATTAATTTTCTAGCATAATAGTCATCAATAGTCTAATGCACTAACTTTTGAAAGGGGTTCTTATAAAGGTGTGAATTATTTCTCTTGTGGATAATTTGAGCACATTTTAGCCAACTACCAACAACATTATTCTTAATTTTTTTGATAAATGCCCACAACATCTAAGTCTACAGTGGGTAATGTTGGTAGATCACACAATGTCTTTACAACAATAGAGCATCCCTAGGCTCAGCACCAATGTATAATGGTTGCTCAATACTTTTTTATATATCCTTCTATAGTAGACAAATGTGAGCTAGTGGTGGTAAAATAGGGCATAGGTTGCAAGTTGAACTAGCTTCAAGAGCTAAGGTAGCTATAGATTCTCTAGTACACCAATGTGAGTTGGACCTAGGAGAAGTCACTACTACAATAGACCTTCATATTATTCTCCTTGGATCATATAATACTATTTCAATCATGGATTGAATAGGTTTTCATGGAGCTAGAATTGGTTGTAGGAAGAATATAATTAAGTGCAAGGATGATGAGGTTAAGCATTTTGAGGGTATAGGAATTCAGAGACCTATATCCCTCTTAATGATTTTCATAATGAAACTTTAGTGGAACATCCAAAATTCTTGTCATGTTTTTTCTATAACTATGAGTGAGCTTGAAGAAGAAGAACCTAATACTAAGGTGATAAATTATCCTATATTATAGGATTATAGTGATGTCTTTCCTTGTGAGATCCGCATATTCCATAAAAGAGGGACATCAACTTTTTCATTGATCTCATTCCAAGAGAGGAGACTATCTCTAGAGATCCTTATTGGATGACTACTCAACTAGAGTTGAGTGATTTACAACTTTAGTTAAAGGACCTTTTATCTAAGGGTTTCATTAGATTGATTTTTTCTCCATTGGGAATGTTTGTGCTCTTTGTGAAGAAGAAGGATGGATCATTACTCTTGTGTATTCACTATAGGTATTGGAAAAAGGCAATAGTTAAGAATAGATATCCTTTACTAAGGATTAACAACTTATTTGATCAAATTAAGGGATCCAAGCTATTCTCTAAGATTTATCTCAAGTTAGGGCACCATCAATTGTGCTTTCATGATGCAAATATTCATGAGACAACATTTTTCACTTGGTATGCCCATTACAAGTTTGTAGTGATTCATTGTGGTTTGACAAATGCTCCATCAATCTTTATGTTCTTGATGAATAGAGTATTTCATCTTTACCTTGAAAAATTTTGTACTTATTTTCTTAGATGATATATTGATATATTCTAGATACCAAGATGAACATGAGGAATGTCTATGGTTAGTCCTATAGTTCCTTAGAGAGAACTAGTTTTATGCCAATGTAGAAAAGTGTGACTTCTTTCAATCAAAGGTATACTATTTAAGACATGTGATTTTAGGTAAGTGTATCTTAGTTGATCCCTCAAAGAAAAAGGCTATGGTAGAGTGGCTATCACCCACTAATGTGTCTATGATTCATAGTTTCATGTATTTGGCTAGATACTACCATAGGTTTATCTAAAACTTCTCTAGAGTTTCATTTCCTTTCACTTCCCTCGAAAAAATGGGGAAGAACTTTATTTGGATGTAGAAGTGTGAAGAGACTTTACAAAAGCTCAAGAAAATACTAAATAGTGCACATATTCTAGTAGTATCTAATCATTTAGGTAATTTCATGGTGTGTACTAATGCTTCCCTAGAATGGATTGGAGCAATCCTTATGCAGGGAGTATGTGTGATTGCTTATGAGTCTTGCAACAAGCTCAAGGATAATGACTTGAATTATCCCACACATGATCTTGAGTTAGTAGAATTTTTTCATGCCTTATTGAAATGGAGACATTTTATGTTGGGGCATCATTTTTAGCTCTATAGTGATCACTATGACTTACAATATATCTTTACCCAACCTAATCTAAATTCTAGGTAGAGGCGATGGAAGGAGTTTCGATGTGAATATGATTTATAGGTAAAGTATATTTAGGGAAACAAAAATCTAGTAGCTAATTATTTGAGTCAAAAGAGACATGATATATCATCATTGAATCTTAGTGTGTATTTGAGGATTCATATACTTGGTATTAGGAAATAAGTATAAATATTGATTTTGATAGACCTTTGGAGGTAAGGTTTTTAGGATTTTTTTAGAGTTAGATGACCTTCTGCATCACATGGGGAAGATTTACATACCACCATTGGATGAACTTCATACATTAGTCCTATTTGAGGTTTATTGTGCACCTTACTCGACACATCTAGGTGTCAAGAAGATGCATGGAGACTTGTGATAATTATATTATTGATCTGGTATGAAGTGTTAAATTGCTAATTCTTTGGCTAGGTGACTTGAGTGTCAAAGAGTTAATATAGAACACTAACATCCGATAGGGATTTTGCAGCCTAATCTCATTCCTTCAAAGAAGTGGGATATTATTTCTACAAATTTTATTGTAGGTTTTCCCATGAATCCTCATATATATAATTCTATCATGGTCAGTATTAATTGATTGACAAAGGTGGCACACTTTCCCCAATGAAGTCATCCTATACCACAATAAAAATCCAAAGTCTTTATGTAATATATTGTGAGACCACATGGTATTCCATGAGATATTATTTTCAATATGGATCTTGTATTCACATTCACATTTTAGACTTCCTTAGAACATGACCTTGGAGCACACACTACTATATTTGCACCCAAGGCCATCTCAATTGCGATAACCACCCATCACCTGAGTAATAGTACCAGAAATTGGCTCCTGTCAGACTATAAATTCATCCTATGGTGAAAACCACTCCCTTGTGGTGCCTTGGATAAGTAACATGATGAAAACCTAACAAATAGGCATCATGCGTAGTTCTTCTACATCTTTCATTCATTTCATCTTCTCTCTTTGATCTTGACAATGTTGACCTATAGACAAACATTTGGCTATCTTGTGAGATATCTTATGATGATCTTGTTTTCATTCCTTTCATGTTTAGCCTTCATATCTATTTTCCTCCATTCATTCTAGTCTTTCGCTATCCTTTTCCATTTACCCTTTTGGTCTTGATCTAATAAAAAAGAGTAAAATATGATGCTATGAAGTCTCTTGACATATCTACTCCTTTGGGTTACATCTTTCCCACTTTTACATTATGCCTTCTTGAATTATCCTATACTGGCCTTTCATTTCTTGTCCAAATGTTCTTTACATGACAATTTTTCCCTAGCTTGGGTACTCTTGAGGAGTCAGTCCTTGAAGATCACTTTCACTTGCTTCATACACTCCTTCCTTATCCATCATATTTATCAGCTTGTTACTCCATCATGTCCTCTACCTTGCTAAACATTGGGATTGCACGATGTGATCATGCTTGAGAGTTTGGTCCTTGTTTTTGTTTGGGGGCATTGTATATTATTTGTACATATTTATTGATCGTGAGAAAATACAAAAAAATGATATATTTTTAAAAAAATCCAAAAAAAAGATATATTTTTAAAAAAATACAAAAAATTGATATATTTCAAAAATCCAAAAAATGATATATTGCAAAAATTCTAAAAATTGAAAAATGTCCTGAAAAAATGATCTTCTTAGTGACAACCTAGCAATAGGCACTTTGATGTATCTCCAAAAAAATTATATATTCCAAAAAATAAAAAAATTATAAAAAGTCCTGAAAAAAAAAATTTAAAAAAAAAAAAATCCAAGTGGTGAAAACCTGGAAATGGGCGCTACTTGAGGCCTTTGCACCCCTGTTTCTTAGCACATGTCCTTGACACTTAGCCTTTCTCCACCATGCCTTGTCCTTGTTATCTTGGTTTGGAATTGGTCTTTGTCTAGGGGGCATAACTATGTTAGCTTTGGTTTCTTAGATGTGTGAGTCTTTAGGACACCTCGCAAATGGTGTTTTTCAACACCCATTGACATCGAGTGTTTTTCAACACTTATTGGTTTGGTCTTACCTAGTATCATCATGTGATCTTACCTTCCTGCAAGCATTTGATCCTTGTCCTCAGAACTCAGTATCAGTTAACACACTTAAATTTTTAAATGCAACACTTAATGCTTGACTTATGTCATGATTTTTTTCTCTGTGTACTAATTGTTATTGATTTTTGTTGAGTGTCTTTGTCTAATAAGTCTCTCCATGATGCATCGCTAGAAGACTTGGGGCATGAGACATGTTTTTATTTATTTATTTTTGCTGGTGGGTGTGGTCTTGAACTCTAGAGTGTCTTTTGTTGTCCCCTTGAAACACTTAGGAGATTTGAGACACCATCCTTGATTGTTTTTGCACAACTATTCTTATAGTCATCTTGGCATTTATGCCTTGATGCGAGCATATTTTTTCTATATTAAATTGGGTAAGCCAACATCAAAGTCATCTTGACCTTTATGTCTTTGATGCTTATGTTAGAATCTTTCCACATTTCAATCCAATATAAATCGCATTCATATCTTCATAGTTTCATTTGTATCTAGTGATGATTGTGTGATTTTTCAATGTCCATTAATAATGGCCCAATGATGAAAATAAGTTCTTTTACATTCTCTAATGAATGATGAACATAAAATCCTATGTTACAATTGCTCTTTTGCAAGTACACCATTGCATTTCATGTAGCTTGCATTATTAGACTTCATGTTAGTTTGCATTTTTAGGCTGCATTATGAGTTTGAGAGGGTTCTGTTACCTCTGGTTTTACCGCCAAAGACTCAAATTCAAATCCACGGCTTGTTCAACGGTTAGCCTAAAAAATTGTTATTTTAATGCCCCAACTCGCCAAAGTTTCTCTTCCGTCAGATTTTAGATGGATCGACGGTCGGCGCGATCTCGTCATCGAAAGTTGCACGGGAGATAGTATAGCGACATCGCACCCGATTGACACGTGTTTGGTGGGCCCGGTGGGTGGGTTACAATGGAGGGCGGGTCGAGAAAGTTTTTTGGCACCGCAGGCACTATGGCGCTATCGCACACCAACCGGAAAGTCTCCATGGCGACATAGCACCCGGCGGAGATGCTCACATCGGCGGGCGGGTCACGTTGCCAAAAAAATGTTGCGATGGTCGGGTAAAGTTTGGCGAGCCAGAGAAAATAAACAGTGAGTGCTTCAGACAAAATATTGGGCCCCATTATGTACCTCATCTGCCCAGTTGGCGAAGCCCGGTGCCACGGCAGCGAATCAAAAGGAACCATGCACAGATAGGGACATGTCATCGGTTGGGCGCTATGGCACTATGGGAATTTAGCCTCGATTTTCCCATAGCGACATGGCACCTGGTCGACACATGGTCACCCTGTGAGGCCAAGTCGCAAGATTGCCTGGTGGTGTTTTGCTGGGCCAGTAAGGAACCGTTGCGTGTAACCAGGCTGGAGTCTCTATCAGTACGGTTGGCACAGTCAAGATTTATGATCTCCACCGTCGAATTTGATTATGTCAATGGATGGCGCCATCTTGCTATGGCGGAGATGCGCAGATGTTATTATGGCGACATAACGCCCATCCGTCGCGTGGTGATTCTATGGATCAAGTCTCGGGTTCACCAATCAGATGATGCCATGTGTATATGTCAGGACACGGTGTACCACGGGCCCAATAGTTTTCAGAAGGGATAGCAAGTGAAGTACGATGTTGCTCTGATCGTCAGATTTGCAAAGATCTACGACTGGCGCTATCTCACCATCGGGAACTGCCCGAACTTTAGCATCAGCGACATAGCACCCGTGCGCCACGTGTCCTGGTAGGGCTGCATTTCATGCTGTCAGAAGCAGTTAGGATGGGATGACTGACAAACCAACAAGAGGATGCCATGTATTAGCGAGCTCGACGAATCAATAGAAACAGAGGGTTACGGGAGGTCAAGTTCTGTGACCGTCAGATTAGAAGACATCAACGGTAGGCGCCATCTCGCCATAGTGAAGCTGCAAGATTTTTATCATGGCGACATAGCGCCCATTTACCACGTGTCATTCAAGTGCGGTGCGGATGCTGAGTTGTCACCAGATACGATGGGCCCGAGGTAAAGACAGCACAGAGCAAGACGAGTCTTCGTGATCGTCGAATGAGAAAAGATCAACAGTAGGTGCCATGTCACCTTAGTGAAGCTGCAAGATTTTTACCATGGCGACATCGCGCTCGATTGACACGTGTCCTCACGGGTCCAGTTTTTTACGTGGCGATTAGCTAACGGCCAGCGGTTAGATGGTAGGGTGACGCGGTTAGTTCGATGAAAACTACGGAAGGACTCTCCAGGTGTCAAAACAAAGGATTACGGTTAGCCCGCGTGGCCTAGTCGGCATATAAGAAATCGAGTCGACTAATAGGCTAGGATGATTCATGAACCAAGATGCAGAGATGATCGACGTATCTTGCGATCTGATCTTCGCGATCATTTCCGACCTACCAGGAATGAATGCAGGACATAAGGACACTCCATCCATCCGGTCGATCCATCTACCATGTCAGGGAATGTTGTGGCGCCGTTTCTATCTTCTCCAGGCTCTTCTCAAAAGAAATTTTTCTTGGTATGCAGGCCAGGATTTTAATTAGATCCCCGACTGGATTCTCAAGATGGGAAGTTAACGCCAGTAGGTAAGAAGTGAATGTAACGCGGAAATCTTCAGTTATGCCTGATCTATAAAGGCAATTTTGTGATCTGTTCTCAGGGTCGATTCTTTCTGATTTTCTCTACTACTGCTTGCAGACTTGCAGTGTAAAACCCCTTTGTCTCTGAGCCATGTAATAGCCTGTATCATCTCTTTCAGCCATCAGTGTGAATGTGCATCACTTTGCCTCCCATTGGTGTATTGTTGAGATCAATGATCTGCATACTATATCTATCTTTGGCCTATTGGATAATACATAAGTGAAATCTCCTTTTCCTAGTGTCATTCAGTTGGTTTTTTCTGATCTGTATGTGATTATTGATCGATATAAGTCTGGACGTGTATGACTTTTGTATGTTATTCTGGTTTTGTAGTATATATACGGGCAGGAATGAGTCTAAACACTCTGTTTTGGTGCATCATTGCCTTAGATTAGACTAGGTAGATTTGCTTTAATGCTCTCTTTCTCCCTTTCCCTTCTGAGAATAGATAGGTGCGCCCTGACAGTAAGAGGAAGCCGGCCTTCTCCGGAGACTCAACCTCGTAGTTCAAGTCCCACAGCTTGGAGGTTGTTTCCATGTTTCACTAGGTTGTCCTCGTGCATAGGCCTTGGACAAGGGTGCAAACCTAAGTGACAATAGGTTCTCCTTTCATCTTTATTGTGGACATTTAATCAATTGTGGTCACATTTTGATCTTCATTTCCTTATTTTCTTTTGTGATCTCAATCGAAATTTCTATCTTAAACAGTTGATTGATTTTTTGGAGCATTTTCTTTTCTTATTTCTATTTCTTTCCATATCTTTCAAACTTCTATCTTCCATTTTCTTTTTCCCCACTTCTTTTCTTCTAAATCACCTTTGGGGCATAATATTTCATGCTTGATGATCTACCTTGGTTCTATGATTCTTATATCTTTCATCTTACATCAAGAACCTTATCTTTTGTTCGATTTGATCAAATTTATCAATTTGTTGTTTCTCCTTTATCTCATTTCGATTTCGATCACGAGGGGGCAGTAATTATCAATTTCAATCCTTGATTCAGTTTTATCAATTTTATCCTCGACTTTTTCAAGTTAAAATTTATTTGTATTCTTTATCCTGATGTTTTCCCAAGTCGACCACACATCTGGGTTGTTTTGTGATCCCAAATTGACCTCACACTTCAATTTCTTTCTTTGACTACATGTGTTCCTGAATCGATCACACATTAGTCAAAGAGGGGCAAATGTATGCACCCAAAAATGGTCTCCTAGACTACGTGCCCCCATTATTCAATTTATCAATTTATCAAATTTTCTAAATCAATGGTTTGTAATATTTTATTAAATCAATTCAAATCAATTTCCTTGATCAAATTCGATTTATTTCATTTCTAAGATTGATCATTTTATTCCAAGTCTTATTTAATTAAAAGAAAATCTTCTCTTTTAATTAAATAAAATAAAATCCCCATTTAATTAAAAGAAAACCTTTCTTTTAATTAAACAGTTCATCCACATTTAATTAATTAAGAGAAAAACCTCTCTTTTAATTTAATTAAATATCTTCTATTTAATTAAAAAGAACTTGCTCCCTTTTAATTAAATAAAAATCCAACTTAAATATCTCTTTTGATGAAAAAAGGAAATAAAATAAATTCTTTTTATTTAATTTCTCTACACTTAAAAATGTGATCTAAGTGGGATTTATCTTTCCACTTTCTCCTCAACCACTCCTCTTTTCTCATTGGTGGAATTTTGTCTCACATGGATCAAGCTCTATTATCCCATATTGGTTGTGAGAAGCCTCTCACCTCCATAATTTCCTTTATAAGGGAGAGCCCTCTCCTCATGTTAGACACCCATGATTATGCTATCGTTATGCTGCAGGTTTGAAGACCAATTTTTGAAGGAGTTTGAATACAAAAGCTTTTTGTGGAGAACTTCTATTTTCTTGTGTTTTTCTCTCTTGCACCCATCATGGGCTTTTAGCTTAGATCTTGCATTTATAGATTAGATTTTGCTTTCATAGATTAGATCTTATTTTCATGCATATTTGAAGATCATGGAGACTAGCATTCTTGCTTTTCCTCTTTGAATCTCTCATCTCATGGTGTACTTGCATGGGAACAAAAATAGGTCAAACTGAGGGCCTCCATTGCAAACCCTTGCACTCTATGAGTAGAGAGCTATGGATCGATTTGTGAGGGCTCATTCTTGAGTTTTCTTACATGTAATGATTCATAGAAGTGTGACAACATTTTAGCACACACTGAGAATGCCACATTTTAGGCCCTAGATATCAAAATGAATTGCAACATGATATTAGGATGTCCTTGGATTCAAGCTATGGAAGTGGTACCTTATACATATCACTAATTTTTAAATTTTTCCGATAACAATGTAGAGGCTACCCCTAGTGATCCAGACCCCTTTTGATTCTATGCTAGGCTTAAACGAACCACTGCATGTCATGTCTCAAAAAATAATGAAGCAAAGCCACTTGATTCATCTAAATATGTGGATCCCGCCAAACTCACAATTGCATTCAAAGGAAAAGTCAAAATTGAAGACCAAGGTTGTGGTGCGTATACCATGTCACAAGCCTTTCACATTAGGAAGTTATCCCTTTCTCCCAAATGATATGGAAAACCACAACTTATGTAGATCATACCTAAATTCACATTACAGAAGAAACCCTCTATGATTTTCACTAATGGAGGTGCCCTACATGAAGAGCATGTTTACAAGAACACATCTACATGGATTGAAAAGTATAAAGAAGAAAAAGAACCTACTCCTATAGCACTAGAAAATTATGGGCCTAGATTTACCATCAAGTAGAAAAAAGTGATATGATGGATGTAGTGGCTTGGGATCTCAAAAGCAAGTCATTACTAAACCTAGTACTGTAGTAGGATGACCTTGTAGCCTGGGACTTGGATTTAATCCATTTGTATTGGGCCCTCCTAATATTGATTTGAAATAATCTAAGACTATGAATGCTTCAAATGTTGAAAAGGAATCTGAGAACACCCAAAGTAAAACCAAAGAAAATGAACCCAACATTGATGATCTCGATAGTTCCTATGGCCTTGACCACATCTTTGATCCTAATGAACTACCTATTTAAAATAATGGATCAATTGTATATTTTCTTTGATGTTACACAAAATATCATATCTTTACCAGTCAATGTATATTGAGATCGCTCAAGTGATGAAGATAGTTTCTTGTGTTTGTCAAGCATTCTAGTGTTTACCAAGTTTAGAAGATACTGTCTACCGAGTTCACTCAGGCACCAAAGAGAAGTTTGCAAAAATTTCAGTATTAACCAAGATCACTTAGTTAACAAAGGAAAATTGGCATGGAACTAGTGTTAACCAAGCTCACTCAATTACCAAAGGAAGTTTACAAAGTTGCACTGTTACCCAAGCTCACTTGGTTAACACAAGAAAATCATTTCAAGGTTAGTGTCTACTGAGTTAGGTCGACTAACAAAGTTTTTTCTTATTTTAGCATATTAAGTTTGATGGATTTATTTGTTTGTTTGATCCGACTGAAGAGATGAAAACTTATTATTATAAATTATATTCAAGCTAACTTGACAATGTATATGATATAAGTATAAGGTCAAGTTGAGGATTGAATGTGAGAAAGAGAATGTGTGGAAGATAAGAAGACACTTAGAGGAAGAAAATTGGAAGGATAAGAAGAATATCCTTGTTGGGCTGCAAAGATTAATTTGATTAGGAAGCATCAAGTATTCAAGCCATAATTGAGATCTGAAATCAGAAATATAGTTTTATCAGTGATCAAGCCATATCATTATTTTTCTCTACCCATTGTAGCAGTGAATCAAATCTCTTAATAGAGTTATCCTAACAACTATTTGTAAATCCTATAATAGGGTGCCATTTCTAGATTTAAGTGTATAAAGACCTCTAACAAGGCTACTCCTAATAAAGTGATTAAATATTCTAAAAGGGTCACACCTAATAGTGTGTTTTGTAACCTTTAATAGGGTTGTCTCCTAACAGGGCTCACTTCAAAAGAGTGAAAAATCATAACTAGTTGCAATTGGTGGTTTTGCCCAAATTGGATTTTCACATTAAATCCAATTAGAGTAATAAAATATTTTCTTATTAATTAAATAATTTAGATTTAATTATTAAGTCACTTATTATCTCTAGTTTACTTAAGCTAAACTTTAGGGATATAATAATTAATTATTTTATTAGTTGTTATCATGCAACCTAGGTTTTACCCTGTTAGGGTTTTGATCTCCTTTTATAAGGATTGATCTCTTTGTAATTTTATTCATTCACTTTTGATAATAGAAAACTCTTTCTTTACTGATCAAGCATGTCTCATCTATGGATCTAGAAATTCTAGCCGCCATATTCTTTTGCTTCTCTCTTTTTGTGATAGGTTTTTGCATGCAAGTGATTCTTGGGAGTTGCAGGGTTGATATTTCATCAACTTCAACATGGTATCAAAGCTTTAGATCTTCATGCCCCTATTATGTTTATCAAAATTTTGTCTTGGCTTTCAGATCTCTACCTTTTGTTTAGAGGGTTTCATTTTATAGAGTTTTTTTGTATTGAATCTGGGGGTCATCATTTTTCAATGCACTTTGAGCCCAAACAAACATCACTGTTGAGCTCAAAGAGTGCAAAAACCCCTACTTTCATCTAAATTTGTCCAATTTGGACATAGTTGGAATTTGAGGCTAAAACTTTTGCTCCCAAATTGGACACATTTCCCAAGATTACGATTTTCTAATTTTTGACATGTTTCTTGAGGCAATGATTTTTAGATTTTCTAGGCATGCAAATCAAGATTTTTTGAAAATAAATTTTTTTGTCACGTATCCCAAGGTAGTGATTTTGTGATTTTTGGCACAAAAATTGATATTTTTTGCACAAAATTAAGATTTTTGGGCACATAAATCAAGATTTTTGTATGTTTCCCAATGTGGTGATTTTGTGATTTTTAGCATAAAAATCAAGTTTTTTGCACTAAAATAAAGATTTTAGGGCACATTAATGAAGGCAGTTTTGGTACTGAACTAACATGCTTTTTGAGACAATTTTGATATTATTTGATACACTTTTTGAGGCATTTTTGCATGGATCCCAAGGCAGTAAATTTTATATTTTGTTTTTCCAACACTTTTTTGACCTACATGTGGTTTTTTGGCCATAACTTGCTCATCCAGACTCTATTTTTCAATTTGAAAGAAGCGTTAGAAAGCTAATTTTGAGCCCGTCATGCTTGTGCAATTTTTTGGATTTTTAATGCTATTTGATGGCCTTTTTTGGATGTCAAAGTTAGAAGTTATATTTTTCACTCTAAGAGACATATTCTGAGACATTCTAATTTCCAGATTTTGCCCTAGGCACATCCCATTCAGTTTTTTGCTTTTTTGCATTCTAATGGATATCTTGGCTATTTTAGGTCTATGGATCAATTTTTTTGCTTTAGATAATTTTTCATGGGTTATACTATATATTTTATCAACCTTATGTCTATTTTGATCTTTGTTGACATCCTTTTGTAGTATTTTTGGAAATGCACTGAGATAAAGTGCAACTCTATTGCATTTTAGGATCTTGGACATCTTTATGTTTTGTTGTACTCACACTACATTATAAAGTACCTTGGAGTGTTTATATGTTGGAAATTTTTTCCATCTTCCTTTTTCAAGTGAGTTTTCCTTCCATGACATTAGCCTCATGATGTGTCAATGACACATGCTAGTATAGGTGTTTGTACTTCTTTTGCACTCTCGATGTCCCTAGTTCTTCTTTCTACATGAGATATTGCATTTAGTTTCAATGTTTATGTCTTACCTATCATCATTATAGGGGGATTATGTTGGTTCTATTACTTTTTTGGTTTAATGGAGTGAGCTATATATTTAGCATTTGATCTTATGTAATAGGCAATTGCAGTTGCTGGATACCTATGCATTTCAGTGAGGTGGATCATTGATCATATAGAAATTTATTCATTCCTACTTTTGGAGGCCATGAAGATACGTTTCTTCTTCAATCAATCAACTCTTCATGCTTAGTCTTCTCTACCTAGTCATATTCTATACAGTGTAGGTTCTTCAGATCAATAATTTGGCACTCTTCGCAGCTTCATGCTTCAGTGGTGTTCTTCATGATCATAATTTCATTCCTATCTTCTAAAACATTATTTCCATATCTTTTTGGAGTAGGGTTTTTCCCATATGGTTTTCTCTATTTCTCCTTTTATAGAGATTTTGTTGTGCTTGGGTACCTCACCAGGCCTAGTTGTCAAGATCCAATTATCTTTCAGTAGTAGTTTCTTAGTTTTTAGCTACTCCTTAAGTTTATCTTAAGGGGGGGTGTTAAATTAATAAGATATTTATTTATTAATTAAATCATTTAGATTTAGTTATTAATTCACTTATTATCTCTATTTTACTTAAGCTAAAATTTAGGCATATAATAATAATTCTTTTATTAATTATTATCATGCAACCTAGGTTTTACCCTATTAGGGCTTTGATTTTCGTTTATAAGGATTGATCTCTTTGTAGTTTTATTCATTCACTTTTGATAATAGAAAAATCTTTCTTTTTTCATCAAGAATGTCTCATCTATGGATCTAGGAATTCCAATCTCCATAGCCTTTTGCTTATCTCTTTCTATGACAAGTTTTTGTATACAAGTGATTCTTGGAAGTTATGTGGTTGATCTTTCATCAACTTCAACAAATCCTGGTGTCACTTCTATTCATGCTATTTTTTTTTACGTGTATGCAACTAAGTTAATTAAGGTTAATAACACTTAACATCTTAAGTTATGTATGATTAATATTTACTAAGCTACAATTGATATTATAGTGCTTGTCGAGTTACATCATATTGGTAGTCTTAAATGAGTGCCTCTGTGTTAACTAGGTTACATCAATAATATAGTTTAAGTAGAGTTTATGGTTTTATTTATATTGACATCTAAGGGATATAGGATTATTTTCTTTAGTATTTGACTCATCCCTACCCTCTCAGTTGCTCCTTTTATATTTCCAACAATTTGTATCAGAGCTTTTGGTGCTTGCAAAGAAGGTTTCAAGGACCTAAGCTAAATATCAAGAGGTCTTACAAAAGAGAGATTCCCAAGTTGAACAAAGATAACTTCAAGGCATGGCAAGAAATTATGAAGCTAATTCTAGCAACCATTAGTGATTCAAGTTTGAAATATTTGAATACCCAGTATAAAGCTCCTACCCAAACTTTGACTATGGAAAAGATCACTGAAAAAAGAATCATAACATTATAATGATTGACATTGCATCTAATCTTAATTATGTTTAATTTTATGAGGTCAAAGGTTGTGCTATTGCTCATGAAATGTGGGTAAAGCTGAAAGATATCTATGGAGGTGATGATAATGTGAGAAGAGACAAGGTAGAAAGCTTAAGAGGTCAGTTTAATCAAATGAAGATGAGAGAGGATGAAAACATTGAAAAATATAGTGAAAGAATTTAAGTTAGTGTTAGTGCAATCAAAGCGTTTGGAGGAAAAACTGATGATGTCACAATGATCAGCAAGGTAATTAGAACTCTTCTTCATATCTATGCAATTAGAGTATCATCTACTTAGAAAATGAGATGTGATCCCAAGAATGACATAACTTTGGATGCGCTAGAGGGAAGTTTGATAGATTTTGAATTGGACAATTATGACTACTATGTCCCTAGCTCTAGAAGCATTTATTTTTTATTTGAAGCTAAGCTTTCACTCAAATAGAAAGATGGAAAATCTAAAGGAAAAAAATCTAATAGTGAAGAAGAAGATAGTTCTGATAGTGATCTTGAAGTCATTGAAGCCCTACTTGTAATAAGATATCCCAAAGGCAAAGGAAAGTACCAATAAAAAATTCCTCTAATCCTTTTCTCTTGTGAAGAAGTTGGTCACATTATTTCAAGGTGTCCAAATAGAAAAGAAAAATAAGAAAAGAAAAAAAACAAGTCCAAAGGAAAAAAGGATTTCAAAAACTACAAGGACTACAAGGATAAAGGTAAGAAGTCATGTTTCATGGCTAAATATTCTGATAGTAGTGATGATAATGAAATGGTTTATATTGTTGTAAAAGATGAATAACATAATGAAGATGAGAAGATGGCACTTATTTCTCATATTGGCAAAAATGATACATGCATTATTCATAGTGGTTATTCTCATCATATGACTAGTGATAAAACAAAGTTTGAACATATGGAACACTATGATGGCAAGAGTGTTAGATTTAGAAATAATGAACGTTGTTGCATAAAACGAAAGGGTTTTATTTCACTAACCAATGAACTTAGAAGTGAGAATGCCTACTGGGTTGAAGGACTGAAGCATAATCTACTAAGTGTGGCATAGTTGAATAACATTGAATCCAAGGTAGAATTCATGAATGGGAAGGCCAAGCTACTAGATGGAAAAGGAAATCTAGTTGGGTCTGGTAATCAAACAAAAGGTAACTTATTCTACCTAGATCTAAGTAAAAGCTCATGTTTCATTTCTCAAGTAGAAGAAAGATGGTTATGGTATAAAAGATTGTGTCATATGAACTTTGACAACTTGGTCAAGATAAGCAAACACAAAAGAGTAAGAGGTATTCCTAGTCTGAGGAAACTAGATATGGGCATGTGCAAGAATTGTCAAACTGGTAAGATGGGAAAGACAAGTTTCAAAAGTAAGAACTATCATTAAGAAGAAGTCTTAGAGGTGCTTCATATAGACCTTTTTGGACCTATTGGCATAGAGAGATACATTGGAGATAAATACTTCATTTGATTTGTTGATGATTATTCTGGGATGATAGTAATGTATCTGAAAGATAAGTCTAAAGCTTTTCAAAAGTTTAAGTGGTATCTAGCTAGAGTTGAGAAAGAAACAAGAAAGAAACTAGTGTTTAAGGTTAGATAGAAGTGGAGAATTCATCTCAAATTAATTCAATGAATTATGCACTAAAAAAAGAATCAAAAGTCAAGTATCTAAACTTGGTATACCTTAGCAAAATGGTATATAAGAAAGAAGGAATAGATCTATCATGAATTATGCAAGAACCCTTATGATAGAAAAGAATGTTACAATCAAATACTAGAAGGAAGTAATTAGTACATCAGTTCATACCTTAAATAGAGTGTAGTTGAAGAAAGACTCAAATCAAACTCCTTATGAACTATGATATGGCTATAAACCTAATGTAAGTTACTTCAAAGTATTTGGTAGCAAATGTTATATCTTGAAGGAGACTAGGAAAAGTAAATTTGATGTCAAAGCTAATGAAGGAATATTCCTAGGACGCTCCAGCAGAAGTAAAGTATTCAAATGTTTGAATCTAACTACTCATAAGATCATAGAAAGTGCACATGTGAGAATATACGAGTTTACAAAAAACAGTGAAGAAGAAAGCAACAAAGAACCTAAAGACTACAAAAAGTTTATTTACTTTGAACTTGACACATTTCCTAATCCAATTGAAAGTTAGCAGACTTCACCTCGCGAGTCCTAATAATTTCCAGAAGCACCTGAGTTATAGCCAATGCAACCTGAGTCATGGTATAAAGGACTTGATTCATAGTTAGTGTTGTGGTATTCACAACACACACCCCATTCCTAGTTAGCAATGGGGACCCCCTACTTTTTTTGACTCCTTGAATCTTGATTCGAGAGTAGGAAGAAGAAAATTAGTTTATAAGTTGTGTCAAAAATTTGAAAAAACAAAAAAAAAATCAATCAAAAAAGAGAGAAAATCACAAAAAAAATATATATATATATATATATATATATATATAGAGGAAATAGTCAAGAAAAAAAAATTAGAAAAAAAATTCCTCTCCTCTCCTCACCCACACACATGCATGAGGCACAGTGCACTTTGCGTGAAGGAGGGAGAGGCTATAAAACATCCCCCCCCCCTTTTGTTTGTTTCATTTCATTTTTTGGAAGTTCGAAGAGGGAGAGGTGAGTTTCCCCTCCCCCCTTCCACATCACACCCTCATGGGTGCGCATGGCAATAGTCACATGCAACACCCTTTTGGGTGCATGCATGCAATGCCCGTGTGGTGCTCTTCATGGCGCTAGTATGGCACCCAAATGACGCTACAATGCAACACCTTTCATGGCATCGATACAGCACTGCAACACAATGCCCTTTGTGGTGCCTGTGTTGCACACCCGCACCAACGCAAGGGCACCCGTAGCCACCCGTCGGTGCTAGTGCACGCGTGGTGCCTACGCCTCCCTTTCATTTTTTTAATTTTAATTTTTTTTAAAGGTGTTAGTTCTAAAACTTTATAAAAATAATTTAAATAATTATAAAAACAAAAAAAATAATAATAAAACATAAAAATAATAAAAAATAATAAAAAAATAACTTTTCAAATAAAAAATGAATTTTTTTTTCTTGCTTTTGTTTTTCTCTCTATTCGATGACTAATCATATTTTCTTTCTCGTGATGCACAGGTAACATAATCAAATGGCGTCCACATCTAGGTTAACAATGAAGCTAGTTGTTTACAAATTTCAAGGCATGACCCCAAAATCAAGATTATATGATGAATACACTGAGATCAAGGATACTGACCTTGGACATATAGAAATAGGAGAATTCTTGAGAGTATGCAAAAATTATACATTGATCCAATTTGGATTAGTGAATGCAGTGTCACATCTTGTGTCGGTACAATCAACTGAGTTGATCATGACCCTATATCGACATTTTATTCTTGATGAGAGGGTAGTTAAGAGTGTCATCAAAGAAGTGGTCTTATATTTGCAACCTAACAACATCAAGAGGGTTTCCATCTTCCTAGAGGTGATTAGTTCATCTGACTTTCCTATGAAGTAGCTGAGAGATGGTATAAAGATCATCACCAAGAATCTATCAACATCATACATTCCTTGGACTTCATTGAGAAGCCACCTCGAGGAAAGACAATCAGAAAAGTGGATATGACATGGGGATACATGAAGGATGACACTGGATACTCTATTATTCTCCTAAGTAGAGTCATGGGCTTACCTGTAGTAGGTTATCTTGCTCCTTTCATGGTCAACTTCATTGAGACCATCAAACAGGTGAAGATGCCACTTGATTATGCCACTACACTTAGTGAAAACTTGTGTGAGTAGCTGAGGATGGTAAAGGACAAGAAGAAATTCTATATGACTTCTTATTGGTGTACCTACTTGCAGCAAGGGCAACAAGCTATCCTAGGTTATACAAGAAAGGTAGTATGCAGGACCCCAATGCTTGGCCATACATAGTCTATCCTTAATTGGTGAAGAAGAAGCTCTTGCCAAAGAGCTAAGAGTACACGATTGTAAATGATGTCGTCATCTTTGTCATCATTTGATTCATAGAGGGGGCCTATGGGAAGAGATTGTTCAAGGAAGCCAAGGCATAGATCATAGCTATTGGAGCATATTTCATCCAGTTTAGGACATCAACATACATTCAGGTAGGTGGTGCATCTATCAATCTGAAGAAACTCCCAAGGTACCCAAGTGACAAGTTGGTCCTAATGGAAATATCCTGGCAAATTGAGTTAGATTATGAGAGGATCAAAAGACAATGGGGACCTTGTTGGGATTGGCCTTTTGTAGTAGGAGCATATTAGGTGAAGAGAAAGTAGGATATCTTGAATTTCAAGTGGGAATGGGAGAACTACCCTCTTAAAGAGTATAACTCTCCTTGGCCATTCTTTGACGATGTTGGTAAAGTGGAAAACCTAATAGGAAAGGATTTCTATTATGAGGATGCCATTGAAGATTATTGGATGAATGCCACAAATGACTATGATGTTCACATCAAAGACTATTGTAGGATGACTTTGTATCTAGTAGAAAAGGATCTCCATTTGACCATCCTTGATGAGATAAGGCTACAAGACTCTAAGGAAATACTAGATCCCCTATTCAATATAGATAAAGTTGGTGAGAGATCCATTTTGAATGCAAAAGTTGACAGAGAGGAAGGAGATGATATCAATCATCGAGTGAGACATGTCATCCGAATGACAAAGACTTGGATTAAAAAATCCTTTGTACTTGATCCAATTCTTGATACTGTAATCTTCCATGCACATGCTCACCCAAAAAGGGGTAAGGGAAGGAAAGTTGCAATTCCTATCTTTGCACTCCAATCTCCTACTAGGCCAAAGATAGTCTACTATCTTGATCACCTTGTGGGATATTATCCCCCTCTTGAAAGGAAGGGAAAGAGGAAGAGAACCTCTCCTAAGAGGATTCAAATATAATAGGTTACAGAACATGTATCTTCTCGATAGCATGAACAGAGCTCACAAGAATCCCAAAGTATTAGAGCCTCTCAAATCTAGGATGAACTTCAATTGCCTTCTATTTTGCCAAGCCAACTTAAAGAGGGGGAAATTCTAGAGACTTCTATTCCTACAGTGCACAAAGAGCCCGCTTCTCCTACAGTTCTGAAGAGACAAAAGAGAATCAAGGTTAAGATAAATAAGTGGCAAAGAATTCATAAAATATTAGTGCCTAATCCATCTATTTCAAAAACTATTCTGGAGGAAGAAACAGATGAGGAAGAAACAGGATCAGATGAGGAGGAGGAACAAGTGCCTCTACAAAGGAGAACTCAGTTAGCAAAATCCATAGAATTGGAAAGAAGGAAGAGTGCCATGAGTACCCTACCATCCACCCAAGTAGAACCTATAGAACTCTCTTCTTCATAGGAAAAAGTGCAGCAATGGGTGAATGAACAAAGGGAGAAAGGTAAAGATGTTCTTTCCATCTCGAATTTTGATATCATGCCTGTGGGTATGGAGTTAGTTGGGGATAAGATTAGAGACACCCCTACAGGTAAACTTCAATAGCAAGACTAGATGTAGATGTCACCAAAGACACAGGGTCCTCACTTTACTCCTCAATCTCCACTGCAGGTCATGGTGGTAGATAAGGGTTCAGTAACTCCTCCCCCTTCGAGTTTAGAAGAGGAACATGTTCAAAAGGAACCATTATTACAACAGCAACTAGAACCAAAGGTTATTGATGAGCCATCATAATAGGCATAGATAGTAGAATGTGTATAACAACCTTCTTAGGAATTTGAGGATAAAACTATATGATCTATAGAGATTGTGACTATAGAAGAAGAATCCTCATAGTAGGAGACTTCGAGCAAGAGTGATAAAGGGAAGGAGGTAGTTGAACACATCCCTTCATCATCTAGAGCCAAGGTTGTAGAGAGACATATCCCAAGATGGTTTCAAAAAGAAATAATGAGAAATGCCAAGCATCAGTTTCATGCTTTAGAGGATGATATTTGTGATATTACAAAAATCTTGAACAAGCCCGAGTCTCCATTACATGATGCAATGCCATTTGTGTTTGTCACTACTCTACAGAACTAGGACTTATTTGTACAAGTGGCTCACCCTCTTGAAGGTATAGATGCATAAGTTGTTATTCTTGAGGACTATGAAGTGAAAAATATTATGTTGGGGAAAACTACATAGGATACATCTCGACAAATGATGACTATGGGAGTCAAAGAGGTTCTTAGAGAAGGGGAAGGTGTACGGCTCAATCCATTTTTAAAAGCTTTTCAGGATTGGTGAGATAGACTTGAGGATAAAGGTGTCACTATAATCATAAGAAGTTTGATTTTTCTGCATGCTACGTAAGAGAATGTGGATAAGATTGTGGCAATTTTGAGGTAGGACTTCAGCATCATGGATGAGGTACAAGTATGGGGCAAAGATTCGCAAACTCTACAAGCCATAAAAGGGTAGAGGTACCACATTTTGATTGATGTATATACTGGAGAAGAGTTAGACATGATAGACGATTGGATAGAGAAGATTGTGGATGGAAATAAAGTGATGGAAACATTGGATGATGAGATACATAGGCTCAAGGACCAAGCCCGAGAGGAAAATTTGGAAGCATAAAAGTTGTACAGTGATGCATGCCTGGACATTTTTGAAGATGAAGAATGAGATAATTTATTGTGAATTGAGGTATTCATGGAGAATTTCAAGAAGAATTTAGAGGAAGCATCTAGTAATGAAGACATTAAACAAGCCTTCAAGATAGAGGAAGCATTGTTAGAGTTGGACACCAAACTCGAAGTTTTTGCAGAGATTCGAATTGAGGTGGACAACTATAGATAGAAGGTCAAGGACAAGTATGAGGCTTTAGATCTTCTATATGTAGCTAAGATTACTGAGATGATAGACAAATTCAAGGGAAAATATCCAAACAAAGCTTTGGGGTGAAGATGAACAAAACCCAGATACCAGAATTTCAATTTTGACAGTTAGTAAAGTTTTGAGATTTTGACCCTATCAAGGTCCATAGCTCAGCAAGTCTGCAGCTCTACAATTTAGAGGTGCACCAAAAATTGACTACTAGTTCCAAAAATAGCAGTTTCCATGCATTAAGAATGTGTTTTGATGGCAATTTAACTCTGACACATGCCTATTGAAGGGCTAGCTTCTATTTTTGGCACCTCCATGCACTTCCATTTTGACTGATGGCTTCCTATTACTTTATCTGTAATGCTTTCATTGTTTGTGACATGTAAAGGGCTCATGCATCCAGTTAATGAATAAAATATGAATAGAGTCCCTCTAAGAACTAGTTAGATTGTTAGTTTGTATATATTTAGTCTGTTTTAATATTTTAAAAGCATTTTATTGCATGAAGATATCTCTCACTCTCAACACAAATTGAGAAGACAATTTCTTATAAATACCCCATTGTAAAATGTAACAAGGACCACTGTTATTATCCAATAAAATTATGCTTTTGGTGCTAGAATTTGGAGTGTAGTAATTCTTTCCTAAATGTGTCATATTTTTGTGAATTCTATTCATGAGATAGTGATTGAGCCAAATGTTTATTGCATTTTTTCTGGTTGTGTGATCTTTTAGTTATGGTGTTTGCTATAGGTATATGAATTCCAATAATGTAAGGAGCTTGAGAAGAGATCACTTGATTGTATTTACATAGCTTTTTGTCTCACATGAGCACACTTTTTATGGCCTTGAGATTTTATGAAGAGTGAAACATCATTCAATTTGTTAAAGATTCTCACTGACGATTGCATTAGTGGATTCTAGGAAGCGTTGCTCCTATTTTCATTGGTTTCCTACCAGTTTCTTCAAAGGTTTAACTCACAACATGTTGTATTCTATAGCTTATGTTCATTTAGGAATTTCAATTTCAAGTCATTTGATTTCATGTTATTTTCTTTCAGTTTCATTATTTTCTTTGCTAACCCCCTATTAGAATAGGACCTCATAGTAGATGCATTGTTAGAGTTGCATTCATAAAAAAATAATATTATTCTTTTGGTGTGATATTTTGAGATAGTAATAGATTTACTTTGATTCTGAGATAAAAGAGTCTTTGGTACCAACAAAGGCTTCCTTGTGAACACTCACATTTATCTTCTACTGAGTGGATTTTGGTATGTCACAAGACAAACATTGAACTTTGGAGTGGATCCTTAAAAAGATTTTCTTTTCAAGAGAGGAATTATGCAATGAATTCTTGCCATTGACCTCTTGCAAAAAAAATGCCCAACAGAAATGTTGCTAGAAGGAGGGCCACAAACCAAAGAACATACTCCCAAAAATGAAGAAAAATTGACAAAGTTTTGAAATTTTTTTGCACCATTGCAATAAACTGCATTCCATACAAGTGTAGAAAATACTTTTGAAATTTTTAAAAATCTAGGCATGCAACTCCTTAGGTCCACAGGTTCACAGATCTGTAGGTCTACAGGTCTACAAAACTCTATGGTGTGCAAACTCTAGAATAGTGAGAAAGTGTACTTCTATAGAGGTGCACTTTTCTCCAAAATTTGATGCAAGCTAGAGGATATTGATCCAAAATCCCCATTTTAATGAACATTAAGGTCTACTCCAAGTACACAAAAATTTCTCAAGCTTACCCACTTCTGTAAACCATGTAGTGACAAGGGAACATCCCGAGTTCAACCACTCCCTTTCAAACTTTCAACATCTTCTTCAACTCCACCTCCTTTCCAACCACTTGGTGAACCACCACATACTCCGATACCTACTCCCCAACAACCACTGTTAGCTCCACCAAACCCTCCAATGGCCTTTTTCGCTAATGTTGTAGACTCACCAATAAACTTGAGAGGTGTACTCCATGACCTCTCAAAGAATCCCAAGAAAATTTTCCCAAGGTTCATCTATGGTGAAACACAAATTGCCGAAGATCATTTCAAAGTTTTCAAAGAAATTTTCAACCAAAAGCAAGTGGCTAATGAGGATGTGGTTCTTCATCTATTTCCCTACTCTTTGGGGGAAATCACCTTCAACTGGTACATCAATTTGCCACTTGGATGCATTGGAGATGGGGATACATTCAAAAAATTATTTTTAGAACAATTCAAAACATTCATTAATCTAGCTATGATACGTCAACAATTCATATCAATCAAAAGGGACCTAGCTAAGATAGTGTCATGCTTCAACCATCGCTTTCATATGGCATGCCACAAGTTAGAAACACTATACACAATATTAGTTGAAGCCACCATTCAAATTTAATTGAATGCTATGGACCCTCTTATTGTGATCTTTCTGAGAAGACTTCCTGCAACAAATATTGACACATTGGACAAAGTCTTTGTAGAAACAATCACATTCACGAAGCAAGCTAATGCTAATGGAGGAGGAATGATGCTTCTAGCACAAGTAGTCCCTACAATGCCAACATACCCCATGGGAGAACCCACCGTGCCTAGCTAGTTCATACCTATAAACCCAGTTCCATTGCAGTAGGCATCCACTCCACAAACTCAAGCGATAACATATCCAAGGTATGAGCCCCCAAAAATAGCTTTTTTTGAATAGAAAGCAACAGTTCCTATGGAAGAAGATATCAATCTTCTTTTAGAAGTTGGTCAAAAGAAGAAGACCATGTCACAAATGAACAACAAGCTAACATGTCTTAGATTGTCACAAGGACAAAATAAAAACTTCCAAAGGAATAATGCTAGCCCCTACAACAACAATTTTGGTCAGAATTAGAATAGGAACTTCAATAATAATAGTAACAACAACAATGTAGGAAACAATGGTGCAGGAAAAAACTTCAATCCTCTTGATCGCAATAATGGCTTCCAAAGACAACATTGGCAATGGAAGACTCGACTGAATAATGGAAGCATTTTGGCTGACAACAAAAATGTTCAATGTACTGATATCAATCAGTATGATGATAGCCAGAATGTGCCTAGCAGTTATGGTTCTTACTACAATGGTAATCAGGAGGTGAATCAAAACTCACAAGTGAATGACAATCCTCCTCCTGTTCAATTCAATGTGATACTATTGGAATCTTATGATTCTACATAGAATACATAAGTGGAACAAAAAGCAACTGAGGAATTCTCATTCCCATTTAGTCAAGAACCTGACCTTCAACATGATGAGATGTTTTCCTTTCAAAATGAAAATCAAAATACATACAATCTCAGAAATAGAAAGGATCCCTTGACAAATGGATTTCCTCTTGGTTTGCAACCAACCCCACCTGATCCAAGAGAAAATAACAATTTTCCACTAGTAAGGCCAGCCTAAGGAGGACAACAGTATCAAAATCAAGTGAACATACCAATAATACTGAAGAACCCTACTTGGTCTATTGAAAAGTACAATGCAGTAGAAGATCTGAAGAAAACTAAAGCCAATATGTGCATGTTCAACATGTTGCAGAGTTGTCCACAATAAAGAGAAGCGCTCATGAAGACATTGGATAATACAAAGGTTTCCCACAATACAAATGATGTCCCTCAAAAGATGGTGTTGCAACAAGTGAATGTTGTAGAAGCGATGCCCACTATGTTCAAGGATAAAATTGAGGTACCCCCATTTTTGCTGACCATAAGGATATATGGGAAGAATCTTCACAATTGCCTCATTGATTCAAGAGCTTCATGTAATGTAATGCAATTATCAATAGGCGAAAGGCTAGGAGTTAGCCCTCAAACCTCTAACCGAGTGGTGGACAGTTAGATAAAATAGTGGTAAAAGTCATTGGAGTATTGAAAGATGTGTGGATATAGTTAACGGTTGATCCTCGGATCTAGGATATTATTGACATGCTTGTGGTTGATATCCCAAAGACATATGGATTACTTCTAACTAGAGAATGGACAAAATGTCTCGGAGGATGGTTCTCTATAGACTTCACTCAATTGTGGTTGCCATGGAAAGGATTGAACAATCAAATCAAGATAGATGCTAAGCCCAAATTGAAAACAATGATTGCAGATTACAATGCCCCAAATGAGATAGAATTCTTACAATCAAATTTGGGTTCATACAAAGTGATGGTATTGGATATGGTTCCAAACCATACACCTCAAGATCAAAATGAAGAACCTAAGGTGCCGATACCCAAAAGTAAAACCATGACATAGTTCATAGATAGTATGGTGACTAATTTACAATGTTTAGGAGAAGAAGTTGACCCCATCCTCCTCCTCCTTCTGAGATTTTGTCAATTACACAAAGTTAGTCATTATGGATTCAAATGTTCATCTTGTCAAGAAGAAGTTGTGAAGGTATTGACTCGCATGATGGAAAATAGGGATACAAAGACCTCAACAAATGAACTCACAGAAAGTCAAGATTCACTGAATTTATCCAACCTTGTTGAAAAGACTGAAGAGGAAAGTCAAGATCTAAATGAATCATACAGTGATACCTCTTCAAATGGTGGAGGTTTTTCTTCTCCTCCTCTGGGGATAATTAAAGTTTAGAGAAGAAGACGATATGTGAAAGGTAAAGAATGGACTTTAGTAGTCATTCATCCTAAACCTAAAGTTGAGGAAATCAAAGAGCTGATAGGGGAAATTTAGGATAAACAATAAAAACACACACTTCCTCTATCTACAAGTTATGAAGGGGACTCATCAAGTCCTACATGAGGAAAGTTATAATGGGTTCCTAAGAAACAATTATTCAAGGCTAAAGTGAAAGAGAAGTTAAGGATGAATAAGCATAAAGTCAAAAACCCAAGGAAAATGCAATTTGGACACTCCGCTTTGATGGTTTTAGGTGAAAGATGGGAGCCAGCGTAGGTATCAAATTAATTAACCCAAAAGGTAGATCTTTCTATGTCACATATCAATTGCAATTCAGATGTACCAACAATGGTGCAAAATATGAGGCATTAATATGAGGACTCCTCTTTGCACTCAAAAAGGGAGTCATAGCTCTCAAAATTGAAGGGGATTCCTAATTGGTCATACGACAAGTAAAATCCATATATTCTTGCAACAATAAAAGATTACTTTCTTATAGGAAAAGGGTATGGGACATATTAGATGACTTTGAGGCCTTAAACATCAAATCCATTCCAAGGAGAAAGAACATGGTAGCAAATGCTCTTTCCATCTCAGCTAGTGCATCTCAACTAGTTGAAAAGACTTTCAGTAGAATTGGTTGTTGTTCCATCCATCCCTAATAATATCACAAACTTTTAGGTCTTTTAAGATGATCAACATATACTTGAGTTTATCATGTGTAGTCATCATTTTGAGGGGTAGGAAATTGATGATACACTAGATGATAGACCTAAAGATGATGGACTTGAAGATGAAGATGGGATTTTGAATTTAAAAACTAACACTATTTTGAAAGGGATGGTCAAACTTGAATGCATCTTTGATCATGATGAATCATCACTCAATAGAAGGGAAACTCAAGAAAAGGGAATCGAAGAATGTGATTCGTACAATTTGGGTACTGACGAAGAACCAAAAATGGTACAAATAGGAAAAGTGTGTAACCAATAGGAAAAGGAGGAAATGCTCAAATTACTCACTGAGTATAAGGATGTCATTGCCTAGAGCTATGAAGAGTTGAAGACTTATGATCCTAAGATTATCACACATGACATCCTACTAAAACCTGATGCAAATCCATTTTGACAAAGACAAAGACCAGTAAATCCTCTCATTGAAACATTGATCACGAAGGAAGTAAATAATTTTTTGGATGCTAAGATCATATTTCCTATCTGCCATTCAACATGGGTGGCCAATTTGGTTCCCATGCAGAAGAAGATAGGAGAGATTTTTCTTTGTGTTGACTTTTGTAACTTGAATCTAGCATCTGAGAAGGATAACTATCCTCTACCCTCACTAGATGAGGTGTTGCAAATTATTAATGGTTCAAAGATGATGTCATTATTGGATGGTTATTTGAGATATAATTAGGTGATGGTTGACAAAGAAGATAGGCTAAAGACTACTATCATAACCAAGTGGGGAACATTTGCTTATAGAAGGATGCCTTTGGATTGATTAATGTGGGAGCTACGTTTCAATGAGCAATGGATGAAGCTTTCAAAGGATTGATAAATAGGTGTATAGTCATCTATATGGATGACTTGACTATCTTTTCAAAAGATTGAAGTACCCATATTGCTGATCTAAAACATGTATTCAATAGATGTCATAAATACAACATATCCTTTAATCCCAAGAAATGTTCATTTGGTGTTACTAAAGGAAAAATATTGGGACATGTCATTTTCAAAGTTAGAATCTCCATTGATTTGGATAGAGTTGAGTCTATTTTGAAGTTAGCACCTCCACATAGTCAGAAGAAGTTGAAGTCTCTCTTCGAAAGATAAACTTTGTGCAAAAATTCATAAGTGGATTTGTAGAGATAGTTCATCCCCTTAATGATTTTCTCAAGAAAGGAGCTAAAATAGAATGGTCCCCAAAAATTAAGAAATCATTTGAAGATATAAAGGTTGTTATCTCCACTGCCCCAACTTTGGTAAGTTTAGATATTGAGTTACCTTTCAAGATCTATTCCTTTGCTTTTGAACACTCTTGCACAGGGATCCTAACACAAAAAAGAGAGAAGGAATATGAGTGACCAATTGCTTTCATGAGTTTTTCTTTGAAGAATATAGAATTGAAATATTCAAACCTTGATAAACAGTCCTTTGCATTGATCAAGGTAGTAAAGAAGTTCTATCACTACATACTCAGAAGTAACGCATATGCAATTATACCTAATCTAGCAATAAAGATGATTTTGATGCAAAATGAACTTGGTGAAAGGAGAGGAAAGTGGATGGCCATACTTCAAGAATTTGATCTCGAGATTCAATCTATGAGATTAGTAAGAGGTCAAGGGTTGTCAAAAATGATAGCTGATAACCAAGATGGAAATGAAAAGGAATTCAAGTTTGACGATGGAATGGATAAAGATGATAAAAAAAGATGGTTGTATCACAAGTTGATATCAACCAAGGTGTGGTGATAGATGTGTGGTACCGAGATATTTTTTATTATCTCTTATAAGACCAATGCTCCAAATGGATGAATAGTTCAAAACGTAGGGGACTTAAGATGAAATGTGAGTCTTACATGTTACTTGATAACAAGTTGTATAAAAGAAACCACGAAGGGATCTATGTGAAATGCTTAGGACATGAAGAAGCTAAGGAGTTCTTTGAACATTTCCATGAAAAGTATGGTACAAGACATGGTTCAGAAAAAGCAATAGCTCACATGACTCTAAGATTGGGTTACTTTTGGCCATCGATATTCAAGGATACTTTTGAGCATGAGCGTTCTTGTCATATATGCCAAACTAGTGCTAACAAAGAGAGGCACCCAACAATGCCATTACAACTGGTGTATGAGGTGTGCCCCTTCACAAAGTGGGGATTGGATTTCATAGGTCCAGTCAATCCACCATCATCAACTAGACATGCATTCATCCTTATAGCTATGGATTATTGTACACGATGGATAGAGGCAAACACATTCAAAAATTGCACTCCTAAAGTAGTGACTGACTTTCTAGAAGAACACATTGTTACCAAGTTTGGAATGCCATTCACCCTTATGTGTGATAATAGATCTACTTTTGCATCTACATCCTTGACCCAATGGGAATTTGAAAACAAGGTCATTATCAAGTTCTCTTCAAATTACTACTTGCAAGGAAATGGGGTAGTGGAATCTACAAACAAGAACTTGATCATAGTAATAAAATGATTGTTGAAGGAGAATCCTAGGGATTGGCATACACAACTAAAATATCTCCTATGGACAGATCAAGTGAGAGTCAAAAATGCCTTGGGGACTTCTCCATACTTGCTCATTTAAGAACAAGAATCAGTGTTCCCACTCAATCTAAGAATTTTAGTTTTGAAATTCATGAGTGGGTATGCTAAGGATGTTGATAAAGTACAAATCTGATTAATGAATCTTCTAAAAATGGATGAGAAATGAATAGCTACATTGGAGCACATGGCTAAACATCAAGTGGTTGTAAAAAGATGGTTTGATAAGAGGGCCACGATCAAATCATTCAGGATGTCTAACTTTGTTCTACTTTGGGAGAAGGCAAAAGAAAATCTAGGTAGTCATACCAAGTTTCAATGCTTGTGGGAAGGTCCTTATCAAATTGTGGAGATCTTGGGAGAAAACACTTTTAGGCTCAATTCCTTATTGGGGGAATTTCTTCCTTTGTTGACAAATGGGCAGTTTTTGAAACATTATTTTGAGGCCTAAAAACAAAACAAAAAATAGTTAGATTTCATTTTTGCATTTAGCTTAGATTTTCATTCTTGTAAGTGTGTTTATTTTCACAAGTGTGTTTGCTTTCATGTTGCATGTTTGCTTTTAGTCGCACGTTTCTTTTTTAAAGTTGCATCAATCCTGGGGGAAAGGTGTACTTGAGATTTTCTCTTAAGATTTTGCTAACCACTTCTTGGTTCCATTTTTTAGGAAGAGGTATTTCTTTGTCAAAACATTTAGATGATTGTGTGTTTCACACCAACCAAGCGACAGATATTCCTTGTGGAAATAGGAGATTTTCAGTTTGAAAATTAGAGCTCTAGACCACCAAGTTTTCAACACTTTGCAAATTTAAAAAATTGATCATTTCAAGTGTTATTAAATTCAAATTCAAAGATGACAAGAAATGATCCAACCTTTGACTAGTTCAAACAAGAGGGGTCTTTTCGAAGGATTACTGAAGATCATTGTTTAGCGTGATAGTTTCCAAAGAGTTCTAAAAGAGGAACACAAGGGATGTTCATAAGAGATTGAATCCAAGAAATGACACCAATGTTCTAACTACACAGTCTAAGTGTAGTCAAGATACAGAATAAAAAAGAAAAAAAAAGAAAAAAGAAAAAAGAAAAGATAGTGTTAAGTTTGAAGGATTCTAAAGATTTGGAATGGCTAAAGATACATTACAAAAAAAAAAGTGTTTGGTATTCAAAAGTATTGTTTCATCAAAAGTAACATGTTGAACGACATGGAGTGATTATTCAAAAGCCAAAGAAATTCAAATGAATGTGGCCATCTCGCCAAGAGCCCTCAAACTGATTCTCTCATTTGATCAAGCAATTGATTGACAAAAGCCTTCATGAAGTTTTTGAATGAATAGACTAGGAGGAACCAAAGATTGTTTCAAGTTACTAGAAAACTTTGATTGACTGCATTTTGATATGTCAAAAGGAATGAATACACAATGCACACACTGATCTAGAAGGTTTTGAGTTCTAATATTTTGACTGAGAAGTCATCCGAAAGATGCTTGGAATGTTCAAAGCATGGTTGGTGTTTGACACACATCAGAGAGATGTTTGTTGATGAAGAAATGCCTTTGTCATTTCTTCCTTTCTTCAAGGCTATTTTTTGTGGTATTCACAACACCCACCCCATTCCTAGTTAGGAATGGGGACCCCCTACTTTTTTCGACTCCCAGACTCTCGATTTGAGAGTCAAAAGAAGAAAATTAGTTTATAAGTTGCATCAAAAATTCAAAAAAAAAAATCAATCAAAAAAGAGAGAAAATCACAAAAATGTATATATAGATAGAGAGAGAGAGAGAGGAAATAGTCAAAAAAAAAAATTTTAAAAAAAAAACTCCTCTCCTCTCCTCACCCGTGCGTGCGCATTGAGGAACGACGTGCTTTGCGCAAAGGAGGGAGAGGCTATAAAACCTCCCCCCACCTTTTTTATTTGTTTAATTTCACTTTTTTGGAGCTTGAAGAGGGAGAGGTAAGTTTCCCCTCCCCCTTCCACACCGTGCCCTCATGGGCACATGTGGCAATAGTCACATGCAACACCCTTTTGGGTGTGTGCACACTATGCCTGTGCAATGCCAACGTAGCACTCTTTGTGGCACCAGTGCAGCACCCGCATGGCACTATAGCATGGCTCCTACATGATGCCCTTTTTGGCACTGGTGTAGCACCCATGCTCATGCAGTGGCACCCACGACCACGTGTCGATGCTAGTGCATGTAGCGCCCACGCCTCCCTTTCATTTTTTTAAATTTTTTTTAAAGATGTTAGTTCTAAAAATTTTAAAATATATATATAAAAACAAAAAAAAACAAAAAATTATAAAAACAAAAAATAATTATTAAAAAAAATAATAATAATAAAATAAGTTTTCAGATAAAAAATGAATAAGTCCCCAAGGGGGACATTTTTTTTCTTGCTTGCGTTTTTATCGCTATCTGATGACTGATCATATTTTCTTTCTTGTGATATGCAAGTAACATAATCATATGGCATCCACATCTAGGTTAGCAGCAAAACCAATTGTTTACAAATTTCAAGGCATGACCCCAAAATCAAGATTACAAGATGAGTACGCTGAGATCAAAGATACTGACCTTGAACACAGAGACTTAGGAGAATTCCTGAGAGTATGCAACAATCTGACACAAAGGTCAACCTTGGTGTGCACATTGATCTGATCTAGATTACTAAATGCAACATCACATCCTATGTCTATATAGTTAGTTGAGTTGATCATGACCCTATCTCGGCATTTTTTTCCTGATGAGAGGGTAGTTAAGAGCATCATCGAAGAAGTGGTCTTAGATTTGCAACCTAACAACATCGAGAGGGTCTTCCATCTTGTGAGTGTTGATTAGTTCATCTGACTTTCCTATGACGTAGCTAAAAGATGGTATAAAGATAATCACCAAGAAGCCATTGACATCATACATTCTTGGTACTTCATTGAGAAGCCACCTCAGGGAAAGAAAATCAGCAAAGTGGATATGACACGGGGATACATGAAGGATGACATTGGATATTTTATTTTTCTCCTAAGTAGAGTCATGGGCTTACCTATAGTAGGATATCTTGCTCCTTTCATGGTCAACTTTATTGAGACCATTAGACATGCACAGATGCCACTCGATTGGGCCACTACACTTAGTGAAAACTTCTGTGAGTAGCTAAGGATAGTAAAGGACAAGAAGTTCTATATGACTTCTTATGTCGTCTACCTACTTGTAGTGAGGGCAACGAGCTATCTTGAGTTATACAAGAAAGATAGTATGTAGGACCTTGATGCTTGCCCATATATAGTCTATCCTCATTTGGTGAAGAAGAAGCTCTCACCATAGAGCAAAGAGTACAGGATTGTAAATGATGCCTTCATCTTTTCCATCATTTGATTCATAGATGGGGACTATGGGAAGATATTTTTTGAGGAAGCCAAGGCATAGATCATAGCTCTTAGAGAATATTTCATCTAGTTCAGGACATTTACATACATTCAGGTAGGTGGTGCATCTATCAATTCAGAGAAACTCCCAAGGTACCCAAGTGACAAGTTGGTCCTAATGGAAATATCCTGACAGATTGAGTCAACTTATGAGAGGATCAAAAGACAATGGAGACCTTGTTGGGATTTGCCTTTTGTAGTCAGAGCATATCAGATGAAGAGAAAGCAAGATATCTTGACTTTTGAATGGAAATGGGAGAACCACCCTCTTGAAGAGTATAACTCTCCTTGGCCATTCTTCAACAATGTTGGCAAAGTGGAAAAGCTGATAGGAAAGGATTTCTATCATGAGGATGCCATTGAAGATCATTGAATGAACACCACAAATGACTATGATGTTCACATCAAAGACTATTGTAGGATGACTTTGTATCTAGCAAAAAGGCTCTCCATTTGACCATCCCTGATGAGATAAGGCTATAGGACTCCAAGAAATACTGGATCCCCTATTCAATATAGATAAATTTGGTGAGAGAACCATTCTAAATATAGAAGTTGATAGACAGGAAGGAGATGATATCAATCATCAAGCGAGACATGGCATTTAGATGAAAAAGAGTTGGATTAAGAAACCCTTTCCATTTGATCCAATTCTTGATATTGTAATATTCCATGCACATGCTCGCCCAGAAAGGGGTAAGGGAAGGAAAGTCACAGTTCCTTTCTTTGTGCTCTAGTCTCCTATTAGGCTAGAGATAGTCTACCAGCTTGATCATCTAGTGGGATATTATCCCCCTATTGAAAGGAAGGAAAAGAGGAAGAAAACCTCTCCTAAGAGGATTTAGATAGAATAGGTTACAAAATATGTATCTCCTCAGTAGCATGAATAGAGCTCACAAGAATCCCAAAGTATTGGAACATCTCAAATCCAAGATGAACTTTAGTTGACTCCTATTTTGACAAGCCAACCTAAAGAGGGGGAAATTCTAGCGACTTATATTCCCACAGTGCACGAAGAGCTTGCTTCTCCTGTAGTATCAAAGATACAAAAGAGAATCAAAGTTAGGATGAATAAGGGGCAAAGAATTCATAAAATATTAGTGCCTAATCCATCTATTCCTGAAACTATTCTAGAGGAAGAAATAGGATCAGATGAGGAGGAGGAACAAGTGCCTCTACAAAGGATAACTCTATTAGCAAAAGCCACATAATTGGAAAGAAGGAAGAGTGTCACGAGTACCCCTCCACCCACCCAAGTAGAACCTATAGAACTCTCTTCTTTAGAGGGTGAAGTGCAGTGATGGGTGAATGAGAAAAGGGAGCAAAGTGAAGATGTTCTTTCCATCCTAGATTTTGATTTCATGCATGTGGGTATGGAGTTAGTTGGAGATAAGATCAGCAACAACCCTATAGGTGAACTTCAATAGTAATACTGGACATAGATGCCACCACAGACATAGGGTCCTCATCTTAGTCCTCCATCTCCACCATAGGTCATAGTGGTAGATAAGGGTTCAGTAACTCCTCCTCTGAGTTTAGAAGAGGAACATGTTCAAAAGGAACCATTATTACAAGACCAACCAGAGCCAAGGGTTACTGATGAGCCATCAAAAGAGGCACAGATAGTAGAATGTCTACAACAACCTTCTCAAGAAGTTGAGGATCAAACTACAGGATCTACAAAGATCGAGACCATAGAAGAAGAGTCCTTGTAGTAGGAGACTCTGAGCAAGAGCGATAAAGGGAAGGAGGTAGTTGAACACTTCATCATCTAGGGCCAAGGTTATAGAGAGACACATCCCAAGATGGTTTTGAAAAGAAATAATGAGAAGTACCAAGCATCAATTTTGTGCTTCAGAGGATTATATTTGTGATATTGTAGAAATCTTGAACAAGCCTGAGTCTCCATTACATGATGCAACACCATTTGCATTCATCACTACTGTAAGGAACCATGAATTATTTGCACAAGTGGCTCACACTCCTGAATGTATAGATGTAGAAGTTGTTAGTCTTGAGGACTATGAAGTGAAATATATTATGTTGGGAAGCCTACACAAGATACATCTCGATAGATGATGCATATGGGAGTCAAAGAGGTTCTCAGCCACATGGAACAGGATGATATTTAAATTAGAACACTACAAAGGCAAGTTGAGATCCTAAAGGGATATCTAGTTGAAGTTATTGGTCCTCTTAATCTTAAACACCCTAAGGAGACTTTGAATACCATTCTTATAGAAGGGGAAGGTGTATAGCTCAATCCATTTTTGAAAGCTTGTCAGGATTGGTGAGATAGCCTTGAGGATAAAGTTGTCACTATAATCACAGGAAGTTTGAATTTGTTGCATGCTACACAAGAGAATGTGGATAAGATTGTGGAAATTTTGAGGTAGGACTTTAGCATCATGGATGAGGTACGAGCATGGGGCAAATATTTGCAAACTCTACAAGCCAGAAAAGGGTAGAGGTACTACATTCTGATTGATGTATATATTGGAGAAGAGCTAGACATGGTAGATGTTTGGATAGAGAATATTGCAGATGGAAATAAAGTGATGGAAACATTGCATGATTGGATACATATGCTCAAGGACCAAGCCTAAGAGCGAATTTTGGAAGCAAAAAAGTTGTACAGTGATGCATGCTTGGACATTTTTGAAGATGAAGAACAAGAGAATTTTTTGCTAGTTGAGGTAGTTGTGAAGAATTTCAAGAAGACTTTAGAGGAAGCATCCAATGATGAAGACATCAAAGAAGCCTTCAGGATAGAGGAAGCACTGTTAGAGTTGGACACAAAACTCAGAGATTTTGTAGAGACTTGAATTGAGGTGGACAACTACAGATAGAAGGTCAAGGACAAGTATGAGGTTTTAGATATTCTAGATGTGGCTAAGATTATTGAGATAATAGAGTAATTCAAGGGAAAATATCCAAACATAGCTTTGAGGTGAAGATGAACAAAACCCAGATGCCAGAATTTCAATTTTGACACTTAGTAAATTTTGTAGATTTTGACCCTATTGATGTCCGCAACTCCATAAGTCCACAACTCCACATTTTTCATGCATCTCTGTAGGTCTGTAGCTCCTTAATTCATAGGTGTACCAACAATTGATTTCTAGTTCCAAAAATAACACTTTTTCATGCATCGAGAACGTGTTTTGATGGCAAGTTAACTCTGACACGTGCTTAGTGAAGTGCTAGCTTCTATTTTTGGCACCTCCATGCACTTCCACTTTGACTAATGGCTTCCTCTTACTTTTTCTTTCATGCTTTCTTTGTTTCTAACATGTAAAGGGGTCATGCATCTAATTAATGAATAAAATATGGATGGAGTCCCTCTAAGCACCATTTAGATTGTTAGTATGTATATATTTAGTCTATTTTAATATTTTAAAAGAATTTTATTGCATGAAGATATCTCTCACTCTAACACAAATTCAGGAGATGATTTCTTATAAATACCCCATTGTAAAATGTAATAAGGGCCACTATTATTATGCAATAAAATTATTCTTTTGGTGCTAGCATTTGGAGTGTAGTGATTCTTTCCTGAATGGGTCATACTTTTTTGAATTCTATTCATGAGATTGTGATTGAGCCAAAAGTTTATTGTGTCATTTCTGGTTGTGTAATCTTTTAGTTCTAGTGTTTACTATAGATATACAAATTTTTTTGACGTAACGAGCTTGAGAAGATATCACCTAATTGTGTTTACATAGCTTTTTGTCTCACATAAGTGCACTTTATGTGGCCTTACAATTTGATGAAGAGTGAAACATCATTTGATTTTTTAAAGATTCTCATCGATGATTGCATCAGTGGATTCTAGGAAGCATTGTTCCTATTTTTCTTGATTTCCTACTTGTTTCTTTGAAGGTTTAACTCAAAAAATTTTGTGTTCTGTAGCTTATGTCCATTTAGGAATTTCAATTTCAATTCATTTGACTTCATGTTATTTGCTTTCAGTTTTGTTATTTTCTTTGCTAACCCCCTATTAGAATAGGACCTCATAGTAGCTGCATTGTTAGAGTTGCATTCATAAAAAAATAGAAAATACAAAAATATTGTTCTTTTGGTGTGATATTTTGAGAGAGTGAATAGATTTACTTCAATTCTGAGATAAAAGAGTCTTTGGTGCCAGCAAAGGCCTCCTTGTGAACACTCACATTTATCTTCTACTAAGAAGATTTTGGTACATCGCAAGACAAACACTGAACCTTGGAGTGGATACTTAAAAAGATTTTCTTTTCAAGAGAGGAATTACACAATGGATTCCTTTTGTTGACCTCATGTAAAATGATATTCCAACAGTTAGAAGCTATCAAGTTGCAGTCAGTGTAACCCAAGTCTGAGTCTAAAGGACCTAAGTCTCAAATAGCAAGACATGAGCATGATGTAGAAGATCATGGTGAGGCAAGTGAAAAAAGTTCTAAATCCAAAGTACTTATACTTGAAATATATGTTAGAAGGCACCATGCACTAGAGAAGATCATTGTTGACAAGTTTGAAGGTACAATGGCAAGGAAGAAATTGAAAGGTACACATTTGAACCTATAATTGTTAAAGATGCTTTGTATATTGAAAGTTGGATTGAAGAAATGAATGACAAGATAGAAAAAAAAAAAGGAATAAGACTTGGACTCTTGTTCCTAGACCCAAGTTTAAGAATGTAATTGGCACATAGTGGGTATTTAGAAATAAGTTGAATAAAGATGGAGAAGTGTCAAGAAACAAAGCAAGGTTAGTATGGAAAGGTTATTCTCAAGAGGAAGGTATTGATTATGGTGAAAAAAATTCTCTTGTTGCAAGATTAGAAGGTGTTAGGACTCTACTTTCTTATGTTGCATATAAAGGATTTAAAGTATATTATATTAGATAGATGTGAAATATACATTCTTGAATGGAATTATAGAAGAAGTCTACATGGAGCAATCTAAAGGTTTTGTAGATCCTAGGGAAAAGGATATGGTTTTTAAACTGCACAAACCATTATATGGTCTCAAACAAGCTCCTAGACATTGGTATGAAAGACTTCATAATTATTTAATGAAGATTGGTTTTCAAAGGACAAATGGTAACAGTAGCCTATACATCAAACAAGGGCTAGACAAGAAGATTGTCTTAGCAAAAATCTTTGTGGATGATACATTGTTTATTGGAAATCATGATTTGTGCAAATCTTTTTCTGAGAAAATGAATAAGGAATATGAGATATCAATTTTTGGAGAAATCAAATTCTTTGTTGGCTTGTAGATTCAATATAAGAAAAATGGTATCTACATAACTCAATCTAAGTATATCAAGGAGATATTGAAGAAGTTTGGAATGGAGGATTCAAGACCAATTGAAACACCTATGTCTACTATACATAAGATTTTCAATAATGATGATTAAAAGGAGGTATATTAGACCACATATAGATCTATGATTGGAAAACTTCATTATGTAGTACATACTAGGTCTGATATTGCTCTTGTAGTTGGTATGGTAGAAAGATTTTTAGCTAATCCTAAAGAAAATCATAGGATAGAAATAAAGAGAATCATGAGGTACCTAATGGGTATTGAAGATTATGAATTATGGTACAATAAAGGAGGCAACTTAAATTTGAAAGCCTTCACTGATGTAGATTGGGCAGGAAGTATTGATGATAGGAAGAGCACCAGTAGTGGAGCATTCTTTCATGGTAAGAGACTAGTGTCTTGGACAAGTACAAAGAAAAATTGCATCTCTCAATCTACAACAACAGAATATGTTCCAGTAGTAGTCGATTGTTCAAATACTATTTAGTTCAAATAACTATTGGTAGGTATGAAGGTAGAAATCAAAGATCTAGTGGTTATCTTCTATGATAACACTAGAGTAATTGATATATCAAAGAATCTTATAATGCATACCAAGACCAAACACATTGCAATAAAATATCATTTTTTGAGAGATTTGGTGCAAGACAAAGAGGTAAGATTGGAATATGTGAATACTAAAGAATAATTTGCTGACATATTCACCAAGCTATTATCTAAGGATGCATTTTTATATCTAATAGGTAAGCTAGGGGTTATTCCCCAATGTTAAGCTCACTAAATAGCATTTAGTGATGCATCAAATGAGTATTCTTGAAGATCAATCAACTTGATGCAAATAATGAAAGGGAAAATTGCATATGAATCTATACATCAAGTACAATTAAATTTACACTATATTGTCTTTGGCATAAGATGTTAAAGAGGGAGAGTTTTTTGTCATATCACAGAAATTTAGTAAAGGGAGAGTTTTATATATTAGAAAAATAATTCTAAATGTTTGAAGATGTCAAAGAGGAAGAGATTGATGTCAGAGGGATTTTACACTAATAGAGAGAGTTCTCATGGATGAGAATTAGAGTGAAACTAAGGATATTATCCTTGCTTTTATTTAGCTCTAAAATTTCATTATATTACAACATGTTATGTTGCCATCAATGCCAAAGAGGGAAATTGTTGAAAACAATTGATCATTTATATATTGTCTTTGATGTTATAAACAATGTCATATCTTTACTAGTAAGTGTATGTTGAGCACACTCCCATGATGGAGATAATTTCATGTGTCTATCAAGGATTCCATTTTTTACCAAGTTTAGAAGAAAGTGTTTACTGAGTTCACTCGGGCACCAAAGAGAAAATTGCAGGAATGTCAGTGCTAACTGAGATCACTTGATTAACAAAGGAAAGTTATCATGGAACTAGTGTTAACCAAGCTCACTCAGTTACTAAAGGAATTTATGAAATTGTTGTATTAATTGAGTTCACTTGGTTAACACAAGAAAAACATTTCAAGGTTAGCGTCTACCAACTTGGGTTAGCTAACAAAGAATTTTCTTTTTTTTGCATATTAAGTTTAATGGATTTATTTGTTGGTTTGAGATGACTGAAGAGATGAAAACTTATTATTATAAGTTGTATTCAAGGTAACTTGAAAATTTATATGTTATAAGTATAAGGTCAAGTTTTGAGGATTGAATATGAGAAAGAGAATATGTGGAAGATAAGGAGATGCTTACAAGAAGAAAATTGGAAGGATAAGTAGAATATCCTTGTTAGGCTGCAAAGTTTGATTTGATCAGGAAGGATCAAGTATTCGAGCTAGAATTGAGATCTCAAATTAGCAAAAAAATTATATTAGAAATCAAGTACTATCATTTTTACTCTTTAATCATTGTAGCAATGAATCAAATATCTTAAAAGAGTTATCCTAACATCTATTTGTAAATCCTCCAACAAGGTGCCATTTCTAGATTGAAGTGTCTAAAGACCTCTAACAAGGTCACACCTAATAGTGTATTTTTAAACCTTTAACAGGGTTGGCTCCTAATAGGGCTCACTTCAGAAGAGTGAAAAATAGTAACTAGTTGCAATTGATGGTTTTTCCCGAATTGGGTTTCTATGTTAAATCCTAGTTTCACTTGTGTTCGTGCTATCTATTTTATGTGTATGTAACTAAGTTAATTAAGGTTAATTAAGTTTTTTATGATCAGTATTGACCAAGTTATATTTGATATTATAGTTCTTTCTTAGTTGCAACATATTGGTAGTGTTAACCGAGTGCATGTGTGTTAATTGAGTTACAACAGTAATACAATTTAAGAATATTTTATGTTTTAATTTATATTGACATCTAACAGATTTGGGATTTATTTTTTTAGTAACCAATTCACCCCTCCTCTCTTAGTTATCCCTCTTATATTTCCAACACTATCAATGTAGGATAAACACATTAATTGAACTTCACATAGTCTCCAACTCATCCAGGATCATGTGATGAAATATAATGGGACCCAAGTCCCCTTGCCTCTGAACATCAAGCTCATCATCCATATGGTAGTTACACCCATATCTTTCCTTTGACCAAAGCTTATTTAACACTGATGGTAGCATTTTCCTAATTTACCCTAAACTCATTGATTGGTACCAAGGAGGACCATCAACCTTTGTTTAGTTTGAGAATGACAATGCCATTGCAAAATTCTTTGAACTCCATGAAGATATACCAAGAGGTGACCACAAATCAATTTTTCCCATTGACTTAGAAATTATGGCATACTTTGGGAAGTCAATTCCATCTTCTAGCCACAAAATTTAAAAAATAGAAAAAATGACAAAAGTATATCTCTTGGTGAAAAATGAAAGATGTTATTTGACCAAGAAATTGTAAAACCAAAGGACATATCCAAGGGTGAAAACCTCTTTGAGGTACTTGAGGATGGAAGATTTGACATCCCCTTGTTGAAGGAAAGATCAAAATTATTGGTGAAAATGATAGAAGAGATAAATCTAGGAACACCTAATAATCCTAAGATCATAAATTTTGCAGCCTCATTATCAAAAGAATAAAATGATGAGTTTGTCAGATTCTTCCTAGAGAGGCAAATCAACTTTTCTTAGCCTTATGAATACATGCCAGAATTAGATCTTGAACTAGTCCTTCATCGCTTATCACCAAAATTGGGAGTGAAACTTGTAAACAAGAAGTTGAGAAAGATGCATCTCCAAGTAGCTTTCTTGTCAAAGTGGAATTGAATTACAGCTAAACTTCATCTTAGCATACCACTCTAAGACTAATGTCAGAGAAAAAGAGAGTTAATAATGTCCTAGAGGATATGTCGAGGATGTATATCATGGACCAAAAATGTCATTGAGAGGACTGTCTATATGGTTTAGTTTTCCTATAATAATGGGTATCATAGTTTGATTGGGATGCCACCTTTTCAAGCATTGTATGGTCATCCTTGTCACACAGCTTTTGTTAACAATTTGGATAGATTATATATGATAGATTTTTCATTTATGGAAACATATACTTAGTGTTAAGTATGGAGACAAACTTTTGGCACTAAGGCTTAGAAAATTGTCTAAGTGTCATGGAGATTCTCTATCAGTATGGGCATATTTTTGATTGGTGAGCTTCAAAGATACATTATTGACATGTGTGCAGTTATGTGGAGATAACATATTATATGTCAATATATCTATCTAAGTGTGCAAGGCAGTATAGTTAGAGTTATGATAGTTTTCCTATTGCAATACTAGGTTGACTAAATAAGATAGAGTTAAGGAATGGTATATTTTATATTAAGGAATTATTATTTTACCAAAATAATTACTTGACTAATTATAGATGACATCCTAGATTTTAACCTTAAGTAGGAAAAGTATAGTTTTATATTTCGGGACATGTGTGGAAGAATTAAGGTAAATAGTACAAAATATTATGGTATAAAGAAAATATTTGAAATGTGTGGTTAAGAGTGGTTAAGTGTAGTTATTGTGATATCTATGCTATCGTTCTATGATCAAAACACTAAGAGGTTTTTGTTTCTATACTTTTGTATATTGAATATCATTATATAGTACATTTAGTTGGCTCATCTTTCATACATTTTGTAATTTTAATAACAACTTGTAATAGGGTTGAGGCTTCTAATGAGTCACAGTCCTCTAATAAGGACCAAGACACTATATAGATGTAATAGACTCCTAATAGTGTCAATATCTTTCACAAGATATTTTTGATTAGTGGATCATTTTGAGGGTACCATCCCCACCTAGGTTTTCTCTTGGCCAGGGTTTCCCTAGTTAACAAATATGGTATTATGTGTTGCATGATTTATTTTTATGTTTATTGTTCAACTTAATCATTTTACTTATTTGTGTAAGTTATAATATTGTGAATGATATCCATAGTTATGAAAATGTATGTGTAATATTGACTCCCCCTCCCCAATATTTCCTATTTCCAATAATTGGTATTAGAGCACATTTACTTAAAAGAGGTGTAATAGCTTGAGTAAGATCTTTATGGATATGGATCAGTTACAAAAGAAACTACAAGAAACTCTTGAGAAACTTGATGTACTAATAGAAGAAAGAGATATTCTAAAGGATAAGTATGAAAATAAAAAAGATTATATTGAGAAGTTGAAAGATAATATAGAACATATCAAATCCAAAGAGAATTATAAATATTAGAACAAGGATTGCAATGAAGTTACAAGGCTTAAGAAAGAAAATGAGATCCTAAGGCATGAGCTAGAGATTACAAATCTAAAGTTGAGATTGAAGGATGATGAAGAAGAAACTGAATAAGATCTAAGATTAGAGAATGCATATTTGAGATTAAAAATGGAAAAAGTGACATCTAAACTTGAATCATTGAAGTTACAATATTTAGAAATTGAGAAGTACAATGTGATTGTGAAAGGGGAACTTATACAATCTAAGAAGCACCTTGAAAGGTTTTATTCAAGCAGCAAAAAGATTGATGAGTAGATTTTTGCACAGAGACATCCTTATGATAAGACTAGTCTTGGATACTTTGGAGGATAATCATCTAAGAGATTTGAAATTAAAAAGGAACCAGATCTTGTGATCGAATAGCCTAAACCACAGCAAGAAGTTTAGAACAAGGTTGAGTCAAGTCAATCTGAAGATGTATCTAAACAAGTTAAACAACCTAAAGAAGAAAGGGAGCACTTTCTTGGAAAGTGTTATGCATACAATAAAGTTGGTCATAGAAAGAAGGATTGCACATGCAAGTATACTAACCCTATTTCTGTTTATTGTACATTTGTTATGGTTTTGGACATAAAGCTAGTGAATGTAGGATTCTTATATTTAACAATAATAATGGTAGAATATTTTAGAAGTAAAAACCCTATAGATAATAGATATATTAGAGGGACCAATTTTGTAATAAATGGTATCATGTTTTATAAGTGCAACAACTTTGGACATATTGCTAGAGATTGTGGTGTTTTTGTTTTAAAACTACCAAGTTGCAAAACACCTAATACTAGGATGTTGAAGGAAAAACTCAATCTAAAGATTAGCTTGTTCTTGTATTCAACTAAATTCATCTAAGATCTGGACCAACTTCAATAGAATTACAAAGACTCTCTACACTTTAGACTCTACAAGGCTAAGGCAAGTGCACCTTAGGGATGGAAATGACTGATTATTTGATATTGTTCTTTAGAAAACTCATTCACCCGTACTTTTCTTTTCAGATCTATCCCCTATAGAAGAAAATGGTCAACAATCTTCTATACTTTGTAATTAACTCCTTGATTATAGTAGCTAATTATAACTTAGGGGAAAGCTATTACAAATAAGTAATGACCAATAGGTTGATTCTTCATTACAAAAAAATAAATATTTATTTTCATTTGTATGTGCTTTGTGTAACTAGATAATTGCATCAATTTATATCACAACTTATGATCAGTGCCTTATCCATTTCTATATAGATCACACTAGTAAATAATTGACCTATTTAATTGACTTGCAATTAAATTTATCAGTTGTTAACCCTACACTCCATTATTATGTTATCTCTCTCATATGACTAGAAACCCTATCAATTTATGGAAGCATTTACTTAATTATTTGAATTAAAGGTAATGATAAATTGACATACAACCTATCCTAGTTGCATTAAATTGCATGAACTTTTCTCATTCACTCCTAGAATAACATGCATATAAAAATGGAGACAGAATTTAGACATAGATATTCAAAACTCTCTCTTTGTATTAATATTATATGAAAATAATACATCACTAGTGTAACTCAAGAATAACTCAAGCCATGAAAAAATTATCATTCAAGATTCATTTTTATTCTCATATTGAAAAATTATAACAACATATAATTGACACAAAGATAACTAGACCGACTACAAAATGACATAAACACAAAAATTATACAGAGCCTTGGGAACTCACTTATATAGTGTGAGTTGCAACAAGCTCCATCCATAGAGGAAAAAGGAAAGTTGTCCTTGGAACAAAAATATTTATATGAAACAAAATTGTCATTCTTATAAAGATGCTCGAGAAAGACAAAATAGGATACATGTTTGCCTTTTTCCAGCATAATGGCTTTCTCATTGATTTTCTTGTGATGATTGATCCTGCTCCATATGTTGTTCTCTAGGTTTTGGGACCACTTCGCTTGGACGTGATATATCATGCTATGATATTTGGATGTTTATAACAATTGGTTGCTTCTCTTCTAGACCGTTACTTTGAGTGGCCATGTCTATTATTGTAGTTTTTTGCTTCTTTTCCATCTCTTCTCTTTGAATTACTACATCATTTAACTGCACCTTTTCTGTGGCAATTGATTTTTCCATATTTTATTTTTCAATTTCCATTTGCAACAACTATATTTGTGGTGAATAGTAGCTATCTACTTATCAAAAAGTGCATCACTAGGCCAGTTGAAACTTAATATTTCTTGCTTTCTCTTTAGGACATCTTTTCCCATTCTCCTTATATCAGCAAAATCTTGTTTGAAATAGTAAAAAAAAATTGTACCTTTAAAAATTCTTTGGTAGTCCTAGAAAATGAGATGTAATTTTCTTTGTTTAATACCTTATTTAATTTGATTCTCATTAGTTCCTTTAACTCATTAGCCCACTCTTCTTTTTCTCTTATCTTACCTATGACTTTGAGTGCATGAGGAAAAAGATCAAAACTTTTTCCAAGATACTTTATAATATAGTTATTTATTCTTTTCTAGAGCATGTCCTTTTTGTGATCAAAATTTATGAATTTTTTTCAATCTACTCAATACAAAAATCGATGATAGAACAACAAAGGACTATGATGGCATTATCCCTACTAATCTATTTGTTCAAAATAGGCCTCAAGGTTGCCTCATTATTGATCAATTCATTCCAAATATCTACTAATATTGACAAATCCAAGTAAAATAAGGGACAACCTACCCTATCCACTAGATACAAAATTGTATCTCTGATTTATCCTCCTTTTGAATGCCCAGTCAACATGTAATGACCATAACTTGGCCTTTTCTTCCTAAAGCTCTTAACCTATATAAACATCCAACTTTTGAGGAGTACTTGGGATTTCTACAGTTGGAATGGTATTAAAGGGTGGTACTCAGGAAGGAGGAGGAGTAATCCTGAGCTAGCTTGACTCCCTTCATATCTTGATCTTTTTTTTTTCAAGTCTAATCCTTCTTTGGACTTCTTTATTATAGGCAACTAATATTTGTTCATATTTCTCTTGTAGCTTCTATATATATTTCTTCTCTTTCCTCGTAGTAGCTAAAGTGATATTTATTGTTTCAACATTTAATTTTTTTTCCTGTTCATATGGGGCATCCTCTACTCTTTTGATAATTAAATTCCCCATTAGATCATAATCACCAAGTTTAGAAGAACTAGTCCTAGATTCTTTCTTCAATGACCAAATGACCAAGGTAGCATGTGTTAGATTGTGGTGATTGATCAGGAAAGTACTGTACATACTTCATAATTAGTGGGGTTTGGGGCATCACCTCGAAAAAAAAAAATTTGGTACTATTCGCCATTCATAGATTCACCACTAAAGTTATGGCTACGTATGGCCGACATGTTATAACCCTAAAGAGGTTTAATACTTGTATAAAAGGGTTTAGGGTTGGGTATTTTTCATTATGTTGTGATGCAAAATTGGTTCTTACAGTAGTATTGAGCTGTAAGGGATTACGAATTGTAATCAGGTTGTAATCACTGGATTGTAATAAGATCGAACTTGTTGTTTGGTGGATGTAGCCTAGGGATTGGGTGAACTACGTTAAATCTTGGTGCCTTGTGTTCATTTCTGTGTGATCTATTATTTTTTTTTATTGGTTATATTTGCATGTAGTTTTTATTTCTGTCCGTGGTTTATCCTAACAAGTGGTATTAGAGTAAGGTTGTCTTTTAGTTATCCTCTGTAGGAAAGTCTCACAGTTGAGTGGGAGTCTCACGATTGAGTGGGAGAGATGGCAGATGAGGGTAAGTTGAGGGTTGATAGGTTTAATGGGCAGAACTTCCAGTTATGGAAGATGCAAATGGAAGACTATCTATATCAGAAGGATTTATGGAAGTCGTTGGAAGGCAAAGCCAAGAATCAGGGAACTATGTCAGAGGCTGAATAGGATCTTTTAGATAGAAAGGCACTCAGAAGCATTCGATTATGCTTGGCACCATCAGTGGCATTTAATATTACAAAAGCAAAGATGACAAAAGATTTGATGAAAACCCTAGTGACATTGGATGAAAAGACCTCTACTTCAAACAAGGTATTTCTCATGAAGCATTTATTTAATATGAAAATGATAGAAGGTGGATCTATTATAGATCATTTAAATGAGTTTAATACTATTACTAGTTAGTTATCTTCTATGGGTATCAATTTTGATGAAGAAATTAGGGATCTCTTGATTTTGTGTTCTTTGCCTAAAAGATGGAATGGCTTGGTAATGGCGGTGAGTAATTTTGTTCCTGGATCTAGTACCCTAAAATATGATGATGTGATTGGTGTTGTTTTGAGTGAGGAAACTCATAGGAAATCCTCAGGTGGATCTACATCAGGAAGTGCTTTGAATGCACAAAGAAGGGGCAGAATGGCTGAAAGAGGAAGTAACTTTGGAAATTGTGGGACATCAAGATGAAAGTCAAAGGGGAGGAGGTCTCAATCGAGAGGACCAAATGATTGCTGGTACTATGGGAAACCAAGGCACAAAAAGAAAGATTGCTAGAATTGAAAGAAAAATGAAGGAGATAAATTAGATGGAGACAAGGAGGAAAATGTGGTAAGTAACAAATCTGAAGAGGATGCTTTGCTTCTGTCTTTAGAGAGTGTTGATGATTCATGGGTTTTAGATTTTGGTGCTTCATTTCATGCTACACCTCATAGAGGTTATTTCATTGATTATCTCCAAGGGGATTTTGGGCTTGTTTATTTGGGGGATAATGAACCCTGTCAGATTGTTGGAAAGAGAAAAATTAAGATTAAGTTGCAAAATGGGAATCATTGGCTGCTACATGAGGTAAGACATGTTCCAAGGCTGAGTAGAAATTTAATTTCAGCCAGGCAACTCGGTGATGAGGGTTGTGTAGTTACTTTTAATGATAAAAATTGGAAGGTTTCAAAAGGTTCCCTTGTAGTAGAAAAAGGTGTGAAAGTAGGCACCTTATATCTTTGTACAGGTCATATTGTTCCTACTACTTTGATTGTTTCAGAGAAAAATGAATGTTCAGGAACAATTGTTGTAGTTGAGCAGGGAGAACAAATAGTTGTTGTAGATTCTGATACAGTGCTATGGCACAACAAACTTGGGAACATGAGTGAAAAAGGTATGAAAGTACTTCATTCAAAGAAAGTTTTACCAGGTCTAAAATGTGTTAATATGGATTTCTATGAAAGTTGTGTGTATGGAAAACAAAAGAGAGTGAGTTTTGTAAAGACTAGGAAGGAAAACAAAAAGGAGAAATTAGAGCTTGTGCATACAGATGTATGGGGACCAGCTCAGGTATTTTCCCTTGGTGGTTCTCATTATTATGTTACATTTATTGATGATGCAATTAGAAAAGTATGGGTTTATTTCCTTAGACAAAAATCTGATGTATTTCAAACTTTTAAGAAATGGAAATGCTTGGTTGAAAATGAGACTAGTAAGAAATCAAAATGTCTCAGATCTGATAATGGTGGTGAGTATTGCAATTATGAATTTGAAGATTATTGCTCCACTAATGTTATCCATAGACAAAAAACTATTCCAAGGACTCCACAGGAAAATGGAGTGGTTGAACGCATGAACAAGACTATAATGGAGTGCGCAAGGAGCATGAGGTTGCATGTTGGGTTGCCCTAACACATGTGGGTGGAGGTTGTCAATACTGTAGTATATTTGATTAATAGAGGTCCCTCTACTCCTTTGGGTTGTGGTATTCTAGAGGAAGCATGGACTGGTAAGAAGGTGAGTTATTCTTTTCTCAAGACCTTCGGTTGTGAAGCTTTTGCTCATATAGACTTTGAAAATAGAACCAAGCTAGAAGCTAATTTAAAGAAATGTGTCTTTGTTGGTTTTGGCATTAATGAATTTGGTTATAGGCTTTGGGATTTTGAAAATCTTAAAATTGTTAGAAGTTGGGATGTCATATTCAATGAGAAAGTGTTGTACAAAGATCTGTTGTAGCAACATGAGAAGAAAGAAGATGATTATGTAGTGCTGGATGATACTCCAAAAGCTGATGTTCCAGCCATTCCTCATGATGTGCAACAACTGCAACAACAAATACCACACACTCCAGTGAATGTTAGAAGGTCAACGAGGTAAACTAGACCTCCACAAAGATTTTCTTCCTCTTTGTATTCTATTTTACTTACTGATGCTAGTGAACCTGAAAGTTATGATGAAGTTGTGTAGGTGGATACTAAGATTCAGTGGGAGTCTACAATGAAAGATGAAATGGACTCTTTGCTACAAAATAAGACATGGGATCTATGCAAGTTGCCTGCAGGTAAAAAGGCTTTACAGAATAAGTGGGTTTATAGGTTGAAAGAAGAGGAAGGAGGTAAGAAAATATTTAAGGCCAGGTTAGTTGTAAAAGGATTTGCACAGAAAAAGGGAATTGATTTTGATGAGATATTTTCTCCTGTTGTTAAAATGATTTCTATCCATACTATTTTAAGTTTTGTGGCTACTGAAGATTTTCATTTAGAGCAGTTGGATGTTAAAATGACCTTTCTTTATGGTGATTTGGATGAAGAAATATATATGGCCCAGCCACGAGGATTTGAGGTCAAAGGTAAGGAGAACTTAGTGTGCAAATTGAAGAAAAGTTTATATGGCTTGAAGCAAGCACCTCGGCAATGGTATCTGAAATTTGACAGGTTTATGCATGAGAATGGCTATAATAGGTGTCATTCAGATTATTGTGTTTATTTTAAGACGTTGGATGATGATAGCTACATTATTTTATGTCTATATGTTGATGATATGCTTGTAGCTAGGTCTAACATGGATCATATTAAGGGGCTGAAATGCCAGTTAGCACATGCATTTTCTATGAAGGATTTGGGGGCAGAAAAACAAATCCTTGGTATGAAGATTTGCAAAGATAGGAAGGACAGAACATTGATTCTATCTCAAGCTGATTATGTTGAGAAGGTGTTGCAACGTTTCTCTATGGACAATGCTAAAGCTGTCAACACACTTTACCTGGTCATTTGAAATTGACTAAGGAGATGTGTCCCAAGACATAGGAAGAGGAGGATAAGATGTCCAAGGTAGCCTATGCTTCAGCTATAGGAACCTTGATGTATGCTATGGTATGCACTAGGCTAGATATTGCACATGCAGTGGGAGTCGTTAGCAGGTATATGAGTCATCCAAGATTTGAGCATTGGAATGCTATCAAGTGGATTCTCTGATATTTGAGAGGAACATCCAATAAGTGTTGACACTTTGGGGGCTCTACTACTGATTTATAGGGCTATGTTGACTCAAATTTGGCAAGGGATATTGATACTAGGCAGAGTACTACAAGTTATGTCTTTACTGTTGGTGGGGCAGCTATGAGTTGGGTTTCTAGGTTACAAAAGATTAATGCTCTATCCACTACAGAGGCAAAGTATGTTGCTACTACAGAAGCAGCCAAGGAGATGATATGGCTTCAGTTCTTCTTGGAAGAATTGGGACATCCTTAGAAGGATAATTATTTGTTCACAGATAGTCAAAGTGCCATTCATCTTGCTAAGAATTCCACTGTACATTCTAAGACCAAACACATACAGTTGTGGTACCATTTCATTCGGTCAATTTTGGAGGATGGACAGTTAAAGCTGGAGAAGATACATACCAATGAAAATCTAGCAGATATGTTGACAAAGGTTGTAACAAGGGAGAAGTTGAACTCCTCTTCAGCTTTGGTTGGTCTTTTAGACTGAACATGAATAAAAGAATAGGAGAGTCCAAGGTGGTTTGATCCAGTGGGAGCCCCATGTGGTAGTGGTATTGCTACAAGATCAGTCTCCAAGTGGGAGATTGTTGTTTAGTGTGGAGCTTGATCAGTCCCCAAGTGGGAGATTGTTAGATTGTGGTGATTGATCAGAAAAGTATTGTACATACTTCATAATTAGTGGGGTTCGAGGCATCGCCCCAAAAAAAAAATTTGGTACTATTCGCCAATCATTTTGGTACTATTCACCATTCATAGTTTCACCACTAAAGTTATGGCTAATTATGGTCGACATGTTATGACCCAAAAGCATTTTAATACTTGTATAAAAGGGTTTAGGGTTGGGTATTTTTCATTATGTTGTGATGCAAAATTGGTTCTTGCGGCGGTATTGAGCTGTAAGGGGTTACAAATTGTAATCAGGTTGTAATCACTGGATTGTAATAAGATCGGACTTGTTGTTTGGTGGACGTAGCCCAGGGATTGGGTGAACCACATTAAATCTTGGTGCCTTGTGTTCATTTCTATGTGATCTATTATTTTCTATTATTGGTTATATTTGCATGTAGTTTTTATTTATGTTCATGGTTTATCCTAACAACATGATCTTCACTTTATTTAGTACCACTAAGTTCCTTCCTCTTTTGTTCTTTAGTTTTCAACTCTTTTGTAATAGTATTAAACAACATTGCATCCGCATTGTCCCAATTTGGAAGAAGTAAACCTCTAGCTAATTTGATCATTTTTCCTCCCTTCTTCAAGAGTCACATCAGTAAACTCTTGCATCATCTCTTCCTTGATCTCAATCTATATGACCAAGTCTTTTTTCTCTAGCTACTAAGTTTTCTTTTTGTTACATCTTTCCTAAATATTTTAAATGTTTGTTCTCCATGAAAATTGATAAAAGGACCTTGACTTAATGAAATTATCTTCAAAGAAAAATTCATGGCTAGCCTACTCAATTACAGGATCTAGCTCTTTCCCTTTGAAATTAGTAACATCTAATCCTAAGATGGGTAGGAGGTTCATTAGGGTTTCCTTATTCTAGTTCTATTGTAGTAATAAACACTCCACCCTAGGCTTTGAGTTGCTCAAATTTTTCACTAGTAAGTTGTTCTTCTCCTATACGTAAGGGGGATTAGGATGGTATTTATTTTTCTTCTTATAACACCAGTTTTCCTTCTATTTTTTGCCTCTTTGGCATTGGCTCCAAATACCTCCCTTCAAGTTGAATTTTCCTTGTAGAGAACTGGTTCATGATCCTACCTTTTCCTTTCCCTTATCATTAATATGCTCTCTAGTTCTATCTATGTTATAACCACTTTTCTTCTAAATAATCAATTTTCTTATACCTACAATAGGGGTAAAAGATAATATTTTCATTACCTCCCTTTCTCTATCAAGGTAAGTACTGATAAGGAGGGCTTTCTTTTCATTCATAGTGTCCATTATCTCTACAGAAGACATCATTGAATTATTTACCTTGTCAACTAATGTCTTGGCCTCTTTCAATGGACTATACTCCTTTTAAAAATAATAAATGAACTCCAATATTCTAGAATAAACTCTCCACTTTTCCTTTTTTATTTCTTGTTCTTTTAGGAAGAACTCATTGGCTATTACATCCTCTAAAAAATAGAATTCATGCTACCAAGCTTTAGCCTTGATCCTCTATCTAATTTTTTTTAAAAATCCCTCACCATCATTGAATCCAAGATGAGAAATTGGGATTTTATAAGGGTTTAATATCTTATAAAGAAAAATCCACCCACCCTTTGTAATTGCAAACTAATGGGCAACGATACATGACAGAAAAATAGAACCCCTTGATCTACCAATTAGCTCTACCTCATCCAACCCACCTATTTGCCACTAAATTCCACCTAGTCCTACCTTAAAAGGTACTTGGTATGGTAGCACATGTGGGGTTTCCTAGAATCCATATACCCTAAAAATAGTAGATACTAGATATGAAATAATGTCTGCCCAATTATACAATTATGCGATACTTTCAAGCTATCAAGGGAATCCATGGGTCTAATAAAAATCCAATAATAATTTGGATATCCTAGGATTGTCATCTAACAAGAGGATCCTCAACCTAGATGCAAAGTATCTATCAAATCTTACAAAGTTGGCCTCTTATGCATGCCAAGTTATATCTACATTCCACAATTGGACTTTTAGAGGCTCTCCTTCATGTTCCCTGGTTAATTCCATTTATCTCTCAAAATTTTGAACTCCCTTAAAAAGAATCATATGCATTGGTATAGAGTAGAGACCAAAAGTTTTTTCAATTTTTCCTTTGGCAATCCCTATCAATCCAACATGGATTTCTTCAACAAGAAAAGATGCAAAATCAAAAATAACATCAAGCCCAAAGGATGAAATTTGAACCATCATATACATAAACTTTATGGGCATGAAATCTTGCTCATCTTCACCAAAAACCCTACATAGAGACTTTCATATGTCTATGGCCCTGTAATTAAATAATTGCTTCTTATAAGGTTCCTTAGTTGAGGTTGTGAATAATGATAAATTTCTAATTGTGGCCAAATGTCCTTTCAATGCCCCTTTCCTAATTTGATCTTTTTTGGACATATATTCTTTCTCCAAACCCTAAAAATCAATCACCTCATGGTATTGTGAAGAAGGATCCATTCCAAACACATCTTGAATTTCTTCAATAGTCACTTTTATTAGGATTCCTCTATTTGTCTCTCCTAAAATTTGGTCTATAGGGTCATAATTTTGGGCTATAGAAGTAAGGAGGTTTGAGTCCATAAAAACTCCTAAGACTACTAGCTTCCCTAGGTCAAAATTTTAGGTATTGCCACAACAAGTGAACAACTTCCTTTCAAAGAACCATTTCTCAAACAATTGTAGTCCAATTTTGGATGTTGTTACATCTAGGGTCCAATTCACTCAACTGCTCAAAAAAATCATCATGAATATTTCTATGAGTGTAATTCCTTTTCCTAGTGAAACCCTTCTTTGGAGGCATTATAACTATTAGATACAAGATACCTGAATTCTATTTTGTAGGTGGAGAAAAGTACTTAATGTAGACACCTAAATTTGATTACATAACTTTAGTAATCCTATTCAATCATCTCCTAAGGCATCCTTAATTAAGTATTTAATATTTAATTAATTTATTATCATCCCCTAGTTAATTAATTCAATTAATCAATTATAGCCCAATTGTTAAATCAAATGACAAATCCAAAGTCTAATTATCAATTAAATCCCTATTCTCATATTAAATTAAATAAATACATAAAACTATTTAATTTAATCCCAAAAATCCCCCTTGATTTAATAAATCATTTTAAATCAATTCCCAACCCCTAACTATACCAAAATCCCTACCATTAGCTAAATCCAACCCGTTGACCCATGCAAACCCCACTTAACCAACTAATTGACCTACCTTATAAATGCTAGCCCACTTGCATCTCTCTAACATGCCACTTGCACCCTAATGCCCTCCTAAGCTAAGTCGAATCCCTTCCCTAAGCATGTGCACAACTTTAACCAAGGGTTAAGAAAGTCTTAAAACAAACCAAAGTCAAAGTTCTATCCTATCCCTCTTACATTCCTATCCAAGAGCCTTAAAGAATCTTACATGACTCGAAGGACTTTTAAAGCCTTTTACACCTATTTTTCCACACTCATCCTCCCTTATCCTCCCTCATAACTCCCTCTGGCCACCTATCTTGACCATCTTCCCTATCTAATCCCCTTGTGACACTTGTCACAAGGCTAGAGCTTTGAAGAAACACAATCCATGTGCTCTCTTCTCCTTACATCCTGGCCCTCCTTAACCAATTCCCCTTCCTTGCATCTTGACCCTCCATCTCACTACCCCTTGTCCTATTAATAAAACCCTCTCCCTTCACAAACATCACCAACTTCTATGCTAATTTTATAATGCTATTTTGAGAGTCTAAGGACTATCAAAATACCCTTATAAGGGCAAAAATCCATCCACACTTACACTTTGAGCTTATCCTCCATTGAAGCTTGAGCAACATTTGAGCACACCTCCCATCTTTTGGAAACATTTGCACATCAAAGGGAAGATTTCTTGGTTTAAGAGGTTTGCACATTCTTAGGCTACTTTGGTACTTTAATTCCCTTTCGTCCAACAATATATGTGTGTTAAATCTATTTGTTTTGAATGCTTTGGTTATTCATTGTATTCTTTAAGCACTAGTTTTATAGTGCTACATTTTGGCATGCCCACTGGGATGAACCCACAACCACAGGGTGAAATTTATTTATTTATTAATAAATAAATAAAAAATCTCACCTTCTCTTTTCCTTGTATTTTCGTTATATTGCAAGTTTTCTTTAATATTTATACAGTTAATGTCCAAAAATAATAATAAAAAATAAATAATTTTGTTACACTTTTTTTGTGAAAATTTTGTAAAAATATTTATATTCATATATATGTATTTTAAACAAATAAAAAAAAAAATTAATGTGAAATTACGTTGTTTTTTTGGGGTCACATGGATTTTGGCCCCCAAAATTTTAAAAAAAAATTGTAGCCGCCACCAAATTGCCACTCGTGACTCTCACAGCCTATGTTATCTATTCCTACTACAATTTTTGGCCTCCACCTACCACCGTGGCTCGTACTTCCTTCTCTATATAGCCACTTTATTGTTCCTCCCACACAACCCTCCACCACTACCGGTACCCATTTCCCACTACCTTTCCACCCTTTTTTGTTGCCTCCACAACCTCTAGCAGGCTCCTCACATCTTGCAACCTTTCAAGACTACGACCACTACTACAACTTTGGCCACCTCTATACATGTGGCACCCATTCATTACGTCCCAACAACTTTAGTAACACATTAGCATGCTAAGTAATTGTCTAATCATGCATAGTTAGTGCCCATTGGATTTGCCATGTCAGTAAGTATTTTTTTACCTATGATAGCCATATGGTTGTCAAATTTAAACTTGTAGTTTGGTGATGCTAACACTGCATCAACAGCCTTCTACATGCCCTTTCTAAAGCCTTAAGAAGCAATTTTCAATGTTTTGCTCATAACTTAAGCATTTAGACTCTATTTTTAGAAAATGAAATATTGTCAAAAAGTTGGTTCTGAGCCCATCGTGAAGGTGTTGGTTTAATTCAATTTGGATGCTGACTAGATACCTATTTTTTCTATCAAAGACCAAACTTTATTTTTAACATTTTCATTGCAAGGTTATTTCACTTTTTATTTCGATACCCTAACTTGTGGTTTTGTAGGGATATTTGCTAACTCATGCATTGTAGGTTGAAGAATTCTAAGAAACCACTAACCATGTTTCTTGTAGGTTTTCCATGTTTTATTGCTCTTGGAAAATAAACTTGAATGTTTGAAAACTTGTCTTTAAATGCATGTTGCTAAAATCAATCTTGAATGCCATGCACTAAAGTCTAATGTTTTCATCAAAATGCATGATAAACACTCTTGAATTTTTTAAGGGATTTGAAATCTTTAGAATGCATGTTCAACAATACTCTTGAATGCTAAAGGTTAAAGAGAATGAATGTGATAAACATTTGATTTTGGGTATTAAAGAATATTGAAAATCAACACACTTCAACTTTGGTGCTTAAAAAGAACTTCATTCAATCTTGAATGCTCTAAAGCAAAAACATTCTTATTCCCTCCTCTTTAAAGCTTTCATGCTTGATTTAATATTTGTTGACTCGATTTATTTTGTTGACAATGTTGTCAAGTTGGAAAGAACCTTTAAATGCTAATCACATGTGTCTTCAAGTCATAAAATAGTGCATCTAAAAGCTTCACAAATAGAAATGAATCAAATGCCTTCCATGTTTTGAGATTACGCCTTCTAGCACATCTTGGTCTTCTCTATTTTCTACAACTTAAGATGTTAAAGTACATGAAACATATACCAAAAGTTGTTAGCAAAATCATCTTCAACAACCTAAGAGTGCTTCTAGTGAGTTGATCCACCTCTAGGAAGTGCATCCCCTTTGGTGAGACACTCAAACCGGTAAAAAGTCTGGCCAGTATATAAATGAGGGGAAAGGTAAAATTTTTTGCTCTACCATGTAAGTTCAAGTAGTTTGTTTCTAACGGTAACCTAAGGTCAGAAAGTTTTTCCACAATTTTAGCATGTCCAGAATAGATTCTTAAGTGGATCACATATGTAACAACTATTTGGTGAGATGCCACAGACCCATGTACCACCCTATTTTAGTCATTCTCAATTTTATCCATGGTATGTTCATTCATGGTGCAAGGTAAACAATATCCCTCAAGATTACTCACCATCATGCTCCCTTGGTAGAGGAATAAGGCCACTTGGGTTTCATCTTGAAGGGTTGTTTTTCCCACAGAAGTGGAACTTCTATTTGTCATGCCTTGAAGATTCTTTGATGTGTATCATTTGTTGATCAACTCTTGTATCAACTCACCTCTTTGATTATAGGGACATATTGCACTAGAACCAAGAGACATCAAGTTGTGGGTTGTTGAATATCATGTTGCAACCAAAATTTGACCTTATGGATAAAAACTATGTTTGAATTGTCTCATTTCTGCTCAAGACCTATGAAAAATGTTTGTAAAAACATACACAATTTCTATGGCTACTATCAAATCATTTTGCTAAAGAGATCACTTGTTTGTCTTTCTCAAAGTTGCTTTGTCCTTTGAGAAATTGTTTGCCCATAATCCATCATGTCAAAAAGATTTGATCCTTGTTATTTCAAAAAATAGTTGTTAGCAAGTCCATTTGCAACAACTTTTGTGTCATTGGTTCAACTTTACCTTTTTCCAAACTATCCTTGTTATCCAAAAAAAAACTATTAACCAAATCCAATTACAAAAAGAAACCTTTTTCTCCTTGGTTCAAATTTGTCTCTTTTAAAAATATATCCTTGTTACCTATCCTACTTGACCGAAATCAACACTTTTGTCTTCAAAATAAGTCCTCCTTACCTTTGTTCAAAAGGATTGTTACCAGGTCTATGCAAAAAAAATCCTAAGCCTAGTTTGCCACACTTTACCAATTTATCATTTTTGGACACTTAGCTATTCCTCAATTGATTCATGTTTCCAACCCAAGGTTAAAAGGTATACTTAGCATAGTCGCTACCTATAAAATCCCATAGTTGTGAGAAGATCTCCTCAAGTTATCTCATGTCAAGCCAAACCAAGACCAAGTTCAGAAAATCTAAACTTCCACAAATACCAATTTACAAGGAAATAGAAGAAAAACACAAGAAGTATACCCCCAACCCAAGGATCGCTAAGCTAGACCAAGTTGAGATAAACAGTGTGAACATTGCACTACAAACTGAGTGGGATTACAGAATTCAAAACCTAACCCTCCAAAGATGTGTCAACCATAGCCCTATTGATAACTCTAGTGTTACTTACTCTGATTAGGTCTTTCCTTTTCCACACACACTTATTCACTTATCTCCTCATAGGCTTATTCTTTCACATGGATCCACCATCCCATTTAAGCAATTGATAGGATCATCTCCTTTCCCTTTTGTCATCAAACCTAGGTTTTAAGTAATCCTCCAAACTAAGCATCATTAAGCCCTAGTATCCTCCATTATTTTAGCCTGCACTTTGAAACATTTAGCATCACCTATTAGGATTTTCTTCCCTACAAAAATCTCCATCCATCTCACTATCATAGTTGTCTCTAAACTAAGAATTGTTTAAGATAAACCATCACTTGTGTCCCACATCACCTTGAGAAAAAGGTTGAGCTACACACTTGATCCCATTTGTCTTCGACAAGGTCACAAGGCTACTTTAGGTTTTGATATCACCACCATATTCTTAAGCTCACACATAAGGGAAACACAATCTCCTTTACCTAGTATCATATCATTTAGGCTTCCTAGATATCACTAAAAACATTTTCACACATCTTTCTTTGCATATATGGTAATACCTCCATTTTAGTCATAGTTAGATAAATCATCTTTTCACATACAATTATCATCATCCTTTTTGCATTCCATCTTTAGGAAAATTAGCATTTCATGCCACCTACCACACATTTCGATAAGAATAAATAGAAAGAGAAGGACATGGATCCTAGTATTGGTAGTAGCATAGCTAGGGCTCAACCATACCCCATAGTTTCCATGACACCACCAAATCCACCAGCACCAACTCTTGAAGAAATAGGTTCTTCAATAGATATTGATGCTTTGATGAACCAACCTAGACATGTAGCCATTCTAAATGCCATCATAGATCAAAATAGGGATACCATCATGAAAAACATCTTAAGAGACAATGTTGGTGCATTTGATTTTACCGCCCATCAACATTATAGATCCATCACATCCTCTATTTGATGGCAACCACCATCTGTAGGGTCATATGTTCCTCATGATCCTTTCTTTTCACCAAAAAATGGGTACCAAATAGCACAAGCAAAACCAACAGACCCATATATCCCCTCAACACAGGTCACTACTCCCATTCCACAAAACACTCAACCCATTCTCACTCAACCCTTAGTTCATACCACATCTTAACTAACCACAAGTGTATCATCTATGTCTACTTCCACCACCCATGTCCCTACTTCACAATATACTCCTTTTTCACTTAGTAAAATGACATTTTCCTTAGCATATCAAAACACCTCCAATCCATTTACTAGTACCATAAACATTCAACCTACATTCCAATACACTATAGGAATTCCTCCATTAGGGTTGAATACTTCATCTTCCATCCACCCAACATCACTATTAATCCATTTGTCACTAGCCAAAGTACTTCAGCCTCTCTTCCTTTAGGACCCTCGAGTTTTGGTATGGCACAAGGGCCTACCACTAGTATCCCCTTCAACACTACCGCCATGCCCATACCTCAGTCACATTCATCCCTTCCTCCTCAAGTATATTCACTACCATCCATTACGAACTATTTTTCTATGCCACCCCTAGGCAATAGCCAAATCAACCCTCCATTGCAATACCCAATTGTGAATACTCTTCCTCACATCAATTACCTAGCACCTATTACTACTCAATTGTTTTCTCAAGCAAGAACACAACCCACATATATTGGGCAAGGTATACTCTCCCAAAGCATAGCCCAAGTATTACCTAAATTACCTTCTTTTCAGCCACAGTCATCACACTAGTAGTCTGCCCAGGCATCTCTGTAGAATTATCTAGTAGGGAAACAACCTCACACCTATATTCCTCAACAACAATCTACCTAGCAGATGTAGTAGTATGCCCAAACTACATTCCAACAACCCATAACATCCATCCCAATAGTATTACAACCTATTTTTCAGCCACCACCATATGGAAGTCATGGTTTCCCATATCAACCTTTAACATCTGCTATGTATTCTACACCAAGGGTACCTAGACCAAGGACACCCATTACCCTACCTATAAACTCTGAATGGGAAGAGATGAAAATTCTCTTAAGGCCCTCAAGGATGAGATAGACTCAAAAACTTTAAAATTCAAAAATGATTATCCATATCCATTTGACAAAAGCATCACGACAACACCTTTTCATAAACATTTTGAGATCCCCAAGTTTGATAAATTTAGAGGGAAAAGTGATCTAGTTATGCATGTCAAAGAATTCTATATGCATTGCCAAGACGTAGCCTATAATGATGTATTCCTCATGCAACTTTTTCTAAAAATCTTAGGAGGACCATCCCTTGAGTGGTTCTATCATATACCCCAGGGCACCATTCAAACCTTCACTAATCTTTCTGAAGCCTTTGTGGCTCAATATGCTCATCTCGTTGAGACTAAGTTATCTATAGTAGACTTATTTCATACCAAGAAAAAAGGAGGAGAAAGTCTTATAGAATAATTACAACATTGGGAAACCCTCACAACTAGGATCTTATGTACCATCTCCAAATGTCACCTTGTCAAAATGTTTATCAACAATGCACATCCTAATCTTTCCCATCACATTGTTATGAACTATTTACAAACATACAAAGACATTAAGGAAAAAGGGATGGGACTTGAGCAAGGGCTCATCAAATATGGTGTCATCAAAATTTACTAAGAAAACACAAAGGACTGAGGTCCAAGCAATGGTAAACCGTGCTATTGGAATAAAAATAAGAACATAGTTATTAATGGCATCACCAACACTTGACATGTTCATATCATCAGGGCCACAACCAACATTCCCACCACATTTTGTCAACAACAACCTTATCAAAAACAACCACCTATATATTATCAACCACCTATGCAAAACAATCATCAAGTACTGACCCATCAAAATCAAACTAATGCCATCACACTTTTGATTGGACCTAAACCATGTGTTTAGAGATAACCATGAATATACACCCCATTGGGGGAGCCTCTTGATGAAATATTTGAAAAACTAGCCAAGGACAACCTTGTTCAATATCTACAAACACAATCCTTGGAACCAAACTAGTCTAGGGCATCTTGGTATAAGGATAATGAGTTTTGCAAATTCCATCATGTCAAAGGACATACCACCCTCAAGTGCATGCAACTCAAGGACTACATCCAAAACCTTATTGATTAGAAGGAGATCATAATGTGAGTACAAGCCTCACCCAACACTAGATTATTGATGTACCAAAATGCTTTTCCTCCCCACAACACAAACGTGAGTAAAGCACTACAAAAACTCTTGCCAATAAACCCAATACCACTCAAAAAAAATAAGGAGATAATTGAGACAAGTCTCAAAACTATGCCTCAGCATACTTGGACTATGGGAGCTTCATTGGATGTATATCACAAGTTGAACCTTCTATCAATATTATAAATGTTAAAATCCCAAACACCTACTCTATGGTCACTACTCAACAAGCTTGACTCAATATAGCTAGCCCATCCATGTCTACACCATCAAGACCACCTCCATCCAAAATAGCTTCATTAGGATCACCCTCATTAGGACCATAGTATAATATCTTGGAACACCTTGGAAATACATGAGCTCATATTTCCATTCTAGATCTCTTAGGAACAAGCCCACTTTATCAAGAGATCCTCGACAATACTCTCCATGAGTTACGTGTCCCCACTAACATAAATACCACTGAGTTTCATAACATTATTGGTCATCTTTCCACATCATGTGCTTTGTCCTTCAAGGCCTCAAACATCCCAACAGTTGAATGTGATCATATCATTGCACTTCACATAACAGTCATGATTTTTGACTTTCCAGACAAATGGGTCATGATAGATAATGGATTGGCTTTAAATCTATGCACTTTAAAATTCATCAAATAGGTATGATACACTAAGGAAAATATCATTAATGAGGTAATCACCATCAACGCATATGAAAACTTAGAGCACGCCACTGAAGAAACCATCTTGCTCCCTCTCAGAGTTGGCCCCACCACTCAAGAAATAGTCTGTCACGTAGTTGATCTTAACCTTCCATACATCCTGCTCCTTGGTCGACCATGGATTCATGCCATGAAAACCATTCCATCCACATAACATCAGTGTGTCAATTTTTTGTATAATGGCACTAAGGTAACCATCCACACAAATCCTAAATGCTTTTCTTATTGTAATGCAGTCAAAGCTTCATACACCAACCATCACCTTGGAATTGAAGTTTACCACACCATGGTCAGTTACTTTGGCATCTGCCATGATCTAGATACCATTTTAGCCTCCACTCTTTCCATGGTTAAGATCAACTACCAAGGTTGTGGTGAATACAAAATCACTCATGCTTTTCCTATAGGTGCTCTACCACTTGATCCACATACTCAAGGGTGCCAAAAACATCAAGGGCCAAGGATAGATATTGCCTTTCAACTCAAATAGCTAGGCCCTACCACATATATTACTAAGGGTGTCCTCGATGGAGAGGAAACCATGCCAAACATTAACACATGGCTATACAAGGAACCACCTCTTAAAAGTGAAGAACTTCTTGATCACTTTAAGCAAAAATATCCCTAGTCACATTGCCTTGCCACTGAGCAATGGGATTATCAAGGAGGTAGTTTGGACTGTCTAGAATCAGGCATTAGGCAGCCTATCAATGCATACCAAGAAAAGAAAAATAAATTATTAGGCTATGGACTCCCCATAATTGGGGGCACTATGAAAGAAGGTCATGCCTTCACAAACATCAAAAGCAGTACTATTGAGGTTGAAGAAATTACTAAAGAGGTTGAAAAGTAAGCCTACGATGATATTTTCCTTGACAAAATTATCCTAGGAGCCTCTGTGCTCTACCGATTATCCTTAAATCTCATAGACCTACCACTTGCTCACCCCAAACTCATTGATTGGGACCAACCAAGTGTTGTCCATGTTGACGAATTCTCTATAGAGCATGAACTCCTTAAATTCATGGGGACAGAAACACCACATAAATAGTTGTTACCACCATCAACATATGTCTACAAACTAGACCCAGTAGGTTACTTTTGGGAGGAAGAAATCTCCAGTCATAAAATTAAACTAAAAAATGAAACAAAAAAGAAAAAAAGAAAAATCAAACCATCCTCTAGTGAAAACTCCTCTGGAGTGCCATTGAATGATTTAAAAAATAAAAAGAAATCAAAGGACATATCTGATAGTGGAAACCTCTTAGAGGCACTCAAGAATGGAGATTTCATCCTCCCCCCACAAGATCATATCCCTCCCATATCTTTAGTCTTGATAGAGTAAACTAGACCGATCAATATTAGTATGAATGAGATACCATAGATCACATACATCACAACATCTCTACCACCTGAGTAGGTGGATCTTCTCATCAAAGTCCTCTGTGAAAATGTTGGTTTCTTTGCATGTTCCTATCAAGACATGCCAAGGTTGGACCCCAAGTTAGTAATCCACCATTTGGCCATAGATCTAAAGGCCAAACCAATAAAGCAAAAGCTCTGTAAGATGCACCCTAAAGTTTCTTTTTTGGTTAAAACAAAGTTAGAAAAATCACTAGAGGCAAAGATCATTCACCTAATTGACTATTTAGATTGGATCTCCAACATGATATGACTTCAGAGATCTTAACAAGGCTTTCCCAAAGGATGATTTCCCATTACCAAACATAGACATGATTGTTGATCTCACTATAGGCCATGAACTTTTATCACTCATGGATGGTTTCTCTGGATACAATCAAATTTAGACAGTGGAGGAAGACCAACATAAGATAGCATTTAGCACCCCTTGGGGGACATTCTATTATAACATTATGCATTTGGGTTAAAGAACATTAGTGCAACATATCAACATGCCATGATGATCATCTTCCATGACCTCATCCATAAAACCCTTGAGGACTATCTGGATGATATTTTCATCAAATCTCTTAATGCCCTTGATCACTTGTCTCATCTCAAAGAAGTGTTTGATCGATTGGCTAAATATGATATCATGCTCAATCCTAAGAAATGTGTCTTTAGCATTACCTTAGGAAAACTCCTCAAGTTCATCGTATCATGGCATGGTATTGAGATTGATCCTAAGAAGGTCAAGGCAATCATGGATATGGATCCTCCTAAGATACTTAGACAACTTTTCTCTCTTCAAGGAAAACTATAATCAGTTAGGCAATTTATCTCATAGTGTGCTAACAAGTGTCAACCATTCACACATTTACTCAAAAAAGATAAAAATTTAAGGTGGGACCCCATTTTCCAATGCAATTTTGAACTAATCAAGAAATACTTGGCTCATCCACCTATTTTGGTTCCCCCTTTTGCAGGTTGCCCACTCATATTATACATCACAACTACCCCCATAACACTGGGTGCTCTTCTAGTGCAACTTGATGATACAGGAAAGGAAAAGCCTATTTACCGCATCAGTTGTACTCTAGTTGGATATGAGCTCAATTACACACCAATGGAAAAGGCTTTCTTAGCTATGGTATTTGCCACTCAGAAGTTGTGTCATTACATGTTGAGCAATACTGTGCAACTAATATCCAAAATTGATCCATTAAAGTAAATGTTATCACACACAGTACTCATGGGGCACTTGGCTAAATGGGTCATGCTTCTCAGTGAATTCAACAAGGTCATCAAATGATAGGTTATAGTAGATCACTTGATAGATGCACCTTTTATTGAGGATCACCCTCTCATTATGGAATTCCCAAATGAACACCTTTGTTTAATAGAAGAACAACCATCCTAGAAGCTATACTTTGATGGATCTTACACATCCCATGGCTCTGGTGCCAGCATACTCTTGGTCACACCTCATAGTGATTACATTCCTAAATATTTTAAACTATAGTTCTAGTCTACCAACAACATCTTAGAGTATGAGGCCCTTATTTTAGGACTCAAAATAGCAGTCAAGTGGAACATCACAGAGCTACATGTCTTCAAAGATTCACAACTCATTATCAAACAAGTCCTAGATGAATATCAGACCAAAGCTGACAAGTTGCAACCTTATAAAGAGTTGGTCGATCAATTCAGAGAACATTTTACTCAAATACAATTCATACAGATACCCAGGTTGCAAAATAAAGCTATGGATGCCATGACCACTATTGGGTCATTTTTAGAGATCTCACAGGAGACTACATAGTATAAATTCTTAGTTGAGCAGCTACATGAGCCTGCATACAAGGATGATGAATCAACATAGGTATGTGTCTTGGTTGGTCCCCAATCCCCATGGTACCATGAAATTCATGCTTACCTACAAAATGGTATAATATCTCCCCATCTCACACAAACCCAATGCTAGAACCTTATTTCCAGAGTATCTTGTTATAAAATCATAGGTCAAACCCTATATTGTCATTGCTATCATGATACTCTCTCTCAATGTTTAGACCAAAACAAGGTTACAATGGCCCTCAAAGAGATACACACCAAACATTGTGGTGCTCACACAAGTGGAATAGTTCTAGCTAAGAAAATCCTTCAGGCCAGATATTATTGGCCTAATCTAGAGTATGATGCATGTGACTTTGTGAAAAGGTGTCTACCCTATCAACAACATGCTAATCTAATTTGAGCCCTAGCTCAAGATCTACAACCTATTGCACCACCATGGCCATTTGCATGTTGGGGGTTTGACCTTGTTGATGTTATAGCACCTCTCTCTTCATAAGGACATAAGTGGATAATCACCACCATAGATTATTTCACTAAGTGGGTAGAGGTAGTCCCTCTTATTACTGCTACAGGAGTTCAAGTATACAAATTTATCCTCTATCATATCATATGTTGCTTTGGCATCGCAGCTACTATTTTTACTGACCACAGAGGTAATTTTGAAAATCTCAATATGGAGGAATTATGCACTTCCCTTCATATCAATCATCATTTTTCTAGCCCATACTTCCCACAAGGTAACATTCAGGTGGAGGCAACTAATAAAACCCTACTCAAAATCCTAAAGAAAGTTGTCAATGATTTCGGCTGTGATTGGCATTTACAAATCAACCCTACCTAATGGACCTACCATGCCTCATTCCATACATCCACAAGCACAACCCCATACTCCCTAGTCTATGGTGCTAAAGTAGTATTACCTATTGAAGTTGTACTCCCATCCCTAAACATTTCTTTGGGAGGATAGATATTAGGTGAGGATTACAGAGTGGCTAGACTTACCCAGGTAGATTTACTTGATGAAAAAAGGCAATGAGCCTATGACCACCTCATGGTCTACTAGAATCGCATCAAGAAAAACTTCAATAGGAAGATCCATCCACACCAATTTTAAGAAGGAGACATGGTTCTCAAAGAAAATATGAAGGTCAAAGTTGACCGAGAAAAGAAAGACAAGTTCATGCCCACATGGCTTGGTCCTTACATGGTCACAACATCTTTCAGCTCTAGGGCCTATCAGTTATCCACACTTGAGAGTGAAGTCCTGAATGATCCCACCAACATCATTCACCTCAAGAAAATTGATGTATAAAAATCCTCAGTGTATCCTACTCCCTCAAAATGAGAAAATGGAAGAAATAAATAAATAAATTACATACATACATACATACATACATACATACATACATACATACATACATACATACATACATACATACATATATATATATATATATAGTAAAGAAAAATAAGCATCCAATGGTGAAAACCTAGCAAGTAGGTGCCAGGTGTGCTTAGCCTTTTCATTATCTATCAAATCTCCCCCATCGCCCCTTCATACCTCATTGCCCATCTTCCCATTTTTCAAGGTGTTCCAAGAGTTTCATCCTCACACTCCACCACATCATGACATTTCTTTTCAGCATTCATCAGCTTAAAAAAACCTACCTAGATAGTGTATTATACTATAGTTCACATATCTATCCCATCCTTGTACCCTACCACATGTATCATATCTGGTGTATTTTATCCTTGTACCCTACCACAGGTATCATATCAAGTGTATTTTATCCTCTGTACCATGTCTATGTATCACATCCTTGTAACAACAACAGTATTCTATGTATCATATCCTTGTAACAATAATAGTATTCTATGTACCATACCTTTATAACAATATCAAGCTTTGTGTATCATACCCATGTAACAATAAACGTAATGCATTGATACTATCTTCATATCCTAAGCTTTTCCCCATCATATGCACACTCAAATTTGTAGCATAAGTTCTTGAGTCATCTATCCAATTTATAGTCATTCTTGTACATTTTTTGAGCCTTATATATATATATATATATATATATATATATATATATATATATATATATATATATATATATATAGTAAAGAAAAATAAGCATCCAATGGTGAAAACTTGGCAATTAAAGTGCCTTGGATAGGTCCCCTAATGAAAACCTAGCAAGTAGGTGCCAGGTGTGCTTAGCCTTTTCATTATCTATCAAATCTCCCCCATCGCCCCTTCATACCTCATTGCCCATCTTCCCATTTTTCAAGGTGTTCCAAGAGTTTCATCCTCACACTCCACCACATCATGACATTTCTTTTCAGCATTCATCGGCTTAAAAAAACCTACCTAGATAGTGTATTATACTATAGTTCACATATCTATCCCATCCTTGTACCCTACCACATGTATCATATCTGGTGTATTTTATCCTTGTACCCTACCACAGGTATCATATCAAGTGTATTTTATCCTCTGTACCATGTCTATGTATCACATCCTTGTAACAACAACAGTATTCTATGTATCATATCCTTGTAACAATAATAGTATTCTATGTACCATACCTTTATAACAATATCAAGCTTTGTGTATCATACCCATGTAACAATAAATATAATGCATTGATACTATCTTCATATCCTAAGATTTTCCCCATCATATGCACACTCAAATTTGTAGCATAAGTTCTTGAGTCATCTATCCAATGTATAGTCATTCTTGTACATTTTTTGAGCCTTAGAGTGAAACCTCGTGTCAGTAGTTTGTTGTCTATAGAAAGGTATAGTTTCCAATTTTGTCCTCATCCCAAACATACTGTCACTAGGTCCTTATAGGATGCATCCTTCCTCATCCTTAACATTCATGTGTCAGTATCCCATTATCCTAAATCTCTTTGGCAAAAGGTTACTTTATCATGGATTTATTCTTTCTTCTAATTTTGGTTTTCCTATGTATTTTTATTTTCTGTAGGTCATTTCCAAGTGATTTGGGTTATTCCCTCCTCAAGGTTGCCATGATCTTTTATATCATGGTGTGCTGCAAATGGGGCAATTCCAGAGCAAGGTTTTGATTAGGTTTTTTTCATCTTCTTTTCTACTTGTGAGTTAGTTAGATATGACCCTTGCATAGTCCAAACATGTAATCACTTGTGTTTACATGGTGCACTTGGGAAATATCATTTCCTTGTGGGTTACCCAGTATTGTTTTCACTCTGATTTCTTTGGGATTCATGTGTAATGTTGGGGTAATCCTTGCATGTTTGTTTCAAGTTAGTCCTATGTAATATTGATACAAAGGCCTTGATGTTCTTAGTAACCTTGGCATATTTCAAATATTCCTATATCAAAATAAGTGCTCAACTATATCATGGTGCTCCCCTTAAGACATCCCTACACTCAAGCTTCAATGAATTACTTCACACTTCCATCCTATCTAAACATCCCATCTTATCCAAGCATCCCATCCTATCAATGCATCCCATCCTATCCAAGCATCCCCTCCTATCTAAGCATCCAATCCTATCAAGAAATCCCATCCTATCCAAACATCTCATCCACTCAGTCCTACAATCATGATCCACTAGTTTTTTCCATATCATAATCATCACTCTTGCATCAATCATAATAATAGCTCCTACATCAATCATAATCATATCTCCTACATCAATCATAATCATAGCTCCTATATCACTCATACTTTTAGTCATACCCAATCATAATCCTAGAATCACAATCTCCCCAAGCCTACCATCTTCCAAATCACTTCCTTGGGTTCATTTTTAAGCAGCCAATCACACCCCCTCCCCCTGTAACCAGCATTCTTAACCATTGGTTATCCTTGCACACAATGTTTTCCTTTATATCATTTTCCATAGTGAGAGTATGAGCTTCCTTAAACCCCCTCTATTAGTCACTCTTTGCCCTCCTGCTCACCCTAGATTCTTGTACTTTTCAAGAAGTTGTTAGGCCTCACCTTCTCTCCCTGCCACCTTCTTGACGGTGCATCACACAATCCATTCTCTCCCCTTCTATCCAAGACTAAGGCAACCATGTTTCTTTCAAAGTCTTCTCCACATCATTTATATTCAAACTTCTTTGAAATAGTATTGTTCCAACACTATCTCAAAGAGAGGCAAAATGTAGACACCTAAATCTAATTACATCGCTTAAGTAATCCTATTTAGTCATCTCCTAAGGCATCATTAATTAAGTATTTAATATTTAATTAATCTATTATCATCCCCTAGTTAATTAATTCAATCAATCAATTATAGCCCAATTGATAAAATCAAATGACAAATCCAAAGTCTAATTATCAATTAAATCCCTATTCTCATATTAAATTAAATAAATACATAAAACTATTTAATTTAATCCCAAAAATCCCCCTCGATTTAATAAATCATTTTAAATCAATTTCCAACCCCTAACTATACCAAAATCCCTACCATTAGCTAAATCCAACCCATTGACCCATGCAAACCCCACTTAAACAACTAATTAACCTACCTCATAAATACTAGCCCACTTGCATCCCTCTAACATTCTACTTGCACCCTAATGCCCTCCTAAGCTAAGCCTAATCCCTTCCCTAAGCATGTGCACAACTTTAACCAAGGGTTAAGAAAGTCTTAAAACAAATCAAAGTCAAAGGTCTATCATATCCCTCTTACATTCCTATCCAAGAGTCTTGAAGACTCTTACATGACTTGAAGGCTCTTTAAAGCCTTTTAATCCCATTTTTCCACATTCATCATCCCTTATCCTCCCTCATAACTCCCTCTGGCCACCTATCTTGACCCTCTTCCCTATCCAATCCCCTTGTGACACTTGTTACAAGGCTAGAGCTTTGAAGAAGCACAATCCATGTGTTGTCTTCTACTTACATCCTAGCCCTCCTTAACCAATTCCCCTTCCTTGCATCCTGACCCTCCATCTCACTACCCCTTCCCCTATAAATAAAACCCTCTCCCTTCACAAAGATCATCAACTTCTATGCTAATGTTATAATGCTATTTTGAGAGCCTAAGGACTATCAAAATACCCTTATAAGGGAAAAAAATCCATCCACACTTACACTTTGAGCTTATCCTCCATTGAAGCTTGAGCAACACTTGAGCATGCATCCCATATTTCAAACAAATCTACGCATCACAGGGAAGATTGCTTCATTTAAGAGGTTTGCACATTCTTAGGCTACTTTGGTAGTTTAATTCCCTTTCATCCAATTGTATATATGAGTTAAATCTATTTGTTTTGAATGCTTTGGTTATTCATTGTATTTTTTAAGCACTAGTTTTACAACTCTACACTTACTTGGTTTAGTCAATTCATTTCTAGTTTATGTTGTATATTGTTGATGCGAAGGCTCTAACTTCAACTCAACTGACTAACAATTCTTCAACAATAAGAACACTTTTTTTATTTGACAATCTATTTGATGAATAAAATTTCCAATATTTTAATTGTAACCTTCATATTAATTCACATGACAAGTCTTAATTTCTATAAATGTGTTGTAGAGAACAACATTGCATGTTTTCTTTAAAAATTTGAAAAAGGGTCATTGATTAACAAAAATTTGATGTTTAGAATATAATTTACACTTTGATTCATCTTTCATTTTTTGACTTGGTAATCAAACCAATCACATTTTGACACATGGACACCTTTTTACCTTGTAAGAACTCCCCATGTATTCCTTACATGTCCTAAGACACATGTAAGTCTGTCATTATGTCACATGGACTAAACATTGAGAAACTCCTGCTAATGACACAGTGACAGTTGTAGATCTTCCACAAATCTGATGATCAAGAACAAGGCTTAAACTTTTCTTAATAGTGGGCCACCCATGCTATGTGTCATCATGTCACCATGTCATTAAAGTTAATAATCTTTCACTTTGGGTTAACAACATAACAACAACCTTTGATCTACCAATTAATCTGACAGCTAGAAAAAGACTTTGTTATAGAACGTGATGGGCCCAATGAGACACACATCATGTTGGCACTCTGTCATTATAATTAAAAGGCATACATCTTTCCATAATGATGAAATGACAACTGTAGATCTTCCTTTTGATTTGAAGATTCATATAATTTTCTTTAGATATTTTGAATGATGGCTCAAGAAGCAAAAAGGTCCCACCATTTCCATGTGGAATGTTGTCACTATGTCATTATAATTAAACAACATGCAACACTTTTTGACAACAAAATGACATCCATTGATTACCCTATAGATCAATGGTGAATAGAATACTTCAAGGACCTACCTCACTTTGTAGAACAACCAATTAAACATGAACACCTATCATCTCCTCTAACATCCTTACAAGAAGAAAAAGGAAATGTCCCACAAGGAAGCATGTCTTGACATCCTTATGTTGCATGGATTAAAAACTATGCAACTTCTATTAGCAAAATAACAATGGCCTTAAATTTTAATCTTGATCTTCGGTGGTGGTTTTTCCTAAAATCTTACCCCAGCTAGGTCCCATATACATGTGCCATGTTGTCACTATGTCATTATAATTAAAATTTCTTCAATTTTCCATAACGACAAAGTGACAACCCTTGATCTTAAAGAAGATAAGGGGTTGTTGTTATCCAACCATACCTTTGATTCAAGAAAGGTAACTTGTATAGGAAAAACAAGGATTAAGACTAGACCTTAGGTTAATAACAAGTTTGGGACTAGGGTAGGGTAGAAATGATGCTAAAAAATTTCAAACTAATGCAAGAAAACTTTATAATAAGAGGAGTTTGCAAGATGTTTTAGGGATTTAAAAAATTCCCCTACACACTTTGAAAATGTGGACTACATGGGTAAAAAAATTATGAAGAAACTAGGGCACAAATGACATTTGGGCAACAAAAATTAGGGATTTTTCTAGGGCATAATCAATAAAAAGATACATAATCCATGATTTAAACTAGGTTTTTACTACAAATTTGTAGATTTTTTAACATGTGAAAAACTAGGCCAACAATGGCTCTATCTAGGGACAATGAATATGACAAATTCATGCAAGTGATCAGAATTTTTGGGAAAAGTAGACCACAAACTTGATTAAAAATGACTTCTTCAAAGAGAAATGCTCAAACTAGGGAAACAAGTACATAAAGAGTCAAACCACATATGTACAAGGGATTTACAAAATTTACAAAACATAACTATTGTTCATGGAAGGAAAAGTATCTTCAGTGGAAGTAATTCCTCAAGAATTATCCATGAACTGGCAATTCAAGAGTGTCACCTAAAATATAAGAATCTTCACCCCATGTAGAATCAATCACATAAGGACCTAACCAAATAGGATCAAATTTACCATGTTTACCTTTATCCTCAATTATTACATTCCACATTAGAACTAGATCTTTAGGTTCAAATTGTCTTGGCACTACTTTCCTATCATAGAAGAGCTTAGCTTGCCATTATAGTTTTACATTCCTAACAAAGGCTTCTTTTCTAGTTTTTTTTAGTCCTATCAGCTCATCCATTATCTCCTGCATGTCATAAATAACATCATCATCATACATCTAGATGTAATTATATAGACATATCAAATTATTTTGAAGTGTCCTTGCTTGGATTCCATAAACTAGGTTAAAACGTGAAACACCTATTGTCTTCTTGATAGTCACTCTATCATACCACACTGCTTAGTGTAGCTTAGAATCCCATGCTTCCTTATCATCCAAAGTCCTCTTAATGACTTTCAAACATCTCTTACTCATAGATACAACTTTTCTATTTTCTTGTAGATGATATGGGGATGATGTTGGTCTTATAATACCATATGTGTCACAAAACTTGACAAATTATTCTGATCTGAAACACATGGCATTATCAATCACAATTTTTTGAGGACACTCAAACCTTGCTATGATGTTGTTCGATAGAAATTTATTCACCACTTTAGTAGTAGCATTCCTAGTAGGAATAGCCTCTACCCATTTTGTAAAGTATTCTAGTGCAACCAATATCTATGAGTAACCACTACTAGATTTGGTTGAAATCTCACCTATGAGATCTATGCCTCATTGCTGAAAAGGTGTCTATACTTCCACTAGTTTTAAAGGAGTTTTCCTTGAGAATTTTAGTTTTCCTACAAGTTTTTGGAAAGAGTCACACTTTTTGACCAAAATTTGTGCATCTTTGAATAAGCTAGGCCACCAAAAACCTACTCTCATTATCTTGTGTGTAGTAGCCTTTTTTATATAATAACTACCACATACCCCTAAATGCATGTCATTTAATACCTTTTCAAATTATTTTTGATCAATACATATCAAGAGTATCCCTTCAAAATTCATCCACCATAGACTTCCATTAATGATAACATATCTAATGGCATGTAGTTTTATAGTTCTCCTTTCATTGTTCAGTAGGAGGCATGGGGCTTCCATGTGCTACAAGTAATATATCACATTCATATACTGTCATATCCCCATTTTAAGATAGGATTTTAATAAATATTAGATAATACAATGTTATTAAATAAATAATAAAGCTATACTAAAACTAATACTAAAATATAAAACAAGAAAATATTGTAGAAAGTATGTTAACTTTCTAAATAGAATTTAATAATAAATAAAATAAACACAAATAAGTAAGTAAATAAATAATATAACATAGAATAATATAAATTAACTAAATCTAATAAAAAGTCAAGAGATGTTTAACAAATAGACATGACTCCTTAAAATTAAGACATAAAAGGGAGAAGAGTTTATTTTAGAGAGGAGAAGAAAAAGGAAGAGAAGAAAAGAGGAGTTCAAAGAGGAAAAATGGAAGAGGAAAGCAGTATGTGGAAAATAAGGAAGTGACTTTCTAAAGAGGTATCAATGGTATTGAAAACATATGGATCTTTTAAAGGGTCATATTATGAATAGTTGTGACTCTTCAAAAATATTTTGATTATAAAGTATTTGGACCTTTTTAAAGCATTTTAGTTATACAGTGTCATGATTTTTTCAAAGGATTATAATGATGAAGTGTTGTGACTTTTCAAAGGATTTTTATTATGAAAGGTTGTGACTCTTGGAAAAGGAGAAAAAAAAAAAGTATATTTTGTCCTTTACTTATAATTAGAAAATAAAGAATTTTGGAAAGAAAATATAGAGTTGAGATATTCTAGAAGGAATAATTCATTAAAGGGCCAATTAGGGATAGAGCCACATAGACCAAGGAAAGAAGAAGGTAAGAAAGATATGTTTATGGATTATATTTATTTATTTATATTTATGAATTTATTTATATTAATGAATTATACTTGTGGATAATATTGTGTTAACCTATGAGGTTAATACCATACTTGTAGCATGCAGCATGTGAGTTATTTAAGATCTCCATAGTTTGTCATGGCAAATAATCAACCTACTAGAATATTTTGAAGTTGCCAACATATGCATATGTGAGTAGCCTTGGATAAAGGATGCCCATCCAAGAAGAATCTTAAGGGGTGCACTCCCAAGAAAATGACAAGGTAGCTATGAGCTAGGAAGCCTGAGTTGGAGATGTCCTTAAGATTGGGGTTAAATTGGAGGGTAGAGTAATATAGTTAGTTTTGTTTTAGATTATGGTAAAAGAAGGTTTTGAAGGGACCCCGAAACTATTTAACAACTAGAGAAAAGATAAAGAATTAAAACCACCAGGAAAGAAGTCCTGAAACCAACAACAAATTTAGGTTTTACAGGGACTTGAAACCACAAACAAGAACCCAGGTTTTATAGGGACCTAGAACCACTAAAATAGTTTAGACCAAAAACTAGTAAACAGAACCAAAAACTAGAACCAAGTATGACAAACAGAAAATAGGACCAGAATAGGATAAAACATTAGAACAAAAACCCAAGCCAACTATTGTAGCTCTATAATCATCTTGATAGCCTCTTTACCAATCATAGAAATATCCTAGATGGAATCAACAACCGAAGCAGTAACATCTTTTAGGGGTTTCTTCCTCGATCTCTACCTAGTTCTTTTACTTGGATCCTCAGGAGATATAATTTCTTCATTGACTCTTTTGCCAAGGCTTGTAGCAGCAACATAGATACTAGAAGTCACCTATTCGATCCTTGTTCCACTTTCCTTGATAAGCATTCTCAAATTTTGCTCATAGTTTTTGAGTTTGTTAGGGATATCTCCCATTTTCTCTTCCAAATGGCTGATTTTGGCATGATTGGTATCCTGGATGTGTTGCAGAGTTTCCACTTTCTTCTTCAGCCCCACCAATTCCTTATAAATCCATGAATCAACACAAAAAATGGAGTCATCTTTGAGCTTGGCAGAATGTAAGAAGGAGAGCTTGGTTTCCCTCTATGGAGAATCAATGGTACCATCTGCAAACTCATGAGGAGGGGAGCCAACCATATCTACATGTTCCTCCCTATCCATCTATTCCTCCTCCCTAGTCTCAACAGGATTCTCATTCTAAACAAGGTCCTCCTTGTCATGACCTCTAGTCTCTATAGTAGGTAAGGTAGGTGTAACCATGTGATCCTCCTCTCTCACCTCAATAAGATTCACAATAAGAATACCTTTTTCTTTAACCCCTCCACCAAAAATAGTTTGAATGTCCTCCTTCTCAAGGTTTCTCTGTTCTAAATTTCCTCCACTTATGTCTTTCTCACTCCCTTTCTCAATTTTTCCTTTGGTCTCCGGATATCCTTCCAAATTTGCGCTAAAATCCCCAACATCCATACCATCCTCTTCCTCATAGATATCATTCTTTGAGCTAACAATATTCTTAGACTCAGAAACCTCTTCCACAACTTGTTTCTGAGTATTAGAGGGTTTACATTTGGGGTCCTTTTCTTTTCCTTTTACATCGCTCTCCTTCTTAATTTTTTTTGAGTGAGAACCCTTATGTTTTTCAGAAGGGGTAGAGGATATAGATTTATTTTTGCAACAACCTTCTATGAGAAGAATCAAAACTTCATGCAAAATAGGATGAGACTCCTTCTTCCTATGAGCATGCAAACTTTGAAGCAAAGAAAACCACAAATAGAAAGGGAAAGAAAGTCTATCCTTCTGCCTGAAATGATTGAGAAAAACAAAATGAAATTTATGAACCCTTTTATTTCTACCATCAAGGATGAAATAATCACAAATGCAACATAACACATCCTACCAAATTTCTTTTATTTGCTCCACATCAAAGAAATCTCCGTTCTTCTCTAGTTGTTTCTCCTCAGCATCTAACTTTGGAAAATTTTTGTATGCAGCATTGGAGATACTGGTCTGTTTGGTGAACTGAATGCTAGCCATGGGGAGCCCTATGATCTTAGCAATAAAGTCCTCCATTAAATTCATAGTGACTCCATGAAGAAGGACCCTCTTAATAGACTAGTTATTAAAAAAGGCAATCGTGAAATGGGGTTTAAAACCATGCAATTTCTCTAGGTAACTGGTCACCTTCCCTTTCTATAAGATGTTCCAAACTTCCTTTTGAGCCTTCCATTCATCACACTTTTTAGGTTCTTGCTTCCATGGTTCACCCCCCATATTCAGAAAATAGATAGAGCCAAGTTAAAATAAAACCAAATTTTTGTCACTTGAAAAGGAGCTCGCTTTTTCAATGATACGTGCAAAGGCCACATTACATTCATATGAGTGTACTTCCTTGGGGAGGGTGGTCTGATAGTCATAAGGTCACTCCATAAAATCATTAAATTTCTAATCCAAGAAAATTTTTCCCACTTTGGAATGAATGGCATCATAATTAATGATAGCTTTTAAATCAATGTGCTTGTTTAACTCATCAATCCACCTCACCTTATATCCTAATTGTACTGCATGATTGGGTATCTAGTTAGCAGCCCCATTGGCCTCTTGATAAGTATGGGAAATGAAAACTTCTTCAAATTTATGTATTAGGGATTTGATCTCCATCACCATTGCTTCTATCGTCCATGAAATTGAATTTTTATTATTCAAAATGTTAACGATATTCAAAGAGTCACCTTCCAACCATAGATTAGGGTATCCTAGATCAATTGCAATCTTTATAGTGTACAGGGTAGTAGTAGCTTTAGTAATATGACTATTAGAGTGACCTATAGGAATTGCAATCACATCTATTACATTTCCCACATGATCTCTCAAAACTCCTCCACATCCCGCTCTTCTTGAATTGCCCTTAGTAGCTCCATCAAAGTTCCCTTTAATCCAACTGTTAGGAGGAGTATTCCATCTTATGGTCAGTCTTGGATTATTAGTTTTTAAATTAGGATCTTCAGATAAAAAAGGAGTATCAAATTGAAATGTTGGAACAATTTTCCCCTGAGCAATAAAATTCTCCTTGAAGGCTTTAATGATATTTTGTCCAAGCACCCATCTTGGTAATTCTTTATTTTTGCATATTCTATTATTTCTCTCTTTCCAAATTCCCCACCAGAGATGAGGAAGAGTTAATTTCTAGAGAAATTGAACATTAGGGTCCTTCGAAGGATAATTCCAACTTTTAAAAGAAAGTTCAACATTGTTTTGGTGAACCCAGGTCAAGCTCCAGTAGTTAAGAATCTCAGCCCAGACTTGTTGAGTATAAGCACAATTCATAAACAAATGATCTCTATCTTCAAAACCATTTTTACATAAAGAACACCTATTAACCACATTAATGCCTCTTTTTTGTAGATTTTCCAATGTCAAAATTTTATTTTGAAGCATTAACCAATAGAAGATATTAATTTTGAGTATGAGACCCTTAATCCAAGCACCACAAAGGATGATTGCCCTTTTCCCTAGAAGAAAAGTTAGTAGAAACTGTAGAAGTTGTAAATAGGCCACTTGGATCAGCATTCCATATTATCTTATCTTCAAGAGACAGATAAAGAGAGACAACATTTAGAGACAGTTGAATGTTATTGAAACCTTGATCAATATCGGATAAATTCACCCAGGAATTATGCTGCCAATAGTGAGACACTAAAATGCCATATCTCTATTTGCATATATCAACTTGAGCCTTATCCTAAAAATCTTCAATCAAAGGATGATCCTTTAACCAAACATCTTCCCAAAATCTCACCTTGTGCCCATTTCCAATTTTCCAGGAGTACCCTTTTACAAGAGTCTTCTTTGTCCCCTAAATAACTCCCCATATGATAGAAGGATGAATAACATTAGGAGAGGAGAAGAAATTAGCTAGAGAATTAACATTGAAAAGGTACGTATGTTTCCAAATGGTACTCCATTCCTTGTTATCATGATAAGTTTTCCATCCTTGTTTAGCCAAGAGAGCTTTATTCATACTTCTAATTTTCCTAATTCCCAATCCTCCTTCACTGAAGGGCTTACAAACTTGATCCCAAGAAATTAAATGCATTCCTTTTTTTTCCTCAGTGCTAGAACTTAAAAAATTTCTTTGAATTTTTTTAATAGCCTCTGCTAATTTTAAAGAAATTATGAAAAGGCTCAAGGCATAAGTAGGTATGCTTTGGAGAAAATATTTGAGAAGAATTAATTTACCTGCCTAACTTAGAAGATTACCTTTCCAACCTACCAACTTCTTGTTAAATTTATTAATGAGATCAACCCAAAAGGAATTAGGGACTTTCAAGCCTAGAGGAAGACCCAAATAGGTTGAAGGGAGAGACCCTATTGAACAACCAAGGATCTTAGCAATTTTATTTTGTCTAGGAATAGGGGTATTGAAAAAGAAAACAACACTTTTATTCCAATTAATCAATTGACCTGAGGCTGAAGAATATAAATTAATAGCTTGCTTAAGACTTCTGGATTCCTTAACTTCAAATTTACCCATAAAAATAGTATCATCAACAAATTGACCATGCAAACAAATAAGAGGGTGGGAAGAGGGTTGCAAACCATTAATGACTCCTCTTTGGACCAAATCCCCAATATATCTCCCCAAACAGTCAGCCATAATAACAAAAAGAATGGGGGATAAAGGATCTCCTTGTCTCAAACCCTGAGAGGGATTAGAAAAATGAGAAGAGCTACCATTAACCAAAACCACAATAAAGGAAGTTGAAATCAGCTAAAGAATGACACTAACAACCTTTTGGTCAAAGCCAAAAGCATATAAAAATTTTGAGAGGAAAGCCCAATCAACTCTGTCATAGGCCTTGGCTATGTCAACTTTCATAATAAGCCCTGATTATTAAAACATGACAAGGAATGGATATTCTCATGATCAAAGATAACATAATAAAGAATTTATCTACCTGCGATGAAGCCATTTTGCTGATCAGAAATGATCGAAGGAGTCACTAGGAGCAATCTGGAAGTGAGCACTTTAGAGATAATTTTATAGAAAGACTTACAGAGGTTGATCAGTCTCAACTAATCAGGAGAGTCAACTCCATTTTTCTTAGAAATCAGGCAAAGGAAGGTAAAATTTATTTCCTTTAGCATCTATTTTGCTCCATAGAATTCCTTCACAGCATCACAAACATCTTTTCCAACAAGTTTCCAAAGTTTCTAGAAGAAAAACATAGGAAAACCATTTGGACCAGGTGCTTTGTCTCCTCCAAGACAGCAAACAGTTTTAAAGATTTTTTTGTCCTTTGGAATTGAGCTTAACAATTTATTTTGTTCCTTCATAATCAATGGAGTAATCACTCTTAGGAAATCAGTCTGATTATCCAAATTAATATTAGGGTCAACAGTCATTAGAGAAGAGAAGAAACTCACCATTTCAATCATAATGTTCTTATCCTCAATAATTTTTAAGTCTTCCTTTTTAAGATGTGAAATGTGAGTTTTGACTCTGTGTTTAAGTTAGTTTTGTTATTATTGTGATTCTAACCATTATTTTGCAAGAATTACTTGTCTCAAATTAACCCTAATAGTGGGGACATTACATATACCAATTACAATAATCTATATAACATGTGTTTGATTTAAGGTCTTCACATATAAGATTTATTTGGTTAGCATCTAAATTTGACTAAGCCATCAATTTTGCTAACCCTTGGCATATCACTAACTTAGTGGTCTAGATGTCAATATTAAATTCCTAAATCTTTTTAATCCATCTTCACCTCCTACCAAATAGCTTCTATTGAGAGAAAATATCCTTGACTACTACACTGGGTACAAATGCAATAACAATAGCACCAACTAAATATCATTTGAAATCTTTTATAGCTTTGACCAAAACATAAATCCACTTTTCATTAATTTCATATTTGAGTTCTATAGGCTGAAGGGATTTTCTAAAAAATGCAATTGGTTGCTCATAAACATCTTTATTTTTCTAAAGTAAAACTATTGGTACACTATGGAAAGATGCAAAATAAAAAATATGCATGGGCTTTTCATAATTTGGTGTCCTGAGGATTGGTGCATTTTTAATAGCAATTTTAATTTCCTAAAAAGCTATATTACATTCCCAACTAATGGTTGCTCCTTTCTTGAGCATCTTGGAGATTTGTCTACTAATCTCAGCAAAATTAGTTACAAATCTCCTTAAAAAATTTACTTGTCCAAAGAAAGACTAAATTCGTTTGACATTCTTGGGATTAGAAACTCTATCAATTGTTGTTGCTCTTTTAGGTTTAGTCTTAACTCCTTCTCTAGATACTATGTGACCAAGAAATTTCCATTCTATCACTCTAAAAGTAAATTTCTTTGAGTTTAAAGAAACCTCATACTCTAAGGCTTTGATAAAAATCTTTTCCAAATTCCTACAATGGTCCTCGGCCTTTTTTGACTATGTTGTGAGATCATCTTGATATACAACCATAGATTTATTAATGTGTTCCTTAGATACTACATCCATGGCTCTTTGAAATGTTCCTCCTACATTAATTGGGCCAAAAGACATCCTAACAAACACATAAGTCCCCCAAGGAGTTGTAAAAGTTGTTTTGAATTGTTCTTTTTCATCAACAAGGACCTGGTTACATCTTGAGAAACCTTTCATCATTGAAATCAACTCTAAACTAGTGACTTATTGTACCATGGCCTCCATATTAATCAATCCATAATTGTCTTTCAAAGATGTAATATTTATGTTCCTAAAGTCAACATATAGCCTTATATCACCATTCTTTTGTTTGACTAGTACTAAGTTTGACACCCATGAAGAATGTCTGATAGGTTTGATGTTCCCTCCATCCCTAAGCTTCATAAGTTCTTCCTACATTTTAGGGGTTAGAGTAGGATCTATAGTTCTCTATTTTTGTCTAAATGGCTTGGAATTTTCTTTGAGGGGTATTACATGCTGAAACAAATCCTCCCTATAAGCCTTAGGTTCATCATATGACCATGCAAAAACATGCCTGAATTTTCTCATCAAATCAATCAAAGACTTCCTAATTGCAAGGGATAAAGTCTTACCAATATATACCTTTTTAGGAGATTCAATAGTGCCAAGATTGATCTAATCAAGTTCCTATGACTTTTGATTGCATCCTATCTTGGTTATCAAAAACACTTTATAAAACCACTAGTTCTTTAGGTATCTTATTTATTTTTAATTGTAGGATTTACTAGCCAAAAATAGTTTCCTTTATGTATGTTGTTTCAACCAAATCACTACAGTACAAATATTGGTCATGATAATTATCCTCATTTAGAAGGAAATTCAAGATGTCTTTGTCATCTTCAAATACTTGCCAACTTTCTACAATGTCAGGAATTGATGACCTATTTCCTATTTCAATCTTAGACACACCAGCAAATGATATGTCATCTAGTTTGATTGATACATTAACCAATAGGTCAGCCATCTTGTTGTTACTTTTGTCCATCAAAGAAATTCCAAAGGCATCAAATATTTCTATTTGGTCCCAAACAGAATTCTTATATTGTTTTAGCCTTTTATTCTTGGAGGCATATATCTCCTTAATCTGAGACACAATTAACTCTGAGTCACGAATAACATGCAATTTATTAATTCCATGACTTGATGCCACTTTTAATCCAAATAAAAGTGCTTCATATTCTCCATTGTTATCAGTACATGTAAAATTTAAGGTAAATGAATGCCTAAAAGTTTTCTTAACTAGAGATATAAAGACTACTCTAGTTCTTGGTCCTTCTCAGAATTTGCTCCATCAAAATACATAGTCCATAGGTTTTGAGAGTCAAAACAACTTGTTACCTCTTGTGCAATCAATGGGGGTGATTTTTCAATTTCTTGAATGATAAGTTCAGCTCTAAAATCATTAGCCTTAGTATCCAGAAAACATATAGCATATTTATCAACAATATCTTCAAACATATGAGTGACCCTTGGTTCTCTATGAATTTTGATAGCTTTTTCTTCTATGTGAAAAGTAGCATAAGAAAATTCGCACTATAGGCTATCTACCATTGAAGCACTCTATTTTCTAGAGAGTAAAATTATATAATGTAGAGGAATATCAACTACTAAGATAGTCATAGTCAACTCAACAATAGGATAGGTAGCTAGTCTAAAAGGTAAGTCATTGATTGTACCTATGATAGGCACTTCCCTTACATCTATTGCTCTACACCTACCATGTTTAGCATCTACTTCCAAGCTGAGGGCTTCCATAACTTTGAAAGGCATAATAGTGTTTGATGCTTTTGAGTCAATCATGCAATTTTAAAAAAAAAATCCATTTATGACTAGACTAAGAAAGAAAGGATCAATTTCTTCTATTTAAGCTACAAATGAATTGTCCAAATACATTTGGGGTATTTGGGACTTGACTCCTTTATCTTCACTATCCTTTATTATGAGTGTTATTTATTGCATGACTATCAGTTCTTGTTCAACAACATTACTATTACCTATCCCACCTAACCAAGGCAAAGACTTATTTTTTTATTCCTCTATCCTAAACATCTCAAATAAGGAAACTTTGATAGTGATTTGTGACAATATTACAATCATGTCAATAGGATCATAGATATTAAGTTTAACAAAATTACCTATAGTTGTTGGTGCTTGAATAGAAAACTCTACCACTTGTTCGTTAATATTAGAATTAGTTTTCTTTTCTAGTGTATTTACCTTGATTGTTTCAACTTCTTGAAACTATATTTTCTTTTTGGGTTCCCACTTTTTGTTCTTACTATCCTTGGTCTTAGTTGTCACTAGATTGTCCTTTTTATTTTCATCATTCATTTTATGAGTAATGTCTTTCATGAAAATACCAGATGGCTTACCAACATCATGTTAGAATATTGGTTGGAAGCATGAATGATGATGACATTCCTATGGGGGAGTACTATAGATATGTTACTATGATGATATGTTACATTCATGACTAATTTTGTCATTGATGTCAACATAGCAATTTTCTATGGTATCTAATAGAAGAACAATGAAAAGCTCATTTTGGTATGAATGGCTAGTTAAGTATTCTAACTACTTGAGGTTATGGGAGATATTTTTAGTATCTGGTATATGTTGCTAATGTTAGAAGAAGAAAGGATAAGTCTAGAAGAATTGATATAACTTTTCGTGGTGTGTGTTCTAAGATAGAGTTTACATAGGTATGTTCTGGAAAACTTGTTATATTTCTTAGAAAATTTAATATTATGAGGATTGAGGTTGAGGAAATAAAGAAGCCATATTGAGGATAATGTGGCTAAGCTTGCTTGTCATAATATTGTGTGTACAAAAAAGTTATTAAAGTTGCAAGGTGGAAGGTTAATGTCATCGCTAAGTGTAATGTTTTTTTAATGTGGTCCTATAATAATTAATTGAGAAGGTATAACAACTTACTTAGGGAATTTTTTTATGGACTCAATATAAAGGAAGGACATTTTTTTTTATCATAAGTGTGGATTTGAATTATTTGAAAAGCAACAGTAAGATCAAAATGCAAAGTTGAGCAAAGTAGTGTGGAAGTAAAGGAAACTTCATTGTCAAGGTTTTGTTGAGTAATCCAAGGTTTAGTATTTGGATCTGAGGTTCATGACCTAGTCTACAAGGTCTAATAGTGATTGGTTTAGTTGAAAGAATAGATGAAAGAGGAAGATAATAGTAAATTATTTGTTTGATTAGTGAGCTCTTCTTGTAGTTGAAATTTCATGTTTGGGTAGTGGGCTCATCTTTCATGCATTGTGCTACAACTCCTAACAAGGTTGGCACAACTCCTAACAGGGATTCAAAGTGTCTGAACAAGGACTCTATGTACTAAATGTTGTAATAGATTCCTAATAGGGTCCATCCTCTAACAAGAAATATTTATATTAGTGCATCATCTTGTGGGCATCATTCCCACCAAGGTTTTACCTCTGATCAAGGGTTTCCCTAGTCAACATATTTGGTGTAATTGTCTATGTGCATTTTCTTATGGTTTTTGTTTACTTTGGTTGAGTGGTTAAGTTTTTTTTAAAAAGATAATGTTTTAATTTCTAGATAACTGATTCACCCCCACCCCCTTTAGTTATCTTGGTGGACTATTGCTTCTAACAATTAGTATTAGAGCATCATGTCCTTGAAGATAAAGTTTAACAACTTTGAGAGATCAATGGTGAACATATTTAGGAAAGATAGTCTAAATTTTGATGAAACAAATTATGACAGTTGGAAGGAAAGGATGAAGACACATTTGTTTTGTATGGGTCCAGGATATTGGATCTTGACAAAATTAGAGAAGACAATCATTGCTAAAACAAATTTGGAAGTTTTCACTGAGGCAAAAAGAGATCTTTTCATGTGTAACATGAGAACTAGAGAAGCACTATTGGCTACACTTCTTCAAATTGAGTACAATTAGGTAAAATCACTTGCTGCTTCACATTTGATTTGGAAAGCTTTGGAAAATAGTTTTGAAGATGATGCACATTCTAAGAAGTTAAGGCTACAAAGTTGGATTTGTATGTTTCAAGATGCTAAAATGATGGAAGATGAATCTATAAGAACATATATAGGTAGGATATCAAAAATTACTGCAGGTATTAAAGGTCAAGAAGGAACCAAAGAAGATGATGAGGTTATTTGGAAGATATTGAAGACTCTAACACTACCATTTAAGTTAGTAGCTCAAATGATACAGTTGTTGATATCTTGTACCAAAAATTTCACAAAGGATACATTGCTTGGAAGACTAGAAGTAGTTGAGAGTGAACTTAGATAGTCTAGAGGATTGACCAAAATAGAGATAGCTTTTAGTGCCTTAAATATTTCACCTAATTTATCAAGGAGCACAAGTGCTAGAGGAGATTTTTCTAGTAGCAGCAGATGTTGAAGGATATAAGGATAGAAATCAGTGAACCTATTGTCATACATTGTGACAACACAAGCATAGTAACTATGTTTAAAAATCTAGTGTTACATTCAAGGACTAAGCACATTTCTATTAAATATCACATATTGAGAGAAAAAGTTGCAAACAAGGAAATTAGATTGGAGTATGTGAGCACTAAATAGTAGATTGTAGATATATTCACTAAGCCTCTTCCCAAAGAGGCTTTTGAGTATTTGCAAGGTATGCTTGGTGTTATGCCTTTTCCTACATGAAAATAGAAAATGCAAGAGTGCATTAGTCCAAGGTAATAGAGCACCATTGTTTGTCTGGACTAAATGTTGATGATTCTTGAATGAGGGAGTATCTTTGATAGATAGAGTCATCTAGAACTCTTGTTGATATTGTTTTGAATAGTGTCTTTTGACACTCAATCTAGTAAGTATCAATTGTTGCAGAGATGTTGGTTGATGAAACGTATGACATTAATGTCAATAGGGAAGAATATCTCATGAAAAACATTATGCAGAATAACATTTGGAAGAGAGCACATTGAGGTATATCAATGGGGGAGAATGATTGATGAAGAGGATTTAAAAAGATGAATAGTCTTTTGTTGATATTCTTAGAATTGGATGTTTTTCATCTATGTTGCCATCAATGCCAAAGGGGGAGATTGTTAGAATATTGGTTGGAAGCATGAATGCTGATGATATTCCTATGGGGTGGTATTGTAGATATATTACTATGATGATATGTTACATTCATCAATGAGTTTTTCATTGATGTCAACATAGAAATTTTATGTGGTAACTAATAGAAGAACAACAAAAAGATCAAGTTGGTATGGATGACTAGTTAAGTATTCTAACTACCTAAGGTTATGGAAGATACTTTTGAGTATTTGGTATATGTAGTTAACATTGGAAGAAGAAAGGATAAGTCTAGAAGAATTTATGTAAGTTTTGGTGATGTTTTTTCTAAGATAGAGTTTATAGAGGCATGTTCTGGTAAACTTGTTATATCTCTTAGCAGATTTGATATTATGAGGATCGTGCTGAGGACATGAAGAAGACATGTTGAGGATGGCATGGCTAAGCTTGCTTGTCAAAATATTGCATGTACATAAATTTATTCAAGTTGCAAGGTAGAAGATTAATATTATCATTAAGTGTAACGTGTTCCTAATGTGGTCCTATAATAATTAATTAAGAAGGTCTAATAGCTTACTAAGGGAAATATTTTATGGACTTGGTATAAAGGAAGGACATTTTATTTTATAATAAGTGTGGATTTGAATTATTTGAGAAGCAACAATAAGACCAAAATGTGAAGTTGAGCATAGCAGTATGGAAGTGAAGGAAACTTCATTATTAAGATTTTGCTGAATGATTCAAGGTTTGGTATTTGGATCCAAGGTTTGTGACCTAGTCTAAAAGGTCTGAAAATGATTGGTTTAGTTGAAAGAATAGAGGAACGATGAAGATAAGAGTAAATTACTTGTTTGAGTGGTGAGCTCTTCTTGTAGTTGAAATTGCATGTTTGGGTAGTGAACTCATCTTGCATACATTGTACTACAACTCCTAACAGGGATTCAAAGTCTCCTAATTAGAGGGACTCTATGTACTAAATGTTGTAATAGACTCCTAACAAACTCCATCCTCTAACAAGAAATATTTATATTAGTACATCATCTTGTGGGAATCATTCCCACCAGGGTTTTCCCTCTGATCAAGTGTTTCCCTAGTCAACATATCTAGTGTAATTGTCTATGTGCATTTTATTATGATTGTTGTTTACTTTGGTTGAATGGTTAAGTTTGTTTAAAGAAGATAAATGTTTTAATTGTTGGATAATTGATTCAACACACCCCCCCCCCCCCCCCCCCCTTCTTAGTTATCTTGGTGGACTATTGTTTCTAACACATCATTGTTAATAGTTTTGTTTCTTAGATTGTAATTACTATGCACTTGGGCTATCATTTCTACAGTAATCTTGGCAATCTCTTCATTTGATGGTTTCCTCAAATTCATGTGATCCACACCTGACAATGTATTGTATATCCTATCTTCATCTTGATCTTCATTCACCAAAAACACTCAATGATGGTGCAACTAATATACATTTCTCTAATTTACAACATAATTTTTAAAATATTCTAAGTTATATTCCTCACCATCATCACAAAAATTTATCATATCACATCCTACATCCTTATGACTCTTTTCTTTCTCTCCTTCTTCATTTTGTGCATGCTAATTTACAGAAAAGGACTAAGCAACTGCACAATAGTCAGTAGAATGAGGGGACTAGCACACAATACACTAAGGCACATCATTTGACATGTTCACATAATTTATTTATAGTGGATCTAGTGTACCTTTATTTTTAGTGCCTTGAACAAGATTATGTATAGGTTTACCATCTTTCCATTGTGTAGTATAAAGATAGTTCCACATCCTACACTTCCTATTGTAGTTGGTGTTAAACTAAGGTTTATCACCAGTGCTTTTCATATTGGCATGATTTGCTAATGGATTCAAGTTATTCTTTAGCAAGTTTAAAACTTGGCCCATTGTGTCATCCTTAGGTTTCTTAGTTGTAGCAAATTTGTGACCTTCTTTCTGATTACCCATTGGATTAAACAATTTTGGGTCATCCCTTCTTCCCAACTTACCAGAGGCTTTTCTATTATTCTCAATATTTATAGCCATCTTATAAGCATCCCTCAATCTCCTAGAATCTTTATCTCTAGGAGTATAAGCCATCTTACTATCAAATGCATTGAAGTAAGTTATGAGACACACATCTTCCTCTAGCCTCATTACTTGGAATAATTTTTACATTCCCTTTTGAAACCTCACATTGAAATCAAAGGTTGAGTCATTTGGGCTATTTTTTTATATTATTGAAATCATTCAGCATAAAAAAAACTTTGGTATTATTACCATGCTTCTCCTTAAAAAGCTTCTCCAAATCATTCCATGAGCTAATACTATCATCAAGTAGTCTCTTAAACCAATCTCTAACATCCTCTAACAATTATTGAACAAATAACTTCATTACTACATCCTCATGTTCTACTTCATAATGATTGAGCATGTCAATGAGCTTCCTAAAGTGCTCTTCACCAATTATGGTATTATTGCATGAGAATTTTATGATCGTATCTCTTAGATCATTTGAAATAGGATGGGGGAAACTAGGAACACCTAAATGATATTTTCTTGTATTTTTCCATAGAAATGGGTCTTCTCTAAAAACTAGTAACTTTTTATGTGCTTGGTCTAGCCCCTTGAGTTTGTATAGAGATCTGAGGCTATTGGACTTGCTGAGTTACAAGTATCTAACTACTTATAGTAGAAGATGTGGTAGGCTGACTAAGATATGTTTTGGCTAGCCATTGCTAGTCCACAAGTAGGAACAGAGGGTATGGCTTGTGAGGATAAATTTGGCCAAGATGTTAAGGAAGAATTAGATTTGATAAACTATATTTTCCTTCTAGTCTCAACTATATGGGCCTCATTCTCAACCTTTTCAAGCTCTTTGGTTAAGTCTTCACTTTCCTTTTTTGCTTTATCTAAATCTAGATCTAGTCTTCACTCATCAAAGACATATGAATGTAAATTAGAAGATATTTCTTCTAATTTATTATTTTGCTCCTATAATGCAACCATTCTCCTAAGTAGGATATCTCTCTCAATGAGATTATTCATAGTAACTTGTTCTTTCTATTTCTCCAAACATATGTGTTTGGCTTCTTCAATTGCAACCTTTTTCTTAAGAACTTTGATTTTTGAAAATAATTCTTCTAGATCTATAGAAGTGGCTTTTGAATCTACTAGGTCATCCAAATCTATGAGATTCCTTTCCACATATGGAAGTTGTCTAGGATTGAATCCAGTATCTAGAATACATTTATATCCCCACCTATGGTGTAATGCCCTACCAAGGGATCCAAAGAATTTCACTAAGTTTGCCAAACAATTTTTTTTTAAACATGAAAGTAAAACCATTCATAACATTCGCAGAAACAATAGGAACAATTCAAATGAAAGTAAACATAACATACATAACCGTTACATTCTTTAAAGATCTCTTAAAGTTGTATCACATCTAAGTTAACTATTCATCTAACATCACATCCTTAGCAATATTACAACCAACATTCATAAATTACATTTTCAATTGCTCAATCATCCACTGTACATGCCACAAGGTATGAAAGGCTTAAAAGAATAAACATCCGTGTAAATAAATTACATCATCATCCAATATTAATCCATGAGGCAATAACATAAATGAAACCACAAATCATACATCATCACATAAGATATAAACATCCATCATAAAAGACAACCATATATTACAAACATAAATAACTAAGTGCACAGTCCCTCCCAACCGTAAATAGCATCATTAGACCATCGTGGATCCTAGCCATCCCTCCATGCATAACATTCCAAATCACCGAAGAGATCATTAGTATTAACATAGTAGGAATCTCACACCTAAATCATACTACATCAAATACATAAAGTAATCTAACATGCAAGTATAAGCATAAGATAACATCATCTAACATATGCTAATCATCAATGAAAGGATACATACCAATAAATAAATCCATCATAGGGTATATTATCTATCATAATGATCCAAGAATAGAATGAAGATAAATACCAACCAAGAATACTCCAGCCACGATGTCTCGAATGGATCTCAAATGATAAGAGTGGAAATACACTACCACCTGACCGCATGGATCCTAAGTGGTCCACTCCCACCATGTTGAGGAGATAATCTCAAGTCCCAGATAGGCTATCACATAACAAAAGTACCCTCTAAGTCTAGGAATCCTAAAAGTATACTAACTCAAAGGTTTCATCACAAAACTGACATCTAATTTCCAAAGGCACACAATGACATGTAGGAAACCTACTATGCAAGTGGGAAAGTGTCATCGCATTTATCATGTACAAGTTACCCTAGTAGTTAGCTAAACTCCACGGGTCCATATTGATCTCATGCAGCCACTAGTATCCTCTCATACTAATGAGGCATACTATGGAATGCAAGGTCGCAACCATGCATTCTCTCTACTCCTATCCTAGTTTGTACAAGCACTCAAGGCATGGGCGAGAACCAAAAAAATTATCTTTTTAGGTTCATTTAATCCCCATTTAGTGTGTAAATGTTATCACTTATTAACCAAACTTACAATGAGTTACCCTGGTAGCCACTTAGGGCCCCGACCCCCATTGCAAGCCACTTTTCGACACTACAAGTAGATTACCTACCCTAAGCTCATGGAATCATAAAATCACCCTAGTCCTATAAAAGCGACTGGAAAAAAATCCAAAAGATAATCCATAAAAAGAATCATCAAATATCCATGATAAAAGCATCAAATATCCACAATAAGAATCATCAAATCTCCATGAGCATCTGAAAAGCATCCATAAAAAATCATGACCACAACAGTTCTCTATTGGCAACTGAAGGTGTCACTGATAATCATAAGTATCCATTGGTTCTCAATAACCAAAATATATCTCAAAATAAATCACCATATCCATTGGTTCTTCAACAAGCAACCAAGAATATCTCAAAATCATACTGATCAAAGACTCCAAAATGGTTGAGTCAAAACATGTCACAACATGACATCATCAAGAAATAAATTCACCTTTTAGTCCCATCATGGTGACTAGAAAGTAATCCAAGGATAACTGATCAATGACTCAAAAATGATTAGCTCAAGTGTCTCATACACATACATCTCAGCTTCACACATGAAGACTGAAAAGCAATAACAATCAGTAAATACAAATATTTTATAGAGCATACGATCACATTACCATGGTTGGGTTTATAAAGAGCGAGACCAAATAAGATCAACATACCATCACATCTCATAACCCCCGAGCCTTTGGTAACAACCTAAGACTGGTCAACACTAGTCAACCCAAAAACTCAAAACAAGAAGCATATAGAATACACAATGCAAACACATGTTTTGGTTTACTAATATCACATGAATGAGTTAAGTGTAGAGGTTTCTAGTTTTTGTTTCAAGTATACTTCAAGTGTATAAGATTTACCATTTGACCTACACATCAACCCATTTGTTCCCCCGATAGCATTATCTTTCTATTATTTTAAAATAATATTCTAAGAATAGCTTAAGGGTAAATATTAAATCATTTGAAACTTAATAAAATCATTCACTTTATTTTGCTAAGATCAATGTTACAAATTGAATGAATCTTCAACTTTTAACATAAATCAAGGATCATTATTCGTCTAAATTATAAGAGAGCCAATTACTAGTCTTCGAATAAGAAGATTATAACTTTATTAAAATGATCAATTTAATCAATCAATTAACATAGGTACACCATCCATGACCTATTAACATTATAATAGTTCTCAATTAAATATTACTAAGTCTCACTATTAAAATATCTAAGGTCATTATTCAAGTCATGAGAGTACGACTTGTCAACTTCGATATACATACTTCACAACTTTGCTAGAGGAATCGATATTAGCATATCAAATAAAATTTTATTACATAGCTTAATTATTAATCAAATCTAATTAACTCTAATTAATTTAATTAATAATTACATATCCATGGCAACGTTCCAATTAATATCAGTTGACTAATAACTAACTATAATTTTGTAAGTTAAAAGTCAACTATAATCTAGTACACAAATATTTATATTCATAGTTCAATAATAATAACTTGTTAATATTTAATAACAAGCTATATTGGGAATCTTATTAATAAATCTATAATGACCACATTCGTCATTCTTTCAATGAATACTAATATTTCCTTGATAAAACAATTAAAACTCTATTATCAATTAAATCTAATTAATTCTAAGATTAAATTAACTAGTAGCTATGTCAATAACTGCATGATTATCAGCCAATAATAGTTTTGTTCATTAAGAGTCAACTATGTATCATAAAAAATTATAATAAATCCCCAATATTAATATCTCAACTAAATACCTCCTATGTTGGTTGATAAATAGATTAATTATACTTCTTCTACTATTAACTAATCTTAATTAAATTAGATTAGTTAATAAATCATATAAAACTAATGCATAAAAATAAGATTATACTAAGAGAAGATTGCAATAATATCTTTAATTCATTCCATGCTTTGATATATTATTTTTGTGAAGTTTAAGCATAAAGAACTCTTGGTTATGGGAAATGGAGAAATATCTATCCTTGAATAAAATAGTCCCAGTACGAGGGCCATATTTCCCTAATGAATTGTTGGATCGGGCTGAAATTGAAATATGTTGGAGAGGGCCAAGTTGCACCAATTCTGACTAGAGCGATCAAATAAATTCAATCACGATAAAAAGTTATGAATGACTGAGTTTGGGTCTATCCAAGGGACAACGACAGGGTAGTTTGTGATGAATTAAGAATTTCTCTTAAAAGGTAATTGTTTTCTAAATTTACCCATTCATCCATCTAATAGGTTCGTCCGTACACATCTAAAAATATAATTTGATGGAAAGATTACATCTAGCCATTCAAATCTTCAACTTAGAATTTCTATTTTAATTTCAAAATCTTGTCTATCTAATTTCACAATATAAATTCAAACCCAAACCCAATTCAAATCTAATTTATTTCTTAAATTGAAGCTAGGGTTTTCTAATGAGATCTCTATTGATTTCTTTTGCAACCAAATAAATACATATCTAGATTCCAATTTCAAATTACAGATTCAATCATAGAGAAGTTTCAAACACATATAACAGACACAATGAAGACATGAAGAGAAAGAGTGCAAATGGAATAAGAAAAAATCACGAGTGCACCTAGACACTGATGCTAATTTGACATGCCTCAAAAGTCCATAGTAAAGTCTCTTCCTTCTCCAACATTCACAATTCCTCCAAGATCCAAGCCAACCAAAATTTTCACGAGACTAGAAGTGCTAGAAGAAGTATAGAAGCATGTAGAAGTATATGAGCATGTAGACATATATGAGCATGGAGAAACATATGAGCATGTAGAAGTGTATGAGCATGTAAGCTTGAAGTTTCCATTTAAGCTTGTCCAAACACACTAGGAGAGCCTCTATTTAAAAGCCTCTAAGACGCATCTAGAATGTGTCTAGAAACAACTAGAAGATAAGCATGACAACCAAGCATGAGTCTTCTCCAACCTTCTAGATGAGTCATAAGGTTGTAGACACCATGTGCTCAAATAAAATGTTAACTCCTAAGTGTAGACAAATTAGTGCATTCTTAGAGTGCAAACCCCTGTGTAGTCTACATGACAATTCTTGAGAATTTGCCAACTCCTATGTGAGCAAATATAAAATAATGCACATTAACTAATATAATATATAATTTACTCTTTTCAATTTAATTTATTTATTTATTAAATCTCATGCACTAACTTTTATAATTCCACTTTTCAATCTTAATATATTTATATTTTAATCACATGAAATGTAGAATCTTTAATAATTTTAAATATATTTCCCACTTTTAAATTCATTTTCAAAACTTAATTGCTAAAATATTTTTTAGCTTTAATAATAATATTATTTAGTCATTTATTTAAAAATGAACTCCAAATATATAATTATTAAAATAAATGTTGTCACATTCCAAATTTAAACTTATAACTTTTATTTTCAAATTTAATTATTTTATTTAATTAATTAAATAAAATAAATATTAAAATATCATATTAATTTTCTATTAAATTAAACCATTAATTAATTTTTTTAATTAGGCTTAATTAATAGAAAATACATCAAAGACTCATAAAGGTAAAATATGAAAATCCATCATAGCCAAAATACATACAAAATCAAACCAAGGGTTAAAATCACGAATTACATCATATGACGTATTCGAAGGGTACTCAACTCAGATACTTGTCCTAATTTTCAAGTAGGACAAATGGCTTAAAGAGTTGGGATTTAGACTTGAGAATTTATCTCCCCTCTCTTATCATTGAGATGATGTGATAGGGTACACTCATCTTAGCAATTCAGGGAAGTCGATACCCGGTACTTGCAACCTGCATAAAAATCATGCATGTACAAGCACAATATATACTAAACTAAATAGGCAATGGCAGGAAGTGGTACATCGTGTAGATCCTGACTAGCAGGTGACTACAACTCCCTTCATTAACCACATCAGAAATGCCATACAAAAGAACAAACACGCACACCATACACATGCAAGTATGGGGTAAGTATCCATAAGAAAACACATATGATAATAAATCATCTAACTAATCATCATCAATAATTGCAAACACTGTAATAATCATCATGCATACATGAAATGTAAAGTACCAAGTAATCTCATCACATATCAACTGAATCCATAGCACATATTTGATAGTCTCAAAACAATGCTGCTAACCATCAACATAGAACTAGCCCTAAAAGAACTTGACAATAATAACAATAATGTGACCTAGGGGTAGGCACTACATATGGTTCATTTCCTTCATGACATTCGGTCTAAAAGGAATATCCCCTATAGAAGACACATTCTTATCATGATAAACTCTCTCTTCTTGCAATGTGGTTGTGAACATCTCTCCCAAAATTCTCATAGTTTCTGATTTAATATTTAAGGAAGAAGATTCTTTGTCTACCATAGGTAGGTATTGAGAATGGGCTGATACAGTACCTCTAGGTTTCTAGGTGGAATTAGGATCTATCTTCTTTTTTTCTTGGTTTTCCCTACCTCCATGTGGTAATTCTATGTACAATGGAACTTGAAGATTGGTCTTTGTAAATGCTCATGTACTTTTCCTCTTTTCTACCATTTTTTGTTAGAATTAATTGAAATATATAGCACTAGCTACAAAACCTTCTGACTTAGTTGCCACCCTTTTTGAGGGAAAAATTAAAAACTGTGGGACTTTGCAAAAAATATGGGAAAATAAAATTTTTGAAAGTAATTCTGACACAACAGGCCAATCCAAAGACTTTGAAGATTGCACACTCTTGGGGATATAGATTCTAGTTGGTAGATAAGGCACCATTAGAAACAACCCATGTCATACTCTCTCTGTTGTATTGGAATTTCTCAAATTCTCAAGGTTTGTCAAGAAAAAGACCAATATATGAACAATGACAATGATTGATATTCATACTAAAAAATCATACAAATAATATCAAAGACTATAGTGAGTCATTCAATAACTTTCTTTACAAAACTCCCCAGTAGAGTCACCATTTTGTTGATGTTCCAAAACTACCAGGTTGCAAAAGACCCAATATCAGGATGCAAAAGACAAAACTCGGTCTAAATATTAGCTAATTCTTATATTCAACTAAATTCATCTCAAATTTGGACCAACTTCAATAGAATAAAAAAGACTCTCTACACTTTAGACTCTATAGGGCCAAGGCAGTGCACCTCAGGGATGGAAATGACTGATTATTTGACATTATTCTTCAAAAAACTCATTCACTCATACTCTTATTTTCATATCTATCCCCTATAGTAGAAAATGGTCAACAATCTTCTATACTTTGTAATTAACTCCTTGATTAGTAGCTAACTATAACTCAAAGGAAAGCTATTGCAAATAAGTAATGGCTAGTAGTTTGATTCTTCATTATACAAAAGTAAATTTTGATTTTGATTTGTATGTGCTTTGTGTAACCAGATAATTGCATCAATTTGCATCACAACTTATGATCAATGTCTTATCCATTGCTATACAAAGTCACACTAGTAAATAGTTGAATTTTAATTAAATTCATCAGATGTTAACCCTACAATCCATTCTTATTATATCCCTCTCATATGACTAGAAACCCTATCAATATATGGAAGCATCTACTTAATTATTTTAATTAAAAGAAATAATAAATTGGCATACAACCTATCCCAGCTGCATTAAATTGCATCAATTTTGCTCATTCAATCCCAAAATAAGAAGCATATGAAAATGGAGACAAAGTTTAGAGATGTAGATATTTAGAACTCCCTCTTTGTTTTAATATTCTATGAAAATAATCCATCAGTGACGTAAACCCAAGAATAACTCAAGATACGACAAATTTTTTATTCAAGATTCATTTGTATTCTTGGATTGCAAAATCAAAACAACATACAATTAACATAAAGATAACTAGACTGACTACAAAATAGCATAAACACTAAAATTATATAGACTTTGAACCCTTCTCTGGCTTTGGGAGCTCACTTATATAGTGTGAGTTGCAACAAGCTTTAGGCATAGAGGGAAAGTGATAGTTGTCCTTGGAACAAAAGATTTATATGAGACAAAACTATCATTCTCACAAAGATGCTCGGGAAAAGACAAAATTTGATGTTTTTTTTCCTTTTTGTAACAAAATGGCTTTCTCAACATTAATTTTCCTATGGTGGGGCCAATTTTGTTGTAGTAATTTCTTGTAAATCTATTGCATCTAATGATTGATCCTACTCCATCTATTATTCTCCAAGATGTGGGACCACTTGGTTCACACATGATGTATCATGCTCTGATATCTAGATATTCATAACAATTGGCTTCTCTTCTTCCATATAATTAGTTTGTGTGGCCATGTTTATTTTTGTATTTTTTTGCTTCTTTTCCATCTCTTCTCTTTGAACTACTGCATCAACTAACTACACCTTCTATGTTGCAACTGATTTGTCCATATTTTAAGTTTCAATTGCCATTTGCAACAACTATGTTGCTAGTGAATAGTCATCTATCCACTTGGAAAAAGTGCATCATCAAGCTAGCTAAAACTTAATATTTTTTGATCTCTTTTTAAAACATATTTTTTCATTCTCCTTATATCAGCAAAATCTTGTTTGAAAGAGTCAAAAACAAAACCTGTACAACTTCTGCAGTGGTCATAGCAAACTAGATGTAATTTTCTTTGTTTACTACTTTATTTAACCTAATGCTCATTAATTCCTTCAACTCATTAGCCCACTCTTCTTTCTCTCTTATTTCACCTATGCCTTTGAGTGCATGAGGAAAAAGATCAAAACTTTTTCCAAGATACTTTATAAAACAATTATTTATTCTTTTCTAGAACATGTCCCTTTTGTGATAAAAAATTATGTGATCATTGGATTGATCAAACATTTTTTCAATCTTCTCATCAAAAAAATCAATGAGAAAGCAACAAACAGTTGTGATGGCATCATTTCTACTAATCCATTTGTTCAAAATAGGCCTCAAGGTTGCCTCATTATTAATTAGTTTATTCCAAATCTCTACCAATCTTAACAGCTCCAAGTAAAATAAGGGCCAACCTACCCTGTACACTAGATACAAAATTGTATCTTTGATTCTATCCTCCTATTGAATGCCCAGTTCAACATGTAATAACCATATCTTGGCCTTTTGGTCCTTGAGCTCTTCAACTATATAAACATTCAACTTTTGAGGAGTGCTTGGGATTTCCATAATTAGAATGGTATTAAAGGGTAGTACTAGGGGAGGAGGAGGAGCAATCCTGAGCTGGCTTAGAAGAACTAGCCCTAGATCCTCTCTTCAATGACTAGATGACTAGGGCAGCATGATCTTCACTATATTTAGCACCACTAAGTGTCTTTCTCTTTTGTTCTTTAGTTTTTAAATCTTTTTTAATAGTATTAAACATGATTACATCCAAAATGTCGCAATTTGGAAGAAGTAAAACTCTAGTTGATTTGATCATTTTTCTCCCTTCTTCAAGAGTTACATCACTAAACTCTTGCATCATCTCCTCCTTGATCTCATTCTATATAACCAAGTCTTCTTTCTCTAGCTACTCAGTTTTCCTTTTGTTACATATTTCCTCAAATTTTCTAATATTTTTTCTCCATGAAAATTGATAAAAGGCCCTTGAATCAATGAAATTATCATCAAACAAAAATTCATGGCTAGCCTGTTCAATTACATGATCTAGCTCTTTACCTTTGAAATCAAAAATAGCTAATTCTAGGTTGGGCATAGGATGTTCATTAGTACTTGCTTCTTCCATTTTTTCTATAGTAATAAACACTCCACCCTAGGCTCCAAGTTGCTTAATCTGTTCACTAATAGGTTGTTCTTCTCCTATGTGTAGGGGGGATTGGGATGGCATATATTCATCTTCTTGTAACACTAATTTTCCTTCTATTTTTTTTCCTCTTGGGAATTGGCTCCAAAGGCCTCTCTTCAAGTTGAATTTACCTTGTTAGAGCACTGGTGCTTGATCCCACCTTTTCCTTCCCCTTGTCATTGATCTGCTCCCCAATTCTAACTATGCTATAACTACTTTTCTTTTAAATAGTCAATTTTCCTATACCTACAATAGGGGTAAAATATAATCTTTTCATTACCTCTCTTTCTCTATCTAGTTAAGTACTGATAAGGAGAGCTTTCTTTTGATTCATAGTGTCCATGATCTCTACAAAAGTCATCATTAACTTATTTACGTGTTAGCTAATGTCTTGGCCTCTTTCAATGGACTATACTCCTTTTAAAAATAATCAATGAATTCCAATATCCTAGAATAAACTCTCCAATTTTCCTTTTTTATTTCTTGTTCTTGCAAGGAGAACTCGTTTCTTATTACATCCTCTAAAAAATAGAATTCATGCTAGCAAGCTTCAGCCTTGGCCCCCTGTCTAAAAATTTCAAATAATCCCTCACTATCATTGAATATGAGATGAGAAACAACCATTTTATAAGGGTTTAATATCTTATAAAGAAAAATTTAGCCACCCTTTGTAACTACAAACTGATGGGCCACAATAAAAGATGGAAAAATAGAACCACTTGATCTAAAAGTTAGTTCTACCTCTTCTAACTCACCTATTTTCCATAGAATTCTAGCTAGTCCTAACTTAAAAGGTACTTGGTAGGGTATCACATTTGGGGCTCCCTAGAATCCATATACCCTAAAAATAGTAGATACTAGATATGGAATAATGTTTGTCCAATTATGGGAGAATTTCAAACTGTTAATGGAATCCATAGGTCTAATAAAATCCAATAACAATTTGGGTATCCAAGGATTTTCACCTAACAAGAGGATCCTCAACCTAGATGCAACATATATGTTGAATCTTACAAATATGGCCTCCTCAGCATCCCAAGTCATATCTACACTCCATAGTTAGACTAGTACAGGTTCTCATTCATGCTCTCTAGATAATTCCATTTCTCTCTCAAAATATTGAACTCCCTTAAAAAGAATCCTATGCATTAGCATAGAGTAGAGACAAAAAGTTTTTTCAATTTTTCCTTTAGCAATCCCTATCAATCCCACATGGATTTTTTTAGAAAGGAAAAGATGAAAAATAAAAAATAACATTAACCCCAAAGGATGAAATCTAAACTATCATATACATAAACTTTATGGGTATGAAATCTTGCTCATCTTCACTAAAAGCCCTACATAGAGACATGTATATGTCTATGGCCGTGGAATTAAACAATTTCTTCTTAAAGGGTTCCCTAGTTGAGGCTGTGACTAGCGTTAAATTTCCAATTTTGACCAAATGTCCTCTTAGTGCCCCTTGTCTCATCTGATCTTTGTGGGACATATATTCTTTCTCCAAACTCTAAAAATTGACCTCATGATATTGCAAAGAGGGGCCATTCCAAACACCTCTTGTATTTCTTTATCAATCACTTTTATTAGACATTCTTTGTTTGTCCCTCATACAATTTGAGCTATAGGATCATAATTTTGGGCTAAAAAAGTAAGGAGTTTTGAGTCCATAAAAACTCCTAGGACTATTAGCTTCACTAGGTCAAAATTCCAAATATTACCATGAGGAGCAAACAAATTTCTTTCAAAGAACCATTTCTTAAAAAATTGTAGTCTAGTAGAGAACCCTTTTCTACCTTCAACCTAGCACTTAAAGGGATTAATTTTTTCATCTATACAACATTGTTAGTGATTCACTCAACTGCTCCAAAAAATCATCATGAATATTTCTATGAGTGTAATCCCTTTGCCCCGTGAAACCCTTCTTTGGAGGCATTGTTGTTGGATACAATTGTTAATTATGTATTGTCTTTGATGTTACACAAATGTCATATCAGTCATTAGACAGAGTCTACCGAGCTCAGATGGTTAGCAAAGAAATTTATAGTGACTATCGAGCATTCTTGAACATTACAAAGGTAAGTTAACTTTTACCGAGCTCACTCGATAAGCAAAGGAAAGTTAGCTTTTACCGAGCTCACTCGGTAAGCCAAGGTAAGTTAACTTTTACCAAGCTCACTCAGTAAGCAAAGGCAAGTTAGCTTTTACTGAGCTCACTCGGTAAGCAAAGAAAAATTAGCTTTTACCGAGCTCACTCGGTAAACAAAGGAAGGTTAGTATTTACCAAGTTAACTCGGTCTCCGAAGGAAGTTGCAAGGTTTTTAGTGTTTACCAAGCTCCATTTGGTTAACACTGGGGAAACATTCTAAGCAATGGTCACCGAGCTGGGTTGGGCAGTGAAGAATTTTATTGTTCTAAAGAATTAAGTTTAATGCAGCCGACTGATTTATGTTTTTCAGTTGATTAAGTCAACTTGACAATCTATAAGGTATATATGAAAAGTCAAGTTGTGAATTCAAAAGTAAGGAAGTGAATGGATGTAAAAAGTGCGAGCAAATACATGAGAGAATGTTGAGGAAGAATTTGTCATCCCTATGAAGCTGCAAAGTTGCATTCGATTAGTGAGGATTTAATGAAGCAGAACAGAGATCTGTATTCAACAAAGATAAGTTGCATATATATTAGATCACTTCATTGTTTCTTTCTAATTATTGTAACAGTGATTCAAAATCTCTTAACAGAGTTGGTTTGACAGCCATTTTGTAAATCCTCTAACAAGGTGACAATTCAGTTGAATTGTTTTAAAGACCTCTCACAAGGCCACCTCTAACAAGGTGATCAAATCCTCTAATAGGGTCACACCTAACAGTGTGTTTTGTAACCTTTAACAGGGTTGGCTCCTAATAGGGCTCACTTCAGAAGAGTGAAAATTGGTAACTAGTTACTTGGTAGTTTTTCCCAAATTGGGTTTCCACGTTAAATCTAGTGTCTCTTGTGTTCATGTTATTTCTTTATGCATGTATGTTAATCACTTTAAATGCTTAATAAAGTTAACAGAACATCTATCAAGTTTCAGCATTTATTTGTGTGGTTACCAAGTGTCAGCAGTAGCTATATTTTAAGACATCTAAGGATCTATAGAAATAATTTTTGTGGTAGCTGATTTACCCCTCCCCTCTCAGTTACTCCATCTCTATTTCCAACAATTGGTATCAGAGCTTTTGGTGCTTGTAGGATAAGATTTCAAGGATCTAAGCCAAAGATCAGGATGTCTTATAAAAGGGAAATCCCAAGACTTAACAGAAATAACTTCTTAGCATGGAAAGGACTGATGAGATTTCACCTAGCATCCATTGGTGATACAGGACTAAAGTACCTTGATGAGAAATATGCAAAACCAGCTGGTACACTATATGTCAATGATATTGCTGAAAAGAAGACTCACAACATTATGATGATAGATATAGCATCTGCTTTGAGTTATGAAGAATTTGATGATATCAAGGACTGCAAATCTGCCTTTGAAATGTGGGAAAAGCTGAAAGAGATATATGGAGGAGATGATAATGTTAGAAGAGCCAAAGCAAAAAGTCTGAGAGGACAATTTGATCAAATGAGGATGAAAGAGGATGAAAACATTGCAAAATATGTTGAAAGAGTTAAAGCATGTGTCAGTGCAATCAAAGCTTTTGGTGGAGATATCAGTGAAGAGACAGTTATAAGAAAAGTTCTTAGAACTCTCCTTCCCATTTATGCAATTAGAGTCTCTGCAATTCAGGAAAGAAGATGTGAAGCAAATCATAAGATAAATCTAGAGGCTATAGTTGGAAGATTGACTACATTTGAACTGGACAACTTTGATAACTATGTTCCAGCTTCAAAAAACATTGAATCAGCATTTGAAGCCAAACTTTCATTCAAGGAGAAAGGCAAAAAAAAATCTCAGTCAGAAAGTGAAGATGAATCAAACCAAAGTTCAGATAGTGATCTTGAAGTAATTGAAGCCCTTCTAGCAAGGAAATATTCTAGAGGCAGAGGAAAATGCAAAGGTAAAGTACCCCTAATCTATTTTTCATGTGAAGAAGTTGGTCATATTGCTGCTAGATGTCCAAAAAAGCAGAATAAAGATGAAAAGAAAGATAAAAAAATAGAATGGCAAGAAAGATTTCAAATCATTCAAGGACAAAGGTAAGAAAACATGTTTTATGGCTAAAGATTCTAATGACTCTAATGATGAAGAAGAAGATGAGATTGTCTATATTGCTGTGAAAGATGAATTTGATAGTGATGAAGAAATGGCACTCATTTCTCATATGAGAAAAAATGATACATGGATCATAGATAGTGGTTGCTCTCATCACATGATGGGCGACAAAACTAAGTTTGAATACTTTGAAGACTATGATGGTGGTAGTGTAAGATTTGGTAACAATGAACCTTATTGTATAAAAGGAAGAGGAAGAATCCCTCTAACCAAAGAACTTGTATGTGATAATGCCTATTGTGTAGAAGGACTAAAGCATAATCTATTAAGTGTGGCACACCTACTCAATAATGGAATCAAAGTAGAATTCATGCATGGTAAAACAAGACTGTTGGATGGGAAAGGAAAGCTGATTGGATCAGACACTCAAACTAAAGGTAACTTGTTCTATCTTGAACTAGGTGAATGTTCATGTTTCATTGCTCAAGTTTAATAAAGTTGGTTATGGCACAAAAGGTTGTGTCATGTAAACTTTGATAATTTGGTAAAGATAAGCAAGTTCAAAAAATTAAAAGGCATTCCCAACATAAAGAAACCAGAGGTCGGTCTATGCAAAAATTGTCAAATTGGAAAGATGGGAAAGACTAGTTTTAAAAGTAAAAACTATCAGTCTGAAGACATATTAGAAATTGTGCATATTGATTTATGTGGACCTATTGGAATTGAAAGCTATACTGGAGAAAAGTTCTTCATTCTTTTTGTTGATGATTACTCAAGAATGATGACAGTCATGTATCTAAGAAATAAATCAGAAGCATTTGAAAAGTTCAAATGGTATTTGGCCAGAGTAGAAAAGGAAAAAGGAAAAAGATTAAAATGCTTGATATCAGACAGAGGTGGAGAATTCATTTCACAAGAATTCAATAACTTTTGCATTGAAAGAGGAATGAAAGGATAGGTATCAGCACCTAGAACACCCTAGCAGAATGGAATAGCTGAAAGAAGAAACAGATCCATCATGGATTGTGCAAGAACATTAATGATTTATAAGAGCATTGCTATTAAATATTGGAAGGAAGCAATCAGCACTACAATATATACCTTGAATCGAGTACAGCTGAAGAAAGACTCATTCAAAACCCCCTATAAGTTATGGTATGGCTATAAACCTAATGTAAGTTATCTTAAAGTATTTGGAAGTAAATGTTACATTTTGAAAGAATCTAGAAAAGGAAAATTTGATGTAAAAGGTGATGAAGGTATATTCTTTGAATACTCATGTACAAGTAAGGCATATAGATGTTTAAACTTGTCTACTCACAAAGTCATAGAAAGTGCACATGTGAAAGTTGATGAGTTTGTAGAAAGGACTGAAGAAGAAAGCAAAAAGGAACCAAAAGATTATAAAAGGTTTGTCTTCAGTGAACCTGATACAGTACCAATTACATCAAAGAATTAGGAAACTTCTACTCCTGAGTCATTTGTAACCGAGTTACAAGAAGTTCAAATCGAGCCGCAGCAAACCAAGTTAAACTCAGTATTTATTGAGCAAATATTTATCGAGCAAATATTTATCGAGCCAGAATAGAAAGAGCCTAAAGTTGAAATGCAAAAAGATAATAATGAAATCCATTCAAAAGGCAAGGAACCTGTATTATCCAAGTATGTCAGAAGACATCATTTAGCATATCAGATCATTGGAGATAAATCTGAAGGAACCATGACAAGAAATAAGCTGAAAGGTACTTGTTTACTTGCTGATTTTGAACTTAGAAATGTCAAAGATGCATTGGAAAATGATAGTTGGATTGAGGCTATGAATGAAGAAATAGAGAAAATAGAGAAAAACAAGACATGGACTCTTGTACCCAGACCTAAAGACAAAAATGTAATTGGAACTAAGTGGGTATTCAGAAACAAGTTGGATGAAGATGGTAAGGTATCAAGAAACAAAACTAGACTAGTGTGCAAAGGATATGCTCAAGAAGAAGGAATAGGCTATGGAGAAACTTTTGCTCCTATTGCAAGATTGGAAGGAGTTATAACCTTACTAGCATCTACTGCTCGCAAGGGTTTCAAAGTTTATCAGATGGATGTCAAATCAGCATTCCTCAATGGTATACTGGATGAAGAGGTTTGCATTGAACAACCTGAAGGTTTTGTTAATCCAGATAAGAATAACATGGTCTGCAAATTACACAAGGCATTGTACGGTCTGAAACAAGCCCCTAGAGCATGGTATGAAAGATTGCATAACTATCTTATTCAGATTGGTTTTCAAAGAACTAATGATAATAGTAGCTTGTATATTAAGAAAGGACCAGATAATAAGATTGTCTTGGCAAAAATATTTGTAGATGATACTGTTTTCACGGGGAATGATGATCTGTGCAAAGAATTCTCAGAACAAATGAACAAGGAATTTGAAATGTCTATGTTTGGTGAGATCAAATTCTTTGTTGGTCTTCAAATTCAATAGAATAAAAATGGTATCTACATTACTCAATCAAAGTACATCAAAGAGATATTGAAAAAGTTTGGAATGGAAGATTGTAAACTAGTTGGGACTCCTATGTGTACTGGATTAAAACTTACCAAGGAAGATGAATCAAAGGAAGTAGATTAAACATTGTATAGATCTATGATTGGAAAATTGCAGTATGTAGTTCATACAAGGCCAGATATTGCTCTTGCAGTTAGTATTGTAGCAAGATTTTCAGCAAAACCAAGAGAAAACCACTTGATGGCAATCAAAAGAATAATGAGATATTTAAAAGGAACTTAGGAGTATGGTTTATGGTATAAGTTTGGAGGAAATTTGGATTTGAAAGTATTTACTGATGTTGATTGGGCAGAAAACCTTGATGACAGAAAAAGTACAAGTGGAGGTGCATTCTTTCTTGGAAAAAGGTTGGTTTCTTGGACAAGCAAAAAGCAAAATTGTACATCTCAATCAATAGCAGGGGCAGAGTATGTTGCTACAGCAATAAACTGCTCTAACATTGTTTGGTTTAAACAATTGTTGGAAGGCATGAAGATGGAAATCAAAGAACCTTTTGTTATGTTCTATGATAATACAAGTGCAATCAACATATCTAAGAATCCAGTGATGCATTCCAAAACCAAGCACATTGCAATAAAATATCATTTTGTCAGAGAATTGGTGCAAAATAAAGAGATTAGATTGGAATATATTCATACAAAGGACCAAATTGCTGACATATTCACAAAACCATTAACTAAGGATGCATTCTTGTATCTAAGAAGTAAGTTAGGGGTCACTCCCCTATCTGAAGTTCACTAAAATAAAGTTCTAGTGATGCATCAACTCATACCAGATTGAAGATCTATCAATTGATGCAACATAACCAGGAAACATTGCATATGAATCAGTACTAAAGGTACACTAAAATTCATTTGAGTTTGAATTGTCTTTGGCATGTGTTGTCAAAGAGGGAGAGTTTATTACTGTCATATCTCTCTGAAATTTGTTCAAAATAGAAGGAGATTACTGTAAGAGGAAGAGTTTTCTATCTTAGAGGGAGAATTTTTATATTGACATGTTGTGTTGCCATATAAGTAAAAGACTTGTTTTCAAATTTCATTTCTACTATGACATGTGTTTCCATCAATGCCAAAGAGGGAGATTTTTGGATACAATTGTTAATTATGTATTGTCTTTGATGTTACACAAATGTCATATCAGTCATCAGACAGAGTCTACTGAGCTCAGATGGTTAGCAAAGCAATTTATAGTGACTACCAAGCATTCCTAAACATTACAAAGGTAAGTTAACTTTTATCGAGCTCACTCGGTAAGCAAAGGAAACTTAGCTTTTATCGAGCTCACTCGGTAAGCAAAGGAAAGTTAACTTTTACCAAGCTCACTCGATAAGCAAAGGCAAGTTAGCTTTTACCAAGCTCACTCGGTAAGCGAAGAAAAATTAGCTTTTACCGAGCTCACTTGGTAAACAAAGGAAGGTCAGTATTTACCAAGTTAACTAGATCTCTGAAGGAAGTTGCAAGGTTTTCAGTGTTTACCAAGCTCCATTTGGTTAACACTGGGGAAACATTCTAAGCAATGGTCACTGAGCTGGGTCAAGCAGTGAAGAATTTTATTGTTCTAAAGAATTAAGTTTAATGCAGCCGACCGATTTATTTTTTTCAGTTGATTAAGCCAACTTGACAATCTGTAAGGTATATATGAAAATTCAAGTTGTGAATTCAAAAGTAAGGAAGTGAATGGATGCAAAAAGTGCGAGCAAATACATGAGCGAATGTTGAGGAAGAATTTGTCATCCCTATGAAGCTGCAAAGTTGTATTCGATCAGTGAGGATTTAATGAAGTAGAATAGAGATCTATATTCAACAAAGATAAGTTGTATATATCTTAGATCACTTCATTGTTTCTTTCTAATCATTGTAACAGTGATTCAAAATCTCTTAACAGAGTTGGTTTGATAGCCATTTTGTAAATCCTCTAACAAGGTGACAATTCAGTTGAATTGTTTTAAAGACCTCTCACAAGGCCACCTCTAAAAAGGTGATCAAATCCTCTAACATAGTCACACCTAACAGTGTGTTTTGTAACCTTTAACAGGGTTGGCTCCTAAGAGGGCTCACTTCAGAAGAGTGAAAATTGTTAACTAGTTACATGGTAGTTTTTCCCAAATTGGGTTTCCACGTTAAATCTGGTGTCTCTTGTGTTCATGTTATTTCTTTGTGCATGCATGTTAATCACTTTAAATGTTTAATAAAGTTAATAGAACATCTATCAAGTTTCAGCATTTATTTGTGTGGTTACCAAGTGTCAGCAGCAGCTGTATTTTAAGACATCTAAGGATTTGTAGAAATAATTTTTGTGGTAACTGATTCACCCCTCCCCTCTCAGTTACTCCATCTCTATTTCCAACAATTGTAACTATCAAATACAAGATATCCAAATTCTATTTTGCAAGTGGAGAAAAGTACTTACGTGGTTTAGTCAATTCGTTTCTAGTCTCTATAGTAGATTTTTGATGTGAATGCTCTAAATTTAGCTCAACTAAGTAATAATTCTTCAACAAGCAATACACACTATTTCTTCAACAATCTATTTGCAAAATAAAAATTTCCAATCTTTCCATTGTAACCTTCATATTAATTCACATGAGAACTCTTTAATTTCCTTAAATGTGTTACAGAGAACAAGGTGGGATGTTTTCTTTTAAAAATTTAGAAAGGGTCATTGATTAACAAAAATCTAACAATTAGAATACAAATCATGATTTCCTTCATCTTTCATTTTCTAACTTGACAGTCAAACCAATCACATTTTGACACATGGACACATTTTTACCTTGTAGACACTCCCTTTGTATTGATTACATTTCCTAAGACACGTGTTAGCCTATTGCTATGTCACATGGACTAAACATTGAGAAACTCTTGCTAAAGACATAGTGACAGCCATAGATCTTCCACAAATCTGACAATCGAGAATAAGACTTCAAATTTTCTTGAAAGTGGACCACCTATGCTATGTGTTATCATGTCACCATGTTGTTAAATTTAACAATCTTGCACTTTGGGTGAGAAACATAGTGACAACCTTTGATCTACTAGTTGATCTAATGGATGGAAAAGACTGCATTATAGAATATAATGGGCCCACTAGGACACACTCATGTTGTCAATATGTCATTATAATTAAAATGTCTACATCTTTTTATAATGGAAAAATGACAACAACAGATTTGCCTTTTGATCTAACGATCCCCTTAATTTTATTGAGTTATTTCGAATGGCATCTTGAGAAGAAAAAAGGTCACACCATTTCCACTTGGCACACTATCGCTATGTCATTACATTTAAACATCACACAAATTTTGTTGGAAACAAAATGACATCCAATGATTACCCTAGAAATCGATGGTGAATAGAATACTTCAAGGACCTAGCTCATTTTGTATAACTACTAATTAAACAAAAACACCTATCATCTCCCCTAACATCCTTACAAGTTGCAAAAGAAAATAGCCCACAAGGATACGTGTCTTGACCTCATTATGTTGCATGGATTGAAAATCATGCATCTTTTGTTACTGACATAAAGATGGTCTTAGATTTTAATCCTGATCTACAGTGGTGGTATTTTCTAAAATATTACCCTTGCTATGTCCCATAGACATGCATCATGTTGTCCCTATGTCATTATAATTAAAATGCCTTCAATTTTCCATAACTATAAAGTGACAACCCTTGATCTTAAGGAAGATCAAGGGTTGATGATATCCAACCATAACTCTAATTTAGGAAAGTTAACCCATGTAGGAAAAATAGGGATTAAGACATGACCTTAGGTTTGTGAGAATTTTCCTTAGGAAAAAATTACCCAAGATCAAGAAGCTCAAGCACTAGCACAATATGGAACAATAAAGAATGATCAGAATAACAATATGAAATATAATTGATGTACGTACAGACTAAGAGTGCCTATATATAAAGGCCTCTAGAATGACTAGGAGTGAGCAAAGTGATAAGACTCACAACTAAGAACATGTCCACCAAGAGTGGATTATCCTCCATTGAGCATAGAAACTAGTGCGATGATGAGAGGATAAGCTTACATAGGTGTGTCATTTAAAAAGATGTTGTAGACACCATGTGCTAAATTAGAGTTGCTAGCTCTCATGTTGTCAACAAGATAACTCATATGAGTACACAAACTCCTAGATGTCTAACTAATAAATAATAAAATAATTCATTATCCTAAGTAAAGTTAAGAAAAGTGTAATAATAATTAATTATTTACACCAACATCCCTCTTTAACTACAACTTAGGAGAATACACTTAAGCTTAAGAAAGCTATAATGAAAGTGCATGATGGGTCCTAGCTACTAGGCCATGTTACGTACCCATGTACAAATGCAATGCAATCTCTTTGAAAATGGAGAAAGAGGGAAAATCTCATGGGAAAAACCCTACCCCAAAAAGAGAGACAAAGAAAAATGATGCATGGATGGATGGAGTAATTAAGATCCCCTCATTACAACATACACCATGTATATACAACAGAGAAGTATGAGAAGGACAAAACCTCATAAGAGGAAAATATCCCCCCCCCATAAGAGAGAAGAAGAAGATGAAGAAAGGAGACAAGATAGTCCCCACCCCCCACCCCGCCCCCGCCCCAATATGTAGAATGTTAATCAATGATAGTTTCTCCAAGATGAATGTAGAAGTTGATCCTTGACTGCAAGATAATGTTCCTCCCGTTAGGAAGAAACAATGTCATAGGTACATATGAGATGCTTCCCCAATGTGTAGAAAGAATTCTAAAGATAAATGGTGTCTCTAAAAACTACTCAGTTATCCCTGTGTTGATATTGATGGTCACCCCTTCCAACACTGCTAAAAGGAACAAGTTCAGATCTAATAAGGATTGATTTAGAACATTTCCCAAAGAACCAACTATCTTCTCAAATGATATAGAGACCTCTTGCAACTATTGTACATAAGGATCCACAATCATATCAACCTTGTAAGATTGGTCATGTAGAGAATGGACAAGAGGGTTAGAGTGCTCACAACAACTAAAGAAGGATCTTCTTCATCAAAGAGAAAATTTATATTATTAATAATGTCTCCCAAATATTCTATGTATGACTCCATAAACAAACCTGAAATCTATGTTGTGTAGTCATCCCCTGATTCTACAATCAAAAAACAAGGTGTACCCAATTGTATTGAATTACATGGACCTACCACTGTAGCAATGTATGCATGTGGAATTTTCTAATGTTATGACCTTTGCCTACATCTATCAAAAGGATCCCCCACAAATGAACCTATTGAATCATTATCACAGTTGTCACTATCAGTTTCCACAATGTATTAAGTATGGAGAGGATTAGAGGATAAGCTAGGTGAACTTTCCTCAAAGTGAACTTTCCTCTCTATGAATATCTCATGAGTCTCAAGATCCATAAGTCTATATGCCTTAACATTTTTTTCATATAAAATGAAAGTAAAAGGCCTTGGTGGTGGTGTCTTGCATTCCCTTGAAGATATGTATGCCCATGCTGGACAACCAAAAACTCTAAAGTGTCTCACAACTAGTTTTCTTCCACACCATGCATCAAAAGGAGTCATTCCATATAAGATATTATGAGGAGACCTATTAAGGATGTTATTAGCACTGCTTATAGCTTCGACTTCAAGTGATGGATCAAGAGACTTAGGTTGAATCATGCAACTTGCCATTGACTTAAGATTTCTAATCCTCATTTCTGCTACACTTGTCCTTTGTGAACTAAATGCTACTAGATTTTGAAGATAAATACCCTCAAGTTCACAAAAGTCTCTAATTCTTGAGTTCACATATCTACTTTCATTGTCCAAACAAAGAAACTCGATGGCTTTACTTGATTGCCTATCAACATGACTCTTCAAGGCTAAAAACTTATCAAATACTTTGTTCTTGTGATTAAGAAAGTAGACCCATGTGTAGAGTGAAAGGTCATCAATGAAAGTGAAGATATAGCAACCCTTGCTAATTGATGTTACTGCAAAAGGGCTTGCTAGAACCGTGTGAACCAACTCAAGAACAACTGATGCTCTTTAAGACTTCCCTTTGTCATTCTTTTCTTCTAGATGTATATCCATTGAACAAGTTGAATATTCACCTATAGAAAAGTTGATTGTAGGTAGACCTTTGACCATATTTTTGAGCTAAGTTGATGAAGATGGAAAAAGGCAAGATGACCATATCACTCATGCCATAATTTAATTTGTAATTGTGAATGTGTCAATAAGGCATGTGAAGGAGACTTAGGCACAAAGTGGGAGAAAGAATAAAGCCTTGTGTCATGATTAACTTTACCCATTGCAACCAATGAATCATCCTTAAGATTTTACACCATTATTGAATCAAGAAGGAACTCAACTTTATTGACACCTCCATAGTGAGTGATTTGGTAAATTGAAAGGAGATTAGTGCTAAGGTTAGGAACATAGAGAACATCTTTGAACTCTCCATTTTCCATCTCAACTTGTCCTTTCCCTTCAACTTCCACTTGTGTGTCATTCCCTACAAAGTGTAAGGTACCTTGGAATGCTTTAATGAAAAAAATGTCCTTTTGAAGAACCCATATGATCTGAGGCACTTGAGTCAAGAATCCATTCCTCTAAAGAACTTGAACTTGCTATAAATGGTTGCCCTTTTTCCTTTTAAGTGGATGGATTTGAATCCTTGGAAGCATTTGGCACCTTGATTTTGTTCTTCCTAAGTAAGTTTTCCAACTCATCTATTCTCTTAGTCTTGCAATGATGGTCATTATGATTTGGTTTTGTTCAATATGCACAAAATAGTTTATCCTTCTTGTTGTTGTCTCATTTCTTGTTGGAAGAATAATTTCCTTGTTGTGAGGAGGAAGATTTTTGTGTCTCTTATTGTGATTTTTTCTTCCATTTCTTTTTCTTTCTATTGGTAAAAAATTTTCCAACTTGATTGGATTAGTTCTCATTACTAGCCACTAATATTTTAGACTTGGATGACTTGAGAATTCCCATATCTATCAACTTGGATTGTTCCAACATCAACATTTTTGTAAATGCATTAAATGAAGGCTTAGTGAAGGCACTTCCCATGGTCAACCTATGAGTGTTGTAACTCAAAAAAAAGATGCATACTTTGAAGGTAGACTCTTCAATATGTGATGAATCAATCTATCATCCTTCATGGGATTATCACAATCCTTAAATAGTGCTCTCAATTCATTGTCTTTGTTGACATAGTCTTGAATTGTGTCAAAATTCTTAGGATCCAATAGAAGTAGATCATCCTCAATTTGGAATCCCTTTTCCTCATCCACCTTACCATACAACCCTTCAAGTTTCTCCCAAGAACCCTTGACATCCTTAAAGCTAGAAATATGGAATAAGACATCTTTATGAGCACAACTCCTAATAATTCTTAAAGCCTAGTTATCTTTAACTTTCCAATCAACTTGTGCATCAACATCAATGGGTTTTACAATTGTACCATCAACATATAGATTTAAACCTTTTTTCATTAGCCTACTTCATACAATATATTTCCATGTAGTATAATTGTGTGAAGTTAAAAGTGGAGCTTTAGGTGAACCAATGATGCAAAAAATTAAAAGAGCACAAGAGAGAAAGAGAGACACAAGAACACAAGACACCCCCCCCCCCCCAATTCACTCAATCAAAGAACCCCCCAAAAATGATTCTTTTGGAACTTTATGTGCAATGCATTTACAATAGGTCACTTGTCAAAATGGACAAAAGTGTGCTTTTGATTTTTTTGTTTACAACCTCCTTTTGGAGCTCAAATTTGGTACTTAGCAATGCAGCTTAGATATACAAAAAAATTGAAGTTTAATCAAAGCAATATAATGTAAAAATGACCTATTTCTAAAAGTGGTATTTCTATCCACACAATCCTATAATGTGATTGCAAATCTAGAAAATAGATGAAATATTATGCACTTTAAAAAAATGGAACCTAAAAATGTGTCCAGATGAGCCTGAACTAAGCCTTTGAAGTTGCAAAAATTAGGATTTGCAATTTGTAGGAAAATTTAGGAACAAAGATCTCAAACATCCCACACCAATGTGTAGATCACAAAATTTTACCCCAAAAAAAAAATAAAATTCTCAAAAAAAGGAGTTCGTATGAGGAAGATATCACTGTTTGAAAATCACCTCTGCAATTATTTTTCTTGAATCACTTGCGTCGCACCTCCAAAAATCAATTGACTCTAGATTTCACCTTAGATGTCTGATTTTGATGAAACAAAAGTTCATTTGGGGATTTTTTGACCTTTCAAATATGATGATAATATCTGATTTGCACCAACAAGCTCTAATCTTATAACTCTCCTACTAGCCTAAAAGGCCAATTTTTTCACAAAATTTTAGAAATGAAATGCAAATCTGAAAAAAATATATTTGCAAATCTGAATAAAAAAATGTGCGAAGAAGTCAATAAAATTGCAAATCTAAAAACTAATTGCACAAATCTAAAGAGATTATACCAATTCTACAAGTCAGGCCTTCGAGTTCTGATTTGCAAAAAAATTTCCTCAAATTTGACTATGGCCTAGGGTAGGTAAATTTATAGTCAAAATTCACTGAATTGATGCTTCGAATGTAATGGTGAGGTCTACTTTGGCTCTAGACACTCCCAATGACTGTGATACTCCCAATCTGAATCGAGGTCCTCCGAGAGGTGAAGCAAAAGTGGTCTCCAATGGCTATGTGAAGAGAAGCTCCCTCAACTCTGATACCATGTAAGAATTTTTCTTGGGAAAAATCACCCAAGATCAAGAAGCTCAAGCACTAGCATAATATGGATCAATAAAGTATGATCAAAATAACAATATGAAATTGAATTGATGTACATACACACTAAGAGTGCTTGTATATAAAGGCCTCTAGAATTACTAGGAGTCAGTAAAGTGATAAGAATCACAATGAAGCACATGCCCACCAAGAGTGGATTATCCTCCTTTGAGTACAAGTTAGTGCTATGATGAGAGGATAAGCTTACATAGGTGTGTCACGTAAAAAGAAGTTGTAGAAACCATGTGCTAAATTAGAGTTATGTGTTGTGTTGTTAACAAGAAAACTCATATGAGTACGCAAACTCCTAGATGTCTAACTAATAAATTATAAAATAATGCATTAACCTAAGTAAACTTAAGTAAAGTGTAATAATAATTAATTAGTTACACTAACTAGGTTAATAAAAAGTTTGGGACTAGGGCAGGGTAGAAGTAACACAGAGGAGTTTCAAACTAATGCAAGAAAACTTTATAATAAGAGGATTTCACAAGATTTTGTAGGGATTTAAAATATTCCCATGCACCTTTTGAAAATGCAGACTACATAGGTCAAAAAACTTATGAAGAAGCTAGAGAAAAAATGACATTACAAAAACAAAAATGAGGGATTTTTCTACAACATAATCAATAAAAAGATACACACTCCCTGATTTCAATTGGGTTTTTACTACAAATTTATAGATTTTTTAACATGAAAAAAACCAGACCAACATTTGGATTATAGATCAATTAGCCAGGACCTAGATATGGAAACAATGTGATAACATGTCGTATTTTCAACAAATTGGGTCACAAGGCAAGATTTTGTAAGATGAAGAATGTGAAAATGCGTAGCAACATGAGAAACCCAAAATTGAGAAGGAATGTGAACAATGCCAAAAGGAATGAGAATAAGAGCAACAGTCAGAAAGAAAATGTGAAAGAACATGTCAAAGATCTTAATGAAACATTTGTTAGATCTAAGAATCTAAAAAGTTCGCATGTGCCATAAAATCAGTCAAGTGAAACACCTTAGAACAAGATGAAGTCAGTAATTAATGCTAATAAACCATTATCTATTTGACCAACTTATTTCATAATTAACCAAAGAAATTATCATGAGAAAACTATTCAAACCATTAGGAAAAGATATGAGATTTGGGAACTTAATATGAAGTAGAAAAGGATTCAAGGAAGCTATGGTTAAGTGATCATGTGATTTTGAATTCATGTGTGAGTGTGTAAAGAGAAAGAAGTTCTCTAGTTATCACTAACAACTTTTTGATACCTGCATACTTACACAATTAATGTAGAAGTTAATTGGAAGTGATTTAAAGGTAAAAACTATATTTATGTGTACCATTTGATTGTGTGAAGAATTAAGGAGTGGTTGAAGGAAAATTTAAGATAATTCAAGTGAATTGAAAAAAGGTTGAAGGTGATAATAGCAAGCCCTAAAATCATGATTTCTAAGGTAATTCTAATCTTGCATAGTCAAATTAAGAAATTGTGATCAATGCATTATAAGTTAAGATGGAAGAATAAATGATTCATAATGTAGAGGACATCCCTATACCTAATGCAAAGATAAACCCTATTTCTCTATTGGGAGACGACCCAATAAATGCATTTTCACAAACCTTGAATGAAGTTCTATATTTATAAGACACCTGTGGTTATAAAAAGTGAAAACTTGAAACTATAGTAGAAGGAAACATTTCGGATGAATTTGATAAATTTTACAATCAAAACATATCATTCAAGGAAGGCTTTTATCCCTAGGTCAGAATGAACTAGTTAATTATCTATTTTACTATGAATTCAACAATAAAGAATGAGAGATGGCAAGCTTTGGAAAGGGAGGGAAGATAGGATTTGAATATTTGAATCCTAATCAAGGTGGGATTTCTCTAGAATGTAAGAATTGGGCCCCTGGCTTGGGACATGGGTCATAGTAAGAGGACAGTCAGGGATCTTTGGGTACAGGGGACTAGGTGAAGAAAGATAATGGGGACCCAAATGCTCCCCCTGAGGTTTTGGACAAGATTCCTTTTGTCCCCAAGGTGGGCCTCCCAAGACCTGTTAAATGGTCATCGCTTTTTGGTGTCAAGCCTACAGCTAAGTCCTCATTCCTAGCTGTTAAGATTCTCCCTGGGGCTGAGAAAGGATCTTGTGCTATTGCCATTTTGGATGACCTGGTGGATCAAAGCATAGTGTTAATGGCTTCTACTCTAGTGGGAAATTTTATAGGTCCAAGGCCTAATATAGATTTCATTAGATCTTTTATTAAGAAGAAATGGGCTCTCAAATGACAAGTCTCTATCACAATTATGGGAAAAGGATTCCTGCCCTTTGACTTTTCTTGTCTAGAAGACCTCAAAAACATCTTGTGTTAGGGACCATGGATGGTTGTTTAGTCCACCTTGCTTCTCTAGAAGTGGACTTCAAAGATGAATATGAATGACTCGTTCTTTGAGCAAGCACCTATTTGGGTAAGGCTTCCAGAGCTTCCCCTAGAATTCTAGAACAAGGACATTTTTGTGGGGCTAACCAACTCCTTTGGTGAGCTCCTTCCAACTGACCTGACTACAACCTCTAAAAGATGCCTCACCTATGCTCATATTTGCAGAGGAGTAAGGGAAGGAGTGGACATGCTGGAAGTTGTGACATTCCATTTAAAGATGGGAGTGGATGTCCAACAACTAATTTATGAGATGGTGCCTTTTGCATGCTTTCTCTATTTCAAATTAGGACACAAGGCCAACCAATGTCCAAAAGCCAAAGTAGCCAAAGTTGAGAGGCACAAGAGTAAGTCTATTACTAACTTAGGGAAAGATAAGAAAATGGTTTGGAAATAAAAGATGACCAAAAATCTAGAGAACTAGGTAGAGGATGTGGGGAAGACGAAGACTCTTGATCAGGAAGGAGATCTAAGATATATAGGCAGTCAAGAAGCAAAGGAGTAAGGCCATAGAAGTGAGAGATAAAGATTCATTATCTATGAAAGAGCAAGAAGCCAATATTTTGGAGGACCCTTAGATGGTAAATAGTTTCACACTAGAACCTATGGAACCAACCAATGGAATAGGAGGACAAGATAGTCTCCCCCTCTTAGTGCAACAAGTAAAGGAGAAGAGGTGAGCTAGTCAGGAGAGGGGTTGGAGATGGTGGTTGAGGTGCACAATCAAGGGCTCTACTTGGATCTCCCTTTGGCTCCTCGGGTGAATTTGCTAGTTCCCTCTTATTTGGGGATGAAGTTTTTGGAATTGACCAATAACTCTTCCCTAGAAAAAATTTTAAAATGGGAAGAATGCATTGATAGTTGTTCAAGGAAAACAAAAGGAAATTGTTCTATGGTTAAAAGGAAGAAAAATCATGACCATCCCCCAGTGTCACTAGCAACAACTAGAAGAAAGGTTAAAGATGATGTTGGGGTAAAACCTAAGACATTAGGTAGAAAAATTTTAGCCAAGTAATGCAAGAGGAGGCCAGAAGGAGCTTGGCAGATGGGAGCCAAAGAACCATTAAGGAATGCTCTATTAAAAAGAAATAAAGATCATATCTTGGAACATAAGGGGCCTAAATGGTGCCCATAAATAGGAGATAGTTATGAATTTGATATCATCTGCTTCAAATATCATCTAAAAATGGATCCCTAGAAGAGATGCTCCACTTTGTCATCATGCAAAGCTCTACACTGCCTGAGAGGTTATGGATCTTATTTCTTCATTTCAAAAGTGGTAGATAATATAGCATCCAGTAGCCAACAAAATGTATATTGAATCTCAATGCGATTCAAGCCACGGTGACCATGATAGTTATGATCATATAACTATCACACAATTGAACTTGACACAAATTAGTTCAAACTTCCATCATCATGGATCTGATTAACCTCAAAGATTTGTATTTATACTGCACTAATAAGAAAGAGATATGCTCCAATATTTATGATACTCTCGATGCTACATATATGCTTTGGCATTTATCGATTCCAATGAGAATTTGGGAAAAGTGGAAGGAAGAATCATCTAGTGGAGGATATTTTAGTGGTCAAGTACTTGTTATTGGAAAATGAGACTCTACATAGTACAAGTGTGAGGATTTGAAAAATATCACTATCCAAAGTCAAGAAGATAAGAGTGATAAATCTAAATGTAAAAAAAATGATAAAACCTCCAAAGGTTCTAACAAACATTTTTGAAGCCTTAGTTAGAACTGTGCATGTGGATAGTGCATATTTTTTTGAAAAAGTTTGGGGATGACTTCGAGCCCTTATTAAATCCTTCACTAAGTGTAGAGGAAAAACCTTCTACAAGCAAAGCTACAGTCACAAAAGAAACCCAAAGTTCAAAAAAAGAAAGTAGAAACATGCAGGTGCAATGAAAACAAGTCATTGATAAGTTAACCTCTGAACTTGCTAAACTATCATACAAGTCCGATGTCTTAGATAAGATCTAAGTAAACCTGAAGTACAACTTCAAGAACATAGATTTTCTACAAGAATCATTTTTAAAGCCCTTGGAAATCCTAGGTTTAGGCACTAGTGTTCAATATGATAAATGTAGAGATACAATAAGAAAATTTGGTCTAAAGTCTTATGAACCAATGGAGTCTCTTGGGGATTCATTCTTTAAACTAGCAACAACAACATATTTGTATAAGACATGTCCCAAAGAGAAGGAAGGAGTGTTTACCATTTTGAGATCAAATGGATATTGCAAATCAATGCCATCCATGCTTTGGGAAAAATAATAGCTTCATATTCCAACCTTAACCATCACGTTAGAAATTTACCAAATATGAATACAGTCTTCAATCTCAGCATTGAAGATATTTAGGGCATCAATCAGTCATCAAATCAACAAAGGAAATGGCTACATAAAAACATTTGCATTGATGCTAAAGTGATATATTCAAAATTGAAATATGTGTAAAAAGAATGGAATCTATTAGGGAATGATTCAAATAATCATTTGATTACTTAGATATCCAATTTTTCATCTGGACATTAGAAACAATAATGAGGATTGAGAATAATAGTTTAATTGAATATTTCCTAAGTGGCATTTTAAGGCAAAGAATAGAACAAAGTGAACACCCCTGAGTACTATAGGAGGATCGAATAAATAAATAAGTGACATAACCATCCAATGATTAGAAGGAGATAATATATTGTTTCTACCATTGAGCCACAGATATTTGGTCAAATAAATCAAATCAGATTATCGTTGGAGCACCTTCATTCAAAATGGAGAAAAACTACAATTATTGCCTCTTCCAAGGGAAGACACAAAGATGTAGGAAGCATATAAAACATAATGAATATTATCCAATGCAAGCATGGAGATTTAATGGTCTGTGATCACAATGGTTAAAACATTAGATATGAGGTTTCATTACATTATGAGCAAAGAGAATTAAAGGGACATGGGCACGTACAGATAGTCGACATCAAATCTGTGAATTAAAATGAAAAGAAAAAGGACAAGACAGGCATCAAACTGAAGCATAGAAGACAATGCTCCCCATTCACAAGGACTGAGGAGAAATAGGCACATGGCTTGTACCTCCAACATAGTAGAGAAGACAACACTCTGCACCAGTCAACGTCACCCACATATCACGTCATCCATGCAGGAAATAAGGTGAAGGTAAAAGGAAATTTTTTAATATATTTTAATATTGGTTATGATATTAAGGGCATGAATATATTTTAATGTTAAAGAAGTAATTTAAAGAAAAAAATATTTTAATATTAATTATGTTGTTAAATAAATAAATAGGTCTTAATATTAAAGAAGTAATTTAATTATATAAGAAAAAATTATGTGTAGTGTTAACTATATTATCAAAGGTGCACTTTAGTATATCAAGAGATTAAAGTTATTAGATGAACATGTTCTTTGAAATTAAATAAACATCTAATCAATATAATTGATTAAGAAATGATAATGATTTGAAACAATCCCAAGAATTGCATTCAGTAAGAGCTAGGTGGATAAGAGGGTAGAGCTGAGTCCTAAGGCAAGAGGAGGGAAAAATACCCTCTCTTGGGTTTAGGTTTATCAAGCTATGGGTCCCCACCACAAAATTTGAGGATTGAGGTATGGTGTAGCATCTAGGCATGGTGAGAGATGCAAGCCTCACATTTGAAAGGCAGGGACCAAGGTCTTGTCAAGCCTTTAATGTGGTGTCCTTATCCAATCTCTGGATGACCTAGCCTATTCATACAATGTAATAGTCTAAGAAGGGAAAATATACATATATAAAGAATCAAGCATGGTTAGAGATGGAAGGATCAAATTTGAAAGGAGGAGACCAAGGTCTTGTTAAGCATTTAATGTGGTGTCCTAGTCCAATCTCCAGAAGACCCAGCCTATACATACAATATAATCGATAGGACATAAATATGGACATATATGAAGAATCATTTTGATTAAATAACATAATAATTGATTGGTTGGGAAATTGGGACAATATTATAAGGCCTTACAAGTAGGAACATTATAGTAGAGCAAATTCACCTAATTAAAACTATTAGCTTCTTTTGAAAGTATATTTATATGTACTAGCTTGTATCCCTTGGTGCAGGTATATGGATGTGTATTAATGATTATGTGGTTGCAGATTCACAATCAAGGAATTGTATATCATGTGTGTTGTGTGTCTTCATCATGTCTACTTCATTTCTTCATGCATTAATGTGTCTTCTTCGTGTATGCTTCATGTCTACAAGTAGTAATATATTTACTTCATGCATTATGATATTAATTGTATGCATACCTAATGTATTCTTGCATCTTAGTGTATAACTTGTTTATTGACTTCACAAGAAAGGTTTATTATAAATGGTCATTGCTTGAGGACAAGGAATTTGAGGAAGGGTGGATTGTCATGTCCCCAAATTATGGTAATTAAATAGTTTTAATTATTATAAATAAATATATATTAAATTATTATAATTTCATGGTAAATAAATACATTTATAAAAATATGTTACTGGGTAATAATTGATAAAATAATATGATGAAAATTAATATTAATAAATAAAATAGTAATAATAATATAATAACAATAATGTTATAGTAAAATTTATTATCATATTATGATATTACATTAATATGAGAATTAAAATATTTAATATTTATATTAATATTAATATTATCAATATAATTAATTTTATCTATATTGTTAATATAATATAATCATATTGATGATTATATTATCAATATAATACAATTATCATTAGAAAGGACACAACCCTTCTTATTTCAAAAAATATATAGGAGTGTAGAATCTCATGAAAGGACATAGAAGAAGATAGGAGAAAAAAATATAGTAAAATACATGCAGAGTTAGGATTTCTAAATTAATGTCCTAATGGAGGACATTACATTTAGGATTTGGACTTGAACACTATCTCCCCTCTTTTACCATTGAGATATTGCAATAGGACACACTCATCCCATTCATTCAAAGAATTTGATGCTTAGTACCTACAACCAACATAAAAGATGAGCATGCACATATGTAATATACATCTAAACTAAATAGGCAATGGAAGGGAGTGGTGAACCATGTAGATCTCAACTCATAGGGGACTATGATTCCCTCTCTCAACTACATCAGATACATCAATGTATGCGCACTATATACATGTAAGTATGAGGTAAGTAACTAGAAACCTATATAAATCATCCATATCCATCATCATGAAAAAAACTATAATCACTATGTGAAAGCATATAAAATACCATTGTCAAATGAATAACCATGATCTACAATAAACACATGTAATGTCTCAAGTACATAATATCTCATGATGTATATTTTTCCAATATGAACTAGTGCCCACCAACCAAGCAACTAAGTATTACTGAATCAAATAATATATGCATGAAAATTGGCCTAAAAGAGCTCAACAATATAACTGAAAGCAAACTATGAGTAGGCACTACATCCATCTTGTAGAGTAAGCTTGCTCCTAGAAGCTTATAAATAAGTAAGGATATAAATTCCATAATCTCAATGCATCCTCCCAAGTTATTGATGACTCATCTGTAGGGTCCCATTGGACCCTTACCCACTGTATGATTTGACCCCTAAGGGTCAAATTCTACTATTGAAGAATGCAAATGGACTCCAAAGCTAGCTTCGCGTCCTCTACTTGTGATGCATTTTAACCATGAACATGTATCACATTAGGAATATACTTTCTAAGTACAAAAATATGGAAAACATCATGACCATGAGCTAAGTTGGGCGACAATGCAAGACAATAGATAATTGGACCTATCCTCTCAAGAACCTCATACAACCCCACAAAATGAGATGCTAGCTTCAAACCCTTTCCTTAATGGTTTGGACTCTTCCACAGATGTACTCTCAAGAATACCTTACCCCCAACTAAAAACTATGTTAGGATTAACCACTGACAAAAGTAACAGTTACATGCAAATATAATCAATATCAAAAAATAATAAATTGCATAGAAGAGAACACAAGACACAAGGATTTAATGTGGTTCACCCAATCCCTAGGCTATGTCCACCAACAACAAGTCCAATATTATTATTATCTAATGATTACAATCTGCAATCCTTACAACTCAATACCACTACAAGAAGCTACAATATTACCATACATTATAAAATCCCTTACCCTAAGCCAATTCATACAATTTTTTTCACTTACAAAATTAGGGCTAGAATAATTTGTCCAATAGAAAAATAGCAACTAATACCCTTTAAAATAGTAGGATCATTTTATGCTTTGGGGAGCTGCCCCAAGAACTTGTAAGGGGCACTGTCCCTTGACCTCGTCTTGGGGGCACTACTCCCAAACCCCCATAGAAATAATTTGGAGGGAAATTGTATTGAGAAAACCTATGAGTCTAATTTGGCTCCACATCCCAATAATCTACTTATAAGTCCTATGAGAATCTACATACTTCTTTTTTCTATCATGTGTTGTGGCCACATGCTCTCAGATGCACACAACCTTTGATCCATTATTTTGAAGCATCCTAGAACCCAATAGATTGAGATCCTATAATCTATCCCAACTCAAAGGTGTTAGAAATAGGAAATACTGAGAGTGGGGTGGGGGGTGAGTTAGTATTCTACAAAATTTTACCCAACTATGGATACCACTCACAATCTTGTAGCTTGCATGAATAAGTAAATTGATTAAGATGAATAGTAAACACAACCATGGAGAAATGCAACACATAAAACCATATTTTTTTAATTGGAGAAATATTGACCAAGGTAAAACCTTGATGGAGATGGTACCCACAAAATGATCCACTAATCAAAAGTATCTTGTGAAAGATATTGACCCTATTAGGAGTCTATTACATCTATATAGTGTCTAGGTCCTTGTTAGAGGAATATGCCTTGTTAGTAGCCTCAACCTTATTAGGAGTTGTTATTACAATTACAAAATGTATGCAAGATGAGCCCACTACCCAAACATGTAGTACATAATGATATTCAATATACAAAATTATAGATACAAAAACCTCTTTATAAATATTGATATCTTCAACATTTAATATGATCTTTGTATCTTGTTGTGCCAACATTGCATATAGTATCTCTTATTGCTCCAGTCACAAATTTTGCATCACAAAACAATAGCATAGATATCATAATTTAACAAGGCTTAACCTTAGATTTTCAATATTTCCTTTATACCATAATATTTTTTACTATCTACCTTCATGCTTCCACATGTATCCAAAATATAAAACTATGCTTTCCCACTAAGGGTTAACATCTAGGATGTTGTACCTAATTAGTCAAGTAATTATTTTGGTGAACTAACTAATTCGTTAATATAAATTATGGCATTCCTTACCTCTATCCTATTTAGGCAGATCAGTACTAAAATTGGAAAAACTATCATAGCTTTGTTTGTGCTGATCGTACTACCTTGCACACTTAGGTATGATATCATGACATTTTACTATTACTAGGTAACTATGCACTATTAAAAAGACATTTTTTTTAAGGGTAGAACCTATAATGGAACAATCACTATTTTTTCAATGATGTCAAACCTGCTACCTTCTAGTGAGATAATTTCTTTTTTGGCTTGAATACTATCATGTGGTTGATTGATGAAGAGGATTTGAAAAGAGGACATAACAAGAGAACCTAGAGAAAGGTTGAGTTATTTGGTGTATAAAAGAAGCACTAATACTAAGTAATACATTGATACTATGGTGTATTTTTTATCTACTTAAAGTATGAAATGAAAGATTACTCAAGCAAAGACTAGAAGAAAATCAAGCAAGAAAAGCTTCTGTCAAGCCTTGCCAAGTAGTCAGTGCAAGTCGAGCATACAATAGTTGAATCCGAGTGAAAATCAAGAGGTTCTGAGCAAAGAAGACAAACAACCCAAGACAAGTAAATGTTAGTATATGCCAAGTAAATTTTAGTTGGTGTCTACCATCAATAAACTTTAGTGTTTTTTGAGTGAACCAGTGTTGGCCAAGTGATAAAATAGTGTAGATGTCGAGTGTTAGCAAACAATGTTAAATCAAAGATTTGACAAATTTGAGTTGACTAACTTGATTTCTTGAATTGTGTGAAGCATGTGGAAGATGACTATGATGAGTTGGTGGCATAGATTTTAAGGTAAACCATTTTGAGGTGAATTCAAGAAATATTTTAGAGGAAGTTTCTAAAGGAACTTAAATGGAAAAGTGGGTAGATTCATTAAAACCTACCTAACCCTAAAATAGACAATTGTGGTTAAGTGATAAAAGATCTAAATTATCTATTTATAAAGATAGCTAGTTAGAAGAAAAGGTTTTCATGTGTGAGAACCTAAGGAAGACAAGGAGTCTAGGGTATTGCTTCATTTAGTGGTCGAATAGAAGAGATTGCAGTTGGCATACAAAGCAAGAAGGCTTGAGGGGATGAATGCTTGAAGGGTGAACAAGCTATCAGAGATGAAGAGTATGAATGCTAAAAAGAATGGAGGAAAAAAACAAATATCTATAATCTACAAGTGAGTTGTAATTTTTTATCATATCAAGTCCTACTATTGCTTTCTAAAAACTATACTAGTGTGGGTAAAATCCTTTGGATTAAGGTTGACCTAACAATCATTTGTAAATCCTTTAACCGGGAAAAATTCTAGTGGAATGTTCTAAAGTCCTCTAACAAGGCTCACTCCTAATAGGATGATTGAAATCCTTTAACCAGGTCATATTTAATAGTGTGTATTGTAACCTTTAGCAGGGTTGGCCTTTCACAGGGCATCACTTCACAAGAGTGAAATTGGGTAGCATGTTACTAGTGGTTTTTACCAAATTGAGTTTCCACATAAAATTCTTTTGTCAAATTGTGTGAATGTTCTTATGGTATTTCATGTTTACATTTCTGCAAAGTTGTTTTGACCTAGGATAGTAACCTACTAAGTTAAGGTATTGTATGATCTAATTGATGCATGCATGTTAAGGTTTTATGGATATGGATCTGATTAGAACTGAAAAGTTTTATTTTTACATTTAGACCTTGGATAGTTGATTCACCCCACTCTTAGTTATTCTAAAGAATTCCAAAAATGGGTATCAAAGCATTGGTGCTTGAGAGGAAATAGTTTAAAGGTACTCAAAGCTAAAGATCAAGATGTATAGAAAGGAGGTGCCCAAATTGAACAACAAAAATTTGCTCCATGGAAAATTTTGATGAATCTACATCTAGGAGGTCTTAGAGACTATGAACAATCTACCATACCACTAAGCATGCTGATGCTACTGGAACCCTAACTACCAATGATATGTTAGAGCTTGCCTCTACCCTAAGCTACTCAAAGTTTGAGGAAATAAAAGAATGTGACACTAAAAAGAAGATATTGGATGCCATTGAGATGATCTATGGAGGAGATAAGAATGTTTTGAGAGCCAAAGCTAAAAGTCTAAGGAGAAAGTTTGATGACATGAGAATGCAAGAAGGTGAGACAATTGTTCAATATTTTACAAGAATAAAAGATGTTGTGAATGCTATCATAGGAGCTAATGGTATGATTGAAGATGAGACTATAATAAAAAGTACTAAGAATACTACTACCTATCTATGCTATTAGATTCTCTACAATACAAGAACTAAGGTGTGTTCCTAGTAGTAATTTGACCCTTGAAGGACTGATGAGTAGACTCACTTCATTTGAACTCTCTAATTTTGATAATTTCAAAACTAAAAATTTTGAATTTTCTTTCAAAGCTAAACAATCATTAAAGGAACCTAAAGAGAAAAGACAAAAGTCAAACATGTTTCTAGTGATAGTGATATCGATGAGGAGGATGTCGAAGAGCTTGAAGCATTGTTGGAAAGGAGATTTCATAGAGGAAAAGAAAAATACAAAGGTAAGCTACCTATCATGTGATTTAATTGGAATGAGGTTGCTCATTTTATTGCTAGATGCCCAGGGAAGAAGAACAATAGAAATGGAGAAAAATTCAGAAGTAAAAGAGATGAGATCAACAATGATTATAAAGACAACGGAAAGAAGTTTAGTTACATTATTGAGGAAGAAACTAAAGATGAATCTAATGACCATGATGATAAAGTTATGTATGTTGCTATGAAGGATGATTCTGATGAGGATGAGGAAACTACATTGGTGTCTTATGTGAGCAAGAGTGACAAATGGATCATTGATAGTGGATGTTCACATCACATGATTGGAGATAAAAGTAAGTTCATTACTGTTGATTATTATAATAGTAATAGTGTAAGATATGCTAATGATGCACCCTATCTGATCAGAGATAAAGAATCAATCAAAAATATCATGTGTGACAATGCTTATTATCTAGAAGGACTTAACTATAACTTGTTGAGTGTGTCACAACTGATTAGTTCAAGTTGCAAAGTTGAATTTGAGAACAAGAAAGAAAATATCTATTATAGTGATGGGAAACTAATTGGAAATGGAGATTAGATTATAGGTAATCTATTTCATCTATACATTAATGATGCTACTTGTCTTTTTGTAGAATTTTGTCATGCCCTAAATTTATGAGACAAAACACAACGAACTTTTCTTTTTTTTTGAAAAGTGAACTAGAAGTATTATGTATCGATCTTTACTTGTTTGAATGTTCTATTCAAATTGTGAGGTGTGATCTAATAGTTAGGTAATGTTATCATATTAAAATTCACATCCTATTCTTGAAGTGAGTCATTAATTATGTGATTGTGAACCATAAACTTTTGCATCGGTGTGGTTATAATTGTTTCGTAGTTGTTTTTGTGAAGATGTTTTACCACTAGATATTTTAAATCATTTATCATTTATTCATTCTCCAAATTATATGATGTATTACAATTTACTAATCCCTTGTTATTATCTAGAAAATATACCATTATTTTTTAATGAAAATAAATAAGGTAATATGAAAATTCAATCAAGAATTATGATTCTTATATTATTCCTCCACTTAGCAAATTTATGTTTCTAACTAGAAAGCATTACCTAATTACCAACTACTTAACAATTACTAACACATATACTTACCAATCTATTAATAAATCCTACCATTCTATGTTGATTCACTATAATCACTGAATCTATATTTTCTTAAAACATTGAATGTCTACTAATCAACTTTATCCTACTAGCTACTAACCCTATTCACACCTCTTCCTAACTTACAAATATGAATTTAAAACTACACCCAAATTTCTTATTGCCTACAAAACTATATTAATACCAACCATCTTACTAATTTAATTATTACCCTTACATATACTTATCCATCTAATAATACCTATATGTATGTTAGTTACTTTATAATTACTATATTTACCCTATGATCCAATGTCTATTCACTATAACATAATTACTTTATAATTTAATTAATAAATCCTAATAATCCTAATTAATAGAAAGCATTCCCATTTATTCCTTTTAAATAAAATTCATTATTAGTTAGTCAACCCCCTCATCATAACTACACCAAACATAAGAAAATTAAAACACCTAAAATAAAGTAACTTACTTTAATATTGCACTACCCATCAACCCCTAACACCTATACTCATCTTAAATTTGTATTTTACTTCCCCAAGTGAAATTTTAAACTTCTAATCCCTAGACTCACATGCTTCCTATCCCTTCTCCCAAGGTAGGGTTGCTTTAGCTACCTCTTAAACTCTTTATCCCAAGTTCTTACAACTTTACCACTCCCCACTTTAGCCAATGTGAGCCTAAGCATAAAATTGACACAACTAACTTTCCAACACCTAACCATTATTTCCTGGGTGTGGTCTAATTGGATGGAAGTCAAAACATGTCTTTGCACCCTTTCCAACTTGCTAGGTGCCTATACAAAGGTCTATTCTCATGTCAGAATAAAACAAAAGGACCCATCATTTTCTTTTTACATAAGCCCAAGATGTGACTAGGAAAAGATGCCTACTGGGGACCACACCTCCTTTCATATTAATTTTTGGTTTGCATAAGTTTTTAAAGTGATGCCTAGTTGAGGTGAATTCACCATAAGTTAAGTTTAGTATAAGTTTTTTTATTCTTTACTTGGATTTTCTTGTATTGTTTATATATATATATATATATATATATATATATATATATATATATATATATATATATATATATATATATATATATATATATATATATATATATATATATATATATATATATATATATATATATATATATATATATATTGGGACTTTCCACTTTATGCTTTCTTTTGTGAAGATAGCCACCTAGGTAAATGGGAGTATGCTTGGTATAAATCATGATTTGCTCATTTTGAATTTTCTTTTTTTTTAAATTTGTTAATGTATGGGGACTTCCATAGGGTACTTCCTAGTTTTAGTATTGAGTGTCTAGGTTTATTATCTTGTTGAATTGGCATAGCCTTACACACACACACACACACACACACACACACACATTCTTTTTTCAGTTGTTTTCAAATATTATGGCCCAAGTGTCATGGGATTTATGTGGCCTCTTCTTATAGAAATCTAGGGAGTAAGTCATTATTATTATTTGAGCCTTACAATTAGTGGATGTATTATTTTTTCTAATCCTCCAAGCACAAGACTCTTAGAATATCCTCTTTGATTAAAATATTTCTCTATAATCTAGGGGAGGGAATTATTATCTTTTCCCATACATTTTCTAGAGGCTTAATGTGCACCTACAGGCTTGTCCCCCTTATGGGTTTCGAACTATGTATTCACTCTCAAGCTATTTTCCCTCTTATCCTACCATGGTATTTTAATGAATATGTATGAGGATGTAATGATATTACCTAACCTATGAATTTATTAGGACTTGGAAAACCAAATGGACTAATTTTCATACACATGAAATGGACTATCAAATATGATATCTTTGTTCCATTATAAAGAATGCATAGCATATACATTTACACTACAACCATTTATGTATTGAATTAAGTCAAGTATTTCAAGAAAAATTGCAACCACTATGATATATTTACATTAATTGAATTGTAAGGAGAAGTGTTTCATTTACATGATTTCCCATATTGCATCAACCACATAATGTAAAGACTTACAATTTGTGATAACATGGGAAGGTTGGTCTCTCTACACACTTGAGCTTTCAACATTGTCAAGGGTGAAACCATAATATCTTCAAGGAATCCATCTTCACAAAACCTGCACACATACACAAACTAGGAACCATGGAGGCTCACCTCCCATCCTAGACTTCTATGAAGCTACCCACTGAGAAGGGGAACCAAGATCCAAATGGGATACACACACACCACATTTGATAATCCATGAGAACATAAAAGACAACACATGGCACTCCCTCCCAAGTTTTACCCATTGATTCACCATTGGAATCATTATCACATTGGGTGAAGGTGGGCTCTTCAAAGAGGATATGCCATAACCAAACATAATCTCCTTCTTATTAAACACAAAACCCCTTGTAACTCCAAAAATAATAATAAGGTATATGGCTTCAATGGAGCCCATACTCCATGAAAGAAGAACAACTCCTCATCATAAGGTAAATTTTCTCAAGTACAATGTTGAGCCCAACTAATCTCTTCACCCAAGGCTTCTCATACCTCCCAAGGGTGAGTGAATCCTTCACACCCATGATCAATTTCAACATCCAAAGAAAACTAGAAAATTCAAGAAAGAAACCCAAGAAATTTACAAGAACACAATACACAGTTACAACATCACAACACAATGCCAAATTCTTCAATACAAGATTCACAACAACATTGAATGAACCCATAACAATATCTCCATACTTGCATATTTACTATGCAATACTAAGAGAAAAGAAAATGAACGTGGTTTGGATCATCAACCTAGTCCAAGCTAAAGGAAATGATATTTTTTGTAGAGCTCCCTTAATCTCCCTCTAAACCCTAATTGTCTCTAAACTTAGAGAGTAGGTGAGCAACCCACTAATTTGGCCAAGACTCTCTAATAAAGCCTTCCCACTAACTATTTTAGCAAAGACACCTAGCCACTTCCTCTTACAAGCTTGTCTCCTTTAAATTTTTTATATTTGACTTAGTGGGAACATGTGACAACTCCAAATTCGAATTGATGGAAGAATGCATGGGTAAAGAGGCCCTCTAGACTATCTAGGCACTCACATGGTCAAAATTAGGTCCATAACTTGATATTCTATCATATGGGTAACTTAGTTTCACCTAAAAGATACTTTGGGACCACTTAATGACCCCTCAAAACCCTAGCCAAGTCTAAATTCCATTTTTTTTTATTGTGACCCATCCTACCCCTTGTTAGGTGGGTTTACTTACTCATTAACAAGGTAGTTAGTTTTAGGGTAAGTTACCACCATGATCAAAACCCTAAATGACATGTCAATTACACACAAAGTCCACAAGTGTCAAGTGACACAAAAAAACACATTCCACATGATCATGATATGCCCCTAATGCATCTTTATGATTAAATATTTTTGCATGCAAGAAAACTAACATTTACAAAGAAAAATACTTTCACAACAAGGCTTTTGAATCTTCCAAAGATTCACCTTGGTTAAATTGTGTTCACAAAGGTTTGGAACTTGTTTCCCCCAAGAATTTCCATGGTTCCACTTCCTACACATTAAACTCGAGCATCGATAGTCCAAGGAGGTCATAGAACATATATATCATCAATGCATATAATTTCAATTTTTTATGAAATCCATATTAACAAAATTCAAATTAAATTTTCTTCCCTAAGCACTTCGAATAACTTATTCAAGATGTTAGAGTCTCAAATCTGCATATTATAAACCATAATAATAAATTTAACATTTATCTGCATATCATAAATCATCATAATCAATTTAAAAATTATCTACATATCATAAATCATCATAATCCAATCAAAATTGTGCATTGCATTATAATCTAATACTATCATACCATAAAATTGCATGCATATGTGTTTGATCATTTCATACACAATATCAAGTTCTTCATGCATATCATAAATGTAACAAACTACTGAAATATCAAAATCAATAGGTAAAATAATCCACTATCCATCTAAGTCTCAAATAACTGTGAAAATATCAAGTCTTGAATATCAAAATGCAAGTAAAAATATCTATGCTATGATGGGTCAGGGTGAGGCCTCATAAATTTGATGATGTGTGGCTATGGAACAAGAGGTTATGTCATGTTAACTTTGATAACATAGTCAATATTAGTAACATGAAAAGAGTCAAAGGTTTTCCTAAACTAAAGAAACTTGACAATATGATTTGTAAACAATGTCAACTAGGCAAGATGACAAAATCTAGTTTTAAAAGTAAGACTCACTCTTCTAAAGAAATTTTGGAATTAGCTCATGCTGATTTGTGCGGACCAATTGATGTGCAAAGATACAAATGTGACAAGTAAATTATCCTATTTGTTGATGATTATTCTAGGATGATGACTATTATGTCTCTAAAACAAAAATATGATGCTTTTCAAATGTTTAAGTGGTACTTGGCAAGAGTTGCAAAGGAGACATGCAAAAAGTTGAAATGTCTGAGATCTAAAAAAGTTGGAGAATTTACATCAAATGAGTTTGAGATATTCTATAATGATAGAGGAATCAAGAGATAGACTTCTATGCCTAGGACCCCTCCATAAAATGGGATTGCTAAAAGAAGGAACATATCTATAATGGACTATGCTAGAATACTCATGATGGAGATGAATGTTGCTTTAAAATACTATAGAGAAGCTATAAGTACAACTATTTATACCTTGAACTGAGTACAAGTCAAGAAAGGTACTCATTCAATACCTTTTGAACTATGATATGGATACTCACAAAATTTAAAATATTTTTAGGTATTTGGAAGCAAGTGTTGCATTCTTAAAGACAATGAGAATGGTAAATTTGATGCTAAAAGTGAAGAAGATATATTCCTAATCTATTCCACAAGAAGTAAAGCATATAGGCATTTGAATACTAACACCAAAAAAGTTGTGGAAAGTGCAAATGTGAAGTTTGGTGAATATACAAAGGTACATGAAGCTGAACCTATGAAGGAACCTGAAGAGTAAAAATATTTTGTATACTTTTATAAAGGAATTCCTACTAATGAAGGTTTTTAGAACCAACCTGTAACTCAACAGCAAGTATTAGTGACTATCAAGTCACATATAATGAATGTTGAGTTGCATTTAGGAACTAAGTTGCATTCAGGAACTGGGTTGCATTTAGGAACTGAGTTAGGTTTAGGAGTTGAGTTGTAAACAGAATTTGAGGTACATTTTGATTCTGCGATAAGTGTACATGAAAGGAATGTTGATCTATCTAATAGAGAAGTACATAGTGACTCTAAATTTGATAGATAAATTGAATAAAGAAGAGCACAACCAAGATTGTCAAAGTATGTCAAAAGAAATCACCTTGATGAACAAATTATTGGAGATAAAGAAGCTAGACCACTGAAAAGGAATAGGTTGAGAAATGATACATGTTTATTAAGCATGCATGAGCTTAAGTTAGTAAAAGATGCATTAGAGAATGAAGATTGGAGTAAAGCCATGAAAGATGAGATTGATCAGATTGAGAAGAAAAAAAATATGGAATCTAGTACCTAGACTAGAGCACAAGAATGTGATTAGAACCAAGTGGGTGTACAAAAAAAAGTTAGATGAGAATGGTAAAGTCACAAGGAATAAGGAAAGAGTAGTTTGCAAGGGGTATGCACAAGAAGAAGGAATTGAATATGGAGAAACATTTTTTCAGTTGTAAGATTGGAAGGAGTAAGAACTATTCTTGCTTACTATGCATACAAAGGCTTCAAAGTTTTTTAGATGGATGTGAAGTCAACATTTCTTAATGGCATACTAGAAGAAGAGGTTTACATAGAAAATCCTAAAGGATTTGTTGATCCAAACTTCAAGAAAATGGTATGTAGACTACACAAAGCTTTATATAGTTTAAAGCAAGACCCAAGAGAATGGTATGAAAGGCTTGACAATTATCTTGTGAAGATTGGTTTTGAGAAGATTGATGATAACAACAATCTATACTTGATGATAGGAGGTAAAGGTATTTTACTAGCTGAAATTTTTGTTGATGATATCATATTTGGAGGTCAAAATGCATTATATAAGACATTTACAAATGAAATGAAGAAATAATTTGAGATGTCTATGTTTGGAGAGATCAAGTCCTCTATTGGTTTACAAGTAGATTAAATGAAATACGGTATATACATCACTCAGTCTAAGTATGTGAAGGAAATATTGAAAACTTTTGGTTTGGAGGATTCAAAACTAGTTAGCATTTCTATGGTGACAAGACATAATTTTTCAAAGACTAATGATTCTACTGAAGTGAATCAAACATTATTGTAACAAGAGTAGGGACTGCTCTCTCTATTACAATGCTTGCTTCTTCTTTATTAGGTTTAGATGAATACATTATTTTATCTTTTGAAGTCTTCTATACTTCATTCATAACATGTACAATAAATTTCTCTATTTCCTTATTAACCTCGTCATGGTTGCCTCCCATTATGAGAATAGCTCTTGTCTTATAAAGTAATAATGGTTCAATGCTCTTCATGATCTTGTCAAGATGATCATCATTTTCAACTTCACATAACTTTCTAATCATCCTCTCTCTTATAGCCTCATCTTATTCTACTACTCTTCTCTTTTTATTCAAAAATATTTCATACAAGTCCTTTGATATCTATCTTTCAATATCTAGAAACTTCTTATTAGACAAGATCAAGTGTTTAACAACTATTTTCTCCAACTAAACTTTGTTAATGTTAGTATACAAATCATAACATTTATTCAATTCTACAAAGTTTCCATCATCAATGATCACACAATCCAACTTCTCAATTCTTGGCTTCCACTGCTTCCTACCTTTGCTAGTAGTCTCAATTTTCTCCTTTTCTTACCTTTGCTAGGTCTCAAGGGCTACTTGTCCTCTCATTTTCTTCTTTCCTTCATATGAAAATACCACTTTCTACCTTCTACTAGGTCCTATTTCCATTTCCTTCTTTCTTTCTTTTATGGGAGCTTTTGCAAGTTCTTGCTTGAATTTTGTTTAACCTCATAGATTTTCTATTAACTTGAACTATACTCACCTCTTCTTCTTCTTCACTTGGATGAACTAGTGGAGGTGGAATTGTAATACCCCAAAGTTGGCTTATTTCCATAATCACCAATTCTAGTCTATTCTAATCAATCCTAAAGTCCTATCTCATTAGGAAATACTTATTTTTCTACTTGACTTAGTTGTCAAATGCAGAAGACCCTAATCTACATTAATCATGCTATTTATTTTAATTCTTAAAGTATTGACTCATATTAGTCACATTAAACCTATTGATTAAGATTTAATTTAATTTAAAGTATTTATACTTTAATTAAATTAAATTATCTCCTAAGACTAATGTACTAAGGAATTAAATTTATTTGATTTAATAATTATGCTTATTTTAGTTAATTGAATGTAATTATTCAATTAAATAAAAAGGGTATTTATGAGATCATATCTCATTTTATTGAATTAAATATATTTCCTAAATTCTACTCCTCAGTTCAAAATGGAAGTTCTTAGTTAACTACTTCTCGAATTAGAAGTGACTCAAATCAATCACTCTCACACTAAAATAAATTTGAGTTAACTATTCCTGGCACTCGGGATTTGAGGTAGTTAACTAATTCTGAATTAGGAATCTTCCACTTTGATCGAGTCTTTGATTCAATCTTGATTGTCAATCCAAGTTGATCTCAATTGTTGATGGATTCTAGGAATTCTATTTAAGAGGCTCATAATTCCTCATTACTGATGTTGCAATTTATTGCTATCAAATCGCTACCAAATTGCATACTCATTTAAGTTTAATAATTTCATAAAGCTCTAATTTTCTTAGATTAATATCATTTAGAATTAATATGCATTCATTTAGTTAACTCTGTTTATATGTTCTTAGATTAATTGCATAATCATTTAGACTACCTGCACATTCATATAGATTAATCATCTTTAAGACCTTTGTTCTAGAATGGTTTGATTACCTGTACCTCAAATCTGAGAGCATAAGTAGGTAAAATCCACCTAGATAGAAGGCAATATGTCATCTTGTAGGACTCTTCTTGGGTGAACAATTTCATGTTCATTCCAAGATGAATCTGCATATAAATACTGTGTTGAATTTTGTGTGTGAACTTTGAGGCCACACTCTGCATATACATTTTTGGCGCCCATCATGGGGCTAAGGAAATCATTTTCTTTGGCCTCATCTGCATTTTTTTTTGTTATTTTAGCATTCTGTCCATACTATTCTGTATAGTTACTTGAATCTTTACACGAGACATTCCATTTTTGCACAAGGATTTGAAGTTATCACATGAAGTTTCAAACCATATCACATGAAAAAGTTCCCCATTGCACAAGTCTTTGCACGACACATCATTTTCTAAGGCAATTCAGTGAAAGATTTCACGTGGCTCTGCACAACATTTCATATGAGAATCTACAATAGCAAGTTTAATTTTGTCCCTTTTCAACATCCTATTATGGTAAATTTTCTAATGTTTTTTTCTCTAAATCTTTATTGTTTTGTTTCTCTGGTTTTCTACAGCTTAACTGTTGTCTGTAGGATGTTTGTCAAAGATTCCTTACAAAACCCACGTAAACATGAACTAACCCTTTGTTTGCAGGATGATTGTCAAAGATATGTTTGATGAAGACTACTTTTAAAATCCACAAAATAGTGTGTTTACTTTATTGCTTTCAAAACATAGACTAATTAGGGCTTGTGAACTTCCTAGGGTGCAAGATAGAAGAATAGGGGATGATGCTCTTCACCACTTGGAGGTCATGACCAAGGGTGAATAAAAAACCTAGATGCTTCTAAAAGATGGCATTCTAAAGAAGGAAAGCAGCTTAGTGGTTCTCTAGTATGGGTCCTTTTTCTATGAAGGGATGATGGTTTCCTTTTAGGGAATCAAAATCTTGAGAAAAGACAAGTCTGGATTGATTAAGCTAAGTTGATAATCAACTTGTTTTGCATGTTTGGGTGAGAAAGTAAGATAGAGAAGTATTCTCTTTTCCCTTGAGGGAAATCAAAAACTTTGACCCTTATGATCAAACAACTAGCCCAAGTCAATCCTTTAGAGGGCTTGCCGGAGTGATCCAACCTTCGGGAATGACTCAAGTGAGCACACTCCGTTTTCCAAAGATTCCAACTCACTGTAATCAAGATGCTTTGTAGAGTGAAAGACTCCAAAGTCAAATTAATTTCTTTCCCTTGATTCTTGATATCACTTATCAAGGGGAAGCTCTGTTTGTTGCACTAGCTGGCACTGGCACCAATCTTGCTAAGTGTGTACACTCTCAAATGTTGGCATGGGCTGTTGGTCTCAACTCCACTTGTAGAGCCATTAAGGATTAATTTGAACGGAAGCCAAGTAAAAACCTTGTAGTTAGAAGCCACCCAGTTCACCTCCAAAAGGAGGCATAATCTTTGTGTGAGGGGGAAGAATCTCTCCTATAGAACTCACCATAGGCATGCTACTAGACATTGGAAGGTGGTATACATGCTTGTCCCCTACCATAAGGGTGCTCATTTAGCATATACTATTGAGTCCTTTGAATATACCAAAAACACAGGTGCCCTCTAGGGGGTGACACAACTGTGTGAGGTACATACATGTGCATAAGTTGTGGGACAAAGGTTTTTCCTTATCTAGCATTTTCTATTTGTAGGGATAAAGCATGTTTGTTATCAAGTCCAAAACATGTCCAAACTTGCTGAAACAAACTTCAAGACTCCCTCGTCCCTATGAGTTGCTTTGCCTTCAGTTGGATTGTATTCAACTACTGATTGCTCCCAATGTCTTGTTTAAAAACACTTTTCTTTCGTTGAAACTTAAACACTATCCAAACAATTTTCAGAGTTAACCTTGCTGTCTATCCAACCAATCTGTCCAATCTATCCAAACAATCAAGAAATCTCTTTGAAATCCAACTATTGTCAATCTGGTCCTAATTTTTGTGCATAGTCTTACATTTCTTTGCATGAGAAATCACTTTTTCATGTGAGCCAGTTCAGGTCTTTGCATGAGAACTTGTGTATGCTCAGACGAGATCTTGCCAACTATCTTTGCTGGTCCTATCACTTCTTCATGTGATTCATAGCAACTCTTTGCGTGAGTTTAAATTACTATTCTGAGTCTTCGCACGACCTAATAAAATTTCTCGCACGATCCCTAAAAGATATTCATGCAAGACCTTGTTCTAAAACTATCAAATCAACTTATTTGACCAATCTATGACCTGTGTTCAGTTTGTTTCCTATATTGAGTTGTCCCTTCTCTATCTATACATACTCTCAAATAGTGGCATTTAGCTTAGCTGAAGATTTGTAATCTATACTTAGACTAGTCTCATCCTTTAGTTCTCTAGATTCTCATTCTTTAGTGCTTTTCATACTTTGTGTTATGATAGTCATAATCTTTGGCTATTCTAGCCTTCAAATTAGACTATTTGTACCTTAGTGTACAATACTCTTACCTTGTCCTGTTGAGACTAAGTTTTAGTGCACCCCTTATCTAGGTTCTTGCTTCTTGTCCTTGTCTATGACTATTGCAACAAGAAGTGGAAACATGTTTTATCCTCTTAGAATTAGGCAAGGTCATGCTAGGGGTCATAATTGAGGTAGAGGTCGCCTTTATTTTTTTACACAGTCTCGAGCTAGTTCATCTAGTGAGGCATCTTCACGATCTCCCTCACCCATCAAGTCACCTTGAGTCTAGCGAACATTTTCCATAAACCTACAAAAAACTAGGAATCCTTTGTATCAAGAGGATCCTAAGACTGGTACTAATCCTTTATCTCTAAACACAATGACCTTTCAAATCATAACATATTGAAACTAAACACATTCCTACAATGACAAATCATGAACCTAAACATGGTAGTCACAACAGACATCAAGAACCACCTAGGAATGGCAAAGAGAAAGAGAAAGACCATGACATTGATGAGGAATAGGAAGAGGTGGAAATAATCTTTGAACACATAGAAAAATGTTGAAGAGACAAAAACTTTCAAAAGGTTATAGGAATTCTACTCAATGAAGAGAAAGAAAAGTTCTTTCTCAAACTTGCCCAAGAGGGAGCTAAGTTGCCCTCTCATTTCAATGTGGAAACCATCATCATGCCTAAAGAGGAAACTGATACTCCCAAAATCCAAAAACAATTGAAAATTATGCAAGACCAACTAGCTCAAATGATGCATGAGAAAGAGAAACCCACAAAAACATACACATTAGATGCTCTTTGTCCATTTCCATTTGACAAGAGCATAAACATGCCTCCTTTCCCATGAGGTGTAGAGCTACCTAAGTATGACAAGTACTTTGGCACCACTGATCCCCAAGATCACTTGCAAGAATTTGGTGCCTTGTCTATGGAGTTTATACATGACCAAACATACCTCATGCATTTATTCCCTACAAGTCTAGGTGGTTAGGCTTTAGAGTGGTTCTCACACTTACCTCCCAGTATCAAGACATTTGATGAAATTTCCAACTTATTTGTCTAGTAGTATTCTCATAACATTCAACACCCTATCAACATTCGAGATCTATGCAACCTTAAGCAAAAAGTTGGAGAACCTTTTCTCACATTCCTCTAATGGTGGAGACAACTATACACTAAATATTCATTCAAGATTTCAGAAATGGAAAAGTGATATTTTCACTGATGATTTCTTACTTGATTTTAGGTATAGAGTCCAACTTCAAGGTCTGCATACCTTTGAAGACATGATCACATAGGCTATTTGTATCGATGAATTTATGGTCAAGAAAGGTGAATTCACTCTTCTGAAGGACACAAAACAAGGTTCCACCTCGAACAGGGATAAAACCAAATATGTCAACAAGAACTAAGAGATTGTACATGATGGAGTTGTTGACAATGTCACTCCCAAACCTACTAAGGTAATATTTAATCTTACAGATGGTCTCCATGTGGCCAAAAATGTTGAGAAGCCTCCTCCTGACAACAAGATGTTCAGGAAAAAATCAATAAACTCATGGGCCACATGCCCTAAGTGAGAGTATACACCCTTGGGTGAACCTTTGGATGTGGTTTACAAAACATTGCTACAACACAAGCTTATTTCACCACTGGACAACCCTCATCCCTATGATCTGCAACCACATCCACCATGGTGGAATGAAACCTGATTCTGTGAGTATCACCAAAATAAGGGACACAAAACTAGCAATTGCATAAACTTGCACCATAAAGTCCAAGACATGATTGATGCTGGTGAACTTGTGGTAGATGGACATAACAAGAACTTGGATGACAAGGCATTCAAAGAGCCTTTCTCGGCCTATGAAAAAGGAGAGACTTCAAAATCAAAACCCAACAACAAGGTCAACTATGCATACTCCAATGATGACAATGTGATCAACATGGTTGAACCGGTAGATTCTAAATACTATGACGTTATTACCATTAAGGGCAAACAAGATAATGATAAACCCAAGACACCATTTGTCTTGAGGGGCCCTACTTCCAACACAATGGATAACACACCTTTGCAACACTATGCTAATGTTGTTACCTGTTCTAATGCCAATTTGGTGCTCAAAAGCCCTGTGCCTTCTACTCCTGATCTAGAACAACATAAAGACAAAGCCCTTGTTGGTCCATCTAGAAAAGGTGCAAAACTCGCAAGAAAATCAATAACAACTAGTTATAGTGTTCTTGATCAATTGAAATGAACTAATGCTCAAATCTCCATCTTCAAGCTGCTTAAAATCTCACCTGCTCAAAGGCAGATTCTGGGCAAAGCCCTCACTAAGGATAATTTTCCTCAAGATCTTGGTCTTGAGAAATTTCAATCCATGGTAGGTCACCTAACCTCACCTTATCTTATGACCTTCTTGAGGAGGATGATAACTCACTAAGTCACCAGTACAATCAACCTCTACACATTGAGGTTATGATACATCAAATACATGTTCATCTGGTACTCATCGATAATGACGCTGACCTAAACATTGCCTTTGCTACTTTTCTTAGATAGTTGAACTATTCTGAAGACTCTACTAATCCTTGACACAAGATCACTATCAAAACATATGACGAAGTTGAATGAAAGTCTTTAGGTCTTGTAGTCTTACCCATTCGCATTGGTCCTATGCAAAGGGATGTCACCTATCAAGTGCTCGACATTCCCTTGGCTTATAACATTTTATTAGGATGACCATGGATACATGAGATGCATTCTATCCCATTGACATATCACCAATGCATCAAATTCCCATTTCATGGCTCTAAAACTACTATTCCTACCACTACTAGCTATACTTGCAATATGCTCAAAGCTGCTGAAACTTCTGTCCTTGCTAATCAAGAATCCACTTATTATCATGACAATAAGCTAAAACAAATTGAGCAGTCATTCAAACTAAAAGAAACAGGCATGGGAGATTACCATATTGAACCAGTGCTATCATTAACATCTCGTTCAGAATCTCCTCGTCATTATGGGAGACCCTTAGAAGAAAATAACTTATTTGTGCTGACACCTCAAACCAAGTATAATGGCACTTTTGTCAAGGCTATAGTTCCCCTAGAGGATGAAAGTGAAAATAGAGCCAGTTTTGCATGGCTTTATAGAGAAGAGGCTCTAGTAGACTTAATAGAGAAAGCTCAAGAAATCACTATTGAGAAATATGGGTCAAGTCTTAGGCTCATGAAGTGTTTTGGCTACAAAGGAACTAGTCCTATTGGGTGGAATAACAACAGTCTAATTGATCCTATCAAGGCAACGGCTCAAAAAAATAGTGATACAATTAGTCTAGGATTTAAGAAGGTTCCTTTCCTTTTGGGACCTAATAAATTTGTACCAAAACCTGAGAGTTCATTAGGAAATGAGTCACATTCCGAGTCAGATACTCAAGAGGAACAATCTAATGATGAGGATCCCTATCCTTATCCTATTCCTCATGATCTCGCTAAATTCTTCGTTGAGCCAGATGACTTTGTGTAATGTGTTAGCACTATGGATGATACTAGTGATTCTTCTGAGGACAATACTAATCAACCTAAATCTCATTCAAAAAAGGGAGAATCCAGTCAGTCATTTCATATAGAGTACCTATGTAAAAACCCAAATGATGAAGGCAAATATGTCCCTATCACTGTTGGGGAGTTCTATAGTCTCTCACCTTGTAGCACTAATTCTAAAGAATATGAGTTTGACTCTCTTTCAGAAGTGACTACTGATAAAGACATTGACCAAGTTCATGTCAATGAAAAACAAATTAAAGTGGGTGAAACTTCTAGGGTTAGGTCAGATGGGTCTGATCCAAGTAGTGTCCTAGAGTTGTCAATTGCTAACATTAGTAGTTAGAGGTGTTTGAACACACCTATGGATGAAGTCATCATAGGTCATAAATTTTTGGTCCAAGTACTTAATGACTATACCATGAATGCAATCAAACCAATCACTACTCTTTTACTCACACATCCTGAGCTTATAGACTAGAACCCTAATGTATCTAGTGAAGTCCCCACATTCTAGAATGACTATGCTCTTGCCTACTACCTAAATATTGTCAAACCTATAACATCTTCCACCAATGATTAGAGCATCAACATGACTGAAGCCAACATCAAATATCTTAGTCATACAATTAAAAAGAAAAAATGCAAAAGTTCTGATGGTGAAAACACATTGTGGTAGTGTTGAAACCCAAAAAAATAAAAATAAAAGACGTATCCAAGGGTGAAAACCTCTCTGAGGCACCCACAAATGAGATATTTGATGCACTTCCAAGTCACTTTCAAGAGATATCATCAATGTTGATAGAGCTGACACAACCAATCAACCTGGGTACAGAAGAACATCCTCATATGATACATTTGGCACAATCATTGTCTCTTCAAGAAAAGGAAGAATTCATTGTCTTTTTCTGAGAGAAGAAGATAATTTTTTCTTGGACATATTCTGACATGCCAAGACTGGATCCTAATCTTATCATGCATCACTTGTCCATCGCACCAAGCATCAAACCAGTTAAATAGAAACTTCAGAGAATGCATCCTCATGTTGTATTTCTTGTCAAAGCAAAACTAGAGAAGCTTTTGAAAGCTAGTTTCATCCACGCAATTGATTATGCCAAATGGATATCCAATATTGTTCTAGTCTCTAAGCATGATAAATCTATCAGAGTTTGTACTGACTTCCGTGATCTAAAATTAGCATGTCCAAAGGATGATTTTCCACTTCCCAACATTGATATGATAGTGGACATGACTATAGGATATAGATGTACTCGCTTATGGATGGGTTTTTTGGTTACAATCAGATAAAAATTGCGCTAGAAGACTAGGAGAAAACTGCTTTCATATGTGCATGGGGAACCTTTTGCTGGAATGTAATGCCATTCAGTTTGAAAAATGTTGGTGCAACCTATCAGAGAGAAATAACTACAATTTTCCATGACATGATGCATAAGACTATGGAGGACTATGTTGATGATACCTTGGTCAAAAGCACAAAATGTAATACTCATTTGCAAGATTTGGGACCCATCCTAGATCGCATGGAAAAATTGAGTCTTTGGCTCAATCCTAAGAAATGCGCATTTGGTGTCACATCAAGAAATTTGATGGGATACATCATGTCTGTAAAGGGAATTGAGGTGGATCCAAAGAAATTACAAGCAATAATGGATATGCCACCACCTCAAAACATCAACTAGATGAGGGGTCTACAAGGAAGACTCAAATCTATTCACAGGTTTATCTTACAGTTGGCAAATAGATCACAACCCTTCACAAAGACCTTACATAAGGGTGTGAAATTCAATTGGAGCCAAGATTATGAGTAGAGCTTAATGCAGATCAAACAATATCTTGTCAATCCACCAATCCTGATGCCTCCTATCCATGGGAAGCCTTTGCTTTTGTACATTTCAACAACTATAACATCTCTGGGAATCTTATTAGCTCAAGAAGATAATAACAACAAAGAGAGAGCTATTTACTACTTGAGTCGCACACTAATCTCTTATGAGAGGAACTACAACATCATTGAGAAAGCTTACTTGGTAGTATTCTTTTCTTCCCAAAAGTTGAGACACTACATGCTTGCCCACACTATGTAGCTCATGGCTAAAATAGATCCACTTAAGTACTTTCTCAGTAAGGCAGCTCTCACAGGAAGATTGGCTAAATGGGTTATGATACTCAGCAAGTTTGAAATTCAATATGTTAAATGCAAAGCTATCAAGGGATAGGCAATTGCAGATTAGCTAGCTAATGTACCTATGTAGAGTCTCCTGCCAATGGACATTGATTTCCCTGATCAGTCAATTCCTACACTCACACACCAAACATGGGTTATGTTCTTCGATGGGTCCTTCACACAACACGGATCTAGTGACAGATTACTCTTCATAACACCATAGAGATATTCATTTCCCAAGGCATACAAGATTCTATTCCCTTGTACAAATAACATTGTTGAATACAAGGCCTTGATCAATGGCATGAAAATTGCAGCTGAATGGAGAGTGGATTAGTTAGATATCTTTGGAGATTATTAGCTTGTAATCAACTAGGTTAATGATGTGTACCAAACAAAGGATGAGAAACTAATTCCGTAAAAATGCATGGTTGATGACTTGAAGAAGTATTTTGTGCACATTACCTTCTAGCAAGTCCCATGAGTAGATAATAAAGTGGTTGATGCTATGGCTACTTTGGCCTCCTTGCTACAAATGCCTGAATATGATCTCTAACATGAGTTCTTGGTGGAAGCATTATGCTACCCAACCTATGACACCCTTGATTCTAGGATGATCTGTTCTATTATAGGGCAAGATTCATCCCACTACCATCACATCTATTCCTATCTCCGTAATCAAACTATTCTGGAAGGTATTACCCAGAATGAGAAATGTTACCTAATATATAATGCTTCGTGGTATGTCATTATTGCAAACGAAATGTATAGGAGAGGTCTCAACGGAACACTCCTTGGGTGTTTAGAACCTAAAGAGTCCAAATGCACATTAATTGACATTTACGAGGGCATTTTTAGATCCCACTCAAATGGCTTGACGCTAGCTCACAAAATCCTTAGAGCTGGTTACTATTGGCCTAAAATAGAGCAAGAAGCTATCAAGTACACTAGGTCCTATAAGAAGTGTCAACTTCATGGGAATTTGAACCACGCTCCAACTAGAGGGAATCACAACATGGCCATTTCAACAATGGGCCTTTGACTTGGTGGGTTAGATTCACCCAACCTCTTTTAATGGACATAAGTTCATTATCACAGCTACAAACTACTTCACGAAGTGGGTAGAGGCAGTGCCTCTCATAGTCGCCAATGGAAAAAATGTAGCTCTTTTTATCACAAACTACATCATCTATAGATATGGTGTACCATTCTCAATCATTACTAATAATGGAGGACAATTCAAAAATAAAGACCTCAAGGAATTATGCAAGAAATTCAAAATCACACAACATTGGTCTTCCATTTATTACCCCTAGGGTAATGGCCAGGCTGAGGCATCCAATAAGGCAATTCTCAAAATCCTTCATCGTATAGTTAGAAAATTTGGGAGAGACTGGCAGCTCTAGATTAATCCAACATTGTGGGCATATAGGACAAGTATCAGAACTCCAACAGGTATGATGCAATTTGCTTTGGTGAATGGAGTGGATGTTGTGCTTCCAATAGAGGTCGAGATTCCTACCTTGAGAATCTCTATGAAAGGCCTTATTACTAATGAAGATTATAGGATAGCTCAGCTTCAGGAGCTAGTGTTACTGGATGAAAGTTGACAAGTGGTGTGTGATCATCTACAAGCCTATCAGCAATGAATGTCAAGAAGCTACATAAAAAAGTCAGGCCATGGGAGTTCCAGCTAGGTGATCTTGTCTTAAGAGAAAACCCTAAGAATCAACAACAATGAGTCCAAAAAGGGAAGTTTGAACCAAACTGGCTTGGTCCTTACATTATTACTATAGTATATGGATCTAGTGCCTACCAGATTTCCACAACCGAAGGAGAAGTGCTCAAGGAGCCTATCAATACTCTCCACCTGAAGTGGTTTTATAGTTGATATGATATTAGTATCTCTTTGTACATATCTATATGTCCTAAAAAAATCATAAAAATCAAAAAAAGTCATAAAAAAAATTGTTACCCTAGTGAAAACCTAGCAATAGGTGCCTTGGTAACACCAAAAAAATTGAAAAATAAAAAATACAAAAAAAATCAAAAATACAAAAAAAATTGAAAAACAAATAAAATAGTGCCATTGGTGAAAACATAGAAACAGGCATCATGGTAGCAAAAAAATGAAAGCTCAGCCAAGAAGGTGAAAACCTAGAAAATAGGCACCTCTTGTTCCCAATGCTCCATCCTGCAGCACATCTTCTGGCTATTTGTAGAGTTGCTTTATTGCTATTCCCACTTTCTACTTGTGTATCCATGCATTGACTCTTGTCACAGTTCAGGGGCATTCCCCTTTAGTATCACTCTTTTTGAGATTCTCCTCATAGAATCTCTTTTGCATCAGTCACTAGTCATTTTGGTTGTGTCTGCCTACTATTACTAGTCTCACTCTTTCGAGATTCTCCTCATAAAATCTCTACTGTGGCAGTCACCAGTTGTTCTGGTTGCATCTGCCTACTGTCACCAGTGTCACCCTTTATCAAGATTCACCTCATCAAATCTCTTTTGTAACAGTCACCAGTCATTTTGGTTGTGTCTGCCTATTATCACTAATGTTACTCTTTTCAAGATTCTCCTCATAGAATCTCTTTTGTGACAATCACCAGTCATTCTGGCTGTGTCTACCTACTGTCACCAGTGTCACCCTTTGTCAAGATTTGCCTCATTGAATCTCTTTTGCAATAGTCACCAGTTGTTTCAGCTATGTCTACCTACTATTGCTTGGGTCATGTTTCAAAATTCCTTTATGGAAGATCTCTCTTGCGTCAATCACCAATCATCCTAGCTATTTCTATTTACTATTGCTCAGTCCTCTTAGGTTCTTCACCTCGAAGATTCCTCTTTGACCTCAGTCACCAATCATTCTGATTGCATCTGCCTACTATTGTCACCCTACAAAAGAGATTTCTTTCAAACATGTTCTCCACTAACACTTGACATCAATCTTATGACACAAAAATGAACTCAAAATGACATACTTGTTTGGATATGCTGAGCATTTTCTTTGTTTTCATTGTTTTCACTTTATCATATCTCCTCGAGCAACTCGATGATGTCATTTCTAACTAGAGAAGTAATGGCTGGGAGCATGGTCTTTCCTTTGTTTTCTATTTGGGGTTTAGTTCTAATGAGTTGACATAGTCAGAAAAAGAGGGGTGTCCACTATAAGAGCCTCGATCTGGTATTGGATGGTTGGGTGTACCTCAACTCCTTTTATATGGATATGTCAATAATGTTGGTTCTTCTCCTTGTCTGTTGAAGTGAACTCTTCATGCTATAGTAAATACTAATACTCATCCTATTGAGTGAACATACGGGTCACTGCGAGTATACCTAGCACATTTTTGTCTCATGTTACGAATGTAAGGGTCATTGCAGACAAAATACTTACTAAATACTTAGCATAAGATGGATCTCTCGTGTGTTTGGTGTGTCTTCCATGCAAGCAATATTTTTCTCATCCTAACATTTATGTTTTGATGCTTATGTTAACTTGCTACATTAAGAGGGACAAATGTTCTGGTCATTCTAGATTTTTGTGCCTCGAATACTTACATTTAATCTTGAAAAACTCATAACATATGTCCTATTCATATTCCTATGATTGCAATGTTAGTGGGAATTGTATGAAATTTGGGATTTCATCCTATGCTCACTGATGATAAATGGTTGAGGCTTGGTAATTAGACCTAGGGTTGCATTTAACATAGTCTTGAATTGCATACTTCACTTGCATAAGCACATGATTCAATTGCAACTCTATTTCCATCCTTCATGATGAGGGATTTTGGATCTCTTAAAGTGTATTAGAATTCTCCATGGCTACATGAGCATTTGATTCTTTGGTTTGTCTTCTCATGCTCCTTGATGGGATACCTATCACTATCAAGCAAAAACATGCAACACTACATGAGATGTCAGTTCATTTCCATATGCATTGCATCCATATACTCATATTATCTACACTACATAATCACATCATATCAAATTAAACATGCATCCATAACATAAGCATCTCACGTACATCAAAGTAAAGCACAAACACTGACAATGACATGTACACAAGGATACTCGACTCAAAATCTTGTATATATATGTATATCAAAAATGTGTCAGTATAAAAAATGGACACTACTTGAGTGCTATCAATCAAAATGATACAAAATGGTGCTGGCACACCAATTGATACATAGCCAGAATCAAAATCGAGAGTAAAAGCATCATATAACTAGCTCTAACCCACACCATCACCTCCAACAATAGGAAGAGTGTCATGTCCCCTTTCTAGTGACATAACTTTTACCAGGGATTTTCCTATCATTGACTCTCGTAGGCAAATGATTTTTGGAGAGAGAGTCATTCTGTTGATAGATGATTACATTCTTGCTCTCAGAAAGTTATTAACCAGTAAGTGGGGCCTACTTGTTTTAATGTCAAACTGAGAGTGCACTTTAACTTTATAAAGTTATTTATTTAATTTTATAAAGTTAATTAATAATAAAGTGCATTATAATAAGGTATTATAAAGGACGATTCTAGAAGTTTCCAGTGGCTTCTCAAAAAGTGAATAAATAGAGGACAAGAGGCACCCATTTGTACAAGGGGTTTTGCGGATTTGACTTCTATTCCAATTGGAGTAATTTGTAGTCATTTGGTCTGCAAATTCTCAAATTATCTTTGGGAACGATAACTCCCATTGATAAGAAATTTTGAGGGTGTGGAATATCACTTGAATTATTGCAAAAAACTAGAGGTGACATTACAATCATTTCATCAGGGCGAAATCTGTGGCCTAAGGCCAAATTGGAAACTCTTGCATCTTTGATTGTCTGAGACTAGCTAATTACCATCCATCGAATTATTGAAAAACTGGCAAAATTTGGGTCAGGGCTTGAAAGGTTTGCTACACTAGATTTAGCGATTTATATTAATGAGCTGGCGGCTACTTCAGAACTCCAATTTTGACTAAGTCTGGGAATCAATTATCTTCAGTAAATATCCAAGGGGAAACAGCGTATCTGCCAGTGCTCTAGTCTGGCATTTTTTCCATTTGAGCGACGTACTTCATAGTTTGGATCTAGTGTTGGTAAATCCATCAGCATTTTCACACATTGTCAAGATTCCAACTCAGCAGCAGCAACAATACTGTTTTCATCAGTCTGGGTGCTCGATAATGAAGGTGATGAAAAAATAATAGATAATTTGCAGTGGGTGATCAGGTCAACTCTGATTCGTGGGCACCTTTATGTGGGTAGCGATTTATTTAATAATCTGATGCAATCAACGTCAAAATTGGGGTAAGAATTCATCACAAGTCAACAACTTCGATTATAGATTGTGGTGACAGTCGACAAAAGAAACCCATGCGGCAGTTGGTCATCTACATCGGTGTTCAGTTTGTGATCAAGGGAGATTGTCAATTCAAATTCACACCATTCAGAAGATAGATAAAAAAGGGTACATGGCATCAGCTATATAATGAAGTGGGTAGATTAAGGGAAAAACTTGAATCAATTACCATTTCATGCAACAGGAATACCAATTACCAGGTGCTCGATATCTATGAATTCTGTTGTTCACTTTCAAGTAGATTTTCATGTAAAGACTTGTTGTTACCGTTCAACTTTGTAATGGATTTTTCTTCAAATAAATCTTCCTAAATACAGTCTATTGCATAGTTAACCCATTTGGTGAATTTATTTGAGACATTACACTTTACCATTTAATAGTTGCATGCTCAGTTTTTGCTAAAAACTCATAGTGCAAGGCAAGAGTCTACAAATCGTCACAATTCAGCATTGTTTCTTATTGACCTTTATAATAAGGGTCATCACAGTGATATCAGAGCAGTAGTCCTGCCATCCTGTCGGGTAGGATATTTTATGCAACCCTATTCCAAATATTATATTCGCAGGAGAACAATATTTAAGGACAGAGATATGGGTGAAAGACAATCATAGAGTCCATCGAGATTTCCCAAAGTTGATGATGATGAAACCAAAGAGTTTTACAAAATTATGACTACCGGACAGCAAGAAATAGCTCAATCACTACAAGCTTTGACTACCATAATGGAGAGAGTTGTTCAGCCCAGGATTCAGGAACAAGGTAGAGGTACATCTGATCATGATAATAGAAGTGTGGCAGGCTCACAGGGTGCTCCTAGGCATAGATCATGGATAGCAAATAGGCCTACTTGTCCCACCTTCCTAAGGGAGGAGGCTCAGGAGATAGGAGAAGATGATTTGCTAGATGATTTCCAAGATGATCTCAGGGCTGCTACTGCAGAATGGCAGGCATTACCCCCGCATGTGCGTGAACTATTGAACTTTGATCGCTATCTAAACCAAAGGAGAGAACATATGAGGAGCAGCCACCAGAATAGGAGGCCTAGAGGAGGTCATGATAGTGAGTTGTAGTGAGCTGTTAGCAAACTCACTTTACTATCTTTCAATGGTAGTGGTCAGATGACAGCGCAAGCTTGGGTTCATAAGTTGGATACATTCTTGGCATTGAGGCCTATGATAGAGATGGATGCCATCAGGTACGCCACCCTACATCTGGAAGGTGCAGCTCATGATTGGTGGTCACATGGGATGGTTACCTTGCAACACAATCAAGTAACATCTTACCAAGACTTTGTGGATAAATTGGTTGAGTGTTTTGATAAGAAGGATCCAGAGATTTATTTTCGTGACCTTGTACAGTTGAGATAGTCTGGCCATTTGGAGGTTTATATTAGTGAATTCTAGAGGTTGTCAATTATGGTACAGGATGTGTTTGAGAGACGGTTAGTTATCCTATTCACGGAAGGATTATATGAACTCCTTAAGGGATGGATTAAGGCATTTGACCCACCAACACTGCAAGAGGCTATGAGGAAAGCACGAAGTATGGAGCTTACAGCACCTTCTAGCAGGTTCACCTCTCAGAGTACTACCTCTTTCAGAGACGATAAGAAGTGGGACAAAAATAAAGGGAAGAGCATTGAGACCAAAGGAAAATCTACTACACCCCTGGATACAGAAGCACTAAATGACTTGCGTAGGAGGAAATTATGTTTCTATTGCAAAGGCCCATATGACAGGGACCATGATTGTCCTCTGAGACCTAAAGGAAAGGCCAACAGAGTTATGTGGGCATATTACGAAGGGTCAGATTCTGACAACGTAGCAAATGAGGATGATCACAGTAGTTCAGAACTTGAAGGAGAAATAGGAAATTTAGAACAAAAGGAAGAAATTGAGTTACATTTATAGCAGGGGTGTCTTTCTAGTATTCAGCAGGAGGGATCTTTCAGATTACGTGGTGTTTTAGCAGGAAGAAGGTGATCACATTGGTTGATACAAGTGCTACGTACAACTTCATCGATGCTCGTTTGGTTGAGCACCGCAGTATCAAGACAAAAGAATTTGAGGGTCTCTAAGTACAGGTTGTTGATGGTTATACTCTCAAGTGTAATAGGATGGTTAGAGATATGCCCTTATGCCTGAATAATTATGAGTTCAAAGCGGATTACCATGTGGTCAATATGGGTGACTTGGATATCATTTTGGGTATGACATGGCTATGTTTATTGGGTGAGGTCACTTTTCAAATCAAGGACATGGAGATCAAGTTTGAAGTAGATGGGAAACATCATGTGTTGAGAGCTATCCGAAATAGTGACATCTGAACAATTTCTCTCAGGTGATTGAAAAGATTGGTGAGGCATAATGATATTGAATGGGTAGCCATGTGTACTCTCATGCCTACACAGGAGGAACAACGAAAGACAGAATATCATCCAGACATCCAAATATTGAGGGAAAGGTATAGTAAGGTATTCAACGACATTCCACCTAGTACACCACTTGATAGAGGGATTGAGCACATCATCAAATTAGAAGAGGGTGCTAAACCAGTCATGATCACTCCATACAGGCATCCAAAAAGGCTCAAAGATGAAATAGAGAAAACCATCAAGGAGCTTCTCACGATGGGACACATCAGACCTAGTAAGTCTCCTTTTGCTTCTTCAATAGTTTTGGTAAAGAAGAAGGATGGTTCGTTACGGATTTGTATAGATTATAGGATGTTGAATAAGAAAACCATTAAGAATAGATATCCTATCCCACAGATTGATGAGCTAATAGATGAACTACATGGGGCATGCTACTTTAGTAAGATTGATTTGAGATCCAGTTACCACCAGATTAGAGTCAGAGAACAGGACATAGAGAAGACTGCATTCAGATGTCACTGTGGACACTTTGAGTTTGTAGTAATGCCATTCGGGTTGACCAATGCACCCGCTACTTTCCAGTCTACCATGAATAAGGTCTTCCATCATCAGCTGAGGAAATTCATGTTGGTTTTCTTTGATGATATCTTGGTTTACAGTCGGACATGGCATGAGCATATGGAGCATTTAGAGATAGTATTGAATACCTTGCAAGTAGAGTCCCTGTATGCCAAAGAATCCAAATGCGATTTGGGAATGACTGAGTTGTTATATTTAGGTCATATTATCAGTAGAGAAGGGGTATGGATGGATCTTGATAAGATTCGTGCTATTGTGGAGTGGCCTATTCCTGAGAACCTAACTCAGCTGAGAGGATTCCTTGGTTTATGTGGCTTCTATTGCAGATTTGTTTGCAGATATTCGCGACATGCAGCTCCTATGACAGACTTGCTCAAGAAGGGAGCTTTTGTTTGGACAACAAAGGCACAGGCTTGTTTTGACATATTTAAGGAGATCATGACTTCATGCCTGGTACTAGCATTGCCCGATTTCTCGAAGCCATTTGAACTTCAGTGTGATGCCTCAGGAGATGGTATTGGGGTTGCTTTGATGCAGGACAAACACCTTATTGCATATGAGAGCAGGAAACTCTGTGGGCCAGAGAGATCATTCAACATTTATGACAAGGAGATGTTAGCTATCATGCATGCACTCACTAAGTTCAGGCAGTATTTAGTAGGTGGTAAGTTTTGTATAAAAACTGACCACAATAGTTTGAGACATTTCCTTGGGTAGAGAGATCTCAATGATAGACAACAGAAATGGGTGAGTAAGATACAGGCATACGACTTTGATATATCATATGTTAAAGGCACTCAAAATGTGGTAGCAGACGCCTTGTCACGCAGGCCACACCTTAGTTTGATGATTGAGATCTCTGAGGACTGGAAGCACCTGATTATTGCAAAATATGTTAGAGACCCTTGGGCATCTAGTGTAGTTCATGGGACCATTGTCAATGTTAGGTATTTACTTGTGGATGACTTGATCATTTACAAGAGCTGGATCTTTTTAGTCCCAGGATCGAAGGTGAAACGGTCTATTATGTGGGCTTTTCATGATTCACCCATAGCTGGTCATCCTGGGTACTTTAAAACATATAAACAGGTGCGAGAATGGTTTACATGGAAAGGACTCAAGAAGGATGTCTTGCATATGTCCGTGAGTGTTCTGTTTGTCAACAAAATAAACAGGAGCACACCTTTCTAGCAGGGCTCCTACAACCACTTCCCATCAAGAGACAGAAGTGGGAATGCATATCCATGGATTTCATTACAGGGTTGCCCAAGGCTCAGGGTCGTGATTGCATTTATGTGGTGGTAGATAGACTAACGAAATATGCTCATTTCTTTCCCATCACCACAACTTATACAATAGTACAGGTAGCTAAGGTTTTTTTTAGAGAAGTCCTCAGATTACATGGGATACCCCATAGTATTGTCAGTGATAGGGATAGCAGATTCTTGAGTCATTTTTGGAAGGAGGTGTTTCGATTATGTGGCACTGAGCTTACACCCAGTACTAGTTATCATCCGCAGACTGATGGACAGATGGAGATAGTAAACAAGTGGGTGGAAGGCTACTTCAGTAATTATGTGGCTGATCAGCAGAAGGCATGGGTAAGATGGATTTATTTGTGTGAATATTGTTATAACACCACTTTTCACATGTCTATTCAAATGACACCTTTTGGAGCTTTATATGGGTATGATGCACCAAGTTTTATTGACTTGCTAAGGGGTGATGTTCAGGTTCCACATGCTGGGGATTTGATTCAAGAAAGTAAAGACATTATTAGCACTCTTCAGGATAACATAGCTCGGGCATAGAATCAGTATAAGCAATATGCAGATCAAAAGAGGATAGAGAGGAGCTTTGAGGTGGGTGACATGGTTTACCTCATGCTTCAGCCATTTCGACAATCTACTCTCAAAAAAGGTGGATCAGAGAAGCTTAAGCCTAGGTCTTATGGGCCTTTCAGGATCACCAGGCAAATAGGGGAATTGGCTTACGAGCTTGAGCTTCCAGCAGATAGCAAAGTGTATAAATTGTTTCATGTATCACACCTCAAAAAAGCATTGGGACAGAATGTGATACCTTCTGTAGTATTACCTCCCTTAGATGATGAAGGGAAATTGATCTTAGTACCAGAATTCATTTTGGAAAGTAGGGAAAAATAGCTCCGCAGAAGGGTAATCAGAGAATATTTGGTTAGATGGAAAGATCTACCCGTTGAAGATGCCACTTGGAAAAATGAAACAGTTTTACATCACCCAGCTTTGAGATTGCTTGAGGACAAGCAATTTCAGGAAGGGTGGACTGTCATGTCCCCTTTCTAGTGACATAACTTTTACCAGGGATTTGCCTATCATTGACTCTCATAGGCAAATGATTTTTGGAGAGAGAGTCATTCTGTTGACAGATGATTACATTCTTGCTCTTAGAAAGTTATTATCCAGTAAGTGGGGCCTACTTGTTTTAATGTCAAACTGAGAGTGCACTTTAACTTTATAAAGTTATTTATTTAATTTTATAAAGTTAATTAATAATAAAGTGCATTATAATAAGATATTATAAAGGATGATTCTGGAAGTTTCCAGTGGCTTCTCAAAAAGTGAATAAATAGAGGACAAGAAGCACCCATTTGTACAAGGGGTTTTGTGGATTCGACTTCTATTCCAATTGGAGCAATTTGTAGTCATTTGATCTGCAAATTCTCAGATTATCTTTGGGAACGATAACTCCCATTGATAAGAAATTTTGAGGGTGTGGAATATCACCCGAATTATTGCAAAAAATTGGAGGTGACATTATAGTCATTTCATCAGGGCGAAATCTGTGGCCTAAGGCCAAATTGGAAACTCTTGCATCTTTGATTGTCTGAGACTAGCTAATTACCATCCATCGAATTATTGAAAAATTGGCAAAATTTGGGTCAGGGCTTGAAAGGTCTGCTACACCAGATTTAGCGATTTATATTAATGAGTTGGCAGCTACTTCAGAACTCCAATTTTGACTAAGTCTGGGAATCAATTATCTCTGATAAATATCCAAGGGGAAATAGCGTATCCGCCAGTGCTCCAGTCTGGCATTTTTCCCATTTGAACGACGTTCTTCATAGTTTGGATCCAGTATTGGTAAATCCGTCAGCATTTTCACACATTGTCAAGATTCCAACTCAGCAGCAGCAACAATACTATTTTCATCAGTCGGGGTGCTCGATAATGAAGGTGATGAAAAAATAATAGATAATTCGTAGTGGGTGATCAGGTCAACTCCGATTCATGGGCACCTTTATGTGGGTAGCGATTTATTTAATAATCCGATGCAGTAGACACCGAAATTGGGGTAAGAATTCATCATGGGTCAACAGCTCCGATTATAGATTGTGGTGACAGTCGATAGAAGAAACCCATGCGGCAGTTGGTCATCTACATCGGTGTTCAGTTTGTGATTAGGGGAGATTGTCAATTCAAATTCGCACCATTCGGCAGATAGATAAAAAAGGGTACATGACATCAGCTATATAATGAAGCAGGCACATTAAGGGAAAAACTTGAATCAATTACCATTTCATGCAATAGGAATACCAATTACCAGGTGCTCGATATCTATGAATTCTGTTGTTCACTTTCAAGTAGATTTTCATGTAAAGACTTGTTACCATTCAACTTTGTAATGGATTTGTCTTCAAATAAATCTTCCTAAATACAGTCTATTGCATAGTTAACCCATTTGGTGAATTTATTTGAGACATTACACATTACCATTTAATAGTTGCATGCTCAATTTTTGCTAAAAACTCAGTGCAAGGCAAGAGTCTACAAATTGTCACAATTCAGCATTGTTTCTTATTGACCTTTATAGTAAGGGTCAACACAAAGAGGAGGAGGAGGCGACATATCTAGTCTGGCAAGAGGACATGCACCTCCAGAATCTTGGGTATACTGTGAAAACCGAGGAACCTATTGAGCCTCATCAAGCACAACTATAGAGTATGCTGCAAAGTAATAAGTCACTCAATCCATTTGCAATTGGACCTCATCCTATAGCATCTCTGCCCTCTTCTCAGCAACCTACACTCTCTCCCTCAATCTGAGGATCTCCTGGTCCTACTTAGCCAATTGGGCATCCCTAACTACTACTTGTATCTAAAGCTCTCTAATCTTCTGAGAAGTTAGCTGAATTTTCTCCCTTTATCATTGAAACACATCCTAGGATCTTGCAACGGGCTACTCCTGCATCTCATCATTGAGCATCTCAGGTGCCTACTCTATGGGTGCCTGCTCCTCCACCCTCAACCTCTCTCACCATCTCTGCTCTCCATAACTACCTCCTGCACTTGGGTCTGACCCCATCTATCATGTAGGGATTTGCACCTACCTGAGTCTCTACTGCACCTCTGGTAGTGGGCCCTGTGGTGCCTACTGTTAGGGAGCTTGTTGTTGGGGAACCTGCTACTGTTGTGCTGGTGCCTTCTATGGGGCTGGTGCTTCTCCCCCCAAGGGATCTGTGAACTATGGGAAGGGGTGATTGATAAGATATGCCTGATATGTTGGTGTCACCCTTGCATCTACTACATTTGGATGATAGTCCCACTATGCTACAACAAGGTTACGCACATCGATCATCGATCTCCCCGCATCCAATCTCATCGACCATCCTCATGTAAGATCCTTTGCGACTTGTGTGTAGGTAAAAAACTACTGGGAGATATCCTGCTGCCTCCCATACTACCTCCACACTCGTGTAATGGAAAACTGCTCAATAATCTATGTGGTCCTCCCCACCACCGACCATGAACAAAACACCCATCCCAGCTCCCTAAGAGCATCATCCCAATCCTCCATCTCTTGTCAGGGCCACCATACGATGGAGACCAAGTCATCAAGATGAGCCTTCTAATGCTCTTTCTTACCCAAGCCTGCCTAAGTAATCTGCCCTCTATATCTACAAATATAAGGCTCTGTGGGCTCTCGGGCATCCTCAAAGATAGGTCATGTGATTGGTAGGTGCTCCCATGCCCAAACCTAAAGCACATATACACTAGTGGTCATACTCTTTCACTCATGATATACGATCTCATGCATCTCATAGAACATATGGGCAAGCATGCATTGGTCCCACCCAAATCTCTCTGGTGAATCAAGCATCCTCTGAAACATAACCCCTAGCCACACTCTAATCCATGCTATCCTCTATCTGGAACCAAGAAATAACTGATAAATATGGCCAAAACTGAGGCCAATCTGTATGTATGCCCATATGTGTGGATGAGCTCATCCCAGGTAATGGCTTGTTCAATTGCTAGCTACCTCTAAAAAATGGCATACGAGGCCTCTATACCTGCCCAGGGCACTATGTCATAGGATATCCTTGGTCTATGGAATGGTATGTGCAAGATCATGTATATATCCTTAGGAGTCATAGTCATCTCTCCCTGAGGTAGGTGGAAGGTGTTTGTTTTCGAATGGAAACACTCCACCAAGGCAATCAACAACTCACGATTCACCAACAATGCTGGGATCCAGCAAAGAGAAGTGAGCCCCCATCTATCAATATGTGCCATGTTTGCTGCATCTAGGCTCTATAACAATGCTCCATATGGAGGATAATGGGATCTGAATGAAACATCACTGAATACCTCCTGCACACACAAACAACAACAGTGACAAGAAAATAGTTAGTACTCGATCAACAAATCAAAATGATGAAGAAACAAATGTGAAATTCATGCTAAAAATGTAAAAAAATGCAAATTTTCACTATATTGTTGTCACAGATTTTTGTGCGAAGATGTATTTCCTCACACAAGAATTCATTTCTTCATGCAAGAAAATAAGTCCTTGTGCAAAGAGATACAAACCCATGCGAGAAATCAAAACCCCTCACAAAAAGAGACTCTCTCGCGCGAAGAAACACGTTGTCGCATGAAGAGAGACTACCTCACATGAAAGGTGATAACCACTCACATGAGAAGTGGGTATGTCCCATGTAATAATTCCCACCAACACATGTGTAGAAATGTCAGGTTGGCAAATCTTCACACGAGAAGAGATAGCCTTCATGTGAGAAAGGACAGTCTCGCACGAAGACCAATTGTGACTTCTTAAAAATGTGCTAAACATGCAATAAATGACTTCAAAATGCTTGAAAATAAAAGTGTGAAGGATGGTTATCAATCACTCACCAGTGGTCCATAGTTCACCGGCTGCTTGTGTCAACAAGAGCGCTCAAAATGGTGATATCTCACGTTCACTACCATCTTCCTCTCAGAGCTCCTATTCACTAAAGACAAAAGGTTCAAATGAATTGAAAATGACCCCTTTGGCCCTTATATAGGATTTCACTTATTTTTTCAAAGTGCTCCAATTTGCGTGAAAATCACCCCTCGGCTAATTTGCCCATTCTGAATCCATTTTCGAGATTGAATTCAAAATTTGACACACCTAAGTAGCCCAAAAATGCATTTTAAATTTTTTGGGACCGATGCGATTAAATGCTTTTGGAGTCTAGATTGTTTTGATACTTTGCAATTGTTGGAATCTTTTCAACTCAAAATTCTTCATGTTTTCAAAATTTATTTTGGAAAAAGTCAACTATGGTCAAATCTGGTCAACTTTTGATCAAACTTGGTCTTCTGGACCTTAAAATCACTACAAATTGACTTTGAATTTTCTTCTAATCATTCTGATCCCTTCTACATTCTGCTAAATCTTGGGTTTCTCTTGTATCTCTTTATCTACTACTTTACATCATATTTCTGGTGTGTCATCTTTTGATTTCACTCCTAAGGGGGCAGGATGATTACATCATTGAACTCAAATTCCAAATCAATCTAAATCTTCACCACTCAAGGCACCTTGTTCCCATTTTATGTCCTCACCATTTGAGACATCTCATCACTAGGGGCATCTTGTTCCCCTCTATCTGACAATCTAAACTCTTGCTCCTAAGGATCAATCCTCATTCTGGGGATGATTCTATGACTCGTAATTCAATTTTGCTTATCTTTCATCAATCTCAGGTATCTAGGTGTTCTATCTAGATCCTTAAAGATTAAGCTTCGTTTTAGAGATAATCTTTTAAATGCTATCAATCTCGTGTATCTAGGTGTTCTATATGGATCCTTAGACATTAAGCTTCGTTCTGGAGATAATCTTTTAAATGCTATCAATCTTGGGTATCTAGATGTTCTATCTGGATCCTTAAAGATTAAGCTCCATTCTAGAGATAGTCTTTTAAATGCTATCAATCTCAGGTATCTAGGTGTTCTATATGGATCCTTAAAGATTAAGCTATGTCCTAGAGATAATCTTTTAAATGTTTATCAATCTCGGGTATCTAGATGTTCTGTCTGGATCCTTAAAGGTTAAACTTTGTTCTAAAGGAAATCTTTAAAAGCTTATCAATTTAGGTGTCTAGGTGCTCTACTTGGATTCCTTGGGATTAAGCTCTTTTCTAGAGATGGTCCTTAAAAGCTTATCAATTGGTCTTTGTATCATCAATTTCAAAACCAATCTCATTTCTTGATCCTTGCATCATGCTTTCTGATTTTCTTTGAATTGAACATGTTGCTCACACATTCATCCAAAGAGGGGCAAAATGTAATACCCCAAAATTGGCTCATTTCCATAATCACCAATTCTGGTCTATTCTGATCAATCCTAAAGTTCTATCTCATTAGGCAATCTTATTTTGCTACTTGACTTAGTTGTCAAATGCAAAAGACCCTAATCTACATTAATCATGCTATTTATTTAATTCCTAAAGTATTGATATGTATTAGTCTCATTAAAACCTATTGATTAAGATTTAATTTAATTTAATTTAATTATCTCCTAAGACTAATGTACTACGGGTTAAATTTATTTGATTTAATAATTATGCTTATTTTAGTTAATTGAATGTAATTATTCAATTAAATAAAAAGGGTATTTATGAGATCATATCTCACTTTATTAAATTAAATATCTTTCCTAAATTCTACTCCTCAGTTCAAAATGGAAGTTCTTAGTTAACTACTTCTCGAATTAGAAGTGACTCAAATCACTCACTCTCACACTAAAGTAAATTTGAGTTAACTATTCCTAGCACTCAGGATCTGAGACAGTTAACTGCATCTGAATTGGGAATCTTCCACTTTGATTAAGTCTTTGCTTCAATCTTGACCATCAATCCAAGTTGATCTCAACCATTGATGGATTCCAAGAATTCTATTTAAGAGGCTCATAATTCCTCATTACAGAGGTTGAAATTTATTGCTATCAAATCACTGCCAAATTGCATACTCATTTAAGTTTAATACTTTCATAAAGCTCTCATTTTCTTAGATTAATATCATTTAGAATTAATATGCATTCATTTAGTTAACTCTATTTATATGTTCTTAGATTAATTGCATAATCATTTAGACTGCCTACACATTCATATAGATTAATAATCTTTAAAACCTTCATTCTAGAATGGTCTGATTACCTATACCTCAAATCTAAGAGCATAAGTAGGTAAAATCCACCTAGATAGAAGGCAACAGGTTGTCTTGTAGGACTCTTCTTGGGTGAAAAATTTCATGTTCATTCTAGGATGAATCCACATATAAATACCATGTTGAAGTGTGTGTGTGAACTCTGAGGCCACATTCCACATATACAAGAATGACTTGTGGTTGCACTAGTGCAACTATTGCATATGGGGTAGTAGATATTTTAGCTAATGGTTCAACAACTATAACTCCCATAGCCAATGGTGTTTCCATAGAACTAGGTCATGTTGTTGCCAATGGTGGTACAAACATAATGTTTTCTTGTCCTAACTTCTTCATACCGTAAATAGTTTTTTTTAACTTCTAAAATCTCTTTCTTATTCATTTTTTATTCCTTTGTTATCTTCTTTATTGTTCTCTCAACTTTCCTCTTAGAAGACTTCTCAAGCTTAGCTTGATAAACTTTCTTGTCCTAACTTCTTCATACCATAAATAGTTTTTTTTTACTTCTGAAACCTCTTTTTGATTCATTTGTGATTCCTCCATTATCTTCTTTATTGTTCTCTCAACTTTCTTCTTAGAAGACTTCTCAAGGTTAGCTTGATAAGCCAACTACGTGTTTTCCTCAAAATTTCCAAATCTATTAAATTAATCATCTTTCTCTGACTAAAGAATACTATTCATGTATCTTTCATTATATTCCACATTTATCTCATACCCAAGAGGGTCCACATACAAAATTCTTGGTTCAACTTCCTCAATGTAGGTGAAGTCTATATCAATCATGAGAAAAATGTCTTCCTTATACTTGCTCACAATAGAGGGTGGGATCCTAAATCTCTAGCTCATTTGAGTCTAAAATGTCTTAACAATCAGTTCTATATTGCTCTCAATTTTGTCTATGGGGTGTCTCCTATGTAAGTTTGTTATCTTCTCCATAATGAACTTATCACTATTGTTCAACTAAAAAATTGACATAGAAGGAAATTTTCTCAATAAGTTGAAAAACATGTGAGTAATCAGCAATTGAAACCTAAATTGTCTATTTGTCACTTTCTTAATCCTCTCATTGTTTTCAATCAATTGAATTCTTAGAATATCACACATGTTTACTTTAGTTCTTTCTATGCATATCTTATAAGAGACATGTAAAAATTCATCTGAAATATCATCCTCTCTTAAACTAGAACATAGCTTAGATGCAATGATCTTACAAAAAAATCTTACATCATCCCATTTTATCATGCTAATAATTATGCCTCTTCCATTGTATGTTGATTTGGTATTTTCTATTATGGGTTTCTTCACGTTCTTCTCTTTTAGTGGAATGGAACCTTCATTTATGAAATTTGTAACTTCATGAATAAAGTTGGCTTAAATTTCAAGTACATTATCTCCCATCCAAAACTTCCCATCATGAATTCTGCTAAGAATTACCTTTGTTCATTCTTTATTGTTTTTTATTAAGAAAGAGAGGTTTTATAGGGATCCTAAAACCCAAAAGTTTTTACAAAATAGCTATCAACATAATATTAAATAAAGTCCAGACCCAATACTTCTACCTACATAAGGCCAAAACAAAAGATAGGCCAATGGCTAGACAGTAAAAGCCAATAGATCGATAGAAAAAAGGACAAGACAGGAAATAAAACCCTTACTATTCAATCTTCCTATCAGTTTCTTGCATGGTTTTAGCTACTTCATTAGCACTCTAGATCTCCACAGTCATGCATTCCTAGTTCAGATCAGTAGCACATTCCATCGGGCCCTTAGACACATTCATTTTCCCCTCAATCTACCTAGATTCCTCATTGCCTCTTTCATCCTTTTCCCCACCAATGCCCAATTTTTTCAAAAATTGACCCAGGCTATTGGTGTTCTCATTAAGAATGTTTAGAGTGACAATCACCTGATTAGCAAGATTTTGGTTTGATATCTCCATCCTTTGCACCCTTTTCTTGACCTTAGAAATACGATCCTCCTTTTCTCCTTGAGCTCTTCAATCTCATGGAACAACCACTTAATTGAGCGAAAGTTGTCTATCATACTATTTTTGACATTATTGAGTAGGTTGAGCCCTATCTCCCTTACATTGTCTAAAATTGCAACCAAAGTTGGATCTATGAGTTCCTCAAAATGAAGGTTTCCCTCCTTGTCTTCGAGAACTTGAGGATTCATTGTCTCTTTGACTATCCCCATCTTTTCCATTTTGGTATTGAAGTTTCTCCATGCCTTCCTCCTTTCTCTCATTACCTCCTCACCATTGTCTTCCACAAAAATCTCTTTTATCTTCTTCTGGGGAGAAGAGAGGGAAGGGGAGGGGCTAGGAATCATCAATGTCTCATTGCTTCTCCTTTCCAAAGTTATATCCTCATCAGCCTTCCTCTTCTTGGGATTCCCGGGCAGAATAGTGACATCCTCCTCCATCTTCTCATCCTCCAACTCCATTTCTTCATCATCATCATTATACTCCTCCTCCCTCTATTCCATAGGATTAGGTGTTAATCCTTTGGGGCTCTTTCTACATGGGAAAATACTGGTAGAGGAAGAAGGTTCCCCCCCCCTCCCTTTGGCTTCTTACCTATCGAGGCGGTATTATCCTCTTCCTCTGAGCTATGACTTTGGGTATCATCAGAGTTAGAAAAATTTGAGCTCCCGATATTCTGTGAAACTTCCCTAGAGTGGCCTAAGGGTTTGCCCCTGGTCTGGTCTTGAGATATTCATAGACTAGAAGGAGCAAACCCTCGTGAAGAGTTAGGTTTGCATTGGGTTTCTTCTTATAAACCTCAATTTTCTTGCTCAAAGAAGTAAATAGATAGAAAGGAAAAGAAATTTTTTATTCCATGTCTAAAATGATTTAGCAGAACAAAGTGGTGCATTCTAACTCTGTCAAATATAGTATCTAGGGTAATGAATTCAATGATAGCCCTTAATACATACCTCCGTAGCTTTTTTATTGAACCCATTTCATAATAAATCTCGACCTTCACTAACTTCTTCCTCTCTCTTGCATTTTTCATGAAATCTTTCACTACATTTGCCGACATTTTCTTGTCCCTGTAAAACTTTACTCCCTCCTGAAGAATCTTTATGATAAGAGTAATCATTTCTATGCTCACCTGGTGAGAGACCCTGTCAATTTTGACTCTTCCATCTTTCCAGCTATTCACCATGAACTTAGTAATCTCTTTGTTAAACCCATGGATATTTTCCATGTACCTCGCTATTTTGCGCTTCTTCAGTTTGTTCCAGACCTTTGTTCTTTCTCTCCATTTTTTGACCTCCCCGATCAGCTCCTTCCTACTCCTCTCCCCAACCATCTTGATCTCCTATGAAGAAACCCTACACCCATACTCTAGCCCTTCATAGTCATCTTCTTTCTAAGTTTCTCGATTCACCAAATCTTTTTTGCCTCTAGCAGTTTTAATGGAAGATAAAACCCATAAAACGTGCTAGAAGTACATGAAATGATGGCATCTCATAACCTTTGCTTGATTTTCATTAAAACATTATCTTTCACATCATCATGCATATCTTTCCATTATTAACTCTAGATTACGTTCATACTCCCCTAGATATATTCCAGAATTAGAATATCTTTCATGGCCACTAGAAAGTTGTCTCCACTATGCCACATCATCACCTTATTTTTGGTCACCACCTCATTCGTAAACTAGTCTACAATAGAATTTTCCCCTTTGTATACATGGCTGATGTGGACCCTTTTGAATTTTCCCAAATCAACACTGATCTCTTCCACCATGTTAGCAATGGTCTAGGAATGATGGGAGCATCCATTTAAACAATTTATTATATTTAAAGAATCTCCCTCTAACCAAAGGTTCTCAATCCCAATAGCAAGAGCTAGCTTGACAACATGAAAAGTCACACTGGCCTCTATGTAGTGGTTTGTCTGAGTCTCTAAAGGATTGGAAAAGGCTGCTACACCAATCCCATGACAATTTCTAATTATTCCCCCACAGCCAGCTGGGCTAGGGTTCCCTTTGGTTGCACCATCGAAGTTGGCTTTATGTCATTCTTCTGGGGGGGAAAGCCACTTAGCCTCCTATCTTTTTAACTCCCTTTTCTTCTTCCTTTCCATACTATTTCCTCCTTCAATAGTTCCCCCCTTTCTTATAGCAAAGTTTTCTCTCATAGAACTATCAATTTTATCTATGAGAACAAATGTCAAAGCTTCCCTTTCTCTAAAGATATGATTATTTCTCTCTTTCCATATTCCCTAGTAGAAATGTGGAAGAGTCTAGGAGCAAATCATCTATGTCTTCATGCCTTTATGCAAACAATTCCATTGACCAAAGATATCCTAGAAGTTGTCTAGTTTAGACCAACTAACCCCATAGATCTTGGTCATAAGTTCCCAAACCTCCAAGGAATAGGTACAATGAATAAACATGTGATTAACTATCTTCAAATCATACTTACATAGACTACACCTATTAGGAATGTACTAACCTCTCTTAGCAAGGTTATCAATGGTGAGGATTTTGTCTTGCAACACCAGCCAAAAGAAAATGTTGATTTTAGGGGTAAGACCAAATATCCAAGCCTTAGCCCAAATGGGTTTTTCCATCTTATTCCAAAGTGAGAAATAGCTAGAAGCAACTAAATATAACCCACTAGTATTATACTCCCAAATAAGTTCATCCCTTTTTTTGTTTAAAATCATAGCATTCATGATAATAATTAGAGGTTTGAGATCCTGAGATACTAAAGACAAGTCCTTCCACCCTCGCTCTGTTCTATAGTCACTAACTTTCAATCCAAATCTTCTTATACAAGAGTCAACCCATCTCTCATAATTAGGGTAGTCTATGAGGGGCCCCTAACATAACCAGTTGTCTTGCCAGAAGAGAATACTTTCATCATTCCCCACTTTCCATTTTGCCTTTGATTTGGCCAAAGATCTTTCCTTAAGAATCCCATTCCAAATAAAAGATCCATGTAGAATGTCAGCTTCACTAAATAGGAAGCTAAGGGACTACCTTCTCAAGTATTTCTCCACCATGATATCTTTCCATTCTCTAGTGCTCTGGAATAAGCGCCATATCTGCTTTGCTAACAAAGCATTATTAAGGTGTCTATTTTTTCTTATACCCAAACCACCATAACATTTGGGGAGGTAGACATTATCCCAAGCCACCAAATGATATCTTTTGTTTTCTTCAAGTCCTGACCATAAAAAGTCCCTCTGGATTTTCTCCATTTTGTCTGCAAACTTAACAGGAATCCCAAAAAGGCTAAGAGAATAAGTTGGGAGCTTCTAGAGAGTAGATTTCACCAAGGTACATTTTCCTGCCTGACTAAGGGTGGATCCTTTCCAACCTACCAACTTCTTATTAAATCTATCAATAATACCATTCCAAAAAGATTCTAGAGGTTTTGACCCCAAGGGAATTCTGAGATAACTAGCTGGGAGAGATCCCACTCCACATCCAAGAATTGGAGCAATATTTCTTTGTGGATCATTAGGAGTGTTAACAAAGAAAACTAAACTTTTCTCCCAGTTGATAGAATGGCCTGTACCCCTCGTGTAGGTGTCCAGTAGGTTCTTTAACACTTTAGCCTCCTGAACTGTGGCTTCCCTGCCCATAATTGTGTCATCCACAAATTGTTGATGGGTGAAGGAAACTTGTCTAGAAGATGGCTTAAGACCATGCAGGGTCCTTTCATGTCTTTTCCTCTAAATTAACCTCCCAATACATTCTACCAAAATAAGGAAAAGAAAAGGGGACAAAGGTTCACCCTATCTAAGCCCTCTCGAGGGAAAAAAGAAATTTGAGGGAGCACCATTAACTATAATAGCAAGAGAGGGGGTGGAGACAAGTTGAAGGATGAGTTTGCATACCTGGGGATCAAATCCAAAAGCCAGTAGAACAAACTTAAGAAAGTCCCAGTCCACCCTGTCATAAGCTTTGGATAGGTCCAACTTGAGAAGGAAACCCTCCCTTTTCCCTGCTTCCAAGAAATGGATCACCTCATGAACCATCATTATTGAATCTAGAATTTGTCTTCCTAGGACAAAGCATGTTTGTTGTGGAGAGATAATCAAAGGGAGCACCTTGAGAATCCTGATGGTTAGTACTTTCAAAATGATTTTATAAAAAGAATTGCATAGGCTAATGGGTCTGAACTTATCCATCAAATCAGCCCCTAGGGTTTTCAGAACAAGCACCATGAAGGTAGCATTGAGTTCCTTCAATAGATTCCTGGCCCCAAAAAATTCTTGCACTACCTTCACCACATCCCCTTTGACCACCTCCAAATACTTCTAAAAAAAGAAAGTCAAGAATTGATCTGACCCTAGGGTTTTATTGTCTGGAAGTGAAACCAAGGCTTGATTAATTTCCTACATAGTGAGAATTGCCTTCAGTATGGAATTATGATGGTCTAGTAACAGTTTGGGGATTGAAGCCAAAATTTCCTCCTGGTCTTTCAATGATAGTGAAGAGTCCTTGGATAGTATCAACGAAAATTATTGCACTACCTCCTCCGCAATCTCACTATCATTAGAAAAAATGACCTCACCCTTCTTTATGCCTGAAATCTTATTATTAGCATGGTTCTTTAAGGTAGAAAGATGAAAGAAACTAGTGTTCTGATCCCCCTCTTTAAGCCAATTGATTCTAGATCTTTGCTTCCAAAAGTACTCTTCCCTAGATATTAAATTGTGGAGTTCTATAAGGATTGATCTTTCTTCAATCCTATTCTAATCATTATACCCTTCCTATTATATCATCTCCTAGACTTTTTGAAGCTGGTCTATCTTCACCTCCTTGTCCTAGAAGATATGCCCAAAGTCCGTCTTGTTCCAGGCTTTGTTATTTCTTTTCACATTTTTCAATTTTTGAGCAATCTTGAACATAGCTATACCTTCCACCTCTATGTTCCACCAAGAGGGTATTTTAGCATTCACATCTAGGTGGGAAATCCACATCTCCTCAAAACAAAAGGGGAAGTTTCGTTTGGCCATTAGAGAGCTAAATGAGAGTGAGATGGGCGAGTGATCCAATCCAACTTTGAGGAGAAGGGAGAGTTTGCACATGAAAGTTTGCATCCAGTCTAGAGAAATGAAGGCTCTATTAAGACAAACCTAGATACAATCCCCTCTAGTCTGTCTGTTTGACCAAGTGAATCACCCCCCCAAGAGATCAACATCATAAAGGCTAGTCTATTAATAAAATTTGAAAGATTCAATTTACTATCTTGATCCAGGGCTAGCCCCCCTTATTTTTCATCATCTGAGAGAGGGGTATTGAAATCCCCCATAATAATACCTTTATTAATGTTACTACTTTGAATTTGTAATGTCCTTGATTAGGACATTAGTTAATGTCCTTGATTAGGACATTAGTTTAGAAATCCTGACTCTGGATGTATTTTACTATATTTTCTTCTCCTATCTTCTTCTCTATCCTTTCATGAGATTTTGTACTCCTATATATATATAAAAGAAGGGTTGTGTCCTTTCGAATGATAATTGTATTATATTGATAATATAATCATCAATATGATTATATTATATTAATAATATAGATAATATCAATATTAATATTAAATATTTTAATTCTCATATTAATGTAATATCATAATATGATAATAAATTTTACTATAACATTATTGTTATTATATTATTATTACTCTTTTATTTATTAATATTAATTTTGATCATATTATATTATCAGTTATTACCCAGTAACATATTTTATTATATCAATAATATATTATTCTTTATTCTTTAATAATATATTAAATCATTTAAACATATTTTTATAATTATCTTTATTCACCATGAAATTATAATAATTTAATATATTTATTTATTTATAATAATGAAAACTATTTAATTGCCATAATTAGGGGACATGACACTAAACCTCAACCTATTTTATCTTGAGACAAATGACAAATGACAAGCATCTAATTTTCTACCCATCCAAATTCATCAAGGTTTGTGAGCTTAACCCTTAAGTATGATTATATACTTTGATTTGAATCAAGTTTCTTGTTGGAGTATGACATGTGTTTTCTAGTTTTATGTGTATTTATTTAGTCAAGAAAATTAATTAATTAATTAATTGGTTAATTGTTCCACACACAAGATTTGGTTTCCCTAGTGGGACATTACAAATGGGCCAACAAGTTTGACTAAAAAAACTACACAATTGAATAATGATAGCAATATCATAATGAATATCAATATCAAGATATATATACTCTTTCACTACTTCCAATTGACAACTTTCAAAATAATTTATTTTCATTTTCATTTTCCTTCATTAAAAAAAAATTCAAACCTTAACTTCATTTATATGATAGCCCTAAAGACTATATATCTAATATCCATTTAATCTCAAGTGTTTAACTTTTAAGAAACTTGTGAATTTCATACAATCAAAATGCACATAGTTTTAAATCTTCCTTTCATCTACTATATACTATAATCTATTTTGTTTTATAACTTGTCCAACAAACTTATCTTGACAATCAATCTTAACACAAAAAAAAACAAAAAAAACAAAATTATGAATATTGCTATGGACACCATTAATGTTAGTTTAGATAAACACCACGTGGTTAAGAAGGTTTTGTGAGGATTACTTTTGGATATTATAAGTTAGAGTTATAATTATGTTGGTTATGATGTAGCTGGTTGTGTGTTGTTGTCAATGGATTCTCCATAACCCCCTTATTAGTACTTGCAGTAGGCTAAGTACTATTGTGTCATTTTTTGTACTCTATATGTTAACGCGTTATTAAATTAACTTCGATATACCAATCGGAATTAAAAATTTTGTTTGTTTATATAAAAAAAAAAAATTCCAAAAAGTAGATGATAATTTTTTAACTTTCTAATTTTTTAAAATTATTATTCTATGTTTCTATTGGTCGGCTCAATTAGAGGATTGTATGCAAATTTATGAATATATACTATGAAAATGTGTTGACATTCAAATTGTCATGTTTAATATTTAGCCCTAGTCAATGTTTTTCTCTACTCCATAATTTCCATCTTATCAGGTTTTATACATTTTAGGTCTAGCTTATTTACTTCACTAGTTTTTATCTCAATTTTTTTTAAAGTTGTTTTAATGTTCTTTACATATTTTAATAATCAAAACATATTATTTATTACCTTTGTCTTATTTTTATATGTCATGAATTCTAGGTGTAGATTATTAAATTTGGTAAATATTATTTTTATTATTGGTTATGAAAGTTTTATTACAAACTCTAGAATATTAAAAAACTAACACTTTTGTTACCAAATTTTTAGCTATGTTAATTATGAAAGTTTTAATCTTATATGAACAATTTATAGAATATAAAAATAACTATTATAATGCAATACTGAATGTTTATTTCAAATTAACTTATTAAATTGTATTTTTATGCAATACCATATTTTTATGCAAACTATTATAATACAATAGTGAATGTTTATTTAAAATTAATTTATTAAATTGTATTTTTAGATGTGAAGAATATTATATCTGTAACTATACATTTTTTAAATATTTATTATATTCTATTGATTTATTTATCAAATATTTTATATTCTTTTGAACATAAAAAGCTAATTTTTTGCATTATTTATTATTTAATTTAATTTGTGAATTTTATAAATTTGATTCCTTATTTATTATAAGGATTGGTATTAAATATTATTTTACCTAGTTTCTAACTATAATTGTTCAATTTAATAGTATATAATTTGAATAATAAAATAGTAAAAATAAAATATTTAAGAAAATGACATTATGCACAATTGAATTATATTACAATAAGTCTATTTATTTCTAATATAACAATATTTTAAATTTTTAAAATAAATTATATAACTTATATTTGACTTTAACAAATATTATTTATATTTTATATTTATTATTTAACTATAATACTAATACTAATAAACAAGTACTTAGCCACTACGTGGCCACTTGTTTTTTTGGTTGTTTTATTATCAAAGACAATCAATCAAAATGTGTAATATTCCACTATTTCTAATATACAACTTTATTTTTTATTTTTATTTAAATCAGCCTCCTTCATATAAAATAACCCAAACCTTAATTTGATTAATATGACACCCATATAGACTACATAAATCTAATACCCATTTAAAACCTCCAGTGCCTAACTTTATCAAAGCATTCAAACACACAACTATTCTACTCAAAGGTGAAAAATGATAAATTCCATTGACTAAATCTCACAAACCCTAATTTAAAATATGGTGACATAGGGCCCACGCTAATATAAAAAATAATATAAAATATCCCATAGACGTATATATTATATGTTCTGAAGAGGAAGTCATTATCCAATTAGGTCATATGTATCCATTGTACTATTGACGTGCATCCCTGACATATTTGTCAAACTTAGGTTTGACAACTAGTACCTATTTTGTTGTTAGAGATGAGCATTGACTCTACCTACAATACATCAAAAAGATTTTGTTCACATGGATATTGTGCATAGTGGAATTTTGTTTTTTAATAAAAGATCACTTTTGATGATTGAAACATAATGAAAATGTGTATAAGCATTTGTGCCTAAGATTTTTTATTTTTTTTAAGGTTTAAATTCCAATACATGTTTTAGAAAATTTTACTTATGATATTTAAAACTATATCATGTGAAAGAGGGATAGGAGAATCATAGGCTCTGGATTTTCGTAGGATTTTGATGGTTAAAATTTAAAGGTGGTGCTTTTTTTAATTTATTTGAATAATTTTAAATTGATAAAAAAAATAGGTAAATAATATGAAATGAAAAGAATAATATTATGGAAGTTTAAACATGAAGGAATATAGGAACTTCAATGGTTACATTCTAAAGGGGTGTCTTTCTTTTTAATTTAGCTAATATAAAATAAATAAATAAAAAATTAAATTTGTTATAAAAGAATTGAGTTGTGTATATAATATTAAAAGAAAATTTAATTTGCAAAAGGAAGGGATGAGAATGTTGTCCTTTAAGGTTTTAAATAAGGTATTATGTTTGTGTTGACAGTTTATTAGAGTAGATATCTTAAGCATGTAGATGGTTGTGAGTGATACTTGATCTTGACGATCTATTAATAAATATGGCATAAAGTTATAGATTATTGTGAGTGGCACTTATTGTTGATAGTCTATTAGGGAAGATATCCTAAGTTTGCATATGTATTTGTAGGATAGCACTTGATGTTGATGGTCTATTACTGTAGATATCTTATGGTACTATTTTGTCATGGGTGACACTTGATGTTGATGGTCTATTAGAGTATATATTATAATTTTGTAGATGGCTATGAGTATTACATGATTTTAGTGGTCTATTACTTGACAAATATCATAAGTGTGTAGATGACTATGGGTGCTTGAATGGGATTTACATGCCATAGTGAGAATCAAATTAGCAATGTTGATTGAGATTTGTGATCCCATTTAAAGTCCATGGCCATGCAATATGTGCTTGACATACGCATAATTTGATTTGTTTGCACAAGATATATGAAATGGAGAATGTCAAACCTACCATTCTATAGGTGGGTGCCTACTCTCTACAGGGCGACACATCGAGCACTTACACTAAAGCCTTTCGAAATATTGAATGCTTCTCTACTATTATATTATTCTCACCTTCATTCAATATAGCTTATTTTTCGCATAGTTTTATTCAGGACTAAGCATGTCAAACACCAATCAAAGTTTAGTGTGAAAATTGACTTCTAATACTTCAATCTTCTTTCACTAGCCTTGTTTATTGTTTTTCACATGATTATAACATTGTCCATTTTAGAACGCCTACATGAAGATTGATTTTGTGATTTCTTGTGTTTATGTTTTTATTATGGATAAAATTATGATAAATAATTAGTGGAACACCTACATATTCAATATTTTGATATGATTATTAGATATGATGACATTAGCTCCATATGTTATAATTGATTATTAGTATTGCATTGTTTTACAAACTGATTTGAAATCTTTATAATCTAAATTTCTACTATATGTTGTCATTTTTTGAATAATATAATGAAATAAATTCATACAAAGTAATATGCTAACTATTATTATTAATATTGGAATGCTAGTATAGCCTTTAACATAAACAAAGTAATGTCTATTAGCCTGAGGTAGATGTACACTAGACTCGTTCCCTTCACTTGCTGAAGGACAAAATCATTTAGTACAAGGAGGTAGATTGTGGCAACAACATATTTATATCATACACTTCGAGAATCCACACACTTACAAAAAATTGTAAATTTGATCATATCTTGATGCATTCTATGCATCTAGGGGTTTCTTGAGTGCCATTACAAATTTGTATATGAAATATTTGATTTCCTTTATATGGTTGTTGAAGTCTATGTCTCATGAGGTTATTGTATTCATTTATTGAGTGTAGTGTTGTGTGTTGTTTAGGATTTGTGTTCTATACACTGCTATAACTACAAATAATAATTATATATTAATTTATAACATCAATATAGACTCTTATACTTTTCAAAGGCATTTATTGTATCATAGGATTAGCTAATGATATAGATCTAGTTATATTTTTAAATAAAACTGCAATTTAAAATTTAAGAATACAAGAACCTCAAGGTGATCTTGGTTGCTTAAGCTTGAACAAAGTTTAGTAACTACTACTACTAATCAATATAAGTCAATAGGATATTTCAAATAAACTTAGATTATTTTTATACTCCCTACCTTTGAGCTTTTTAGCGACTTGTTTCTTGAATGGACTACTATAAGATGAACAAATATACTCATAGATGTGTTGTCTCTTTAAATTATTAAATCATAAAAATTTTGGGTTAGTGAGTTTTATAAATATTGATTGTGCATGGGTGAAATTTCAAATTTGTCCCACACATCAAAACAACTTATCAATGCAAATGAATTTCAATATTTACAATTAGAAGTCAATTTTGGTCAAAAAAATAAATTTGTTCTTGTTGAATTAGATATGATTCATAAAAAATTAGCTAGGAGTATCCACTAACAACAAATATAGCATCACTTTAGAGATGATTTATCCACACACACAAAAGGAAAATTTTAAAAAGTTTGATCAACTCTTACTCATATAACTAACATTTTAAAAAATCTAAAAATTAACATTTTTTAGATTTTAAAATATTGTTTTCAAGAATATAAAATGTTAATAGTTTAAATATCTATTATATTTTCTTTTTATTTTACCTAAAAACATGACATCAATATCATACATAAGATTGATTATTATGTAAAAAAACACTACTAAAGTTTATTAAAAATATATAAATAAATATGATGCTCTACAGAAGAGATTTCATTTCAAGATGACATAATTTTATTTTTAATTTTCAATAAATACTTAAGACAAATAGCGGCATCCCATCAAAATAATTTTTTAATACAAATAAATTTGAAGTTCAATTTCTTTAGAAATATGTACATGCTAACTAATATAAGTTTTGAAATATAAGCATCTTTATGAATGTTACATATAGCTGAGTTTATCAACTACAACAAATATTACTTACTTTATCTTCTATCACCCTCTTTCAACATGTAAAAATAGTTATAAAATTAGTTTTTGTGTTAGCTAATGCATGATAACGTCAATATATGCAGTTATGACCATATTTTTATTACTTACCTACATATAAATATATGCATATATCTATAAAAGAATATGACATAATAATCATGTTTAATATCACTGGAAGAGTATAATAGTTTCACATTAATTCAAAGACTACTCAATGTATATATTTAAGATAATTTAGGATATACTCAAATATTATATATTTGAGTAATATTATCAATTGTGCACAATTTAGTATTTTTTAATATTTAGTCTTATAATTGAGTAAGGTAGATATCATAAGATTGTCGATGGCTATTGGAATGAAGTGAGTGTAAATTATATGCATTTTCTTTATGTGGAGAGTAAAATATCAAAAACATTTTTGTTCTCATGTATTTTATACAATATTAGAAATGTTTTATTAGAAAACTACGTATAAACATTCATATAACAACAAAGATAAGGGAAAAAAAAATTACCACACATCAAGTGTTATTTGGAAAAAAAACTACTTTTATCATTGTTTAGAGAAATGTTTTTCAAAATCACATTTTACTATAGAAATTTTGTATAAACATTGATACTATTACAAAGATTTTTAAAAAATATTTTTTCTTGTATTTTTGTATATTTAAAAAAAAAAAATTTTGATATTAAAAATATATCATGTGAAAATGGGTTGGAGGGGAATCATGGTTTTCTTGGGCACAAAGTTGGTTGGTGAGATATAACTTAAAGTTTGATAATAAAATCTTAAAATGAAGGAATAAAATAATTTTCAATGGTTAAAATTTTAAAATGATGTCTTTTTTTAAACTTATTTGAATATAAATAAAATAAGTTTTAAATTAGTATAAAAGAAAATTAAGTTAGGTAAATAAGATGAAAAGAATCGCATTATAGAAAACTAAAATTAAAAGAATAAAGTAACTTCAATGCTTATAATCTAAAAAGTGGTGTCTTTATTTTTAGTTTATTCGGATAGACAATAAAATAATTGAAAAGTGATATAAAAGAGTTTGAGTGAGTGAAGGAATAAAGGAACCTTAATGGTTAAAATTTAAGGTTGGTATGTTTTAAATTATGCACATAGAAATAAAATAAATTTTAAATTGATATAGAGGAGTTGTGATGTGTGTATAATATGCAATAAGAGAATAGTTTGTAAAGAAGAGAGGGCAATAATTTTTTTTCAATTATGAAAGTTGTATTGTGTTTGATTTTAATGGTTTATTAGAGTAGCTATTACAAGTATGTTTATGGTTATGGTTGACACTTGATGTGGATGAAGGTAGATATTGAAAGGTTGTAGTTGGCTATTGGTGATGCATAATGTTGGTGGCATATTAGGGTAGATATTGTAAGGTTGTAGATGACTATGAGTGATACTTGATGTTGATGGTTTATTAATTAGTTTAGATATTATAAGCATGTAGATGCCTATGAGGGATACTTGATGTTAATGGTCTATTAGGAAAAATAACATAAGGTTATAGATGGTTATGGGTGGTCGATTGGGATTTATATGATACAACGAGAATCACAATAACGATGTTGATTTTGAAATTTGTGATCTCACCTAAAATATTTGACCATGTAGTGTTTGCACTCGGCATGCGTATTTTGATTTTGTTTCACAAGAAATGTGAAATAATGAATGTGCTCTTGTCACACATGAAGGGAGTTTGATGTCAAGTTTGAAGTTTTATACATTCTTATGTTACAATTGTTGATTTTTTGTCACAAGATTATAGATATATTTGATGAAGAATACCTACATGAAGATTGATTTTATGTAGGTTACTTGCATGAAGATAAACATTATCATATCTTGTGTTAATTAACTCATTATGGTTAGAATTTTAATTAAATGAATGGTCAAGCATCTACTTATTTAGTATTTTGATATCATGCACTAAGTGTGATGAAATTATGCTTTATCTAGTGCTCTGACTAGGAACCCATGAGAAAATATATTAACTAGACATAAATTTGGTACAATTATATTTTATTTTTTATAAAAAACTTAGAGCATTAGATGTACACAATAAAACATGAGCCCAAAAGCAAGCTAATTCCTGTGTAAATAATTTTTTTAACACATGGTCAAACATTAAATGCATATAATTAAATAGTTTTTAAATATATTTTCTATAGTTTTAAGAGAAGAAAAAGTAGTTTCATTCTTTTAAATATCTAGAGGGAGCATCGACATGGTTTTTCTTGCATGGACTGAAGGGCTATAGCAATCCAAAATAGTTCAAAACTCCATGAAATTGCAATCAAGTTGGATTCTTGCAATTCACATTTTTCGTTATTTTGGTGATGTCTGTGATGATTTTAGCTGGTCATCGGGAGGCTTTGAATGTGGAATTGAGGAAAATAAGATGGATTTGGAGAAAGATAGATGTTCTATTTTTTGCTTGAAATTTGTTTCATAAGGAGGGTTTTCTTCTGTTTTCATGTCTTGTATCTAACAAAATACTATGAAATGCTAGATATTTTGATCCAAATTCTCGTAAAGCATGACCAACATAGTGCCCTTATTTATGTGCTTCATATAGTTAGAATTCTCTCAATCTCTGCATTTGATGGAAACAATCACAAATGTAATTTTATACACAAATTTATTCGTCAACAGTAATTTTATACACAAATTTCTTTATGGTCATTCTCTTAGCTGCATGGGATATCTCTTCACTGCATTTTCTCTACTCCTGACTTTGGCCATTATTTCTAAATTTTTTCGGCGTAAGTATTATTCCATGCTTTATAACTTAGAAGGATCTACTATTCATCTTGGTACTTCCATTTTATTTGGGAGTGTTGTTGGAAGTAAGAAAACAAAATAAGATTCTTGGGGAAAGAGGTAGACCCCACGCTTAAATCTTAATCAAAGTCTCGGTCTAAGGATTCTTTTGCAACCTAGAAGTATCTATTTTACAAGCCTATAACCATACAAATTCATCTCTAGATATAGGAATAGAGTAATTTCCCTTTTCTTTTCTTTTTGATTGTAAATCCAATGGTAAGGAGTATTTTGGTTCAGTATTAGCATTGTCAATGTCCTTGCACTAATGTGCTTTGACAATAGAAGAAATTCACTCTTACATCACTTGCAACCCACATGTCATCAACCAAGTTGCTACTAGCCCAACTTTTTGAATGGAAATGAGAGCACCTTAGAAAGCCATCTAAGATCAATATGCATATCATGTATCCAATAGTTTCTTGAATAGCTTCTAATAAGAAAATACAAGTGCATGCTACTATGCCATAATAGCAAAAATAGACATAGTTGATTTCCCACAATTAAAACCTTAAAGGAAGGTGATTACAATTTACTAATCTAAATAAGTTTTAGCAACATTATGACATACTGATTATTATTCTACAATCAAGAAACTAGAAGAATGAGACATAACAAAGAATACAGATATACATGGGGAAAACCTTTCCAGGTAAAAACTCCGCCCCCCAAACCATCAAGCTAATGTATTATTCAACAACAAGTTGCAATACAATTTTAGCCTTCACATGGAGATATACATCTTGCTCCATTCTATAGAAAATCCTATAGCATAACCCTATGCAAATAACTCCTCTCTCTCTCTCTCTCTCTCTCTCTCTCTCTCTATTCTCTACAAAACTACCTTGTACTTATAGAGTTTTCATACAAGAGGAAATTGTTTCTAAAGTGTCTACATTCAACGCATCTACAAATTATTTTAGAAAATTCCTTATGCACAACCCTTGTAAAAAAAAATCACAAGAGAATAAATTACCAAAAAATATAAGCTTTATGTTTTTCTACTCCAAGTTTTTTCCTTGTGGAAGAATCCAACTTCATATAGGAGCTTTCCAAGAAAGCACAAATAAAGAAATAAAATGTGGTAAGGTTGAGTCACCTTATCCCAACAATCTTCCACTTGATGAAGACCTTACAAGATTCAAACTAATGAAACTATATCATCACAACTATTCATGAAGCCACATAAATCTGTCCAACTAGACACTTGTCCAACCAACAAAAGCATAAGATCCTAGTGATAATGAAGGCTACACAATAATGCCACCACTCCACTATTTTCATGAGTTACACATAAGCATCAAAAAATCAACTTCTTAGCCCAGTAGAACTATGAGGTCATCCTCCATAAAACAAGACACATGTCTAACTAACAAAAGCATAAGCTCCAACTAGACACCTATCCAACCAACAAAAGCATAAGATCCCAGTGATAATGAAGGCTACACAATAATGCCACCACTCCATTTTTTTCATGAGTTACACATAAGAATCAAAAAATCAACTTCTTAGCCCAACAGAACTATGAGGTCATCCTCCATAAAACAAGATAAAACATCAGCCAAAACAACAACCAAATTGATTGGTCCAATCCAACTGATAAACCCATGAGATTGAAAATAGCATTCATAGTAAATGCTAACCCATCCAATCATCCATACCTCAAAGGTATCCAACACTAGAAAACTCGTGCCAACAACATAACCAACCCATAAATAGAAAACTCAAGCTCTATGTGCAAACTAATCGGTGAAGACCAAACACATGTACAAGAACTCCCACTGCATGTGTAATGTCAAATCTGAAAACTCAAAAGACATACCAAGTCTACTGATAACAATACAAAGAAAGTGTAACCATGTAGTAAAAAAGACCATCCACAAAGTTATGCAATTTTTTTAGCAAAAGCACTACACAAAACATCTCTCTCATCCAATCTCAACAACTCTCCCATGTTCTCCACATCCAACAAAGAAGAGAGGTAAAGGAGCCACCTTCTCATCACAAAAAAAAAATGAAGAACAAGTGATAAAAAATGACCACAAAAGAGTGACCACTGTAGCTCAAACAGATCTCAAAAAACAATTTTATGTGAACCAAAATATCCAAGAAGATAACCAAGACCAAAGAAAGAAACTACAAATCATAAGCATGTAGCATGTCCTTCTATAAACACTTCTAAATGATAGCTATGTAAAGTATGATCTCCTTCACAATGCCAAGAGAAAAGCCACAAAAACATCCAAAATTGTTCAACCTGAAGAGATCAAACATAACATGCTATCTTGAATCTATATGGATATAAGCCTCTCAAAGAAGATCAAACAACTCTATTTCCCATTTTAGAAAATCAACCCACTACCATCTCCTATTGTTGTCATAAATGAATATACACCTCAAGGAGATAATCATGTTACCCATTTCTCATAATGAGTCCTCCAAAGTCATCTAACTACAGCTCAAGATCCATGAATATGAAAAAAAACATAAAGCATCTGAAAGTAACATTGGGCAATACCTCTCAAGTGATAAACTGATGAGCAGACCAAGAGCACAGATGAAAATTCTCCTCCAAAATATGAAAGTCACCTTGTGACTTATCCAAGAACAATCTCCTCAAAGGTCTATATTGAACTCATGTCCAAAAAAGGTGTAGGCTTCTTGGACTTTCTATTGAAATCTCATCAAGAGTATACATCTCAACAACATGTCTCTCATATCAAGAGAACTCTAGCCTCACCTAAGTCTCCAAGTATCTACAAGCACCTATAATTAATCACTCCATGAAAAACTCCATTGCAACATAACATTGTCTTGAAGTATCAAGAAAATGATCAAAGTACTCAATACCAAGAAACTAAACCAAGATCAATGTCAAAGCTCCAACCATGGAATCATGGAAATAAACATGACATCATGATCTAAACCATTTCCTCTAAAGATATAACATGCTCCATGTAATCATATTAAATAACTATATCATGTCACAACTCTAAGCTAGTAATAAAGAGAAAGCCATGACATAAAAGCCACCATGATAACATATCAAATAAAAGCATAAACAAAATCTCTACCAAGGACCCTTGAATCCTATAGATGTCAACATCTCCAATTACATGAAGATACCATCTCTACCTAGAGAACCAACAAATGTGAAAGACCCTTTTGTAGCATCAAGATCTAAGGCATCCTCCAACATCTGCAACACTAAGAAGATGATTCATCACCATGTGATGAAAAAATATAGGCACTTCTAAATCTCCCACTAAAATTTTATCCCAAGCTATCTAATCATATGACACACCATCCCCCAAAACTGAAAATTATCTAGGCCCACACATCACACTAAGTGAAACCAAGATCTCCACATAAGGAAATTCATCGTGCTATAAGGCCCCATAATTTACTATCCAAGTACTCACTCATCATCCATCCTCTCATCCCAAAGCAACCACACTAATGCAAAAGTGACCACAAACAAGACCATCTAACAAGTATGCACCAACACTAAATCAAAATTGGTGGATATAGATAGTCTACATGGACAAGTTATCCTACTACAATTAAATGGGTGGCCTACCCATCTAAATGCATAACTTGTAGATTTAATCATTTCAACATGCAAAACCACTATCACATTAGTGATATGTAAAAATGAGATAAAATAGAATAACATGTAGAGAACATGACTCAATCACTAAATCAAGCATAAATATGATTGTCCAATTATGTCCACATTGAGCACCATAGTCCAAGAATAAAAAAAACATCACCATAGAAATGTTGAGTGCTTGATCATGTACCAACATCTCCAAGAAGATAAAGAAAAAAACCTCCTCTCACAATGCACAAAGCATGCATGCATGTAGAACTAAAACTATCTCGTCCAACAACACCCTGAAGGAACCAGAGTCCAAAAAATAGCTCTTCAATAGATCCATAAAAACCACAAACTTTTGTTTCAGCATGAAAAACCTACAAAAATATTTTGTTTAAGAACACCCATGCACATCCATACCCACTTCTCATTTGAAAGAATCAAAAGTTTGAAAAAAATTAAAAATTAAAAAAAAATACCAAACAATTGAATCCAGAATAATGGATTTTCATAGCTGAGCATCATAATATTTTTTTAAGGAAAATCTATAAACCCCTCAGATCCAATGAACAAGAATCCAAGTCATGCATGTATAAGCATACAAGAGGAAAATGTAGTATAGAAACTCTAGGCCTACTTGTAGACTAATTCCACAACCACTACTAGTATATGCATCTAAGAGAGATAGGCTATCTAGAAGCTTTTGGATCATCTAATGATCAACTCCATAGCCTATATGCATTCTAAGTAAAAAAAGTGACATCTTCCAATTCCAATGCATTAGGAATTATTCTATTGTCAACTAACTCTATTTTCTTTGTCTTCACCATCCTTCAAGAAATGTCAGTTGTCTCCTGAAGAACTAAGTCAATTACAAGACTTCCACTCATCAAAGGATTAATTATTAGCCAATTTCTTCAAAAACTCTTCAAGCTCTGCAAGCTAAGAAATATTAACAAAAGAAATACCCAGAACCAGAAACACTATGAATTTTCACATGCAAGCAACATGCAATTCACAAAAATGAGCTCTAATACCAATTGAAGGGAAATGAGAGCAGCCCAAAAAGTCATCTAAGATCAATATGCACATCCTATGTCCAATAGTTCCTTGAGTAGGTTCTAATAATAAAATATAAGTGCATGCTACTATGCCATAAAAGAGGAAACATACATAGGTGATTTCCCACAATTAAAACCTTAAAGGAAAGTGATTGCAATTTACCGATCTCTGATTATTTTTCTACAATCAAGAAACTAGAAGAATGAGACATAATAGAGAACACAAATATACATGCAGAAAACCTTTCCAGGTAAAAACCCCACCCTCCAAACCATCAAGCTAATGTATTGTTCAACAAGTTACAATACATTTTCAGCCTTCACATGGAGATTTACATCTTGCTCCATTCTAGAGAAAATTTGGTAGCATAACCCTATGCAAATAACTTCTCACCTCTCTTTCTCTCTCTCTTAATTCTCTACAAAAATGCCTTGTACTTATAGATTTTTCATACAAGAAGAAACTATTTCTAAAATTTTTAAATTCAATGTATCTACAAATTATTTTAGAAACTTCCTTATGCACAACCCTTGCATTAAAAAAATCACAAGAGAATAAATCACCAAGAAAATAAGCTTTATGTTTTTCTACTCCAAGTATTTACTTATGGAAGAATCCAGCTTCATTTAGCAACTTTCCAAGAAAGCACAATAAAATAATAAATTGTGGTAAGGCCGAGTTAGCTTATCCCAACACTTTTAGTAATAGCTTATTTCATATTTTGCAAGTGTAAAATTTTAGATAATACTCATAAAATCCTTGAAAAAATGACAAAATGAGAGTGTCTCATTGAAAATAATTATCATAGTATAACATCATCAGGCAATCACTTTGATTCACCAAATGTAAATAGCAAGTATCTGGCTTGATTAGTTTAGATTTGGCAACACCATCTCAGCTTGAGCCAAAATGGGAGATTTGGAACAATATATGGACATCTATCAAAGCATACAAGATAAGGGAATTTTGTCAGAAGTAGTTGCAAGCTCCTTGGTAGACATGTATGAAAAATACAGAAGGCAAGTAAAGTGTTTGACATATTGTCTCAAAGATTATTTTTTATGGATTGCAATTAGTGCATGATATGCAAAGTCGGCTTGAATTGACTCTTCTTTTGTATTAGCCTCTCCAAACTTAGGAAGATGATGAAGTGTACAAAACATCTGGCATAGCATTTTATAATCCTTGTTTATGACTGCCAGATTCACTAGATTGTTCACAAACTACTTGATTTCTAGAGTGAAGAGTTGTTCCATGACCATGAAATAGAGTCCTAAATCTAAAAATGAAGAGATTGATAGGAAACCATAGAAGAGAACTTTATTTTTATTAATTTTCTTTTGACATGATTGTTATCACCTATTAGCATCTACATACAAGAACTTAGCTTCTTTGGGCTCTTAATCACAAGGGGTGCTATGGGCTCTTGAAAACTAAGGGAAGCTATTAGATTTCTTCCCATCTCAACTTCCTGTATCATCGCTACTTATACCTTTGTCAATGGATCTTCTACGACCAATCCATTATTTCAACTTCTTTATTGATGTCAACCATAATTATATTCGCGAGCTTTAGGCTCCTCTTTTCTTTATAGTTCTTTCACTCTTTTTACAATTGGGTAACAATGACAATAGTTACAATGACTTTCTATAATTTATAAGGAAAGGATTGTGATAATACAACTATTGTTTGAGAACAACATTTTATGCCTTACAAGTGCAATACCTTATGTTGGCATCCTAATTCAATTTGCTGCATTAGTCTAAAAACATCAATCTATCGATCAACAAAGTCCTAATTTACTAGTCATTTCTTATCCCGATTTGCTACTTGATCTAAGTATTAATTGCAAAACATCCTAAATCTGCAATAAAGGCATACCTTTATGTAATTCCTAAGTATTGACTTAATTTGGCTAATAAATTCTTCTAATCAAATTAATTTAATTAAAGGTCCTAGAGCATTTAATTAACTTAAATAACCCCTTTTATATAAATATCATATACAAAAGGAATTATATATATTTGACTAAGTTAAATACCCTCATTTCAATTCTTGAATTTAATTATTCAATTGATTGAGAATATTGAAATTGAAATATGGGGCAATATTTAATTAATAAGTAAAATATTATCTCAAATCTACTCTTCAGTTTAGGAATGGAAATAGTGAGTTAACTTGAATTAAAAAGGAAACACAACAATTTAACTACCTCGTTCACTCTAAAAGAAAATAGTTAACTCCCTCCTAAATGAAAATTTCAATTTCAAACTAAACTCTAATCTAATCTCAACCATTCATTTGATTTTATATCCACCATTTAATTATTGTGGGTTTTTCTATATATTGGGAACTTTTATCTATCATTTATGAGGATACAATTTGTAAATAACAAAAACTCTCTCAGTTTGAGTATTAATATTTGTGCATTCAAAGCTCTCTCATATTACTTGCTTCATTTTCTCATGTTAGATTAAATATGCATACATTTAGTTAAATATTTTCTTAGTTATGCTTAGATTAGCTTGCACATTCATCTATCTTAAATTCATCTATGTTGCATAGAAAATTCCTAAAATCTAGATTAACTTTGCATTTCATACTATAAATCATTTGTTCATAATTGGTCTCTGGTAACTAAACTCTCAATTCTAAGAGTAGACATTAAAACCCCAACTAGATAGAATGCAAAAGGTTGACATAATTAGGTCTTTCAAGATGAACAATATGATGTTCATTCTCAAATGAATCCTTCATAGAATGACCATGTTGAAGTGTGTTGTTGAGGTCTAAGGCCACATTTAGAAATCACATTTATGGCACCCACCATGGCGCAGGAAAATCAATTTCTGACCTCATCCTCATCATTTTTTTGTCAAATTATATTTCAATTCAGTACATTATGTTCAACACTCACTTGGAAAGTTCTTTCCTCATACAAGTTACTTGTTTACTCACATGACATCTTGTTAAGACTTGCACAATAGAATGATGACTCAATTGGGATTTTTATAGTCTCTTGGAATACCAAGTTTTGTGTCACCTAAGACAACATTTTCTTTCCTAGAAGCAAAAAATTCTCATGCCGTATTTGGCATTAGTGCATGCATTTTTCTTTATATACTTTTTGAGATTTTATGCTTTTTTCATCTTTTGGTTATGCTAATTTGATATTTCTTGTGATTGATCTATTTTCTAAAGCACCTTAACATTGTTTGTCCAATGTATGTCAAAAAATCCTTTGGAACATAAATGGACTTAGTGATAGTTTTCTTATAGGACACTTGTTAAAGAATGTTTATCAAAGATATAATTAAAACCTAGTTAAAATATTGTGTCTATTTACTGCTTTCAAAACATAGTTTAATAGGGCCTCATTAAAATTTATTAAGGGTCTTGATAGCAGAATAGAGTATTAGGCTCTTTGTTACATAGAGGTGATGTGACCATGGACAAATCCAAGACCTAGATGCTACTAATAAATAGATACCTGGGGAAGTGAGGAAATGTATCAAATCACTTAGCTTGTCCATTAGTGATGGGATTATGCTCTTCTCTCTTTAAGAGAATAAAAAATCCAGAATCTCTTGGATTTTTTAGGATTGGTGTTAACTCAGTGATGGATATGTCTTACATGTTTGGGCGAATTGACAAGGCTAGAGGATTATGCTCTTCTCCTTTAGAGAATCAGAAACTCAAAACCTTATATCTAAACCAATTAATCCAAGTCACTTTTGTTAGAATCTTTTAGAATAACTGAGAGGGGGGGGGTGAATCAATTTTTCAAGGTCCCAAATGCCCTAATAAAACCTCTTTTCTTTTTCACCAAATGTAGTGAACTCATAAACCTTTTAACCATCCAAGCTTAAATCAATCATATTAGCAAGTTATAGTAAATCAACATGCAAAGATAAAACATGCAAGATCAACACATGACACAATGATTTACGTGGAAACCCAATTTGGGAAAAACAACTAGTAACATGCTACTTGATTCTCACTCTTCTGAAGTGATGCCCTGTTAAAGGCCTACCCTGTTAAAGGCTTACAACACACTATTAAATGTGACCTTGTTAGAGGATTTCACCAAACTATTAGGAATGGGCCTGGTTAAAGGACTTTAGAACATTCACTGGGAATGTCACCCTGTTAAAGGATTTATCTCATGGCTATCAAAACAACCTAAGTCCATAGGATTTAAACTAATTGTTACAATTGCTAGAAAGTAACAACAATGAACCTTTGATCTGATATAACTTACAACATACTTTGCAGATTTTAGATCACACTTTCAGTTTAGTCCTTATGCTTGGCTTTTATCTCTTCAGCTCTGACTGCTTGTCATCTATTCAAGCTTCATCTCCATGAGTCTTCTAACTCACTGTACTAATGCATCCATATCAGGGGTCTTCTTACTGAAACAGAGTAACTATGCTCTCTTTCCTCTTTTCCACCTTCTTCAGCACTTTACACTTTCATGCTTGACCACCCCTCTCTCATTAATTTTTTTCATTAACTAATGACTCCTTATATAGAGATCCGATATGCCTTTGCCACTCAATTCTCCCTCTTCACTTTTAGGGTTTCAATATGGATTAGGTAAAATACAATGTATCTACCCCATATCTTGTTCTCTTCTAGAAACTTTTCCAGATGTATCCTCAAAAACATTTTACATGGTGTTCTGTGCCACCAGCTCATCATTCTTATCTTCTATTTAATTTACAAACTTCTAAGTAATAACTTTGTCGGCTTAGTTCTGGCGAATCTTCGATCTTCGAAATAATGTAGCAACTCGGCATTATTTGTTTTACTGATGCTCGGCATCTCAGTGTTACTCGACATCTACACAAAACTGTGTTACTCGGCACTTACAGAAAACTGTGTTACTCGGCACCTACAGAAAATTGTGTTACTCGACACCTACAAAAAACTGTGTTACTCGGCACCTACTCTTTTCTCGGCACCTGAAGATCACTCGGCTTATATGATATACTCGGCACCTTCTCTTAGTTGAGCTTTGTAAAAGACTTAGCTAACACTTAACCTCTTTAATATGTTTTAGTGTGCCCTTTTTTCTGTATCTTATAGTATGTTATCAAATACAATTTTTCATCAATGGCTTAGCTGATCCTAGTACTTCATTACAACATCATAACTTCAACCTTTCTCTAGGTGTTCTAGTTACATCTTATTGATTGCCACCACCTTGTCAACCAACTAATTGATAGTATTTGGATCACTAAAGCAATTGTCATTCCTGCAAGTAGAAAGTTTGACATCAATTAAAAAACAATGATTGAGAACATTCTTTATCATTCCAACAACTCTTATTATCAATTCAATCATTTCTAACAACTTTTAGCTAGTCTTTTGGAGTGATCTACTTAGGAATGACCCAAGTGGGTATACACCTTTCACTGATGATTCTACCCCACTATAATAAAGTTAGTTTTGTAAAGTCAAAAAAAATATTTATCTCTCTTGATCCTGTGTCATATATCTTGAGAGATCCCAATCTATAGTATTCAGTGTCGCCACCCCCTATACCCTAGTTCTCAAGGGTGTACACTTTTAGGTATTGTTGTGGTTGAGAGGCCTAGATATCACTTGCAAGAACACTATAGGTTATCATGAATGGAATCCTATTAAACATCTCTTAGAGTAGAATCTCACCTGGTTCACCTTTGAAAAAGGGCATAATCTTTGTGCAAGGAGGGAGAATATTATCTCCTGAAGATACTCACCATCAGTATACACCTCAATTCTTGAAGGTGGCATATGAGACTGGCCCTTGCTAAAAAGGTAACATTTGAAGATATATTATTAAGTCCTTGGAAACACCAAAAAAATGGTCATCCTCTAGGGGGTAACATGGTTGTGTAAGATGCATGTATATGCATAAGATGTGGGAAAAGTTTGTGTGTTCTCTACGATTTCTTTTTCTAGGGATAAAGTGTGCTTATTGAGTCAAAATTGTTCAAAATTATCCAAATCTTGTCAAAACTTCCCCATCCTTCCAAGTTTCTTTTCCCTTGGTTGGATTGTTTGTGCCTACTTTTTACATCTCAACTATCTTTTGTTAAACACAAATCTGAAAAACAAACATGAAAAATCTAAGAAATTATCAAACTTTGTCTCAAAACTAGTAAAATTGACAAAATTTCTTGTTCACTTACCTAATCCTATGAGAAATATTGTGCAAGTCATAATCTTAGGTCTGTTGCATTTTCTTACTCATCTGATAATAATCAATTGTCTCCTAGTAATCCCCATTTTGTTGCATGAGTTTTTGCTCAAGCATTGTCAAAAAACCGGTCAGAATATCAAAACTAGTCCAAGCTCTCACTTAGAAAGGAATTTACTCACCTAGAATCTAAATTTACTCACATGGGTCTATCAAAAGCTCACCTGTTGAAGCGTTCTCTCATGTGAGCTTCTCTGAAAATCTCCAAAATAGTGAGCTTTCTATATCGTCCTATTGATTCTATAGTCCATTCTAGTCTTTATTTAGGAACCTCTATACACTTTTTTGTTTGCAATAGTATGAATCTAAAAATTAACATTTTTTTGGTTAAACACTATTGACCCATGTACAAACTAGTCTCTTTCTCTACTTGCCCTACAATGTTGTTGCACCTTGTCATCATGATAGTCAAATGTCTAAGTTTTTCTAGCTACTATAACAATTTGGACCTTGGTGTAAACCACTTGTTGGCATTCCCACCTACTTTAAGAAAAAGTTTTAAGTGTTCTCTCAGTCTTAACCTATTACACTTTTTTATCTATGATTGTTGCAACTAGAAGTGAAAACTTGTTTCCTTTGCATAGAGATAGAAGGGGAAGAGGTCGATGTAGCAGTCAAGGTAGAGGTCATACCAAATTCTAAACATAAATTGAGTGTGGTGGGAGATCCTTGTAGTCTCCTCCTATCACACCTAGTGAGGGTTCATCAAAATCCCCATCACCTACTCCTTGACCTTACATCAAACACTCATTTTTAATAAACAATAGTTAGATTCATAATACATTATTTTGATTACATTTGAAAGAAACCTTTGAAGGGTCATCTCCTAAACTTGATTTTGCCATTATAAATAAAACACCCATACTTGCTAATTCAAATGCATAACCTCTACACACAATAAATTTGCATACTGAACCCCTACATAGCTCAAACTCACATAAGGGAAAAATGGCAAACCAAAACCAAGAAACGAGGGAAAATAGTAGAGGAGAAAACAAAGAAGAGAATTGAAAGACTAACAAACAAAAACACCAATACACCTATAATATTGAATATGAGGATGACAAAGAAATATCCCCAAAAGACATAGAACAATTTTGAGTAGACAAAAAATTTGGAAAATGATTGAAATCTTGATGAAGGAAGAGAGAGAAATACTTCCTTAAACTAGCTAAAGAAGGAGCTAAGCTACCCTCAAACTATGACATGGAAACTATTGTCATCAAAGAGGGAGACACTAGAATGTCTAAACTCCATAAATAAATCTAAACTATGTAGAAATAGTTACTTTAAAAAATGAAAGACATGGACGAACCTACTAAGCAATAGACATTGGATGCCATCTATCCAATTTCTTTGGGACCTTTATATGCCTAATTTTCCTAAAGGAGTTGAACTACCCAAATATGACAAATACTTCAGCACTTCTAATCCCCAAGATCACTTGAACGAGTTTTTTTCCATGTCCATGGAGTTCATGGATGATAAAACATACCTCATGAGCTTTTTTTCACATGGTTTGGGTGGATATGCCATGGAATGGTTTTCAAGGTTACCCACAAGAATCAAAACCTTTGATGAAATTGCGAGCATGTCCATTCAAAATTTTTCTCATAAAATCCAACATCTAGTTAACATAAGATATATTTGCAACCTCAAACATAGAATGTGAGATCCATTCTTAAACTTCCTCTAGAGATGAACACCGTTGTATAATAATTACTCTTGTAAGATAGATGACAACAAAAAACTTGACATATTCATGGACAACCTTCTACCTAATTTTGGGTATAGTATACAAATTCAAGGACCTACTACCTTTGATGAAATAATCAAACATGGTATTTTTATAGAAGAGTTTATGGTTAAGAAAGGTGAGTTGACCATACCAAAAGACAAAAAATAGTGGTCCAACTCAAGCAAAGATAAACCCGAAGTATATCAATAAGAACTATGATGTTGTGAATAATGGGGTGGTGGACAATGTGACTCCTAAACCTCCTAAAGTTTTTTTCAATTTTACAAACAACATACAAGAAGTCAAAGCTATAGAAAAGGCTACTACATATGCTAAACCAAGTGGAAACATCTTTCGAGAAAAACCTTAGGTTCCTAGACCCAAGCATAACTACACACCTCTAGGTGAACCTCTCAAAGTGGTCTACAAGTAATGCAAGAGCATCCTAGGTGTAAGAGCAATCTTGCATCACCCAAAAATATTTTATTTTCGGTCTTTTCTTTTTTAATAAGAACTAGTACACAGGGTGGTTACTACTTATGGGAACTTGCTATTTTTAGTAAATTTGTCATATGAGATCGGAATGTTCTCATTTTCTATAGGAAGGTTCATTTTAGAGTTATAAGCCTACCATAAAAATCTCATTGCTCCAGCTTAAGTATCAAAGAAGTTATTATGGATTCTCGGTGGAAAAATTTGCAGAAAAATCTTCAGGATCACCATTGGAGGCCTTAGAGTGCCTGGATGAGGTCCAAAAACTCAATGGAAGGGCACTTTCACAATTCCAAGCCTATAGATCAGGAGCTAGCATTTTTGAAATGTGGTTATAATAGACAATGGGAGAAATTGTTTGAGAGTTATGGCCTTTCAAAGTTGGGCTGCCAAAACTTCTAAAATAATTTGTCAAAAACATATTTAGCCGGCTCTATATGTATTGTTAGGGCCTATCGGCCCTAGGTATTAAGTTTGAGCATCTAGAACCTTCCTAGGTGGCATAAAATTACCTATTTAAGAAAGGCCTAAAAATTGTCTAAGACAACTTTGGGTAGTTCTTCACAGCTTAGTCTTACAGATTAGTATAATGAAGGCACCCATGTGGGTTAGCATATTGGACTTGTGAATTCTATAATTCTGCATTTGCGGTGCGAATAAGTAGTTCATATTTTGTTCTTTCATTTTTTGTTATTTCTTTGTTTATGTTATGAGTTTATGGTTTTAAGGGGAGCACCCTTCATCAAGTGGTATCAAAGCTAGAGTTCTTGAGTGTGTGGACAGATTGCCAACTATGAGGCAATTCATACCAACACTATGGTTTGAGCTAAGTGTGTAGAGAGATCATCGAGTGTGAGGGAGTTTGAACTAAAGTTTCAATAGAAGCACAAAAAATGCCTCCACAAAGAGACCATGGTAGAAGAGCTATAGATGTTACACCTAAGGGTTTCTAAGCCCTCCAAAGATAAATGCAAGCATTGGAAGAACAAATGTGTAGAGGAATAAATCTTCCTGTAATAGATGAAAAAAAGGATGAGGACAAAGTAGAAGAAAATGTCGAAGCAGAACTAGTTCTTAACCTAGAGGAAGAAAGGATTTTAGGGCCATCTCCAAGATTGGAAAAAGACCTACATTTGAGGTTCCCGCATTTTTGAGAAATCTTAACCTAAAGAAGTTGATCAATTGGATCAATGAACTGGAGGAGTACTTTGAGTATGAAGACATTAAGGATCTGGATTGGGACAAGTTTGTGAAGGAAAAATTGAAGGGACATGTAGAGATCTGGTGGTAGGAGGTTCAGTTGGAGCAAAATAGAAAGGGAAAGGAAAAAATCACTAGATGGGATCAGATGATAGCTAAACTAAAGAGACAATTCGTTCCCATGGATTATGAGTTTGATCTATTGAAGAAGATGCAAGGGATGAAGCAAGTGAGAAAATTTTCTCAAGGGTATACCAAACAGTACAACCAAGTTCTCATTAGAACTGACCATGCAAAAGCTGATAAGGAGAAAGTCACTTGTTATCTTAATGGGTTAAGGCCAACCATTAAAAATGAATTGAGTTTGGTTTGAATGAATAGTATTGAGGAGGGGTACTAGTTTTCCTTAAGTGTTGAAGAAAAATTGAATAAGAATATTGACAACAAGAATAGCGAAAGAGGTTGCGATGGAAGATATGGCAAATGATCTTATGGAGGCCGTAATGATGAACAAAAGAACAAGGATGAGGTTGGAAGTAGCAGTCATAACCAAAGGGGATATAATTCCAATCATTTCCAGAGATCAAAAAAATAGAGATCTGGAAGAGGAGGCTTCCATGGTTTTAAATGTTTTTACTTTGGAGAAGAAGGGCATGGAGCATTTGAATGTTCCCAACACCAAGGAAGGATACATCGAAGAACAAAATGGCAAGCTAGAGTTGCACATGTTGACAAAGATGTTAGATCCTCACATTCTGAAGATGCTAAAAGAGGGGAAGTCCTAGTTAACAAAAGATTCTTGTTGAGTGGTGAGAATGAACCTAATCAAAGGATCTTGTTTCACATAAGGTGTAGATGTGAAGATAAGTGTTTTGATGTGATCATGGATGGTGGAAGTACTAACAATCTGGTGTCAAAAATAATGGTCACCAAGATGAAGCTAAAGAGGCAAAAACACCCATGTCCATACCATATTGCTTGGGTGCAAGATAACCACAAGGTCATGGTCAATGAGCAATGCTCAGTGAAGTTCAAGATTGGAAGCTACCAAGATGAGGTACTTTGTGATATCATACCTATGGACATATGTCATATGTTGTTAGGTAGGTCATGGGAGATTAATAGACATGTTGTACATGATGGGTGAGAAAATACCTACACTCTAACCAAGGATGGAGTGAAACATAAGTTGAAGCCATTAAAGGAGATTGAAGAGATATTGGATAGTTGTGTTGGCAGAAGTACAAGGAACAAAAATTATGAAAAATACCTAGTCAAATGGAAAGGGAGGCTATTAGAAGATCCATCATGGCTAGCAAGGGAGGAGGTTACTCAACTTGGTTTTCCTCTTAACACTTGAGACGTAATGGAGTCACTTCTCAAATTACCCCAGGTGTCCGATGTAGGAGCATCTTAGGTGTAAGAGAAATCTTACATCACCCAAAAATATTTTCTTTTGTCTTTTCTATTCTAATAAGGACAAGTACATAGGGTGGTTACTATTTATAGGAGCTTGCTATTTTTAGTAAGTTTTTCCTATGAACTCAAAATTTTCTCATTTTCAACAAGAAGGTTCATTTTAGGGTTACAAGCCCACCATAAAAATCTCAGTGCTCCAACTTAAGTATCAAAGAAGTTATTGCATATTTTTGGCGGAAAAATTTGTAGAAAAATATTTAGGCTCACCATTAGAGGCCTTAGAGTGCCCAGATGAGGTCTAAAAACTTGATGGAAGGGTGCTTACATAGTTCTAAGCCTGTAGATCATGAGCTAGTGTTTCTAAAAAGTGGTTATGATAGCTAATGAGAGAAATGGTTCAAGATTTATTGCCTTCCAAAGTTGGGCTGCTAAAATTTCTAAAATAATTTGTCAAAAACATATTTAGCCAACTATATATGTATTGTTAGGGTTTTTCAATGCTAGGTATAAAGTTTGAGCATCTAGAACCTTCTCGAATGGCATAAAATTGCCTATTTAAGAAAGGCCCAAACATTGTCTAGGATAGCTTTAGGTAGTAGTTTATAGCTTAGTCTTGCAGATTACTATAATGAATGTGCCCATGTGGGTTAGCATATTGTACTTGTGAATTCTATAATTTTTGCATTTGCGATGCAGATAAGAAGTCCATATTTTATTCTTGCATTTTTTATTGTTTCTTTGTTTCTATTATGAGTTTATGGGTTTAAGGGGAGCACCCTTCATCAACAAGACACTCCTTCAAAATCAAATCATTACTCCTCTTGATAACTCTCAATCGTATGATCCATAGATGAGACCCAAATGGTGAAATGATGTTGACTACCATGAATGCCACTAAAACAAGGGTCATAATAAAAATTCCATACAATTGAGACTAAAAATCTAGGATCTTATTGATGATGGTGATGCAGTTATTGGGGGACATAACAAAAATTCAAATCATAAGGCATTCAAGGAACCATTCCCTACATATGAAAAGGGAGAAACATCTAAACTGTAAAACAACAACAAGTTCAACTATACATATACTAATGATGATAATGTGATCAATATGGTTGAACCTATGGAATCTATATATTATGATGTTATCACAATCAAAGGGAAAAGTGACTACACAACAAAGCCAAAGACTCCATTCATCCTTAAAGGAGTTACATCTCTTAAATTGATCAAGGACAATCCCAATTTTGTGCAAATGTTGTCACACAATACCATTCTAAAATAGTGCTCAAAGTTCCTACTCCTTCTACATTTGAGCTAGAACAAACTAAACATAAACTTTTTGTTAGTACCACTAGACAGAACACAAAACTAGCAACATCCTCTAACACCACCAACTACAACATTCTAGAACCACTACAAAGAACTAATTCTCAAATAACCATCTTGTCTACTCATAGGGAGATTATTGGTCAATATCTTACTGAGGCTAGTGTACCTAAGGATTTGGATATCGATCAGTTCCAATCCATGGTGGCTCACATAACTTTGCCTTAGTACATGTCCTTCTCTAAGGATGATGATAATTCTCTAAGTCATCCACATAACCAACCATTTCATATCAAGGTTATGATCCATAAGAAACATGTTCATTGTGTACTAATAGATAATGGTGTTGGTCTTAACATTAGTTCAACTAGTTTTCTATCTCAACTAGGTTATGATGAGGAGTCCATTGATCCTCATAGAAAAATCACCATAAAATCATATAATGAAGAGGAAAGAAAATACAAGGGTCTTCTTGTGCCACCTATCAGAGTGAGACCTATCGAGTGATATGTCATATGTTAGGTCCTTGACATACCTTCGGCATACAACATACTGCTAGGTTTGGATACACAAGATGCAAGCAATTCCTTCCACTTATCACCATGCATAAAATTCCCATTTCAAGGGGTGGAAGTGATAATACCTGTCAATGTCAGCTACACCTACAAAATGCTCAATAAATCTATTGATAGATTTGTACCAACCAATCAAGACTTTATTGGACACATGTTGAAAAACTAAAGGACATGGAAAAGTCTCTCAAACTGAAAGATATTGGTATAGGAGAGTATAAAATGGACCCAACACCATCTCTAACAACTCTTCCACTATCTCCTCACCACTACAGGAGACCTTATGAAGAGAAATAACCCCTTGTTATACAAACTAAGACTATCTATGGTGATACTTTTGTATACGCCACTATACCTATGGAAGATGAGGATGAAAACAAAGTCATTTTAGCTTGGCTATATCAAGGACAGGACACAACTAATACCACAACTCAAACTTGTGAAATAACCCCTAAAAAGTATGGACAATGCCTTAAGCTAATGAAATGACATGGCTACAAGGGAAATGGTCATCTAGGCAAGAACAATATGTTAGCATGAATTTTGATGGTACTCCTATGGGGGGGTATCCTAAGAATTGCTGAAACATTTGGGAGATTGACATGCTGCATTCATGATAGCGTTTGACATTGATATCAACATAGTATTATTTTTGTAAAGACTGGTAGATTAGCAAACAAAGAATGATATTGTATGGACTATGTATTGATGATGAGGTCAAATGCAGTTGAGGATATATTGTACAGTATGTCCTGATGACATGGGCAAATGCGTGTGCCAAAACTTGAAGACATGTGAAAATTATTTGTGATTTACAAAAGATAGTTTGTAGATAGAGTATTTGAGAAGTGGTTTCTAGTGTTTGGATTGTATCTCCTAATAGGTATAGAATTATGATACTAAATTTAGATAGTGATAGTAGATAAATTGATGATGTCAGTGAGTTTACAAGGTCTGAGGTTTCACATGTGAAAATTTGTAATTATTGTGAGCCGACAATGTTTTTGTACTTATGAAAATATGTAATGAATTGTATTATCTTAATGAGGTCCAATTGTAATTAGTTGGGAAAGCCTCAAATATTACTCAATGAATTATTTTGAGGACATGGTATAAAGGTTATTTTCCTTGTGATGAAGTTTGTTAGTGATCAAGGGAATGCAATAAGTAAAGTGTATTGATAATGCAAGTAAGTAATCAAAGGGATCAATGTGATGTGAAGTTGAAGATCTAGTGTTGAGATCTAAGAAATATCAAGTGTAATATTGGCATGGTAAGAGGATGGCGTAAGAATTTAAGTTGTGGAGATTAGTTGAACTTCTATTATTGTAAAAGGAATAATACAGAGGCTAGCTGGGCAGTGATTTTGGTGATCTTGCCCCTAAAGTTGTTTGGATAGTGGATCCATCTTCCTTCTAAAACCCATAACAAGGTTGGCACAACTTTGTACTATTTTCTCTAATAATTAATTTAACAACTAATATTGTATAGTCAATTGATAAATTGGCATATATCTTTAAATTTAATATCAAATAAATAATTACAAAGTTCAATGTGAGGATGACATAAGAATTGATAAATTTCATAATTAGTATTAAAAAGATTATAATGAATAACATTTAAATAAAGAATAAAATAATAAATATAAATCCTAAATTACATAAGCATATCCTTAATAAATATAAATCCTAAATTAACTAAGCACATCCTAAAACATAATTAATATATTATAAAATCACTCGTGGGCCCATTCAATCACCAGTCACGTCAGATGACCAAATGATGTGATTGATTGGTTGGGCACTTGTACTATAAGTAAAATGACAAGGGAGACATACATAGGGAATGGGAACAATATACATATCAATTAGGAACCAATAAATCAGATCATACGTGCAAGAAAGTAACAAGAATAAAAGATGGAACTAACACGATGGTAAATTTTAAGGGAGATCAAGTCACATGACATTCATAACACTTAAGGCCATTTAAAACTCAAATCAAATTCATCCTCAAATTTAAGGAAGGGAGATTACTTGGAATTTTATAGGGCAAACAAAAGACTCTTGAAATCCAAAAATTAGAGGGGTGGCTATAAAAAGGTATATTCCATCATTTAAGTAATATGTTTTCTTATTATTACTATTAGGTAAAGAATTTTATTTTATGTTTTTTGTTCACATTATTGATTAGAATATATATTGTTAAATGTAAAAATAAATATCCATTTAAAATAATATTTAATAAGTAATATCATGTTTGTGAAAGAATTAGTTTACAGAATTCTTTATGACTCTAAGTGATCAAATTTTCATAGAGTTCACAATTATCTCTGTATGAATGGACATGTTCTAGTATAAGGACATTACTCTTCTCTTTATAAATGGATTCATGGGATTGATGAAATCTTATAGTGCCAATTCATGAGGTTTGTTCCCTCATATAAATGGTTTTTAGTGCCAGTCCAAGAGGTCACTCAACCCACATATAAATGGCTAGATGAATAGTAAATGGAATCTTGTAGTGTCAGTGCAAGAAGAGAGATCTTTGTATAAATGGTTGACATGCTAGTGTGAGAGATGAGTAACCCTATTTAAATGGCTAGATGAGAATGAGATGATGGCTGAAATAAAGGGTAGAATTCTATATTTAAAATTGTTAATATTTAATTCTAACACCTAATGTTTAGGTATTAGTGTTCCAATCTAACCCTAAATAGCAGTGACATTACAAACTCCTACAAGGTTGGAATCTACTCATAAGGATTCAAAGTATCCTAACAAGGATTGATATGTATTGAATGTATTTCATTGGCTCCTAATAGAGTCCATAATCTTACAAGGAACTTTTCTATTAGTACATCATTTTTTGGGTACCATCCCCACTGGGGTTTCCCTCTTATCAAGGGTTTCCCTAGTTAACATATATGGTGTTATTGTGTATGTGTATCTTCTTATAATTGATGATTATATTATTCAGATGTTTAAGGTTTAATGAGGTTGATAAAAGTTATATAGATCTGATAATTGATTCAATCCCCCCCCCCAATCTTCTCAATTATCTTGGTGGACTACACTTTCTAACAATTGGCATCATAGCATCAAGTCCTTGAAAGAAAAGCTTAATAGCTTAAGGAGATAAATGGTGAGTCATTTTAGAAAAGAAATTCCTAAGTTTGATGGAGTTAACTATGATAGCTAGAAATAAAAGATGAAAACATGTATTCTATGCATGGGTCAAGGATATTGGCTTATGATGAAGAATGGAACAAAAATTGTGGAAGAGAGAAAACTTGAAGAATGCAATGAAGCTGAAATAGATCTATTTATGTGTAACATGCTTGCATGAGAGGCACTTTTGCAGCCCTTCTTGAAAATGAATATAGTTAGGTAAAATCCTTAGAAACATCTCATGGAATTTAGTTAGATTTGGAATCTAATTTTGAATGTGATAATCATGCTAAGAGAATCAAATTTTAAAATTGATTATGTTTATTCCAAGAGGCTAAAATGATGGAAGATGAATCTATAAGAAGCTATATTGGTAGAATATCAAAAATTGTTGTAGAAATCAAGTCTTGTAATGGAACTAAAGATGAAGATGAGATCATATGAAAGATCTTGAAAACCTTCACACTGTCATTCAAGAAGATAACACATATGATTGAACAAGTTATATCTTGTGATATTGCTATTAGGATTTAACTATGTGATTTTTGAGTCAAACTCATTGACCCATGTTTCATGAGTAGTGATTCAACATGAATCCATCTCTCATGAGAATAAATTGAATGCTTAGCACTCATTGGATCTAGGTGATGCTCACATGGGTGAAGCACTGGGACTTCCTGGGAGGTCACCCATCCCAGTACTACTCCAACCTACGCACACTTAACTATGGAGTTTCCTCCATGATTAAACCCAAAGCTTGCAACCCCATTTGAAAAACCTTAACCAAGTGTTGTGCCTTATTAACCATTCCCTTAAGCTCATCAATTGATAAGTAGGAGATAATTTACACAGCAAGTCAAATTGTGATATTGTTGTCAAGATTTAATTGTGTGATTTTTTAGTCAAAATCATTGACCCATGTTTCATGAGTATTGATTCAACATTAATCCATCTCTTGTAAGAATAAATGGAACACTAAGAACTCATTGGATCTAGGTGATGCTCACAGGGGTGAAGCATCGAGACTTCTCGGGAGGTGACCCCTATGAGCACCACCTAGATCCAATGAGTGCTAAACATTCCATTTATTCTCATGAGATATGGATTTATGTTGAATCACTACTCATGAAACATGGGTCAATGAGTTTGACTCAAAAATCACATAGTTAAATTCGGATGGCAATATCACAATCTGACTTGCTATGGAAATTATCTCCTTCTTATCAAGTTATATCTTGTACTAAGAAATTCACCAGAGAGACTCTTCTTGGAAGACTAAAAGCAACATAAGTAAGCTTGAAATGGGCTGGAGATTTTCCCATAGTGGAAATTTCTTTTAGTGCATTAAGTGTTTTCCCTTCCTTCTCAAGAAGTGCAAGCACTAATGGAGGTTATGCTAGTAGTAGTAGATCTAGATCTAAGGAAGACATAAGGATTGAAGAAGGAACTGAATTTCTTGTAAGGAGAGAACTAGATATTAAGAAAACATTTAAATGTTGGACTTGTGATGAATTTGGTCATAATGCTTATAAGAATCCTAAAAGAGTGAAAAAGTACAAAAAGAATTTCAAGTCTATAATTCCTAGAGAATGTTTGTATGCAAATGAAGATGATGAGTTAGATGAGAGAGTTTAGAGTGAAAGTGATGATGAGTTAGGATTTGAAGCTATAAAAGAAGATTTTCCTAAAAAAGAAATTAGAGAAGAGAAAGCTCTAGTGTTACGAGTTGACAAGAAAACTAATTGGATCATAGATATTGGTTGTTCACATCATATGACAAGTAACATGAATAATTTGTTAAGTTTAATAGTCATGATGGAGGAATTGTCAAAGTTTCTAATAATGTGGCTTGTCATATCAAAGGAATAGGATCTATTACTCTTGATGGGAAAACTAACATAGATAATGTTTACTTTGTTGATGGAATAAAGCATAACCTATTGAGCATTTGAAAGTTGGTTGATAAGGGATATCAGTTACAATTTATAAAAAGGACATACATTATTAAGGACAAAGATGGTAAGTTAATTAGTACTAGTACAAGATCCAGTGGTAATATTTTTCAGCTAAACCCTATAGAGATGACATATTTTGATCTGTAAACTCCTTGTTATGAATTACTTACAAATTTAAGATTTAGTAGGATACAAATTTAATATAAAGATTGTAATTGTTGTTGCTTGTGAACTAAACAAGTAATACTTAGAAATGCAAAAAATAACTAAGAAGATTAACCATATGTCTAAAAGAACAAGAGACAAATGATTTGATTTTAGAGTTCACCAGACTCTGGCTACGTCTCCAGATCTACAAACTTGCAAGATCAATGCCATTATTATGATGCAAAAATCCATACATCACCATGGTTTTTCATGGAATTACAATTTATTTGCCACTTCCACTCTATGATGACAAGAACTTTTTAGCATCGTGCCTAGACCTTTTGTCACATTTTACAATACGAAGCAATAAATTTGCAACTCTACCCCACACAAGAATACATAGGCATCAAGCCATACAATTGACTTGAAAGTCATGAAAATTCTCACAAAGAAGCTACTAAGTTTTTATCTCTCCATTTTTCTCACAAGAAACCACACTTAGCTCACAAAACTCTCAATAACTCTCACTCCAAACCCTTTTTTAAGAGAAAATAAAATCTCCAAGATTTTTCACAAAGAATGAGAAAACTCAAGAAATATCTCCAAGTCTTCTTCTCTTTGGAAAACTATAAAGACTATCCCAAGTCCCCCTTGTCCTTCATAGGAAAATAATATCCCTTTCATACTTGATTTTGGCTATATTTTGCTTAAAACCATATAACCAATATAATTTTTTTTCCTTCTTTACAATAAAAAAAAACCTAAATATCCCCAATTACATAACAAATAAGCCTTATTTAAACAAATTATAGGCTTATCAAGAATTAAAAATCTGAAATTGTTTTAACAAGCACCTATAATGCAATGGTTGAAAGGATAAATAGGAATTAGGAGGTTGTGGGTTCAACCCTTTATAATAGCATACATTAGTTGTTTTTATTTTTTAAATAACAACTAACACTCTATTTAAATCCCAAAAATCAAGGCTAAATTTTTGAATTGCAAAAATAAAGCTAGTATGGTAATTTATGTGTCTTGGGTTCTTACCAACATTGTGCCATGTCACATTTATCTACCATGTCAACATGATGACATTTTCGATGAAATGAATACCATTGAAAAGTTCTCGACAAGATCTTCGATTTGAAACCCATTGTTGACCACTTTTCGGATGATCAAATTTCATGTTTTTGGTCAACACCTATTTTCCTTGTCAAACCTTTGACCAATCATATCTCAAGAAAATAGAATCCTTTTGACACGCTTCAAGTGTGTTAGGAACATTTCTCCGTGCTCTATACATTGATACCAATTTTGGGAGATTCTAAGTGGGTTGAATATTTAAGGTCTTGAAGATCCATGTGGATCATGTTTGGTTGCAAAAGTTGATTAATAATTGGTTGTGGCATAGAAGGTGTTGTCATATAAATTTTGATAATATTGTATCATCTTAAAATGGAAGTACTTCTATGTTAAGAGTGTTTAGCCCTTTGAGTAAGTGATATGGGGTCATGTCAAGTGCCTTGAATAGGTATTTGCATGGATCTATCTATATTTCCCCATTCTACTTCTCTCCCTCTATTTCCAGCCTCTTTTTGACAAATTTCTCTATGAAACTGAGGACTTTTAGGGTCAAAGACAACCTGAAGGGTCACAGTCAACCTCAACCCTGACCTAGGTCAAGGATGACCTTGACCCTGACCTAGAGTAGGGTCAACCTTGTCCCTAACCCTACATCAAATTTTCAATTTCCAGGAGTTTCAAGCAATCAGGCTTTAGAAAGTTCCATTTTCCTACTTCTAGGTCGATTGTTTTAGGTTTCAAAATGGTACACTCTTAAATTATATTTAATCTAGGTCCATTTCTAAGGGTTAAGGTTAATTGTGATTTAATACTCCCATGTCAGCCTTCTCTAGGAATTTGTGATCTAGATCACTATATAAGGAAGCCTCCTCCTCTCATTTTTCTCTAAGACATATCATGATATTAGAAAATCCATTACCTTTCCATCCATTATTCTATGAAGTGAGTATCTACTAAACATTCAAGTGTTCAAGCATTCAAGATCAAATTCATCAAGGAGGTCCATTGTTAGCTATTAAAGGATTCAATCTATATGGAGCCATCTTGTTGAAGATTTCTCCATCCATATTCATCCAAGCCTTTTCCTATGCAAAGATACATTCAAGATTGGTGTTGAATATCTAATGGACCATTGATTTGAGACATCCTACATTCATTTGGAGCATTTGTACTTGTGGATTCAAGGACTCAACATCATGCCCAAAATATCGAGGCAAAAATACATAGATTTTTTTAATTTTTAAAGTTAATTAATCCACTATGTTATCACAAAACTACACTGAATAGGTTATAAATTTTTTTCATATTTAATTGGTGCCAATTTAAATCTCTTAGGTGCATTGGTTTCGCTTTTTCAAAAAATTAAAATAACCTATAATAGAAAAAGAAAACATTGAATATTGCTTGTATCATTATTTATGACATTAGTTTTGTCTCTACGACACCTTCAAATCTTATGATCTTAACAATACAAGTTATTAAAAAATAATAAAATATTATAAAACATTAAATAAAGTAATATATTATGTGTAAGAATATGACACAACTAATTTTCTATCATAAGTCTAACACTTTAATATAATCCTATAAAAAACTCTTTAAATATAATATTCCTTTAAAATAACCCTTTCAATAACATAACCAACTTTAGAATTTAATACACTAAATCACATTACTGCTAATTAAAAGAACATTTAGCTACTAATTAAACCTATCTAAAATCTAACACTAAATACATAAAAAGAACTTATAAAATTAAAAAACTATAACTATCACTAACTTACTATTAACTTGCTAACCAATTTAACATTAAGCATAATAATTAAAGTTTATGACATCACATCCCATCCTAGCTTTATTAATACCACTAACCTTGAATAATTTTAGTAACCATATCCTAATTGCCTTTACCTACTAACCCATTTTACTTTTTCCCAAACAATTTCAAACATATGACACTTACTAACTCTACCCAATCACCTAACCCACTAACTCTTCCTAACCCCTACCCCTTACCTCCCTCCATGTCCATTCATGCTCACGCAAGCCTAGACCCTATTCATGATTCTCACTGCCCAAGGTAGCAAGATATCCTTGTAAGATGGTATGTAGATGAGTTTTTGGGGGGTATAAGGTGTTTACAAACAAATATTTTTAAAATATTCCTATCCCATTTTATTTCATTCTTCCCAAGTCTAACAAGACTTGGAGCATTGTCCAAGGTGTAGCCTTGATCTCCCCAACATGGTTACGTAGGGCATGTCATAGGTAGGTTAAAGTTTATTTGTTTTGATTAGAGGAGAAAGTTCACACTCCATTTAATGCATAGAGAATACCATTTAACCTTTAACCCCTCCCCAAGGTCAACATGGTTAGCAAGGGGACTCTCCATGTGGGTGATTGAAATTTAAAACAAGAATGTTCCATCCTTTTTCCCTATCAACTTATCATGTCAGATTGGACATGGGTTCTGTGAGAAGACTATTTTAGGCTCTTGAGTGTCATTTCCAAAGCCTATCTTGGGGAAGAGATATTATAAGTTATGATTTAATTTTTTATGGGTGGGGTGGGGATAAGGTAATGGTAGTGTGTTCATAGTTTTTCTCTTGATTTTATTTTTATTTTATTTCATTTTATAATTACATATCTATTATTTCAAATATTCAAGGATTTAAAAAGAGATTTTTTTAGGAATATTCTTTGTTGCAAAAGAGAATTAAAACTTTACATACAAAAACCAGAGAGCATTTTTGTACTAAAATAGATGAAATTTCTTAAGATCTATTTTTCTCATAAGTGTTAGGTTTTCTTGTAGGAATTTTAATATGGCAAGATATACTAATGTTTTGTTCATTTTCATGGATGGATTATCCACATAGTTTTTTGATGTTCTATTATGAATTCAAAATAGGAGTTTTTTTTTTCAATAGTTACTAACAATGGAATAACAAGTAACATTCATTTAAATCAAATTTTATCTAACACATAATTATAATTAACTCAAACAACTTTGTATAACATCATTATACATAATTACAATTGATCATTTCATATGAAATAAATTTTTAGGAGTACAAGGAATATCATAAGAAATGAATTGCTCTTTTCTTTTTCTAAACATAAGTGGACTAGCCACTTCATATATATTTTACTAAAAACTTAATTCAAAGACTCAATCGAGAAAGAATCAGGGGAGAAAACCCAATATCATTGTCATTACAAATATAAAGTTTAGCAATGAATTTTACATCAGGATCATATTTCCTGAGGAGAAGTCTCTATGACAATGGACTCAAGAACACCAAAACTCTAAATTCCAATTTTCCTCCATATCAAAATATCAACTAAGAAATCTGCAAAGTTACATAAAGATAACCATGGAAAACTGAAATTGACTAGTGACAAACAGATATTGACACAGTTGACAACTAATCCCGTCCAAGGCTTACACAACAAGATACTTATCAAACCAAGACTAGGGAGAAGGTGAATTTTTCCAAGGTAGGAGATGTCAATCACAACACCAAACATATACCTCTTCTGAGGCTAATAATCACAAAAACTTATGTTATTTCTCTCCTTATCTCCCTAACCAAAAAAATAGTTTGTATTGACAAGTAAGGGTCCATAAAACCTTACTTTCTCCCTCTCCTCATCATGAGGAGAGACTCTGCACTGACCCAGACTCCAACTAAGGCCCTCCTCCTATACATGGCCACTTTTTTCCTATTTGAGGGTGAGTAATGCCAAATCACCCTTAACAATTTTCTCCACAAAATAAAATGGAAAACATGAAAGGAAAACAAATAAGAAACCCACAAGAACCCATCCCTCACATGTTTCATCACACACATGAAATACACACACATGCAAGAGGTTTACTTAAGAAAATTTAAAAAGAAAGCAGGAAGAACAAAGCCATGAAGGATCCTACCTTCACAAAGGTTATGGAAATTGAGTTTTTGAGAAGAGTTAATCCTTATTCCTCTTCAAATCCAAGCTTGACTCTCTAAATGTAGAGAATAGGTGAACACTCTTCAACCATAAAAATGGCAACTAAATAGGCTTCTAAACTCACCCACCTAAAATGACAATAACTCCATACATGACTTAAGCCTTCTAGGGTCTTCACACTTGATCTTACCATTAAGACAACCTTTTTGATGAAGTGTAAACTTGGTAAAATCATAGAGATATTCAATTTTCGGACTAAAGGGAAAATGAGATATTTAGGAGGTCATAAAAGTCAACAGAAGGATCTAGAAGGTTGGAAAATGTCCCCAACCCATAAACATACCCCCTAGACACTTGGATTGCATTAATTTTGGCCTCTAGGATCATTTTAGGACCTATATGATTGGCTTGAAATATTGAAAAAAAAATTAAAACCCTAGGAATGTGACTTTCCACTAAACCCTAGTTAGGGTAATTAATCTAGGTTACCAACTAATTAGTCTTAGGTTACTAACTTAATAAATCTTAAATTATCGAGTTACTCCGCTAACCCTAATTAAGATGTTGATACACATATATGAATTACAAGTGTCAAGTGACACAATAAAATTTATTGTTATGTAACATTAAACACCTTACAACTACAAAATTATACACATATTTAGATTATGATACAAATAAAATACACAAAAATGGGGTCTACATCTCTTCATTAGACTCAACCTTGGGTTTCATAGATTGTACATAGGGTCAATTAATAATTCTCTAATAAATTCCATGGTTAATAATCATGCACACTCAATCTGCACATCAATAGTTTGATAACATCGTATTCATATATTTAAACTAAATTGCATAATCACATAAATCAAAAAATCATACTTTTATTTAAATAAAATTTTCCTCATTCCTGTACACATATTTGATCAAAATTTTCATAATTAAAGTATTTAACATACTCATTATCTTGAATTCATTTACTATAGTACACCATCATTATGCAGGCTTATAAAGCATAAAATATCATCATTAAGCATTTTAAAGTAAACCGTCCAACAAGGTAAAATAATATAATAATGCCCAGTCTATCAGATAATGTCTCAACACATCGGGTCATAATGCGTCAAAATAAAATGTATCAAATGTGCTATGATGGATCTGGGTGAAGCCTCACATGCAAATCCTCCACAAGGATTTCAATATAAGCAAGGTAAATAGTTACATTTACTTTGTTTATACGTATAGCAATTTCAATTACATTTCAAGGTTGATTCCAAACTAGGGATTAACCAAGGCAAACCCTCCATCCAAACAAAAAAATCATTTTTCTTGTAGATATAGGTGTGGAATGAAAAATTAAAGAGCATACTTGGATACCCTTTTCATTGAACTTGTCATATCCACAAATATAAATTTTGTCAGAGCTGTATAGGTCTAGGTCAACTTTTTGGGGTATAATTGTGCCCCGAAGTAAGATTGTGCCCCTCTATCTGGGTCAATGTTGAACTTCTTTCAAAAGGAATTTGTTTTTTTAGGTTTTCTCTATCTTGACATTTCCATTCCAAAATAGGTTGCAAAGATCCCTAAAACTATACATAGACATAAGAAATCAACATTTTCCAAATTCATCCTACTTCAATGTTAGTATTTTTCTTTTATCTATTTCAAGATTTAAGTACATACTTCTCAAATAGAAAGACCATAGGATCTATTCTTTTCTTCATATTCTCCATTGCTTGATCCATTTTTGCATTGATCACTTCCTTATGGTTAATCAATTTGGATCATTCCTTTTGAGAATTTGACTTTAGGATAGGTTCTATTTTCTTCCTATTTATTTTGGTGAACCTAACACACTTACCCCCTATTTCTTGTGGAATTAGATGCCCTATTGTGTTTTGCAATTTTAAATTTCATTTCATATTTGTTTGGTCTTTTCTTGCATTAAGATTAGATTTAGTTTATGCTCTTGCATTTTAAAATTCAAAAATACAAAAAATATATTGTAAAATCTCTTTCAAAATACAAAAATATTTATGCTTTATGTTTTATTAGTTTAGTTCATTTGCATTGCATTGGTTTATTATCTTTATTACTTCTAGTCCTACTTCTAATCTTAGGGTAAAATATAGTCATAGACTTATGGGTACCTTTGAGCCTGAGTCTTCTTCTCCTTTCCTTAGGATTTTCGATGAGACTTTGACTCTTCCTAATTCTTATCCTCTTATGTAGTAAAAATATTCTCACTTATCTCATGATGAGAATGATGCTTTAATAATTCCTCCTAAACATGTCCAAAAACTTTTAACTAAACTTGATTAAATGGGCAATTGACTTATTCAAGAAAACCATAATCAAGATTCTATTCAAGCTATAGAGGCTCTTAAGAAAGTTCTTCATGATAGTGACCAAGGTGTTAATCTTTGGTGTAGTATTAATCACCTTGTGCATTCCAATGTTAAACCTTTAGCTCAATAAGCTCAAAGGGTCAATTCCTCCTATCACTAGTGTGGAACCTTCTTCCATTCCTTTCCCTAGTGTTTCTACCTATACTCCTTTGGTGATTGCAATAGTTCCCTCTATCCCTATGAGTGTTCCTCCTATGTTCCTTCCTATATCACAACCTTCTTATCATAATTTTCCTTCTACTTATTCTACTCCTGTGCCATCTATAGCTCCTACTACTCCTCCAGTTGTTTCTTCCATTCCAACAGCTTCTTACACTTTACCTAGTGTTTCTAATGTTGCTATTCCTCCTATTTCCTCTCATGATTCCACACTAATTAGTTTGGCTCAAACTGTGTTATCTTTACAACAACAAATTGCATCCTTGAGTCAAAAAAAAATTTGTATTCCTTCATGTGACATGGGAAGTCCTTTGTCCTAAGATATTATTCGTACTAACATTCCTCAACAAGCTAATATGCCTCATCTTGAGAATTATAATGGTAAGGGAGACCTTATTCATCATGTTAAAATATTTCAAATCCTTTGTAGTGATTATGCTCATGATCATAGGATTTTATCTAAGTTGTTTTCTCAAACCTTTTGTAACAAGGCCTTACAATGGTTTTGTTCCTTGTCTCCTTATTCTAGTCACTCCTTTCCACAACTTGCCAATGATTTTATTCAACAATATCAAAACAACATTGGCCCGCAAGTCTCTTTGATAGTTTTGATGCATTGTAGATTTAAGCATTTGCATGCTCATATTTCCTATCATGTTTGTAATATTGATAGTCAATGTATATTTATTTCAAATTTGAAAAAAGATATTAGAGATATGATTCTTCTTATTGAATTAACTTATTTTCAACAACTTTGTGCAATGCTTCATCATTATCAATTACAAGTGAGTCAATTTGAGAGCACCACTCCAATGGATCATGTTCCTATTGATAAAAGTGATGTTGCTCCTAATCCAATAAAGTTCAAAAATTCAAGAACTATGTCAAGATAAATAAACAAGAAAATATAGTTGTTGATCAAGTTGTTGTTGCATCTCATAATGCCACTTCTGCATCCATTTCTTTTTGATTAAATCATACATTTACTCCTCTTTATGAATCTCTACATTCTATTATGAATAGGTTATTATCTACTAATATGATTACTTTACCTCATATTTGACCTTTTTTAACTACTACAATTGCATCTAAATCTTTTGATCCAAAAGCTTTTTGTCAATATCATCAACAAAATGGTCATGATACTAAGAAATGCTATTCTTTAAAATATAATGTTCAAGACTTAATTGATTTTAATTCTTATCTATTGATTTTTTTGATAGTAGTGGGAATAAATTTGTTTCTCCTCCTAATCAAAATCTTCAAATCTATACGAGTCCTTTACCTACACATGATACTAATGTTATTTCTTAGCCATCTTATATGGATATTATGTATGATTCAAATATGGGTGATCCTAATCATGTTGTAATCAAGAGGAGCATGTGGTTCAATCTGTATCTCCACCTTAACCTCCACTTAAATATCAAGTTTTAGCTCCACCTCAACTAAAACCTAAGCCTAAATTGAAGCCCCAATCTAAAACTTGACAAAAACCTAAGAAAAAATGACATCGAGAACTTTTAATTACCTTTGATTTTTCTAAGATTATTAAAGCTCCTAACGGTTCCCTTTATATTTATGCTAAGATTTTTGAGATACCCACTCGTGGTTGTCTTGTTGATCCTACCTCCTTAGTTAATGTGATTATACAAGAAAATCATTTTATGAAAGGTTTGCAATGTGATTTTTTTGATACATCGGATGTGTGCATTCAAACTTGTAATGGTTTTCTTTATCCATCATTTGGTTCTATTGATTTACCATTTGAACATTGTGGAAAAATTGTCAACACTACCTTTTTTGTTGTTCCTACTTATAATCAGTTTCAAGTTAAGCCCTGTTTGCCATGGTTAAATGCCATACAATATGTTGCTTCATCTATCCATAATTTTTTTAAGTTTTTTTATGATGATGAAGTGAAGATGGTTAATCATATTTTATATCACACTTCTAGGCACAGGGATTGTGCTACCATTAACTTCTTTTCGCCTTCATTACCTAATTCATGTCCTTCTCAACCTAGTCATCTTTTCTATTCATATCAAACCTATAAGCATTGTAAGATTTTTGAGTTAAGTTTACCTCCTATGGATCTTAATCAGTCTTTTTCCTACACCTTCAATACCTCCTTTATGTATAGCTTCTACAACTATTAATCAAGCTCGTGTTGCTTGTCAGTCTATTAATAATACTATTAATCCTCCTATAGAACTTGTGAAGGATCCAATAATTGTTCCTCCTAGTTCTCATATTTCAAGTAAGGAAAAACATAATTGATCTGCTAATGAACATCATAAAAAGCATTATGCTAAAGCTAAAGCTCATAATTTTGTTCTTCAAAAATATTTACCTTCTTTGGATACAACTATGCATGATGTGTTAGAAGAAGTTGTTGCTAATAATGATGTTAAGATGAATGATTCTGGTGATTCTATTTGTATCTTAGATCCTATTTTGATTAATCTAGATGAAGAAGATACTCTTGATGATATTGATGATTTTAGTGATGAATATGAAACTATTGACATTGACATGCATTTACCTAATATGATTTCCTCACAATTTACACTTACATCTAGTATTGAACATTTTGATTCTCAAGAGGATCCTTGTTTGGAACTAGCTATCATTCCTACTATGTTCAATATGTTAGAGTAAATAATTAATTAATTATTATTTATTTTATTTACTTAAGCTTAATTAGGTAAATGCATTTTATTTATTAGTTGTAGTCTAGGAGTTAGTTATAAGTTGTTGACAATATGGGAGTTTGTTCTCTCCTAAGTCATACTTATCCTCTCACATTGTTTGAGGACTTTCCACCTAATGTGGATGTATGCTTATTTGTCACACTTATCTCCTAGCATCTTCTAGCTTGTTCTGGAAGATTCCTAGAGCTCTTTATATTCGAGCTCCCTCATTGTATTTTCATAAGACATCACATTCCATTGTAAATACATATTTTCTTGTGTTTGCAATATTTTCTCTCATGTATGTTTAGGTTTTTTCCCTTGCTCCACACTCTTCTCTTCTTGGCTTCACTTTGACAGGTTTTCACATGCAGGTGATCTTCGGCATCTTTGAGTTGGATTTCATCAACTCCAACACAATATAGTCCCTTTTGTGAGTTACCCATCTTCCCTAAATGATATACAATGGGATGGGGATAGAATGGCACACTTAATTGGCTAGTCCTTCATGGTATCCTTTTATGTGTTTGTCTGTTGTATTGTGCTTCTCCCATTATGTGCTTTCTAAATGTTTTTAGATTATTTTATATGATATTTGTTGCTCTATTAGTGCAATCTAATTAAAAAATTAAACCTATTGTATTATTCCTCTATATGTATCTATATTTGTCCATATGTTGTTCCATGTTATGTTGTACCTATGCTATCATTCATACATGTTTCCTCTTGTAATCTACTTGGATTTGTGACTTGGTAGCATTGATTCTTTTTGGTCTCCAGGTCATGGTCTGAAAAGATTCTCCTTTGTGATTGTAGTTATACTTTCTTTGGGTAATAATGTCAATTTATTTGCAATAATATTACACACACACACACACACACACACACACACACACACACACACACACACACACACAAACACACACACACACACACACACACAAACCCCACAGTAGGTAGATCCCTTTTATTTTATTTGTATGTTTATGTGGTATTTTCCTTGATTTTTCTTCATCTGGGGGCAACTCGTAGTAGAAATGTAATCAGTGAAGTTGTTTATGTTTCTATTAAAGCCATTTCTCTTGTTAAATGTTAGCAATGACTTTAATGTGGGAGCATATGCTCTACTTACTTATTGCACACATACACACACTTTTTAAAACATATATATTATTTTCCAAGATACCTTTTCTCCCTTTTTGGAATGATTACTAATCCTTAAAGCATGACTTATATTTTAGGATCTCTTGATCCCTCTAGTTTCAAATTTTTTTATCCCTTAAGGTCATAGATGTTCTTAAGATTGGAGTTTCCTTGTGTGGTTCAAAATGGGACAAACAATCTAATTGGGTGAGATAATCACACTCTTTTAACTTTTTTCCTTCTCTAGAGATGTCTCTCTTATTTTGATCTTAGATTTGATGAATACTTGAGTCTCTAGAGGCTTGAAGATCTCTGTGTTTCTTAGATTTTAATAAGATTATATTTTAATTACAATCTACTTTACCAAGAGTTTGCATTGAGTCCATACTCTTGCTAAAGTGGGGGCTAAATGTATCATCTTAAAATGGAAGCACTTCTATGTTAGGAGTGTTTATCCCTTTGAGTACGTGGTATGGGGTCATGTCAAGCACCTTGAATAGGTATTTGATTGGATCTAGCTATTTTTTCACTATTCTGCTTCTCTCCCTCCACTTCCAGCCTCTTTATGACAAATTTCTCTCTCAAACTGAGGACTTTGAATTTTTGGGTCAAGGATGATCTGAAGGGTCAAGGTTTACCTTGACCCTAACCTAGGTCAAGGATTACTATGAACCTGACCTAGGGTAGGATCGACCTTGTCCCTAACCCCAGTTCCAATTTTCAATTTCTAGGAGTTTTAAGATATCAGGCTTTAGAAAGTTTCATTTTCCCACTTGCGGGTCAGCTATTTTGGGTTTTGGAATGGTACACTCTTAAATTACATTTAAACTACGTCTATTTTTAGGGGTTTCAACTAATTGGGATTTAATGCTCCCATGTTGACCTTCTCTAGGAGTTTGTGCCCTAGATCACTATATAAGAAAGTTTCCTCCTCTCATTTTTGTCTAAGATGCATTATGATATCGGATGAACCATTACCTTTCTACATTCATTATTCTATGAAGTGAATATCTACTAAGAATTCAAGAGTTCAAGATCCAATTCATCAAGCAGGTTCATTGTTAGGTGTTAAAGGATTTAATCTCTATGGAGCCCTCATTTTGAAGATTTCTCCATCCATATTCATCCAAGACTTTTCTTATGCAAAGATACATTCAAGTTTGGTGTTTAAGGTCTAATGCCACTAATTCGAGGCACCCTACATACATTCTACATTCATTTAGAGCATTTGTACTTTTGGATTCAAGGATTTCAATATAAGCAAGATAAATAGTTCCATTTACTTTGTTTATACATATTGCAATTTCAATTACATTTCAAGGTTGATTCCAAATTGAGGTTTGACCAAGGAAAACCCCCCATTGAAAAAAACAAATAATTTTTCTTATAGATATAGGTGTGGAACAATAAATTAAAGATGAGATTTGGATACCCTTTTCACCAAACTTGCGAGATCCATGTCTAAAAATTTTGTCAGAGTTGTGCAGGTCAAGGTCAAATTTTTGAGGTACAATTGTGCCTTGGGGTAAGATTGTGCCCCTCTATCTGGGTCAAGGTCAACCTCCCTTCAAAAGGACAAAAATTTTATGTGTTTTCTCCTTCTCAAAATTTCCAATCCAAAACAACTTGCAAAGATCCCCAAAACTATACAAAAACATCAAAAATCAACATTTTCTAGATATATCCTACTTCAAGGTTAGTATTTTTCTTTTATCTATTTCAAGATTTAAGCACATACTTCTCAAATAGAAAGACCATAGGATCTATTCTTTTCTTCACATTCTCCATTGCTTGATCCATTTGTACATTGATCACTTGCTTGTGCTTAATCAATTTGGATCATTCCTTTTGGGAATTTGGGTTTTGGATAGGTCCTATTTTCTTTACATTCAAATATTATGAAGGTTATTAGTATATTTTTCGTTAAAGATTTACCAAAAATTTGTTAACCCTACTAATCTTGTGTGCAGGGAATGTGTTATGGATTAGAAGAAGAAACACTCTTTTCCTAGCAAGAAGTTTACTACAACAATGAAATTAGAGATTGTTTATACAAATATGAGTGGTCCTACTAAGGCAAGAGGATTATATGGGTGAAAGTTACTTCATGATTGTAGTTGATGAATTTAATAGGATGGTGTGATAGTGTTATTTAAAGAAAGGTCTGAAGCATTTGAGAAGTTTAATTTGTCTAAGTATAGAGTTGAGGATGAGTTTGGATTAAAGATTAGATGTTTAAGATCTAATAGAGGTGGAAAATTTAGATCAAATGAGTTTGACACCTTTTGTAAAGTGAATGGCATTAGTAGGTAGCTATCAACACCTAAGACTCCTTAGCATAATGGAATTTTTGAGAGAACACATAGGTCTATAATAGAAATAACAAGAGCTATGATGTTTGAGAATGAAAGACATTTTAGAGAGAAGTAATCAATACAATAGTATATATAATCAACAAAGTGAAAATCAAAAAAGGTGTGAACAAGACACCCTATGAATTTATTTTTTGACATGCACCATCAGTGAAATATTTCAAAAATTTTGGAAGTAACTATTATATCAAAAGATATGATGACATTGGTAAGTTTGATGCAAGAAGTGATAAAGGTATGTTCTTTGGTTATTCATTGAAAAGAAAATATCATAAATGTTTTAATTAAATAACTAGCATATTATTGAGAACACAAATGTCAAAGTGGATGAGAAGTTTGGAGTTAAAGAGAGAATGCTTGATCATAATTTTGATGATGAAGAAGCTAATCCTAATCCTATCCAAAAAAATGTTGAAACTTTCTTTGAGACTAACAATGATTTATAGAATGATATTCAAGTTGTGGACTAGAGAGAAGAACCAAGATTTAAACCTAGAGAAGAAGTAAGAATTTAGTCAGTGGCACTCACACTAGACAAGAATTTGACAAAGAATCACACTATTAATCATATTATTGGAAGTAAAGATAGACAAGTTATGACAAGAAATAGAGTTCATGGAGAACTATGTTTGATTTCTCAAGTTAAACCAAAGAGTGCAAATGAAGCATGCAAGTATGATCATTGGATTCAAGCAATGAAGGAAGAACTATATCAAATTGTGAAGAATGAGGCATGGGATTTGGTTCCTTGAAATAGAGATAAAATGTTATAAGAACTAAGTGGGTTTTCAGAAATAAGATGAATGAACAAGTTGAGGTTGTGAGAAACAAAGCAAGATTGGATGTGAAGTCATCATTTCAGAATGGAGAACTTGAAGAAGTTTTCATCGAGAATCCTAAAGGATTTATTTTGATAGAAGGAGACATGGTATGCAAGTTAAATAAAGCATTGTATGGAATAAAGAAAGCACCTAGAACTTGGTTCACAAGGTTGGTCAAGTCTATGGAAAATTTGGGATTTGCTAAAGTACTATAGATAGTAACTTATATTTTAAAGAAATTAAGAATGACTTATTGATTATTGTGATATTTTTGGATGACATAATCTTTGAAGGAAATGACAAAGAAAGTGACAAATTTTTTGATGAAATGAAGAATGAATTTGAGATGAGCATGATTAGTGAGATGGAATATTTCTTAGGTTTATAGATTGTGAAAAAAAAGGATGGCATTTTCCTATCAAAGACTCAGTATTGGAAAGACTTGTTGAAGAGATTTAGCTTGGAAGTTGTAAACCAATTGGTACACCTATGATAACTAGTCATGATTTATCTATTAAAGATAAGACACCTATAGTTGAGAAGAAGAAGTAAAGATCCATGATTAGAGGTTTACAATATTTGACTCATACCAAACTAGATATAGAAGATATAGTTAGTGTAGTATCAATATTTCAAGCAAACCCTAAGGAATCACACTACGCAGCAGTAAAAAGAATATTTAGATATTTGAAAGGTACACCTGACTTTGGGTTATCTTGTGATAGATAAAATGACTTTACTCTATGGTCATACTGATGTAGATTGGGTAGGACGTATGCATGATAAAAAAAGTGGTGGAGAATTTTTCCTTGGAGGAAGATTGGTTTCTTCACTGAGCAAGAAACAAGATTTTGTTTCATAAAGTATAGTAGAAGAAGAGTATGTAGCAACAACAAACAATTGTAATCAGATCATGTGGGTGAAATAGATGCTAAAGTATATTGGCGTAGATTTTTCATAACTATTATCATACATTGTGATAAAACAAGTACAATGAGTATGTCTAAGAATCTTGTGTTACAATCTAAGACAAAGCATATATCTATCAAGTATCATGTTCTGGGAGAGAAAATTGTAGAGAAATAAATCGTATTAAGTATGTTAATACAAAGGAGCAGATTGCATATATTTTTATGAAGCTTGTTCCTAAGGACACATTTGAGTATTTTTGAGGTATGCTTAGGGTTATGCCCCTTCCTATTTCAGAGTAGATGATGCAAATAATGCATCATTCTAGTGGTATAAAGCACTATTAGGACTAAATATTGATGCTTCCTATATGGGGAGTATCTGCAATTTAGTAGAATAATTAAGGACTCTTGGTAGCTAGTATGAAATAGTGACTTTGGATAGTTTATCTAGTCAAAGACTTTGAGAAATTGATTGACATAATGATGCCTTTTTCATTGATTTAAATGGGGGAAAGAATGTATGAAAAACATCTCCTATGACTAGGGAGAGTTAGTGCATGTGAAAATATCTTCTAATATTACAAGGGAGATGTATAATCACATTGAGTTATATCAATGGGGGAGAAGTGTCAACAATTGATGCTATCCATGTAAGCAAGAGGAAGGACTGGTGAAGATTGTTCCTATAAGTTTTAGATTTGATTGATGAAGAGGATTTGAAAAGATGAGAGCAGCAATAATAGCAAAGATGGATTTGGTATTCTTAGAACATAGATGTTTTTCATTTATGTATCCATCAATGCCAAAGGGGGATATTGTTAGCATTAATTATTATGGTATTTCATTGGGGGAGTGTCCTAAGTATCGCTAGAACTTTTGGGATATTGACATGTTGCATTCATGACTATTTTTTCATTGATTTCAACATAGTATTGTTTATGTAAAGACTAGTAGAGATAGAAAAAGAGTAGGGTCATATGGATTTTGTATTGATAATGAGGTCAAGCATAGTTGAGGATACGTTCAATAGTATGTCCTGATGACATGGACAAGTGTGTGTGGCAAAATTCAAAGACATGTGAAAGTTATTTGTGATTTACAAAAGATAGTGTGTAGATGGAGTACCTAAGAAGTGGTTTCTGGTGTTCAGATTGTATCTCCTAATAGGGGTGGAATCATGATGAGTGAGGATAAATAGTGATAGTAGACTACCTGATGACAATGTTAGCAAGTGCACAAGTTCTAAGATCGTATATGTTAAAAATTTTAATTACTATGAGATGATAATGTTTTGTAATTATGAAAACATGCATTGTGGTTTCAAAGTGTATGCCCCATTTTCATAGAAAATGGGGACCCCCTAGTTTTTAATTTCTATACCAGGCTCCTAGTTTAGAGCCCTAGTCATTTTGGACCCCCCATGGGTTTGGGTCAAACCCCAATCTCTGATCGAGGAGAATCAAGAAATTGAAGAAGAGGGAAAAGGTTAATTTTTGGGCTCCCATATGCTTTAAGTGCACACTAGAGAACTTGTGCACATGTTCATATGCACATATGCACATTTCACACTCACTCTGAGGATGTGTACATGGGCATTTGTGCATGTATGCACCCTCTAAGGGTGTGCACCTTTACAGGTGTGCACCTACGAGGGTGTGCACTAGGCCGAGGTTCTACATAAGACCTTGACCCCCCCTTCACTTCTCACTTCACCCTTTGTCCCCCTCTAAGAGTGCACCTCCACACAATAGTCAATTGTGCTTCCCCACTCTTTTCTCCCCCACATCAAATGCAACTAACGTTGGACCTCAATGGAGGTGCACACATGTGCACCTCCGCACACCTTCACATTGTTAAAAACTTTAGAAAAAAACTAACCTAAACTAAACTCCCAATGCCTAATAAAAGTTTGAAAATTCACCCCTCCATGAGGCATGCATGTGTGTACAAGGGATCCAAAAGAATTAACCTAAAGTTTTACTAAGTTTTCCAAAAAAAAAAAAATTAAAGAATAACATGTACAACAATAATAAAGTAGTGGAACCAATAACATACAATCATAAATAAGCAAACATAATAGATTACATTCCTTAAGGATCCCAAGACATTAAGTCAAATTGAAATTTAATTAATACTAAGTCAAATAAATAACACATCCATATGAAAGAATAATTACAAGTCCAAGTCCACTTAATTAATATACATTTGTTCTGAATGCCACTTGGCAATAAAATTCAGAATGCTCAATCATCCACTGTACATGTCACAAGGCATGAAAGGCTGAAAGAATATAAACTTATAAAAATAGATTACATCATCCCTTTCAGATCCATGAAACAAAGTACAATACAATAAGTAAAAGCATCCATCATAAAGATATAACTATTCATCAAAAAGATATAAACATCCATCATAATACACAAAGATAGAATGAAACCAAATGCAAACAAAGAACTCCAACCATGGCATCAACGAACAAATCTCAAAGGTAAGAGTAAAAAGCACTACCACCAGACCACATGGTAACCCAAAAAGGCCTACTCCCACCATGCTGAGGAGATAGTCTCAAGTTCCAAACAAGATATCAATCCCAAAATAAAAAGTAATATCTAAGTCAAGGAAACCCTAAAAGTAATCTAACTCAAAGGTACCAAGATAAAATGACATCTAGACCCAGAGCCAAACATAGACCATAGGGAACCTACTATACAAGTAGGCAAGTGTCATCACATGAATTAAACCTAGAGTTACCCTGGTAGTCTAACTTGACCTTGGCCCCCTAATGACTCTATGTAGCACTAGTATCCTTTCATACTAACAAGGCATACTAATGATGCATGATTGTAACCAAGCATCCTCTCTGCCCCCATCCTAGTCTATACTAGCACTCAAGGCATGGGTGAGGAAAGACAAAGACTTTTATTAGGTTCATTTTAATCCCTTTTAATGTAGTGTTTTCACTTATTAAACAACTTTAAATGGGTTACCCTTGCAGCCACTTTGGGCCCTGGCCTCCATTGCAAGCCACTTCCCAACATTACATATAAATAACCTACCCTAAGCTCATAAAATCACAAATCAAAGAATCATAGTATTTCCCTTAGTCCTATACAAGTGATTGGAAAACATCAAAAGATAATTCACAATAACCCATCAGTTCTTTACAAGCAACGAGAAAGCATACCAAAAATATTGATCGAAGACTCAAAAAGATTAAGTCAAATATGTCATAACATTCATCTCATTATCCCACAAGACTGAAAGCAATAACAAAAAAATAACCAAACTCATCATAGAGCATACCAAACACATTACCATGGTTGAGTTTAAAAGATCAAAGATCAATTCATCATAGTATCACAAACACAAAGCTCCCAAGCCTCTAGTAGACATCCTGAAACTGGTCAACACTCAAGTCAACCCAAACCAAAAACATAGACAACATATAGATAATAGTGTAGTTTCATGGTTTGGTTTGATTTGAAAACACATAGTTGAGTTAACAGTAGGGTTTAAGTATTTGTTTCAATGTATGTTTCAAGTAGATGAGATTCACAGTTTACCCTTACAAATTAACCCATTTCTTATATTTGAATAAAATGCACAATTACCCTTATTTGATTATAAGTCAAATATTCTAAAATAATTTATAGGTAATTATTTATTAAATTATTAAAATAATAATTATCAATTTTTAAATAAAATCATTATAATTTTATTAACATCAATATCATTAATAATAATAAAATAAATCTGGAACTTCATTAAATAATTTCCATTATTAATTAAACTTAATTAAATTAATTAATAATTATATAAAAATAAGTATATTAACATTCATTAATGATATATTAAATTAATAAATATTAATACAAATTATTAATAAAATTAATATTATATGATAATTTAAATTAATAATTAATAAAAATCTTAATAATAAATATTATTAATAAAATAATAATGAAATTCTTTGTTTTAATAAACTTAATAAAAAAAATAGAACCCTAGGATAATATATGACCCACAGGTTTACTTTGGCCACAAAAACCATGTTGTTGTGACAATAGGCGTACCTATTGTTTATGACGGTAGGCCTATCGTACAACCTTTAATGGCCACTAATAGCCTTTGCTACTATCGTAGGGAGATGGTGGGAGGTGGGGGTTTGGTGACCCCACCTCCCCACCATTATTACATATTTTTTAATTTATTTTTAAAAATAAATATTAATATAGCCCTCCCCAATGAATTATATTTTTTTAATATATATATTTTTTAACAGAATTTCTATTAATACTTTGATAGGAAAAATACAGCTAACCAATTAAATTTTCAATTTAACAATTTCCATTTCATTTCAAACCCCTCCTGATTAAAATACGAATATCTTTCATCCACAGAATGAGGGTTTCTAACAATTTCAATCCTCACATATACAAAAGAAAATGATATGAACACCATTAAATTTAGATGGAAAATTGAAAGATTCATTACAAATGAAATCTAGAAAAACAATTCAACAATCACAAAGAAGACAAGAAATTTGAAGAAATGTAAATCGTTGGGTGAATAAAACACAAGGATCTTCCAGGTTTAGATGCTAATTCGCAAACACCCAAAGATTGTGAGAGAAATCTCTTCTCTCAAAACCTTCTCTCTATAAATTCCCTTCTCCAAAATTCCCAATCCCTGGAAAATGGACCCTCAAATGATGATAAGGAGTTCTCTCCTAAATTCGAGGCACTAATTGTGCGATCACCCAAGGGAACTCCTTGATCACAACTTTTTAACTCTTTATTATCTTTGTCAAAACTTCATGCATAGTTTATGCAATTTTAAATATCTTTAATAAATTAATTTCTTGTTCAATCTTTAATTTATTTTCAAAGCGTTAATTGATAAAATATTTATTAACTTAAGTAATAATAATATTTAGGATTTATTTAAAAATGATCTTCTAAATATATTACTATTAAATTAAATAAATATTATTACGCTCTCAAATAAGACTAATTTTCTCTTAAATGTAATTCTTTTTATTTAATTAATTTCCCAATTAATTAAATATTGAAAATATCATAATTATTTTTTGTTAAATTAAATCATTAATTTAATCTTTTAATTTGACTTAATTAATAGAAAAATCACCAAAGACCTATAAGACGAAATACGAAAACCTATCATAAAATAGCACATACAAGATCACACTCAAGGGTTATAATCAATGAATTTACATCATAAGATGAAATTGGAAGGGTAATCATCATAGATACTTATCTTAATTTTCTAGGACAAATGGGTTTAAAGGTTAGGATTTGGACTCAAGAATTTATCTCCCCTATCTTACCATTGAGATACTGTGATAGGATACACGTATCCTAGCAATTTAGGGAAGTTGATACCTAGTACTTGTAATCTACATAAAATCCATGCATGTACAAAAACATATATTCTAAACTAAATAGGCAATGGCAAGAAGTGGTGCATCATGTAGATCCCAACCAGTCGTGACTATGACTCCCTTCCTTAACCACATCAGAAACATCATACATAAAGAAAACAAACACGCACACCATACACATGCAGTATGGGTTAAGTATCCATAAGAAAACACATATAATAATTCATCTAACTAATCATCATCAAATAATTGAAATCACTATAACAATCATCATCAAAGCATAATCATGCATACATGAAATAAATAGTACCAAGTAGTCTCATCATAAAATCAACCAAGTGTGAAACAATATCTAATAATCTGAAAGATAATGCTACTAATCATCAAGTATAAACTAGCCTAAAAGAGTTTGGCAATAAAAATAAAATGTAAACTAGGGGCAAGCACTATAGCTCCTAAGGAAACTCTATGAGGTGTGCACATGCACACCTCCATGAGGTACACACATGCATGCCTCTGCGCCCACAAGGGGAATCCAAAAACTAACTGAGAAATTTCCTCCTCATTTTGCACTGTATTTGTGCATGTGCACACCTAAATATTACCAAGTAGTCTCATCATAAAATCAACCAAGTGTGAAACAATATCTGATAATCTAAAAGATAATGCTACTAATCATCAAGTATAAACTAGCCTAAAAGAGTTTGGCAATAAAAATAAAATATAAACTAGGGGGCATGCACTATAGCTCCTAAGGAAACTCTATGAGGTGTGCACATGCACACCTCCATGAGGTACACACATGCATGCCTATGTGCCCACAAGGGGAATCCAAAAACTAACTTAGAAATTTCTTCCCCATTTTGCACAGTATTTTTGCATGTGCACACCTCACTAAGGTGCACATGTGCACAGGTCTATAATTGCATAATTAGCCTTTTCCATGGCTGATTTAGCACACCTATAGGATGCACTATTTTTATGAATGTTTTGAATGATTTTTACCTATTTAGGAGTTAGTCTAGGTCTATTTAGGTCAAGTATTACATTCTAACTGATGTGTGTCCCTTTTGTGCAAAATATATGGCATCCTCATCATCTTCCATGGTGGAGTAAATAGCTCCAAAAAATTTCATATCCAAGTACCAAGGAGCCCCTAAGAAATCTTGATTCCAAGATGGACATGTAGAAATCAAAGACATAGAATTAGGGCACATAGACTGGAACACATTCCTCACAATCTGAAATAAATCAAAGGAGGGATATGTTATGGTATTGACACTCATCTGATCAGGGCTTGTGAACACATCATCTCACCCAACATCATTTCAATCTTCAAAACTTGTAATGATCCTTATAGAGCACTATGTGACCAAAGAGAAGGTCGTAAAGAGTTTCATAGGAGAGATAGTCCTATACCTCCAATTCTGGAACATAGAAAATGTGTTTCGCCTCCCAAGGACAGATTAGTGCTTGCAAATCTTGTATGATGAATTAGAGAGATGGTATAGGGAGAACAAGAAAGAGGCAAAAAAATTAAGCAGTCCTCTTTCCTAATTGACAAAACACCAATGGATCACTGAGTGGGAAAAGTTGATATGATAAGGGGATACATGAAGGATGATATTGGATATGAAATTTTATTTTTGAGTAGAGTCATGGACCTCCTAGTAGTAGGTCACCTTTAGACTTGGATGGTGCATTTCATCAAAATCATCAGAATAGAAAATATTGCAATTTAATGGGTGACCATCTTAAGTGACAACTTGGATGAGCAACTAGTAGTCATCAAAGCCGACCCTTGCTACTAGATGACATTAGACATGGTGTACTTACTGGTAGCTAGAACCATAGATTACTTAGGCCTTTACATAAAGGTAATCATGCAAGATGCAAATTCTTGGCCCTACATAGTATACCCATAATTGGTAAAGAAGAAGCTCACAATTCAAAGTGTGGAAGATAGAGTGCTCAATGATCAATTTATCTTTACAATAATCAAGTTTATTGAAGGAAATTATGCAAAGAGAATGTTAGTAGAGGCAGTGGCTAGAATCATAGAAATAGGTTCCTACTACATTAAATTCAAAACCTTCACATATATTAGAGTAGCTAGTACTCTTGATTTCCCCAAGAAGCTCCCAACATACCCATCAAATAGGCTCACACTCCTAAAGATTACATGCCAACTCACTTCTTCATATGAAAAAGTGAGAAAATGACATAAGAATACATGGGTCTAGCCAATCATAATTGGTACCTTTGAGGTGAAGAAAAAGTAGGATATTTCCACCTTTGACTCTAAATTGGATCAGTATCCCTTAGAAAAATATAACTTCCCTTACCCTTTCTTTGACAACATTGGGATAGTGCAGCATTTTGTAGGAAAACAATTTGTATACATTGATGCTTTAGGATCATTAGATGAATGCTATAGATGACTATGATATATCAATAAGGTAATATTGTAGGAGGAGTCTATACTTAGTAGAGAATGCACTAAAGTTGAATATTCCTTTGAAGATTGTAGAAAAGGATTCCAAAGAAGTGATGGATCCTTTATACAATAGAGATAAATTCTATAATAGGAAAATTATAAATGTAGAAATAGGGAGAGATAAGAATGATGATATAAATCATTGGTGTAGGTATGTTATCAAATTGAAAAATGAATAGATCAAGAAGTCATTTTGAATGGATCTAGTTCCTCAGGTCATACCCCTACAAGCCACAACTAGGCTAATCAAAGGTAAATGTGTGAAGGTCACTATACCAACCTACCCTACTTAGTCTCCAATAAGGCCAAAAATGGTTCATCAGCATGAGTACAAAGTTAAGTACTTTGGAGCTGCTTAGGGCAAGAAGAGAAAGAAAGCACCTCCCAGGGAAAAGAAACAAGTAGCTCAAGCTCAAGTACCTCCATAATATGAATAGCCTTAATAGGCACAAGCTAAATCTCAATAACAAGAACCTTAAGAGAGGATATAATTAAAATAGATAGAAGAGGAATAAGTAGAGGAGTACAAGGTCCCACCACAAATGAGTAAAGATGAAAAAGCCTCCCCCTTGGCTCCAAAGAAAGAAAGGATTGAAATGACTATGGCAGATACATGGAGGAGAAGATTGAAGAAGAGAAGAACTTCATCCCCATAGGTTCCTAAGACCATCCTAGAAGCTAAGGATGAATAAATAGGGGAACAAATATAGTTTGTCCCCTTAAGCCAAAGAACTTGCTTGACCAAATCCATAGAGGAAGAAAGGAGAAGAAGCTCCACACATACACCTCCATCTACTCTAAAAGAATCTATCCAAGTATCAACTTCAGAGGATGAACAACAAAAGTGGATAGAAGAGATGGAGAGTGAAGAAACTGATATCTTCGACCTCTCAGACTTTGAATTTATGCCAGTTGATATTGAGATGGTAGTTGAGAAGATTAGAGACACTCCCACTAGCATTCCTTTAGGAGAGGATTGAATCAATTGTCTCCTCTACCTCAAGGACTTTTGGGCATTCCACCACCACCATTAAAGGATTTAGTTGTTCTAGACAAAGGGTCAGTGGTTCCACCTCCTCCAGCAAAAGAAGTAGAATCTAAAAGTCAAGGAATGGAGGAGGGTGAATATCAATAGCTTCATGCTGATGAAGTATCTGAGGAGGGACAAATACAAGAAACTCATCAAACCCCCCCAAATATAGAGGCTAGATCTTCATCCAAGAAGAACACAGAGATTTCTTCTCAAGATCTTTCTCAACATGAGAAGAGTCTAGAAAGAAGTGATAAGGGAAAGGAGCCTACTATAGAAACAACCTCTTTAGCCAAGTACATGTCACCCATGGGCACTATGCCAACATCACTAAAGAGGGAGGTTATGTTTTGTCAGAAAAGGCAGTTGGACCTGATAGTGGAAGAAGGAATGAAGGGATTGGTTAAAGTAGTGAAGAGGCCTAAGCTACCTAAGGGTGATGCAAGAACACTGGCCTTCATAATGAAGAACCAAGATTAGAACCTTCTTGCATATATTGTCATTCCTCCTCATACTAACACCAAAGAATTGACTCTAAAAGTTACCAAATCAAGGAGGTCATGTTGGGAAGGCCCACGGTGGATATAGCTAAAGTGATTATCACTACAGGAATGGAGGAGGTATTATGATACATGGATAGCTATGAATCAGAGCTAATAATGTTGCAAAAGTATAATAGGATACTAAGAGGCTATTTCAATGTAGTGGGCCCCATTGAGCTAGACAATCCAAAGATCCCTCTTGTAGTGACATTCAGAAGAAAAGGGATAGGAACATAGTTGGATCCATTTTTAGAAGCATGTCAACAATGGCTCGACATTTTTGAAGAGAAAGGATTGTAGATTATACAAGGAAATTTGAGCTTGTTACACCATATCCAGTCAAATGTTGACAAATTAGTTTTGATAGTAAATCAAGATTTTGGGTTGATGGATGAAGTACATACCTAGGCCAAAGACTTATAGGCATTAAAATTAATAAAAGGCCAAAGGTATCAGATGCTAATGGAAATGTATATTGTAGATGAGCTAGATAGGCTTGATGATTGGATTGAGAAGATAGTAGTAGGTAATAAAGTTATGGAAGGATTACATGAAGAAATCTAGTGGATTATGTATAAAGCTCAGGAGTGGTTTTTGGAAGTAGAGACGTATTATAACACCACCTTCCTTAATATTTTTGAAGATGATTCTAAGACGAAGATTTTTGTAGTGCAATCAATAGTCCAATAGTTCACAGGGAAATTTGTAGAAGCTTCATCAAAAGATGACATCAGATAAGCCTTCAAAACTGAAGAAGCACTCTTAGAATTGGACACCAAGCTTGAAGATTTTGTAGAGACAAGAATAGAAGTGAGTAATCACTGGAAAGTGTTAAAGAATAAATATGAAGCTTTGGATCTATTGGAGGCTAGCGTAGTAGCTAAGATGATAAAGAACTTCAAGAATAAAAATCCAAACATCATTTTGATGTAAAGAGGGAAAAACCCATATCTTGGAAATTCAATTTTGACACTTAGAAAAATTTGGATTTTTTGGAACCTTTCACCAAGGTGCAACCTTTTAGTTCTAGTTTTTTCCTCATGTTGACCAATTTTCCTAATGTAACAAATTGGAGAAAGGATCATCATTATTCTTGCATATTGTCTTCTCTCACATCAGCACACTTTCTGTGGCCTTGCAATTTGATGAAACTTGAAACATCTTTAAGATTATATTAAGTTTTCATCAATGATTGCATCAGTGGACTTGAGGAAGCATTACTCCTAATTTTATTGCTTTCCTACTTGATCCCTTTTGATAATTTAATTCATAGACATTTTTTTAGTATGTTTTATTTCCATTACAAATTTCCCTTTCAAGTTATTTTCTTTAAACTCTCATTATCTTATCTTTGTTATTTTCTTTTCCAACACTTGGTTAAAATAGGAATTTATATAGTTGTATTGGTAGACTGCATTCATCATAAAATAGGAAATACAAAAATGTATCTCTTTTGTGGTTACACTTTTCAATCAACAATAGATTCATTTGACATTGGTTGGAACCAACAAAGGCCTCCTCATAAATATACACATTTATCTTCAATGTAGCATATTCCAATAGATTGAAAGACTACCCAAAACCTTGGAGTCAATTTTTTATCATCTTTTCAAGAGAGTGATTCAAAAGGATTCCTATCATTTAGCATCATGCAAAATGACAGCTCAACAGAAGTGGCTCTAGAAGGAGGGCCTAAACCATTCAAAAATGAAAAACAAGACATTTTTTGGAAATTCTATAGTTTTTGGATATTCAAAAAATTATAAGTTCGTGATTGTTAGAAGGTGTGTAGGTGCACACGTGTGCTATTTTGAAGAGGTGTGCTTCTCCAAAGGTGCACTTTTCCAGAATTAATAGAAATTAGAAGATCTTGATCCACCATCTTCATTTCAGCGAGCTTTATGGTATCCACCTAGTACACACGATTTCCTAGAAGTTAGTCATTTTTACAAAGCTCTCAATGATAAAGGATTACCAAGAATTCAACCACTTCTATTACAAATTTCATCATCTTTAGCTCCATCTTTGAACCAACCTCCACCCATCATTCCACCAAATCTTCCACCGATGACCTTATTTTCTAATGTAGTAGATTCGCCAATCAACTTGCAAGGTGCACTCAATGACCTTCCCAAGAATCCTAAGAAATTTTTCCCAAGGTTTATCTATGGACAAACATAGATAGTTGAGAACCATATCAAGGTATTCAAATAATATGCAATCAAAAATAGATTCAAGAAGAGAATGCGGTCCTCTATTTATTCTCATACTCATTGGGAGAAGTTGCCATTAATTGGTATGTGAATCTACCACTAGGATATATATAAAATTGGGCCACCTTTGAAAAATTATTCTTAGAAATTTTTTTAACATTCGTTAACCCAGTTATGATACATCATCAGTTCATATCAATCAAGAGGGATCTAGGGGAGACCATTTCACATTTTAGTCATGACTTTCACATGGCATACCTCAAGTTGGAAACACCCTATACTATACTAGTTGAAGCTACAATCCATATTTATCTCGATGATATGGACCATCTCATTGCTATCTTCCTATGGAGACTACCTACTACAAATATTGACACATTGGAAAAAGTCTTTGAAGAAGCAATTACCTTTACTAAACAAGCCAATCCTAATGGAGGAGGATTGATGGTTCCAGCTCAAGATACAATAGTACTGACATATCCTACTAGAGTGTAAGTGATGCCTAGTCAATTCATTCTAATGAATCCATTTCCATTACAATAGGCAACATCTGTACTAGTTCCAGCCATAACTTACCCATGTTATGAATCCCCAAAAGTTGTTTTCTTTGAGCAAAAAGTAATAACATCTACAGAAGTAGATAATAATGTTGCATCTGAGATTGTCCAAATGAAGAAGACCATGTCCTAAATTACCAACAAGCTAACCCATTTGAGGTTTTCACAAGGAAAGAACAACAATTTTCAAAGAAAGAATGCAAGCCCTTACAATAACAACTATGGTCAAATTACAACAAGAATTTTAGCAGAAATAATAATGCAAGGAACAATTTCAATCCTCCATATCACAAAAATTATTTCCAAAGATAGAATTGAAAATGGAATACTTGTCTGAACAATGGAAGCATCCTTGTAGATAAAAACAACAATGCTCATTTTGTGGACATCGATCGATATGAAAAAAATTAGAACGTACCCAATGATGAAGGCTCATATTTCAACGAAAATCAAGAAGTGAACTAAAATTCACAAGGCAATAAAAATAAGCCCCTATATAGTTCAATACTATGATGTTAGAGTCCTATGATTCTCCAAAAAATCCTAAAATGAGAGAACATGTCAACAAATAATTTACTTTTTCATTCAGTGAAGAATAAGATCCTCAATGAGAATGGGTGTTTTCTTTTCAGAATGACAATTGAAATACTTATAATTTACAAAATTGAAAACAACCCACGACTGATGGGATTCCTCCTACATTACAATCAACACCTCTAGATACAAGGGCTAATAATAACCCAACTCCTATGCAAGCACCTTATGTTGGATATTAAAATCAAAACCAAGGAACATACCTACAATACTGAAGAATCTTGCATGGTCAACCAAGAAGTATAGTGCCATTGAAGATTTAAAAAGAATGGAGGCTAATTTATCCTTGTTTGATGTGCTATACAATTTCCCTAATCAGAGAGAGACATTGATAAATACTCCTAATCATACAAAGGTAACACCTAGTGTAGGCCCTCAGAAGACAATATCAAAACAAGTTAACACTTTAGAGGCTATGACAACCATGTATAAAGAAAAGGCAAAAGTGCCTCCTTTCTTACTTAGTATTATAATTTTTGGAAGAAACCTTCATAATTGTCTCATATATTTGGGAGCTTCTTGTAATGCCATGCCACTTTCGATAGCTTGAAGATTGGAAGTCACCCCATAATCCACCAACCAAATTGTGATTCAACTCGACAAAACATAAGTAGAAGTTGTTGGGGTATTAAAAGATGTTTGAATATAATTGACTACAGACCCCAAAATTCAACACATCACAAACATATATGTGGTGGAGATTCTAGAAACATATGGCTTGTTACTAAGTAGAGAGTGGACAAAGTGCCTGAGAGTATTATTTTCAACTGATTTTACTCAAATATGGTTACCTTGGAAAGGATTGAATAATCAAATCAAGATCAACATTGAGCCAAAATTGAAGACAATGATCACAGAATATAATGCACCAAATGAGGTAGCATTTTTCCAAGCATATTTAGGTTCGTACAAGGTGATGGCTCTTGACCTTATTTCAGCCAAAAAAAACCAAACAATATGAATAGAGAATCTATGATCTCTACCCTAAAAGAAGAGGTTGTGACTTAGTTAATAGACAACATGGTTGTAAATTTACAATAATTAGGCAAAGAAGCAGGCCCAAATGTTCTTCTCCACCCAGGATTCTACAAGTTACACAAAATTAGTCATTTGGAGTTTGAGTGCTCACATTACCAAAAGGTGGATGCTCTAGTATTATTTTAGATGATGCACCTAGAAGATGATCGAGCTCCAAGTGATACAAAAAAGGAAAATTAAAGTCCCACATGCATATTTGAAATTGTGAAGAATGAGGAAGAGGAAAAAGAGTATCTTAATGCATCATATAGTGACACCTCTTTAGATGGTGGGGTCTATCTTGTCCCCCAACAGAGATGATTAAAGTCCTAAGAAGAAGATGTAAGGTCAAGGTTGGACCTTGGTACGTGTTCATCCTAAACTACAAATTAATGAAATCACAGAGCTGATTATGGAGATTCAAGATCAAAAAGAAAAATGGATGACCCCCATATCAAAGGTAAACAATGGTAAGTCACCAAGTCCACCATGTGAAATATTGAAATGGATCCCAAAGAAACAGTCCTTCAAATTTCAAGTGAAAGAAAAGCTTTGAACGAATAAATACAAATCTAAAAATCCTAATGAAAAACCAAATTAGACACTCAGGTTTGATAGATCTAAATGCAAATTAGAAGCTGGTGTAGGTATTGGATTAATTAATCCCAAAGGTAGATCTTTTCATGTTGCATATTGTTTACAATTTAGATGTACTAATAATGTTGCATAATATGAAGCCTTTATTTACAAAACTCTCTTCACATTAGATAAAATTTTCAAAGCTCTCATAATTCAAGGAGATTCTCAATTGGTTATTAGATAGGCTAAATCAATCTACTCTTGCAAGTATAGAAGAGTACTTGCATACTACAAAAGAGTTTGGGACTTGATGGAAGATTTTGAGGCTCTAAACATAAGATCCATTCCAAGAAAGAAGAAGCTGGTGTCTGATGCCCTTGACATTTCAACAAGTGCATTACAACCTATTGAAAGAAAAAAACTAAAGAGGTTTTTAGTTGAATTGGTTGCTACCTTGTCTATTCAAGATAACATCATGAACTTTCAAATCTTCTAATATGACCAACATATTATTGAGTTCATCATGTGCAATGGCCTTTTCAAAGGGCAAGAGATTGATGATACTCCAGATGATAAACCTAAGGATGATGAGCTAGATGATGACGATGGGATTATAGATTTGAAGACGAATACTATTCCTAAGGGGATGGTAGAGTTGGAATGTATCTTTGATTGAGATGAATTAACATGTAGTAAAAGAACTATTGAAGAAAAGGGAATTGAAGAATATGATTCATATAATATGGGTAAACAAGAAGATCCTAAGATGGTGAGAATTGGAAAGGCACGTAGTCCCTAGGAATGAGAAAGTATGCTTCAATTACTTATAGAATATAAATATGTCATATCATGAAGCTATGAAGAACTCAAGACATATGACCCAAAAGTCATCACTCATTAAATTCCATTGAAGCCTAATGCCAAACCATTTCATCAAAGACAAAGGCTAGTGAATCCCATTATTGAACCACTAATAATGAAAGAGGTTCAAAAGTTACTTGATGCCAAAATTTTCTTTCCAATCTAACATTTGACTTGGGTTGCTAACTTGGGTCTAGTAAGGAGAAAGACTCAAAAAAATAACCTTTGCATGGATTTTCACAATCTAAACCTAACATCCCTAAAGGACAAATCCCCATTGCCCTAATTAGATGAAGTATTAAAAATTGTGAATGGATCTAAAATGATGTCTTTCCTAGACAGGTATTCAAGATCTAACTAGGTGTTGATAGATGAGGAAGACAATTTAAAGACTACATTTACAACAAAATGGGGAACTTTTGCATACAGAAGAATGCCTTTTGGATTGATTAACCTAGGAGATACCTTTCAAAGAGCCATGGATGAAGCATTCAAAGGGCTGATCAATAAATGTATAGTTATCTATACATATGACTAAACTATCTTTTCAAAATATTGAAGTACTCATATTGTGTATTTGAGACAAGTCTTCAGCAAATGTCGGAGATAAGACATATCTCTTAATCCTAAGAAGTGTTCATTTAGGGTTACAAAAGGAAAGCTTTTGGGGCACGTTATTTATGAAGTTGGGATATCCATTGATCCTAAAAGGGTAGAAGCTATTCTAAATTTTTTACTCATCATAGTCATAAAGAGATCAAATATTTCTTCAAGACGATTAATTTTGTGTGTAAGTTCATTAGTGGATTTGTTGAGACAGGACATCTCATTAATGACTTGCTAAAGAAAGGAGCAACGACAAAATGGGTCCCTAAAATCAAGAAGTCTCTCAAAGATATAAAAATAGTTATCGTCATGGCTCTAGTACTTGTAAGTCCAGACTACGATTTGCCTTTTAAAATCTATCTATTTTCTTTAGAACATTCATGTGTAGGATTCTCACTCAAAATAAAGACAAAGAAGATGAAATACCTATTGCATTGATGATTTTTACACTAAATAATGCTGAATTGAACTATTCTAATCTTGATAAACAATCTTTCGCCTTGATAAAGGCAGTCAAGATATTTTGTCACTACATACTCAGGAGCAAGGTATATGCTATTGTGTTGGATCTTGAAGTCAAATCATTGCTGATGTAGAATGAATTAGGTGAAAGGAGAGGGAAATGGATGGATATATTACAAGAATTTAATTTGGAAATTCAACCAACAAAGTAATCGAGAGGTCAAGAACTAATGAAGATGATAGTTGATAACAATATCAGTACTGACAATGAAATCATATTTGATGATGAAATAAGTATTGGCGACAAACAAAGATCATAGTATCTCAAGTGGACATTGACCAAGGAATAATCAAAGATGTCTAGTATCAATATATTGTGTACTATCTCTTGTAGAATCAATACCCTAACTGGATGAATAGTTCCCAATGTAGAGGACTCAAGATAAAGTTTGAATCCTATATGCTTTAAGATAGGAAACTTTATAAAAGAAACTACGAGGCAATTTATTTGAAGTGCTTGGGATGTGAAGAAGTGGAGGTATTGGAGCAGTATCATGATAAGTATGGCACATGACATGGATTAGTAGAGGCTATGACCCATATGATTTTGAGATCAAGTTAATTTTGGCCCACAATCTTCAAGGATATATTTGAACATGTATTCTCTTTCCATATTTGTCAAACAAGTTCCAATAGGGAGAGACATCCAGCCATGCCACTACAACTAGTGTTTGAGGTATGCCCTTTTTCCAAGTGTGGGTTGGAATTTATTGGATGAGTAAACCCACCATCATCTACAGGACATATGTTCATCCTCACAACCACAAACTATTATACACATTGGATAGAAGGTGAAGCTTTCTGAAACTACACAGCAAAAGTGGTTACTGATTTCTTGGAAGAGCATATTTTCACTATATTTGGAATGTCATTCTTCCTTGTATGTGATAATGGATTATCTTGTGCATCAATCTTCCTTACTCAATAGGCATTAGACAATTAGGTTATAATCAAGTTCTCATCTAATTACTATCGCTAAGGGAATGGTGTGGTTGAGTCCACCAATAATAACTTGATCATAGTGATAAAGTTCTTACTAAAGGAGAGCCCCAAGGATTGACACACTCAACTCAAATATGCATTATGGATAGATAGAGTCAGGATTTAGAATGCTTTGGGAATATCTCCATATCTACTCATCTACGAAAAGGAACCAATATTCCCACTCAATCTTTGGATTCCAATTTTGAAATTTATGAGAGGATATGCCAAGGATGTTGATAGAGTTTAGATTATATTGATGAATCTCTTGGAATTGGATTAGAAAAGGACAACGCTTAAGAGTACATGGCTAAACATCAAGCTATTATAAAATGTTGGTTTGACAAGAAAGACACTATCAAATCTTTCAAAATCTCAAACCTTGTTCTATTTTGGGACAAGGTGAAAGAAAAGCTAGGTAGTCACACTAATTTTAAACACTTGTGGATTAGCCCCTATTATATTGTAGATATTTTGGGAGAAAATACTTTTAGGCTAAGTTCTCTACAAGGGGAATTAGTTCCATTTCATGTCAATGTCCAGTTCCTGAAACATTTTTTCAAGACCTAAAAGAAAAAAAAAAACTTTATGCATGTTTGTTTACCTTATGCAAGTATTTTTATTTTAATCATTTGTTTATTTTTATGCAAGTTTGTTTTCTTTTAGTTGTTTGTTTACTTTTAGTTTTGTGTTTTCTTTAAAAGTTGCATCTTTCCCTTCATGTCAATCTAGGGGTAAGGTGCAATAAAGACTCTTTCTTGAAACATTCAATAGATTACTCCATTTGGTTTTGACTTTAGGGAAGAGGTATTCTTTGTCAAAGCATTATGATGATTTTGTTTCTTGTACTAACTGAAAATAGATGTGGCTCGCAGTTCTAGAAGACTTTCAAACTTAAAATTGTAATCGTAGATTGATAGCTCTCAACACTTTACGAACTTAAGAATTGACTATCTAGGTAATTTTTGAATCTAGGGTGAAAGTAGAAAGGAGTAATTCAAAACTTGTTGGTTCAGACAAAGGGTTTCTTCAAAAGAAATGCTAAGATCATTGTTTGCATGAGAGTTTTTGAAAACTTCATTAAAAGAGGAATGCAAGAGTTATCAAACTAAGGAACAAGAATTGGAAAACAACATGAATGCCTTGGCCACACAATCTAAGCATGGTCAAGGTATCGAAGAAAGAAAAATGAAATACAAATGGCATTTAAATTTAAAGATTCTAGACCTTTCTAAAAGGTAATCAAATAAAAGGATATGCACTCCAAAATAGAAATCATACGAAAAATTGCTCCAAAGAAGAATCACATGGAAACATGTGAGCTTTTTGAAACAAATCAAAAGGGATTACCAAATACTTCGATGAAATGAATTGGCAACTCACCAAGAGCCCTCAGAATGGATTCTCTCATCTAGTCAAATAGTGGTTAACAAGAAAGTTTTATGAGCACTCCTGATGAATGGGTCAATATAGAAAAATATTTTCTCCAAGTTGCTAGATACTCATGAAATATTGCACCTAGAGACATCAAAATAAATTGATACACTAAGCATACATTGAGCTTCAAGATTTGAGATTCTGAAGTATTGACACTCAAGGGACTTGAAAGTTGCTTGGAATCTTCAAAATTTAGTTGTCACTTGACACATGTAATAAGATTCCTTGTTGATGAAGAAATGAATGTCATTTCTTCCTTTTTTTTGGGGCTATTTTTTGTGGTTTCACAATGCATGCCCCATTTTAATAGAAAATGAGGACCCCCTAGTTTTGAATTTCTATACCAGGCTCCTAGTCCATAGCCCTAGTCATTTTGGACCCACAAAAATGGAGACCCCCTAGTTTTGAATTTCTATACCAAGCTCTTAGTCCATAGCACTAATCATTTTGGACCCCACCCATGCATCTAGTTCAAACCCTAGTCTCTAACTAAGGAAAGCCAAGCAACTAAAGAAGAGGAAAAAGGTCAATTTTTTGGCTCCCATGTTCTTTAAGTGTGCACTAGCACACTTGCACACATGTGCATGTGTACTCAATGCACAAGTGTGCATTGCATCCCCACTTCGAGGATGCACATATGTGCACCTATGTATGTGTGCACCCTTACAGGGTTCACACCTTCACAAGTGTGCACTAGGCTTGGGGCCTATATAAAACCCTGAACCCCCTTCACTTCTCACTTCACACTCTGCCCCCCTCCAAGAGTACACCTCCGCATAACAGTTAACTATTCTTCCCCACTCTCCGCTCGCCCACATCATACAATTTAAGGTTAAACCTCAATGGAGGTGTGCACATGTGCACCCCCATGAGGTGTGCAGGTGTGCACCCCCATGAGGTGTGCATGTGTGCACCTCCATCAACCTCTGCATTGTTAAAAAATTAAAAAATAAATAACCTAAACTCAACTCCCAAGGCCTAATGAAGGTGTGCATGTGCACACCTTCATGCCCACTAGGGGAAGCCAAAAACTTAGAATTTTCCTCCCCATTTTTATTGCATTTTCACATGTGCACAGTTGTGCACATGTGCATGTGTATACCTCACTAGGATGTGCATGTGCACAGGTCTGCAACTACACAATCTACCTATTCCAAGGTTGATTCAACATACTAGTAAACTTGTAAGGGTAAACTAGGTGCACTAAAATGCATAACATGGCATTCATAGAGGAGGGACTATTTTTCCAATTGTTTTGAATGATTTTTACCTATTTGGGAGTCAGTCTAGGATTTATTTAGGTCAAGTATTGCATTCTAACTAATGTATGTCCCTTTCATGCAGATTAGATATCCTCATCATCTTTCATGGTGGAGAAAATGGCTCCAAAACCTATTGTATTCAAGTACCAAGGAGCCCCTAAGAAATCTTGATTTCAAGATGGAAATGAAAAAATTAAAGACATAGAATTGGGGCACATAGACTAGAATGCATTCCTCACAATATACAATAAACCAAAGGAGAGATATGCTATGGTATCAGAACTCATCCGGTTAGGTCTTATGAATGAGACATCTCACCTAACATCAATTCAATCTTCAAAATTGATAACAACCCTTATGGATCACTATGTGACTAAAGAGAATGTCATAAAGAGTGTCACAGAAGAGATAGCCCTAGGCCTCTAACCCTAGAACATAGAAAAGGTGTTTCACCTCCCAAGGATGGATTAATACTTAAAAATATTGTATGACAGATCAAAGAGATGGTATAGGGAGAACAAGAAAGAGGCAAAGGAAATAGTGCAATCCTCTTTCCTAATTGATAGAACACTAGTGGACCTTCGAGTGAGAAATGTTGATATGACAAGGGGATAGCTAAAGGATGATATTGGATATACAATTGTACTTTTGAGTAGAGTCATGGACCTCCCATTAGAAAATCACCTTTAGACTTGGGTGATCCATTTCATCAAAACCATCATAATGGAAAAGATACCAATTGAATGGGCCACCATCCCAAGTGACAACTTGGATGAGAAAATAGTAGTCATCAAAGATGACCCTCGCTTCTATATAATATCATACATGGTGTACTTACTGGTGGATAGAACCATAGGTTACCCATGCCTTTACATAAAGAGAATCATGCAAGATGCAAATGTTAGTCCCTATGTGGGATACCCATAACTGGTAAAGAAGAAGCTCCCACTGCAAAGTGTGAAATATACAGTGGTTAATGATGGGTTTATCTTTGTAATAATCAAGTTTATTAAAGGTGATTATGCAAAGAGAATGTCAATAGAGGCAACAACTAGAATCATAGAAATGGGTGCCCACTACATTTAATTCAAAACCTTCACATATTTTAGGGTAGTTGGTACTCTTGAATGCCCCAAGAAGATTCCAAGATACCCATTAGATAGGCTCATACTCTTGGAGATTGTGTGTCAACTCACTTTTGCATATGACATAGTGAGAAAACAACATAAGAAGACATGGGTCTAGTCCATCATAATTGGTGCCTTCGAGGTGAAGTAGGAGCAAGATATTACCACATTCAGCTCTAAATGGGATCAATATCCCTTAGAAGAGTACAACTCCCCTCACCTTTTCTTTGAAAATATTGATATGGTGCATCAGTTGGCAAGGAAATAAATTGTATACATTGATGCTTTAGAGGATCATTGGATGAATGCAATAGATGACTATGATGTCTAAATAAGGGACTATTGTAGGATGAGTCTATACTTAGTAGAGAAAGCACTAAAGATGAAGATTCTTATGAATATTTTGGAAAATAATTCCAAAGAAGTGATGGAGCCTTTATACAACAAAGATATAATCTATTACAGGTTGACTATGAATGCAAAAAAGGGAGAGATGGGAACAATGATATAAATCATTGGGCTAGACATGTTGTCAAATTGACAAAGGAATGGATCCATTTCCTCAAGCCATACCCATACAAGCCACAACTAGACCAATCAAAGGAAAAGGTGTGAAGGTCACCATGCCAACCTACCCCACTTAGTCACCAATAAGGTCAAAAATGGTTCATCGGGATGAGCAGGAGGTTGAGTACTTCAAAGCTGATTAGGGCAAGAAGAGGAAGAAAGAACCTCCCAAGAAAAATAAATAAGGAGCTCAAGCTCAAGAACCTCCACAATAGGAACAACCTAAAAAAGTGCAAGTTGAGCCTCAAGAAAAAGAGCCTTTAGACTACGTATAGCTAGAACAAGCAAAAGGTGAACAAGTAAAGGATTACAAGGTCCTACACAAATGACTACAAAGGAAAAAACCTCCCCCTTGCCTCCAAAAAAAGAAAGGATTGAGATGACTATGGTGAGTACATGGAGGAGAATATTGAAGAAGAGAATAACTTTGTTCCCATAGGTTCTCAAGACCATCCTAGAAGCTAAGGATAAATAAAAAGGGGAACAAATAGAATTTATCCCCTTGAGCCAAAGAACCTACTCAAACAAATCCACAAAGGAAGAAAGGAGAAGAAGCTCTATATAGACACCTCCATATACTCTAAAAGAGCCTACCCAAGTATCAACTTTAGATGATGAACAATAAATGTGGATATCAGAGATGGAGAGTGAAGGAATTGATATCTTAGACCTCTCAAGATTTGAATTTATTCCAATGGGTACTGAGATGGTAGGTGAGAATATCATAGACACTTCCACATGTGTGTCTTTAGTAGAGGATTAGAATCAATTGTCTCCTCTACCTCAAGGACCTGTTGAGCTGGCATTTTTCATGCTACTTAATGGCAAGAATCCTTTCGAACTCCTCTCTTGAAAAGTCAATCTTGGGGATCAACTCCAAGGTTTTGGGCAATCTTGTGACCTACTAGAATCTGCTCAGTTGAAGATAAATGTGAGTGTTCATGAGAAGGCCTTTGCTAGTTCTGATGACTTTGGATAAGATGTAAAATCTATTTGTTGCTTCAAAAGAATAAAACACACAAAAAGAACTATATTTTTTATTTTATGGTTTATGATGAATGCAATCTAACAATGCAATTATATGAATTCCTAATTTAACCAAGGGGTTAGTAAAGAAAATAAAAAAGATAGAGTGACAAGAATTTTAAGCAAATAACATGAAAAGTAAACCCTAACAAACATAAACTATAGAAACAATGCATCTGCAAGTTCAATTTTCAAAGAAGTCGGTGAGTAACCAATGAAAATAGGAGCAACACTTCCTTAATTCCACTAATGCAATTGTTGATAGGAATTCAGCAATCGTAAGATGTTTCACTTTTCATCAAATTGCAAGATCATGGAAAATGTGCTCATGTTAGACAAAAAATTATGCAGGAACAAAATGGGTGATCTCTTCTAAAACTAGATACATCAGTGGAATTCATAAAACCATAACAAACACTAGAATTAAAAGATCACATGACCAAAAATAACGTAACAAACTTTTGGCTCAATTATATTCCATGAACATACATTCACAAAATATAACACACTTAGGCAAGAATCACTACACTCCAAATATGAGCACCAAAAGCATATATTATTGCAAAATAATAGTGGCCTTGATTACATATTACAATCCCATATTTATAAGAAATCATCTCCTCATTTTTTGTTGAGAGTGAGAGATATCTTTATGCAATCATATGCTTCTAAATTAATAAAACAAATCTAATTATGTACAAATTGACTCTCTAACTAGTGCTTAATAGGACTCCGTCAATTTTTACATCATTAATTGGATGCATGAGCCTTTACATGTCTTAAAACAAAGAAAATATGATAAAATAAGAAGAAGAGAGCCTTAAGTTGATGTAGGAGTGATTAGAAGTGTCAAAAATAGAAGCTTCATCTTTACTAGGTGTCTATCGGAGTTAAACTATTGTCGAAATGCATTTCTGATGCATGGAAAGCTCTAATTTTGGAACTGGTAGTTAACTATCAATACATCTCTAACTTCTTCAAAATCTTCCAAAGCACTTTTCAAAAAGTGCACCTAGCACACCTCAAAGGCTAAAAAATGAAAAATTCACCAAGTGTCAAAATTGAAATTTTGGCTTTGAGTTTTGTTCCCCTTTATAGTAGAGTTATGTCTGGGTATTTTCCCTTGAATTTCTCAATTATCTCAGTGATTTTAGCCACATCTAGTATATCTAAAGCATTGTATTTATCCTTTACTTTCTACCTATAATTATCCACTTATATACAGGTTTTTGAAAAATTCTTGAGTTTTGTGTCAAGCTCTAACAAAGCTTCCTCTATTCTAAATGCCTACTGAATATCATCATCATTAGAAACTTCATCAAAAAATTTCCAAAATCTCTAAACTACTACCTCTATCGATATTATCTTTTCACATGCATCATCCTAAAAAATGTCCAGACATGCATCACTATAATCTTTCTTAGCTTCCAAAATTTTCTCTTGGGCTTGGTCATCGAGCCTATGAATCTCTATGTGTAATGACTTCATTACTTTATTTCCATCTATAATTTCTCAATCCAATCATCTATTAAATCTAGGTCCTCCACTATATATGCATCCATGAGCATTTGATACCTCTAGCCTTTGATTGCATATGATGCTTGTAAATCTTTCCCCCAGGTATGCACTTCATCCATTAAACCAAAATCTTGATTTGAAATTGCTACTAACTTATTTGCATTCTCTTGCATAACATGTAATAATTTAAGATTTCCCTAAATAATTAGTATACCTTTTTCCTCAAAACTTTTCTACCATTGCTAACAGGCATTCAAAAAAGGGTCCAATTGCACTGCACCTCTATGCCTTCTCTAAATTTCCACATTTAGAGTTTCTTTAGGGTTAGTGGGATCCAAGGGGCCAAAAACTTCACTCAAATATCCCTTAAGGATTTCATTCTATCACTAAAGTGTTATCAATTCCACCCCATCCTATTCTGGGCTCCTAAACACCTCCTTCATGCCCGTGGTAACCATCAGCTTTGTAGTTTCTAAGGTTGGCTTTCCAAGCATGACCTCCTAGATCTAATAATTCCATGGTGTCAATTCCTCTACACTTTATTGTGGAGGAGGGATAGCTACATGAGAAAAAAGGTCTTGATTCTGATCAATCATGACAAAGGCTAGTGCTCGTGCATCCTTTAGAGGTGAATCAAGCTTCCTTAGAACTTCTGTTAATTTCATTCCATCCTCCTCCTCAGTAGTGAATTGTTTCTCCTTATTTTTTATCACTTCTTTTCTAAGTCACCTTGGAACATGATGTACTGGAGACTTACCTTTAGAGGATGAAGGAGTTTACTTAGCTATACTCTTCCCCTTATCACTCCACTCTAGAGTCTTCTCCCTTTGTGGGAGGTCTACACTAGTAGTCTTTGTATCTATGGAGCCCACAATTCTAACCTCTATTTCTTGGGAAGTTTGTTGAGGTTGTTCACCTATCTACCCCTCTTATAACACTTCATCAGTGGACACTTGATGTGGCTCTTCTTCATTTTCTCTCAGAACCTATTCAACTTCTGTACCTGGAGGAAGAGGGGTAGCCTATCCCTTGTCTACACAAAATGTGACCTATAATTGGGATTCCAAAACTATCTCAGGTCCTTGTGATTCAGGGGGCATCTAATTCCAATCCTCCTATTAATAATGATTGGTTGGTGTATCTCTAATATTTTCCTTGACCAACTCGGTACCCATGGGCATAAAGTCAAAATCTGACATCTAAAGAACATTAGTGCCCTCCACATATTGCTCATCTATCCACTACTGCCTCTCATCTTTTCATGTAGTGGTTTGCATGGGTTCATCAAGGATAGATGGTGGCATAACCATAGAGCTTCTCCTTCATTCCTACTATATGGCTCTAGCTAGCCGAGTCCTCTAACCCAAAGGTAGATCATCCTCATCACCCTCTTCTTATGCCTCTTTTAGAATGGGTTCAAGGATAGATGGAAAAGGAATCACTTTCTTGATCACCTTTTGTCTCCTCTTCACTGGAGTCTTAATCTTCCTTCTTTTTGGTGCAGAGGGGGAGGCTTTCTCTATTTTTTGAGGTGGGGAAACCTCCTGTACCTCAGTTTCTATTTCTATTTTTGACAACACTTGGGCAACTAGCAGAATTTGGGGATCACCTTGGGCTTGCGCACCTATATATTTTTTAGCCCTTGTATGATTTCATCTCCTTGCTATGGAGTTTCCAAAATTCTCCCTCTTCTAGTTTAGCTCATTAAGGAGAATTACTCTTCCTCTTGCCCTTTCCTTTACCCTTTTGAGCTCAATAATAATCAACCGGCCTATCAAGTTGGTGCACTATTTTTGGCCTTACTGGTGACTGAGCTATAAATGTAGGGATGATGACCTTTTTCCCTCTACCTTTGGCTAGATGGGCTTGCACATGGAAGATCATGGATCAAGTTTAAATGGTTTCTTGATCCAATCCTACATCAATTTGATGACATACCTTGCCTTGTGTTTGATGTTCAAGTTCTCTTCCTTTTCAACCTCAACATTCATAATAGGTCATTCACCAATTTCATCCCTATTGAAAAAAGTATCAAGCAACTCTTATGTGTCTTGTTGTGCAATCTTTAATAGAATCTTTATCTTCAAGGCCTTATCTACCAAATACAAAGTCATCCAACAATAATCCTTGATTTGGACATCATAGTCATTTGTTGCATTCATCCAATGATCCTCAATGGCTTCTTCATATTGAAATGTTTTTCTTGCTACATACTAAACTCTCCCAATATTATCAAAATATGGCCATGGAGAAATAATCTTCTAATGGACACCAAGCCCATTCACATTCAAAAGAGGGGATATCTTGCCTCTGATCTACCTGAAAAGGTCCTATAGTAATAAGCAAGTCCAATATATTTTATGTTGTTTTCTAACTCTATCATAGGCAGACAAGAGTTGTCAAGAAATTTCTAGGAAAATCAATCTATCACTAGGATACCTAAGGATATTTTTAGGGTTAATAGTTGTACCCACTACCCTCAAATACATAAATGTCCAAAATTGGATATAATAAGCTTTGACTAGAGATATCTGTGTAGCTACCTCCTTTGATATTCTCTTTGCATAATCCCCTTCTATGAACTGAATTATGGAAAATATGAAAGCATCATTTATGATTCTATATTCTTTTCTTTACTCTAAAAGCCTTTTCTTCACTAGCTAAGAGTATACAATATATGGCCATGCATTTGCATCCTACGTACTACCCCTCTTGTAGAGCCCTAGATAATCTATGGCTCTCATAGTTAACAAGTACACCAAATATGATGTCATGTAGAATTTCCTATTTTTCTTTTTCACCACCAACTATTCACCCAAATTCTAACTCAGAATAGAAGCCATATCTAATGGCATCTCTACTTTCATTTCAATAAAATGCACCATGAAAATGTTCAAGTGTCTAGCTACTGGAAAACCCATAACTCTACTCAAGAGTATGATTGAGTATCCAATATCCTCCTTCATGTATCCTCTTGTCATGTCTAATTTTATGGTTTTCTTTCCCAAAGGAGCTTTCTCTATAATGTATGAGGATTGGATAATCTTAGACACTTCATCAATGTGTTCCTAGTACCATCTCTCTGCTTGCTCATAGGTTAGCCAAATAAACTAATCTGCCCTTGGGAGATGGAATACTTTCTCAATGTTCTTGGGTCATAGATTAAGGATGATCTCTCCCATTATGCTCTTAAATAACCTCTCTTTAGGAACAAAATTTTTTGCGAGTACCATGATCAGCTCTAAAGATTGCACCGACACTAGGTGTGATGTTGCATTAATGAGCACTAATCAAATTAATGCAAAGATCATCTGGGACCTCTTAATTGGTTTGTTGCATATCTTTGAGGATACCTAAATTATTTTTTAGTTTTTTTTTAACTTTTTTAAGTTAAGTATTTCCTTTTTTCATTTTTTCAAAGAAAAATTGGGTGTTTGTATATATATTTTAAGTTTTTTTTGGAGTGGAAAATCATATCCACATTAGTGCACATCAGTGCACCTACTTCTAGATTTTAACTTTGTTTCACTATTTTTTTTACACAGGTGAGGGCAGAGGAGGTGCACCTTGTGGGTGTGCAGCTATAGTTCAACATTCTTGAAAATGTGAATGAAGGTAAGAAGGAGATAGAGAGGGGTATATATAGACCCCTGCATATTTTTAGCTATGTAGGTGTGCAAGTGTGCAGCTACACAATTGCATAGCAAAAAATGTTCTTCTTTTTTATTATTTTGGTGCACTTGTGCACCTATTTAGGTGTGCTAGTGCACCTTTTAATTTTTCCAAAATAATCTCCATCTAAAACCTTTGATTTTTGACAACTAGGTTCTCCAGTCGAGACTTGGATGTGAACTAGGATACTAGAAAAAACTTCAAAAGGACTCGAACCCTAGATTAGGGATTCGTAAAGCCAAAAAATCAAGTAGGGGGCCCTCATTTTGATCAAAAATAGGGTGTGCATTATGGAACCACAACAGGACCTTTGGGAATTCCACCACCACCATCACAAGATTTGGTTGTTCTAGACAAAGGGTCAGTGGCTCCACTTCCTCTAGGAAAACTAGAAGTAGAACTTGAGAGTCAAGGATGAAGGAGAGTGAAAATCTCCAACCTAATGTCGATGAAGTGTCTGAGGAGGGAAAAATATAGAAAACTCATCAAACTCCCTCAGATACAAAGGCTAGATCTTCATCCCAGCAGAACACATAGATTCCTTCTCAAGATCTTTCTCAACGCGAGAGGAATCTAGAAAGAAGTGACAAGGGAAAGGAGCCTATTATAGAACCAACCTCTTCAACCAAGTACCTATCACCCATGGGCACTACACCAACATGGTTGATGAGGGAGGTTATTTTTTATTAGAAAAGGTTGTTGGATCTAACAATGGAAGAAGAAATGAAGGAATTGGTTAAAGAAGTGAAGAGGCTTGAGCCACCTAAGGGTGATGTGAGAACACTAGCCTTCATAATGAAGAACCAAGATTAGGACTTGCTTGCACATATTGCCATTCATCCTCCTCATGTTAACACCAAAGAACTAACTTTAAAAGATTTCCAAATCAAGGAGGTCATGTTGGGAAGGCCCATGGTGGATACAGTCAAAGTGATGATCACTACATACATGAAGGAGGTATTCTAACACATGGATAGGGATGAATCAAAGAAAATAATGTTGTGAAAGCATAATGAGCTATTGAAAGGATATTTGAATGAAGTAGTGGGTAGTATTCACCTAGAGAATCTAGAGATTGCTCTTGTGGCATTATTAAGAAGAAAAGGGACAAGAACCTATTTGGATCCATTCTTGGAAGCATGTCAGCAGTGGCATGACATTTTTGAAGAGAAAGGAGTGTAGATTATATAGGGAAATTTGAGCCTATTGCACCACATCCACTCAAATGTTGACAAATTGGTTTTGATAGTAAACCAATATTTTGGGTTGATGAATGAAGTACATACCTAGGATAAAGACTTACAAGCATTAAAATTAGTAAAAGGCCAAAGGTATCAGAAGCTAATGGAAGTATATGCTATAGCCAAGGTAGATAGGCTTGATGATTGGATTGAGAAGATAAGGGTAGGTAATAAAGTTATGAAAGGATTATATGAAGAAATCCAATGGATTGAGGATAAAGCTTAAGAGCAATTTTTGAAAGTGGAGAGGTATTATAACACCTTCTGCCTTGAAATTTTCTTAAATGAGTCTAAGACCAAGATTTTTGTGGTGCAATCAGTAGTCCAATAGTTTAGAGGGAAATTTGAAGAAGCTTTATCAAAACATGACATCAGACACACCTTCAAAGTCGAAGAAGTAATGTTAGAAATGGACACCAAGATTGAAGATTTTGCATAGACAAGAATAGAAGTGAGTAATTACTGGAAAGTGGTAAAGAATAAATATGAGGCTTTGGATCTACTAGAGGCTAGCCTAGTAGCTAAGATGATAGAGAATTTCAAGAATAAACATCCAGACATTTTTTCGGTGTATACAAGGAACAAAACCCAAATGTTGGAAATTCAATTTTCAAACTTAGAAAATTTTGGATTTTTTGAAACTTCTCACTAAGGTGTGTAGGTGTGCTTTTCTTAGAGGTGTGCTAATAGTTTTGAAGAAGTAGTGCATTGGTAGTTAACTACTAGTTTCTATTTTAGATCATTCCATGAATATGAAATGCATTTTGATGGCAGTTCAACTCCCAAATACACCTAAAGAAGGTCAAGGTACTATTTTGAGAGATCACAGAGACTCCCAGATCATCTCATGGCTTCTATTGTCTTATCTTTTCATTATTTTATTATTTTTAAGTCATGTAAAGGATCATGCACCCATTAATTGATATAAAGAAGGGTGGAGACCTACTTAGCACCATTTACAAAGTGAGTTTGTATATAATTAGATTTGTTTTATTAGTTTTTAGCATAAATTGCATTTTAAGAGCTCTCACTCCTAGCACAAAAGGAGGAGATGATTTCTTATAAATACATGGATGTAATATGTACTCCAGGCCATTATTTTGATGCAATAATATATTTTTTTGGTGCTCTCATTATGAGTGTAGTTATTCTTGCCAGAGTGTGTTATTTTTGTGAATGCATTTTCATGAATAATAATGGAGCCAATGGTTTTATTATGTAGTTATGATTGTGTGAACTTTTAGTTTTGTGTTTTCCTTGTGTTAAAGAATCCCACTGACATAATGAATTGGAGAAAGAATCATCTTTGTTCTTCCACAGAGTCTTGTCTCACATGAGCACACTTTTTGTGGCCTTGTGATTTGACAAAACATGAAACATCTTTTGGTTTATATTGAATTCCCATCGATGATTGCATCAGTGGAGTTAAGGAAGCATTGCTCCTAATTTCATTGGTTTCCTACCTAATCCCTTTTGGTAATTTAATTTGTAGATGTGCTTTTACCTTGGTTTATGTCCATTAGGAATTTCCCTTTCAAGTTATTTGCTTTAAACTCTCGTTACCTTATCTTTGTTATTTTCTTTTCTAACACTTGGTTAAAATAGTAACTCATATAATTGCATTGGTAGACTATATTGATCATAATATAGAAAATACAAAAATATATTTCTTTTGTTGTTATATTTTTCAAACAGCAATAGATTCATCTAACATTGGTTCAAACCAGAAAAAGCCTCATCATGAACATACACATTTATCTTCAATTGAGTGGATTTGAGTAGGTTGAAAGACCGCTCAGTACCTTGAAGTTGGTTTTTTATTATCTTTTCAATAGAGGAAATTGAAAGGATTCCTTACATTCTCATCATGAAAAATGACAACTCAACAAGATGTAATAAATTATATTATCTTAATGAGGTCCTATTGTAATTTATTGGGATAGCCTCAAAAATGACTCGATGAATTATTCTCAGGATGTGGTATAAAGGAAGGTTATTTTCCTTGTGAAAAAGTGTATAAGTGGTTAAGTGAGTTAAATAAGTAAAGTCTATTGATAAATTTGAGTAAGAGATCAAAGGGATCAATGTGATGCTAAGTTGAAGATTTGATATTGACATCTAAGAAGTATCTAGTGTGGTATTGGCATAATAAGAGGATAGAGAAAGAGTTTGAGGTGTGGAGATCAGTTGAGTTTATATTATTCTAGAAGGAATAATACAAAGGCCAGTTGGACACTTTGTTTTGTGGTATTTCCCCTAAAGCTATTTGGATAGTGGGTCCATCTTCCTTCTACAACTACTAACAGGGATGGAATCTCCTCACAAGGATTCAAAGTCTCCTAACAAGGACTGATATGGATGGTTATATTTCATTGGCTCCAAAAAGAGTCTATCCTCTTATAAGGAACTTCTATATTAGTACATCATTTTTTGGGTACCATCCCCACTGAGGTTTTCCATCTAATCAAGGGTTTCCCTAGTTAACATATCTGGTGTTATTGTGTATATGTATCTTCTTATGGTTGTTGATTATATTATTCACATTTTTTACAGTTTAATGATGTTGATAAAAGTTATATAGATCTAATAATTGATTTAACTCCCCCCCCCCCCCCCCCCCCCCCCACCTCTCAGTTATCTTGGTGGACTTTACTTTCTAACACAATAAAGGCTTAGTTGATTTGATCAAAGATACACCCAGATGACATCATGATACAATAGGCCTAGGCTTCAAGAAAGTGCCCTTTCACTTGGGAATAAATAGGTTTTTGTTAGGACCTGGCAATCCACCTGAACCTAAATATCAGTCAGAGTTTTAAAATTAGGAAGAAAACTTATATGATGAAGATACCTTTCCTTTTCCTATTCCCATAGATTTTTCTATCCTATTTTTGGAGCCTGATGACTTTATACCACACACCATTACTACTGAAATTGATAGTAATTTTTCTAAAACTACTTCTGTTATTCCCTTAAAATAACTGGTACAAGGATAATCTAGTAAAACTCTATCTACTGAAAGATTTGAATAGAACCAAGATGACAATGAATTAGAGAGTGGATACCCATCACTGTGGTAGAATACTTCAATCTATCCCCATGTAGCACTAATTCTCATGAGTATAAGTATTATTCTCTCTAGATGCAACTTCTATCAAAGATGTAGACATGACGTACACATATGAAAACTAGGTCAAAATAGGAGAGTAGTTTAGGGCTGGTCTAATGAGTCTAATTCTATTGATTTGAACTTGTCTTATGTTAATTTCATTAGGAATTAGAGGGATTTAAACATGTCTCTAGATGAGATCGCGCTAGGCCATGACTTAATAATACATGTTTTTGATAATTATGTTGTGAATACACTTGAACCAACCACTTTTGTTCCACTCATATATCCTAAGCTCATAGATTAGAACTCCAACTCTACGTCTAGAAAATTCCTCATGTTCCCAAATGACTGTGCTCTCTCTTGTTACCTAAAATATGTCAAACCACTAATGTCTTCCACTTATGAACACAGTGTAAACATTACTGAAGGTGATATCAAATATCTTATTCATACAATCTAAAAGAAAAAGAACAAGCATTGTGATGGTGATTACCATGTTGAAATAGTATCAAAGCTTAAAATAATACAAATAAAAGGCATATTTGAAGGTTAAAACCTCTCTCAGGAACTTGCAAATGGGACATTTGATGCACTTTTGAGTCATTTCTAGGAAAGGTCATCTATTCTAATATAAACAACACAACCAATAAATCTAGGTATTGAAGAAAATATGCACATCATACATCTTGTAGAGTCATTATCAGTTGAAAAGGAAGAAGATTTCATTGCCCTCTTCTGGGAAAAGAAAATATAATTTGCATGGACATATTTTGATAGGTTGGGTTTAGACTTTGATCTCATCATGCATCCACATGTGGCACTTTTGGTCAAAGAAGAATTGGAGAAACTACTAAAATTTGGATTCATAGAAGCCATCAACTACTTTAAATAGATCTCTAACGTAGTCCTAGTGTCCAAACAAGACAAATACATAAGATTCTACACTAATTTCTAGGACATTAAAAAAAATGCTCGAAGGATGACTTTCCACTACCCAACATTAACATGATAGTGGATATGACGGTTGGATACAAGATGTATTCAATAATTATTAGTTTCTCAGGATACAACTAGATTAAGATTGAGCTAGAATATCAAGAAAAGACATTCTTCACTTGTGCATGGGGTACATTCTATTGCAATGTGATGCCATTTTAGTTGAAGAATGTTGGAGCTACATATCAGAAAGTTGTCACAACAATCTTCGACAATATGATGCACAAAAATATCGAATATTACATTGATGATACTCAACATAAAAGCATGCAAAGGAGAACTAATGTTAAGGACTTGGGCCATATATTTGACCACATGGAAAAATTTAATCTCAGATTGAATCCCAAGAAGTATGCATTTGGAGTCACATCGATAAAGCTACTAGGATATATTGTTTTGGAAAAAGGCATGGAGGTGGATCCTAAGAAAGTTTAGGCTATCATGGAAATGACTCCACCTCAAAATATCAACCAGATGAGAGGGCTATAAGGAAGACTCCAATCCATTTTCCATTTTATCTCATAGCTAATTAATAATTCATAACCATTCACCAAGACTCTGCATAAAGGTGTGACTTATAAATGGGATAGTGACTATAAGAAAAACTTAGCTCAGATCAAATAGTATCTCACCAATCTTCATGTTGATGCCTCCTATTGAAGGGAAGTCTCTCATCTTATATATCTCTATAACTGACACATCCTTGGGTGTTCTACTAGCTTAATAATATCAAGACAAAGAGAGAAATCTACTATAGCAGTAGGACACTAGTATCCTATGAAATGAAATACTTTTTTATTAAGAAGGCTTGTCTAGAATTTGCCTTTTCTTGCTAGAAGCTTAGACACTACATTCTTTCTCACACCACAAAACTAGTTGCAAAGATTGATCTATTGAAGTGCCTAATAAGAAAAGCAACACTAACAGGAATACTAACAAAATGGGTCATGATATTGAGTGAGTTCAAAATTGAGTATGTGGAAAGGAAATCTATCAAAGGGAAAGCAATTATTGATTAGTTGGTAGAGACACCATTACAAAATACAGAAACCATGAGTAATGAGTAACCTCATGAGTCCATATTACTGCTAACACAACAAATATGGACCATGTTCTTTGATGGATCATTCACTTAACAAGAATCATATATTGGGATACTATTCATTACACCCTAGAAGTACTCTCTACCTAAGGTCTACTAGATTATTTTACCTTGTACAAATAGCATTGTTGAGTATAAAGCCTTAATCAATGGAATGAAAATCATCATTTAACAGAGGGTGGATGAATTGAATATCTTCAAAGACTCAAATTGGTAATCAATTAGATCAATCATGTCTATCAAAAAAAGGATGAGAAAATGATGCCCTACAAATAGATAATTGATGACCTAAAGAAGTACTCATCATTTTTCACTTTTTTAGAAAATTCCCCAAGTGGATAACAAGGCAATTGATGCCATGGCTATGCTAGCTTTCATGCTCCAAATGCCAAAAAAAGACTTCAGACATGAGTTCTTGGTAGAAAAATTACACTACCCTACTTAAGACTCCCACAACTCCTAGATGGTCTATTCTTTTCATAGGACACGACTCATCCCTCTATCGCCATAGCCTCTCCTACCTCTATAACCAAACTATTTTAGAAACTTTAACTCTAAATGAAAAATGCTACCTTATATGAAATTCTTCACAATAAATCACCATAATTAATGACTTATTTAGAAGGGGTTTGGATTACACCCTCCTTAGGCATCAAGAACCCAAAGAGTCCAAGCATGCATTAACTGAAGTATGTGAAGGAATTTGTGGATCCCACTCAAATAGCCTAACACTAGCTTTCAAACTTATTAGAGCTAGTTAATATTAGCCAGAAATGGAGAAAGAAGCTATGTAGTATGATAAATCTTGCAAGTAGTTTCAACTTCATGGTAATCTAATCCATGATTCAGGAAGGGAATTGATTCTATTCATCACATTGTGGCCATTTTAACAATGGGCCTTTGATCTTGTGGGTCAAAATCACCTATCTTCCTTGAATGGACATGAGTTCGTCATCACTATCATGGACTACTTTATGAAGTTGATAGAGCTAGTACCTCTTACAAAAGAAAAATGAAAACTTGTAGTTATGTTCATTCTAGACTACATCATCTATAAGTATGGTGTACCCTCCTTAATAATCAATTATAACAGGGGGAAATTCAAATGAAAGGATCTAAAAGAGCTATGTGACAAGCTCAAAATACCACAACATTGGTCTTCCATCTACTACTCCCACAGTAATGGATAAGAAGAAGCAACCAATAAGGTTATCCTTAAAATCTACACCACCAAGTAAACAAATCTAGAAGGGACTGACACCTTGAAATCAATCCATCTCTATGGGCTTACCAAACAAGTATTATAACAACTATTGGGGCAATGCCCTTTGCTTTGGTATATGGAGTAGATGTTGTGCTTCTAATTGAGGTCAAGATTCCTACTTGTGAGTTTCTCTAAGAGGCCCCATCACTGATGATGACTATCAAATATCTTAGCTACAAGAGATGGAGCTACTAGATGAATGTTGGAAAGTGGCATTCCATCATCTAAGAGCTTATCAAAAGAGGATTTCCAAGAGTTACAACAAGAAAGTTAAACCATGGGATTCTAACTGGGTGACCTCATTCTAAGGGAAAACCCAAAGAATCACCAACATTGGGTGCAAAAGAGTAAGTTTGAGACAAATTGGCCTGGTCTATACATCATCATTATAGTATTTGGATTAACTTCCTATTAACTCTAAACTACTGAAGGAGAATAGCTCACAGAGTCGATCAACACCCTTTACTTGAAAAATATTCTACATCTCATACATTCTCAGAAGCTCTTTGTGCATAGCTACATGTCCTTAAAAGTACTAATTTTTTCAAAAGTCCTAAAATATATATTATCCTTGTGAAAACCTAGAAATAGGTGCCTTGATAATACCAAAAAAATTGAAAAAATATAAAATACAAAAAAAAATGAAAAATATATAAAAGAACAAAATTAATTGAAAAAGAAGGAAAAAAGTGTCATTGATGAAAACATTGCAAATAGGCATCATGGTAGAAAAAATAGAACCTCTTCCAAGATGGTAAAACCTAGTTGAAAGGCACCTTTTGTTCAAAATGTTCCATCTATCAGTGCACCTCCTTGCTCCTGTGTAGTTGTCATTTGCTTTCCACAATTTCTTGCTTTATTTTTCTACCCTTGCTTGTGCATGGCTTTTAGTCATCTTTGAGACACTTCTCATACCTACATGGATTGAAATTGTTCATAATCTAGGGGTAACCTTCCTGGTTTAGGGGGAAATTTCTTACACTCTTGGAGAGTCTCTTGTGTGCTAGTCACTCACTATCCTAAGTTGACTATGTCCTACTATCATCCTATTACTATGAATATTTCTCACAAACACTGAAATTGAAAAAATGAAAACTAAAATTGTCTAAACTATGTTGATATTTTATTTCTATGCTTTTCTTTTTTCTTTTTCATTCCCTTTCGATAAGCTCCACGATATATATCTTGACTAGAGAAGAAAGGACTAGGGGCATGATCTTTTCTTTGTTTTCTGTCCGCTAGTTTAGTCCCAATAATCTCAAGGATCCAAATAAAAGGGATGTCCACTATAAGAGCCTCTATCTAGTGTTGGATGGCCATGTGTACCTTGAATCACTTTATATGGAAACTTCCATGAGGTTGGTTATTCTCCTTTATTGTTTGAGTAACTTCTCCATGCTATAGTAAATATTGATACTTGTCCTAGGAAGTGAACATAAGAGTCACTGTGAGTATGCCTAACAAACTTTTGTCATAGGTTACAAATGATAAAGGGTCATTGTAGAAATAATTATTATAATTTCTAAGCATGAGAAGGATCTCTTGTGTGGCTGGAATTCTTGTATGAAAGAAACATTCTAGTCATCCTAATGTTTATGCTTTGATGCTTCTGTTCACTTGCAAATTTTAACAAGAAAAGACTTTCTTGTCATTCTGGCTTCTTGTGTCTTAATGCTTACATCTAATTCTGACAAAACTATGACTAATTTAATATTCATATTATTATGATAAAAATATTAGTGAGGGTTTAATGAAATCATGCAACCTTACCAAAAATTCTCAGTGATGAAAACTATTTCCTAATGGTTCATCAAACAAGTCCTAGGATTCCATTCATCTTAGGTTTGCACCTCATTTTAGACTTGCACTTTTCTATGGTCTCAATAACTGATTTAGTTTCATCCAACAAGATGAGAGATGGAGGAATCCCTATACATGTCACATTTTCATCCCTACTGCACAAGCATTCAATCCTACACCCAATCTTCAAAAACTTGATTGAGCATCTGTCATGAATAATGAATGAAACACATGTATGAGATGTTAGTAAGCATCCATTTTTCATATATGTCATTTGTATAAACATATGCATGAAAGAAACATTTACATATACATCTACATCTCATCTAAAACATCAGTTGCCTAGATCTCATGTCATCTAAGGTAGTTATCCATACATCCATAACATTCACATAATCATATAAGAAAAGTAAATCTAACATATAGGATACATCTCACGTAAAATATCATAAACACATGATAGATGCAAGGATGTCAAAATGAGTTTTCATATGTGTGTATATGTATATATGTGTATATTTGTGTGTATACACACACACACACACACACACACATATATATATATATGTATATACACACATATATAAAAATATATATATACACACATATTCATATATATACATATACATATATCAAATATCAAAATGGGGAGTGTCACAAAAATGAGTGCTACTAAAGCACTATTAGTGTCATAAGTATTAAAATGATATAAAATGTGATGTTACTATATTAGATATGACATACTATACATCAAAATTTGACAAGAGATAGGGAATCTAGCAACATCCCTCCCCCTCATCTCCTGGAGGTGGAGGACAAGGTTGTGTTGCTATTTGTGGGGGAGGGGCTACTCCATGATATTCTATAACATAGTTAGAATATCTCACCACATGCCTCTCCATAGGCACTATTGTTGTATATGTTGCATAGTAGTAGGTTTCCCTCACTTACTAGTGGTGGGCCTCCTGTCAAGCCTCTCCTAACTACCTTTACAACTTTGCAATCTCACTCCAAAGCTCACCCATCTTATGACCCTTGAGATTAGTAATCTTGTGATCCCTCTCTTCCAAGTGTGCCTCCTACACCACTACCTATATATGTAACTCCCTAACTTGGCATTGAGTGGTCCTTGATCTTTCTTTGTCTCTTTGTAGCACACCCTATGTATCTACCAAGATATATTGAACAGGTGGGCCCTATGGTGGTTGATCTGGCATCTCCTCATCTCCCCCTACACCCTCCTATTATTTCTCTCCTTAAGCTTCCTATTGCATTGGATACTCTACTTTTTTCCTTTGGGAGTCTCCTTCTACTACACCTATAGTTCCCATCTCTCCCTAAGTTTGCCCCTATCCTAATTCATTATTGTTGGCCCTAGAATCCAATCTAACTGCTTGAGTAGGCATAACAATTAGAATCACTCTTAGTTTCTATTGTGGAGATGTATGTTCCTATTGCACATCTGACTTTGGTGCTCAAGCCAAATTATCTATGAACCTTAGAAATGGATGTATCTCAAAATAATCCCTACACTTAGGAGTTACCCCACCATCTATAGCCTTGGCTATAAATCTCCATCTCACAATTTGTCTCACTAGCATCTATCATAAGAGCAATATTATTGTGATATAGCCTGTTGATGACCAAATTATCTCTAGACACAAGTTATTAGAAACCTCTCAATATGTTGTACTAAGTGGTCGATCAGCAGTCAAGATACTAACATGTAGCCCAAGTGAGAAGGGGCATCATCCCATGGCTCTATGCCTTTCCATGGCCTCTATGTGACTAACATCAATTCATGTATTTATCTCCTCCAATAATTTGTCTTTCCCAAACTAGGTTGGGTTATGTCTCCACTATACCATCATATGTACATTTGTAAGGGATGGTGAGGATCCTTGTAGATAGGCCTTGCATTACATAAATGCTCCCATTCCCACACCTGTAACACAAATACTAATGTTTCCATAGTCTTCACATGATGATATAAAATCTTGTGGATCTTGTGATACATATGTTCTAGCATACACTAGCCCCATCCAAAGAAAGCTAAATGATCCATCATCCATTATAACATCATACCCCATCTACACTCAAGACCATGTTACCATATGTTTGGTATTAGATAACAACCAATTAATGCCCCAAGAACAATTGTTAGATGGTGATCTTGCCCATGTCTCTAGATTAACTTGTCCCATTAAACAATCATGTTTAGGATGATATCATCTTGAAATATCTCTCTAAGAGCCACTACTCCATATCGTGACTCCGAATCATGTTCTAACCATGCAAGGGAATCCTCAAAATCTGGTATATATCCCTGGGAATCACTATCATCCCACTAAGGGGAAGGCAAAATGTGTTTTTTTCTATGAACTTGCTCTACAAGTGTTGTGAGAAGACAGTGATTCACCTGAATGTTAAGGACTTCATGGAGATGCAACAAACCCAAAGTATCAAGATGGGCTACCTCTATGTCATCCAACTGTTTGACAAGACCTCTGATAGTTGGGTAGATGGAGTAGAAGACAATATCAAGAAAATCAAATTATTAAAGAAAAAGCATGAAAGGAATCACTACTTGATCCATGAATAGCTGGTCAAAGCAATAAAAACTATGTCCAAAGCAGTAAAAAGTATGTAACATTCATATAAAAAGGTACTATAATCATCTACAATGCTAACTAGGAGACAAAAAATGAGAAATTTTGATTTTATACCCAAGAAATTGACTCTTTATTTTCACACAAGAAAACAACATTTGAAAAATTGATACCAAGCCTCACATGATACTCTACCACTTATCACAAGAGTCAACACTCACACACAAGCATTCTTGTTGGGTGATGCAAGAAAAAAAACCTAACATAGGGCTTCTCGAGCAATAGGTTGGTGTGTGTTCCATGAGACTTAGGGGAAATTGAGTTGAGCCTTGGTGTAGTTGCCAAGTCTTGCATGATATTTCTCCTTGTATGGAACAAGAAAATAGGTTGTGGCATGAGAAAACAAGAAAACCTATTCTACAAACATGCAAAAAGTATGAAAAATTCAATGAAAATGCATAAGATTTTAATCGAAGAAGAGGTATTTGAGTACTTACAAGAGGTGGGTAGTTTGCAAGTTGGTTTTGGCATCTAGAGTGCTCAAAATGATGTAAATGCACAAAGACTGCCATGATGACTCAGAGCTCCAATCACAAAAAGACAAACAACCAAATGATTTGAAAATGACCTTTTGGGGCCTTATATAGGTTTTCGACCTAATTTTCAAAAGTACTCTGATGGACATGAAAATCACCCTCATACCTAAGTTGACAATCCTAGATCTATTTTTGAGATCAAAATTGAAATATGACTCTCATAAATAGTTTTAAAATGCATTTTAAATTTTTTGGGACTAACATGATCAAACGCTTGTACAGCCCATAAATTTGACATCATATTCATCCTAGAATCTTGTGATATTAACATTTTTTGACATGTTTGATTTTTTCAATAAAGTCAACTAAAGTCAACCAAGGTCAAACTTGGTTAAATGGACCCCAAAATCACTCTAAATGGATGTCAACCCTTCTATAATCTATTCTAATCTATTCTACATTCTTTTGAATCACCAATCACATCTTCTAACTTCCATTCACAACTCTACATTCTCATTCTCATGTGTCATGTTTCAAGTTCTCTACTAAGGGATAGGATAGACACATTTCTTACATCAATCAAATCTTGCTTCAAATCACTCTCAAATCAATCTGATCAAAACTCAAAGTCCTCATCACTAGGGACATCTCATCAATAGGGGCATATTTAGTTTTTTATATCTCATTTTAAACTAGGTATCCCACAATCTATCTTTAATTATCTCAAATATCTAGGGGCATCTATGTTCCTTATATCTCACATCAATCTATTATTGTCTTATCTATTGATCAAGTGACTAGCCTTCTATTAGTTATCTTGATTAACTCATGATACTCCTCATCAAGACTCAATGGATAGGTATCTAGGTTTTATACCTAGACTCTTGAGGGTTAAGCCTCATTTTTGGGATGATCTTATGAATTGTGATAGGTCTTGTGATCTTTCCAATGAACTGGGATCTAGGTGTTCTATCTAGACTCCAAAGGATTAAGCTTCATTCTAGAGATAATCCTAAGCTCTCTTTCAATCACCCTTCAATGGGTAGGTATCTAGGTGTTCCATCTAGACTCCATAGGATTAAGCCTCATTTTGGGGATGACCTTATGAATCATGGCAATTCTCATTCTCTTAGACTAGTATCTAGGTGTTCTATCTGGACTTTATGGGGTTAAGCTTCACTCTAGAGATAAACCTAAACTCTCTTCAATAGATGAATATTTAGTTTTTGACCTCCATGACAACTGAACTCCTAAGGATTGACTTTTTCTCAAACCAAGTTCAAAATCAATTCTCACTCATTAATTGGTCTTTGTATCATCATCTCAGAATCCCAGTTCTCATTCTATGCTTTAGAATCAAAATATTCTTTGAATCAATGTGATGCTCACACATCAATTCAAAGAGGGGGAAATGTGATACCCAAAAATTGGCATCCTAAACCAATTTGGTGCATTAGTCTCAAAACATCAATCTATTGATCAACAAAGTCCTAATTCAGTAGGTATTTTTTATCCTGATTCGCTATTTGATCTAAGTATCAATTCTAGAAAATCCTAAATCTGCAATAAAAGGTGCCTTTATTTAATTCCTAAATATATACTTAATTTGGCTAGTAAAATCCTTCTAATTGAATTAACTTAATTATAGGTCTTAGTGCATTTAATTAAATTAAATTTCCTTGTTTTGCTAAATACCACATACAAAAGGAATTAAATGTATTTGACTAAATTAAATACCTCATTTCAATTATTGAATTTAATTATTCAATTAATTGAGAATATTCAAATATGAGGCAATGTTTAATTAATAATTCAAGTATTCTCTCAAATCTCCTCTTCAATTCAAGAATCACAATATTGAGTTAACTTGAATCAGAAAAGGAAACAGAGAAGAGTTAACTATCTCATTCACTATAAAAGAAAACAGTTAACTCCCTCCTAAAAAGAAATTTCCACTTCAAACTAAACTCTAATTTAATCTCAACCATTCATTTGATTTGATCTCCACCATTGATTTATTCTGGGTTTCTCTAGATATTGGGAACTTCTATCTCTTATTTATGAGGATGCAATTTGTGAGTAACAAAAACTCTATTAGATTGAATATTCATATTTACACATTCAAAGTGCTCTCATATTGCTTGCTTCATTTTCTCATGTTAGATTAAATATGCATACAATTAGTTAAACCTTTTCTTATTTGTTCTTGGATTAGCTTGACATTCATCTAGCTTAAATTCATTTATGTTGCATAGAAAAATCCTTTAAAATCTAGATTACCTTTGCATTTCATACTATAAATCCTTCATTCTTAGTTGGTCTCTAGTCACTGAACTCTTGGTTCTAAGAGTATACATTCAAATCCCAACTAGATAGAAGGAAATAGTTGACATGATTGGATCTTTCGAGATGAACAATCTGGTGTTCATTCTCAAATGAATCCTTCATATAATGACCATGTTGAAGTGTGTTGTTGAGGTCAAAGGCCACATTAGGCACTCACAACAAGCATGTATGCTAATTGTTGAATTGGGTATAGTAATTTACTATGCAAACCATTTTGTAGGGTCCTCTTGTTTCAAGATTCACTATATTTTGTGAAAAACATGATTATTTTCCAGTTTTATGTATTAAAGAGGTTATCTACCATTAGTGATAATGTAGGTAATAGCTCACATATTGAAGAGATTTAGAGATGGTAAAGAAGTGGTTAAAAGTATTGCACCAATTTGTGGGGAATGATGATAATCGTCTCTACACTCTTGCAATATGCATGTGGTTCTTGAATAGATAATTAGATTTATTTATTCCATCATAATTGTAGTGGGAATATCGACCTATATATTTTGTGACCATGTAATACAACTTAGTTTTCTTTAGATCGGAGAAACATATATTCTTAAACATAATTTCTCATAACCACAATCTATTTCTTAATTCCCTAATAAAAAGTTGAAATAAAAACAATTTTATATATTTATACATTAAGTGGATAATATCACTTAAAGATTTTTTTTTTTAAATTGTTTTAGATATTAGCTCTTCTATAATGAATATTACTATAACAAATTTATCCCTTTATAAAGAGTTATTCATCAAGTATTTCATTTAGATTGTGCATCTTCAAAATATTTTCAAACCAAATCTTAATATAGTTATAAATATATGTGTAGATTAATTTCACTTTTATTTATTTAGATTTAACTGCAATAATAAATCATGTATAATGTATAGTTACTTTCTTTCTAAATAAATTAATAAAATAATGTATTTCTAATATTATTAATAAGATATAATAATCTTACTATGAGCAAGATCAAAGGCAAGGACTCTTGCTTACTGGAGCTCTTGTTGACATTGTGTTCTAGTTGATGACACCTCCTTAATGTGTGGATTAGATTTAACATGTTTTTGAAGTTTTGGAAACTCCTCATTTCAATTTTACTCTCTTTGATTGGGCTTTAACCAAAATTTTAGTTGTTGGGTGCTTCAAAAATAGACAAATAAATCTTTAACATACCATACAGTGAGAATTGGCATTTCAAGTAGCCATATTGCTTATAAGATTTTTCTTCTAAACTAGTTCTTATGTGTTGTCTATGCCTTATCTATATATTAGAAATTAGCCTTTTATTTAGTTGTTATGGTTAATTTAAATTTTTTTTAGACACTGTTCATTTGTTGATAACAATATTTTTAGAAAGGGAATTAAAATTTGATAAGTAAATTATTGGTTTTTAAACTTCTTTTTCTTTTAACAGAGGATTGAATTAAATTGTGTAAAAGAAATGGTCTAATACTTTCTTTTACTTATAGTCAAATACTTTATATTATTAGTATCTTGTGTATTTATCTTATTTTGGAAAATTGTCTTTTGTTCTAATTCCTTATGAGAAAAAGATATCTTTTGGAAAAGAAAAGTTATTGTAATGAGTGTGAATTATTCTTTTGGAATTTAAGAAAAATTGAATAAGTTATTTTCTTAAAAATTCATATGAAAAATAAGGTAATACTCTTTGATTTATAGGAAATAGTTAAAATTAGATGAGGGAATTAATGTTGTGTAATGTGGTTGTGTAAATTGGATGAGGGAATTGAATAAAGGCAAAAATTTCTTAAGAAATGGTTGTGCAATGTGGAGGACTGAGAAGGGTAAATTAGATGTGCATTTATCTACAAATTTTATTTGATTTTAAAATTTTCTTGGGCCAAAGCTTTATTTTTCACATATGTTTCATTGTATGCTTAGTTAGTTTTATTTTTGTCTATCTCCATGTGTCTAGGATTTCTACTTAGACTAAAGAATGTTAAGTAGTTAGATGCACAATTGCACCATTTCATCTTATCCATCAATGTCGGGTTCCTAGGTTTCTCAAGAATGTTTAGGAAGTTCTTCATGTCAAGAAGTGCCCCAAGGGAGCTAACCTCTTCATGGTTCAGTAGTAAAAGTGTCTAGGCCATACTCTCATCTTAGGATCTGCAGGTGGATGTGACAAATGGATGCCTAGGAGAAGACAAGGTTGAAATTTCAGTGTGGTACCTTGATGATTAGACCAAGATGGTCTTATTTGGATGCAAATTGATCATGCATGATGTATTGTGTTCTTATGCATTATACCATTTGATGTGTCATATGCTCAACCAATGGTAGATAACCTCTGTAATACATAAAACTCAAATATTATGACTTATGGTTACTTATATATTTTGAAAACTTGAAATGCAATATCTTAATGTTCTTAATTTGACAACCTATGGTCAAATTTAATAATACCGAATTTTACATGTGAAAAATGTACATTTTCTGTTCTAGAAGGCTATGGGAATCAACGCTATTCCTCCCAATTCAACCCTAGCCAAAACACATGATCAAAATTCCACCTGTTTATTTTTAGCCAACACTAAAACTGAGAAAGGTTGACTTCACATTCTTGAAAAGTGCAGTGATTAATAAAAATGTCAAATGTATGATAAGAATACAAATCTTAATATCCTTTTTGGCACTCAAGATCTACAGTAAAGATATCTAATAATGGAAAAAGAAGAAATAAAGTTATGGGTGAGAGCAACATAATTAAACTACAAAATTTTCATCATTCCTAAATGAATTGGATTTTGAAGGCTGTTGGGAAAAATCCCCTTATTAAAATAATTGTGAGAGTAAAGAAAACCCATAATGAAAACTCGGGTACTTTCTACATGTTGATCAATTATTCGGACTATAAAAGCTACTTTGTACATTATCTTCCTTACCATCCTTTAATGACGACATACTCTTTTGTTCCTCTTATGAATATTCCTTTAGTGAATCACTTGACTTATGGTGGGGTCCCATGGAGGGGGCATTCTAGAATTTTTTAGTGGGTGCTACAGAATATTGATAGGAATATTTTAAACCCAACATTCCCACTAATTTCTCATGCAAATCAGCTAAGCTCCAAAAATCAAGGAATCTGGTGGTCTCATAGATTTTCTATATCTAATAACATCACATAATACTATTATTGTGTGGATATATCTTATTTAGATGTTTTTATCATTTTCTCTTGGTCTTAGTGCTTCATACTAGCCCTATGATATATCTATCTAGAATTCTTTCAACATATCTAAATTTATAGATATTTCACATATGGAAAATAATTTTCCCAAGCTAGTGGAAAACATTTCAGCCCCACCCTTTTTTCCTTCAAATATACAGCCCTAAAAGGTAGGGGCTCCAATTTTCTTGAGAAAGATTCTAATGTATCCTATAGAAATTTTATGTTTTTCTTCATGAGACCTATGATTCCTTTAAAATAGAAGCTTGAGCCCCCTCATGGGACCTTAGCCTTAATAAACTCATTTCCCTTAGTAATGAAGCTAAACAAATCTTTAACTTCCAAACTTAAGAAAAGACTCTCTTCAAAGAAACTTCCAAGTATTACTCTTTTCTAATTTCTATATAAATGGATAGTATGATTGCTTTTATAAAAGAGGAATAAAAGGATAAGTTTTGTAGACATAATCTCTCTCTCTTTAGATATATATATATAAAATGCTTGCAACATTTGATAACTTTTAAAATTAAGATACATAATTTTAATTAATAATATTACAAGATATCCTGTGTTATTTAGTTGTTTATAATATATTTTATGATTTTGTCAAAATATTTAAATAAATCAAATAGATAGTTGCATTTATCTTATCATTCATAATTAGACTCATAGTATGATAAAAATATTACATCTATCCATCAACCACAAAAATGAAAATTATACATGAGAAATTAAACAATATTTTGACTATGATAAATTCTACTTGTAAATGTGCTTTATAGGGAAAGTTTAATTTCCCACATTGCTCCCCATCAAGAGACTTACAACCACCGCTTCTCAGAGAGTTAGAATTGGAGGGGTACTACACTCCATGTGTTATGATTATTAGTATTTTTTTATTTTAGAAAATCCATGATTTATATAATCTTGTTAATCTAAACATTTCATATATGTTATCATTTTTAATAATAAATGAACAATGTAGTGAAATTAATTATCTTCATGATTCATACAAGTAATATTTTAAGAGTCATTTAGAAGAAAAAAGTAGATTGTAGTAGTAGGTTATTTGTATCTTACACTTTGAAAATCCACACAATTGTATGAATTTTTAAGTTGATTGTTGTTGATGAATTATTGAGTAGGGGTTTCTTGAGTGTCATCACATATTTGCATATGGATTCTTTGGTTGCATGTATTATCTATTCCATGGGGTTATTGTCTTCATTTATTTGAATGGTGCACATTGTGTATCTTTTGTTATTTGGATATATTAGTTTTATTCTCCTACATATCTTTGAGCTATTTATAATTTTTTTCTTTAATGGAATGTTACAATAATATTAGATTTGTTGATACCTACCTAAAACATTGCCTTTATAAATTATTAAATTATGGCATTTTTGGGTTAATCAATTTCTCTAAGTATAATTGATAGGACATGGTTGAAATTTCAAAACTTGTATCACACATCAAACCAACTTATTAGGATATGCTTTGAGTCTTTTTAGAATACCAATGAAATTTGTAGATACTACTGATAAAATTCAAAGAAATTTTCTATGGACTAGAATTGAGGAAAAGAAGAGAATGGCTCTGATCGCATGGGATCAAATTTGTAAGCCCATCAAGGAAAGTGGTTTGGGAATTAGGTCTATATGAAGTATAAATAGAGCTCTTCTAGTGAAACAAGGATGGAGAGTTTATCATGATGATAAGGAATGGAGTACTATATGGAAACATAAGTATCTTTTTAATGCCAATTCTTTATCTAATTTCCTATCATCTCCTAATGTTCTTTCCCCTTCTGCTATTTGGGGAGCTATTTAGGGAACTAAGAATACCTAAGCCAAAGGGTGTTCATGGAAAATTGGAAATGGGCAGAAGGTTAGATTTTGGGAAGATTCATGATTAATGGATCATCCTCTAATTGAGGACTTTGAGGATACAATCGAAGTTGACAGATGCAAGCAATTGTATGGGACTTTTATGGGACATTATTGGCATAACAATAGTTGGGTTAACCTACTTGATGTTGACCAGGGTTTTCATAACATCTAGATAATAGAATGCCTTTTCTTTGTATCCCCATCACGAGGATAATATGATATGGAATGCTGATCCTAGTGGTCAGTTTAAAGTTTCTTCTATTTTTAAATCTAAGGACAAAGGTAATCAACCTTTATGGTCTCAAGCTTGGATAAAGGGTCTCATACCAAAAATAACTATCTTTTATTGGATTTTGCTTCAAAACAAAATTCTCACTTAGGACAACTTGCAAAAAAGAGGCATTAATGTGGTTAATAGGTGTAGTCTATGTAAAGGAGGTTTTGAAGATAGAGATCATTTGTTTTTAAGTTGTTCTTACAATCAACAAGTATGGAGCTCTATTCTCAATTACTGGAACATAACTTGGGTTCATCAAAATAACGTTGAACTTTGTTTTAAAAGTTGAAGATGTCCATCTAAGGATACTGATGTTGATTTTCTATGGAAAATTACTCTTCCCCATCTCTGGTGGGGTATCTGGAAAGAAAGAAATAATAGAATTTTTAGAAATAAAGAAATGCCATGATGGGTGCTTTGACAATATTGTCAGGGCAATAAAGGAAAATTTTAAGTCTCAAAGAAGATGTGATCAAGACTTTCAAATTGACACTTCAATGTTATCCAAAGGTTCTAATATTAAAAAAGATGACCCAGGATTGATGACTAGATGGAAGACTCCCCCTATTAGATGGCTTAAAGGGAAATTTGATGGTGTTGCTAAGGGTAATCCAGGCAAAGAAGGTTGTGGAGGAGTTTTGAGAGATCATATAGGTAATATAATAGATGGTATTGCAATACCTATTGGTATTTCTAACAATCATAAAGTCATGGATACTGTTGCTCTATATACAATGAGGCTAGTAGTGGAAATTGGTTTTTCAAACTTCTAGATGGAAGGAGATTCCTTAAACATTGTCAATATGCTTAATGATAAAAATTCAATTAATTGGTCAATTTAAGCTAGTGTTATGGAAATTAAAAATTTAATGATGTAAGAATTTGGCTTAGGCCAAAATTCACTCAAGAACTAAGAATTCAACACAAGCACATAGTAGACCAAAATAGAGAGAGTATGATTAGAATGATGATATTCATTCAATATGCCAGCTTGAGAGTACACTAGGAGTGCCTGTATATAAAGGCCTTAGGAGAGCTTCTAGAATGCATAGAAGTCAGCAACATGATAAGTCATACAACCAGGCACATGTCCACCAGATATGAGTTATCCTCCATTAAGCACAAAATTAAGTTTGATGATGTGAGGATAAGCCTACAATGGTGTAGCACGCAAATCAATGGTGTAGACAACATGTGCTAAATGAGGAGTGTGGATAACTATGTTGTCATCATGAAAACTCAGTGAATGATTACTCTCATGTGTTGTAGATACCATGTGCATAATTAGAGTTGTGTAACTCATGAGAGTACACAAACTCCTAAGTGTCTCACCTAAATAAATAATAAAATAATGCATTAACCTAAGTAAACTTGAGTAAGTGTAATAAGTAAATACTTATTTACACCAACACCCCTGCTTAAGTGCAACTTAGGTGAATGCCCTTAATCTTACGAAATCTAGGATGGAATGCATAATGGGTCCCAGCTACTAGGCCATGTTAGTTACCCATGTACATAATGCAAATGCAATCTCTCATAAAGTAGGCAAAGAGGGAAAACCTCATGGGAAAAACCCTCCCCCAAAAAGAGAGATGAATAGGGATGCATGGATGGATGGACTAATCAAGACCCCGCCATTATGACATACATCCAATATACACATAAGAGAATGATAAGAAGAGGATGAGAGACAAGATAAGCTCCCCCCCCCCCCCCCCCCCCACAAAAGAAGAATGCAGAATAGTGATTGCTCTAATGAAGAAGTTAATCCAAAACTGAAAAATGGTGTTCCTCCCCTTAGGAAGAAACAATGCCAAAGGTACAAATGAGATGTTTTCACTATGTGTGGAAAGAATCTCATGGATAAGTGATGCCTCTAAAACTTGCTCAACTGGCTAAAGAATCTATCTCAAAGAGTTGCTTGTCTCTGCAACTAATGAAGAACCCTACTGCAACTATTGATCATAAGTATCCACAATCACTTCAACCTGTGATGATTGATCATGTAGAGAATGAACAAGATATTCAGATGGAGCTCTTGTGACAATTGAAAAAGGTGTTTCTACATCAAGAAGAAGAGGTAGATCATCAATACTATCCCCTAAATTATTCACTGAATCTGTATCTGGAAGATTGGATGTACCCTATTATTCTGGAGCTATCACTATGGCTATGTATGCATGTGGACTAAACTAATGAAGTGATCTCTCACTACAACTATTGATAGAACCCCACGTGCCTGAATCTATTGAAGCACTATTTCTGGTGTCACTATCAGTTTCCACACTATATGATGTGCAAAGAGGATTAGAGGACAAGCTAGGTGAACTCTCCTCAAAGTATACATCCTTCTCCAAAAAAATTTGATGTGTCTCTAGATCTAGAAGTTTGTATGCCTTCACACTATCTTCATAACCAATGAAAGTACAAGGCCGAGGTGATTGTAGCTTGCATCCCCTGGAAGATTTGTTTTCCCATGTAGGACAATTGAAGACTCTGAAGTGTGTCACAATAGGTTTTATGCCACACCATGACTCAAAAGGATTTTTTCCATCTAAGGTTGGATGAGGAGAACAATTAAGAATGTGAGTGGCACTAGAGATTGTTTTAGCTTCTAATGATGGATCTAGAGACTTGGTTTGAATCATGCAACTTGCCATAGACTTAAGAGTGTGGATCCTCAATGCTGCAACATCTATCTTATGTGGACTTAATGTTGATGGAGTCTAAAGATCAATTCCCTCATGTCTGCAAAAGTTCATAAGTCTTTTGTTCACATACATGCTTCTATTGTCCATTCGGAGTACTTTGATGGCATTTCTGGATTTTTGTTCTACATGAGTCTTGAAGGTTAGAAATGTGTCCAACACTTCATTCTTGTCATGCAGAAAGTAGACCCAAGTGAACCTTGAAAAGTCATCAATGAAGGTAAGTATGTAGCAATCCTAGCTAAATGCAAAAGGACCTACTAATACAATGTGAACCATCTATAGAACACCTATTGCTCTTGAAGACTTCCCTCTCTATAACTTCCCCTCTAGATGCATATACATTGAATGTATTGAACATTCACCCTTAGAAAAGTTCATTTGAGGTAGACCTTTGACCATTTGGTATGTGCAAAGTTGCTAAAGATAGCAAACTCAAGATGACCATACCGCTCATGCAGCCATAATTACATGTTTGAATTTGATTGAGATAACAAGGCCTTTGAAGGAGAGTTGGGCACAAAATGGGAGAAAGAGTATAACCTCTTATTATGATTCATTTTCCCCACTGCAACCAATGAATCATCTTTAAGAGTATGCACTATTACTAAGTCTAGAAGGAACTCAACTCTATCTCCATCTCCAAGCTGAGTGATTTGGTAGATTGATAGGATATTTGAACTTAGGTTTGGAACATAGAGAACATCTTGCAACTCTCCATTTTCTATCTCTACATTTCCTTTTCCTTGAAATTCCATTTTACTATCATCTCCCATGAAGATGTGCGATACCTTGGACTACTTCATTGAAGAAAAATCCTCCTTTGAAGAACCCATTTGATATGAGGCACCTGATTCAAATATCCATTCTTTTGAAGAGTTTGAATTTTCCATGAGTGCTTTCCCTTTGCCCTTTGAATCTAAAGAAGATCCTTTCTCCTTGTAAGCATTAGGCAATGGAACATTATGTCTCTTCATGATTTTGGTCAACTCATCAATCTTCTTGAGATAACACTCATGCTCTTCATGACCCAATTTCTTGCAATATGCACACTTCTTTTTCTCCTTATTGTTGTCCCCCTTCTTGTTGGAATTTGAGGACTTGCCCTATTGATTGGATTGTGGTGTTGTCTTTTCTGCATCCTCTAATTTTCTCTTCCATTTCTTCTTACCCTTTTGTTTATTTGAAGACTGTTCAACTAAATTTTGAGAACCCTCATTGGCTACCAATGCTTTAGACTGAGGTGATTTGAGAATCCCCATTGATTTCAACATCTCTTCTTCATCATCCAACAATTTAGCATATTAATAAAAAGTGACTTTCTTGTAGGCAGACTGTAAGATAGTCTTTGAGGTGTTAAAAGAAGATACAAATGTGGAATACGCTAATGGCAGCTTGTTATGTATGAGATAGATCAATCTATCATCTTTGATAGAACTTCCACAATCAGTAAGCTTTGTCCTTAGTTCATTCACCTTGATGATCAAATCATGTATTGAATCATATGTCTTAGGATCTAAGGAGACAAGCTCATCTTCAATTTTGAACACATCCTCTTCAAACATTTTGCCATAAAGGTTTTTAAGCATATCCCAAGCTTCCTTGGATGTGGAACACTTCTTAATTGATACATGATCTTATCATCTACCCCAAAACATATATCACCTAGGGCTTTCCTATCCATTACTACCCAAGCTAAAATATCACTATCTAAAACTTTATCACCTGCTAGTTTAGGAAGAGTACCATCTACATATTGTGAAACTCTTGTGCATTAAGTGATACCACATTTTGATTAACCACGTAGCATAGTTATGAGGAGTTAATTTAGGAAACTTAAAGTTTCCCATAATGCAGAAAATGAAAGAAAAATGTAGAAAAGAGAGAACACAACACAAAGAACACCCCCCCTTTTCACTAAATCAAGAAATCTGCCCAAAATAGATGCTTTGGGCACTTTATCAGTAGTGTGATTACAATGGACCACTTGCCAATTTTGGCCTTTTTGGACTTCTAATTTTTCTTATTACAACTTCTAATTGGATTACAAATCTGGAACTTTACAATGTGCTAAAATTTTGAAGCATTACAAAGTAAAGAAAGGCCCTATTTCTTAAAGTGAAATTTTTGTCCATACAACCCTAGAATCTGACTGCTGATCTAGAAAGTATATAAAAAATAATGCACTTTCAAAAAAAATAGAACCTATTTTCGACTCTAGATGTGCCTATATGGAGCATTTGAAGTTGCAAAATGCAGGATTATCTAGGTATAGTCACCAAAAAATGCAATTTCTGCATAATTCTTGCACCAAAACTAGAAAAGAGCTACACCACTAAAAAATTTAAAAAATTCTACCCAATTTCAAAAAAAATCACAACTGATTTGGAGTCTGAATGTCCAAGTTATAGCCTCCCAAAGTTAGACTACAAAATTGAAAATCAATCTGGAGAGGGGTTGCATTAGTGAATGACGAGGTTAAATTTGACGATCATATGGCCATTTTTGTAGTTCAATTTGGCCCTAGAATGATGTCCAAATGGCCATCAAATTTAGGCTCAAGAAATTGATGATGTAAATGCACCTTGCCTCTGGGATGATGTTAGTCATACAGATGATGACATTAGTGGTTGATGTGGTAGAACCAAACCATATAAACTATACAAAAAAAGATGATAGGGTGAGGTACATGGCATCCAACTATCTGTTGAATGGGCTATTATGTGTAGTTGATGTGTGCACTGTCACTGCTGAATTGGATACACAGTTGGCATATGAAATTGATGTGGCTATTCATCACGTGTCAATGGTTGATTCTATCCACGTGGCCGATTGGCTAGGTCTGTGATGTGCAGTTAGATGCATAGTCACGCCTAACTATATGGTGAGTCTATAGGGTGGATGAGTGAATATCCACCATGTGTTAAGATTGGCACTCTGGTTTGTGGCCACATGGAGAAGATTGTGGGTGACACTTGTCGCACTATGCAGCAGTTGCCAGAATATATATCAATCACCGCTAGGAGCACAAAACACACCAAGAATTCATTATGCAGTTGTCACTTCCCTCAGATTTATCCCATATTCATGGGTAAGGTGGACTCCAATGGATTTAAATACCCATTGTCGCACCAAGGTTATAAAGTAGCATCCCTTCGATGGTTTGGCCAGAGCTTATTGTGTCCTTGTCGATGATGACAAGAGGCAAGTTCAGTTGCAAATTATGCCAGATTTGGTAGAGGTTACGCAAAATTAAGTGTATAGCCCAAATTGAATATGCACCCATAAAATTAATAAAAACCCCTACCAAATTAAATCTGAATATTCCACCACCAAAAATAGAGAGCCGAGTCAGGGTGTCATTGCCTGATTCGGCCAAAAAAAATTTCTCTGCCTATGCTAATAAATCCAAAAATACCAAACTCAAAAATAAATTGTAGGGAAGAAAATTGAAAATTAATTGCAGATCTAAACAATAAATTATCAGATCAATAAATTGACCATACCAGAACTGCAAATCGGGGCCTCCAGGTTTCGATTTGCAAAAAAAATTCTCACGATCAACTTTCATCCAACATGGGAAAATTTATAGTCAATATTCATCGAATCAATTCTCTAGACGCAACGGTGAGGTCAGATCTCACTCTAGACACTCCCAATTTTTGTAGATCCTCTAGATTTAGGTCGAGTGCTAAAGCATGAATGGTCTTGAACAATTATGTGTAGAGAATCTCCCTTGGAGATCTGATACCATGTAAGAATTTGGCTTAGGCCAGAATTCACCCAAGAACTAAGAACTCAACACAAGCACACAATAGACCAAAATAGATAGAGTATGATCAGAATGATGATAGTCATTCAATATGCCAGCTTGAGAGTACACTAGGAGTGCCTATATATAAAGGCCTCAGGAGAGCTTCTAGAATGCATAGAAGTCAGTAACATGATAAGTCATCTAACATTGTTTTTAGGTCTCCTTGTAGTAGATTAGTGGCCCTCTGAACTCCTTGTGTGAATTTTCATCACAATTTTTTTTGTATAGAGAAAATATATTCTCTATCGCCTTCTTTACACTCTCCATTTTGGTTTCTAAGTCAACCTGTCATAGTGAAATAGCACTAGAAATATTTTCATCAACCTTCATTTGAAATTTTTTCTTGGACCATTCTAGAAGTTTAGTATTTGTATCTAGGTCTACATCACTGATCTTTTCAACTATATTCACCAGTTGCTCAATAATAGGTTTTTCCTCATTAGGTTTTGGGAGGCTAAATGCATCAAGAAATATTTCATTGATGTCATATAGAACTTGTCTTTGCTTATGCTCCCTTCTGAGTAACTGTTGGTGCTTCTTCTTGCTAGAGCTTCCTGCAATATGCTCATTTCTTCTATGGTGATTGTTGCAAGATCAAACTTTGGAAATTCAATCACCTCATCTAAGTTGACATCTCCATAAGATGTGTCTTCTCCAATCTTAGATGTATCATGACTAGGCCTTGATGATTGTAATGGTGTAGCATCTACACTCGACCTATGAAGAGTTTGATTAGGAATAGGGGGTGCAGAGATTGGTAGGGTAACCAATGTCTGAATTGTTATTTATTACTTTTGTTTCATAGTCCAAACTGACTCTTCAGTCCTATTACTTTTTACTCTTCTATCAAAACTTCATTTTTTTTCCTAGGAGATAGGTGTAGGATTGACTTCCTAACCTATATGGACTTGTGTCCCATCATGCTCAACTATCAAAACTATTTGCATTGAAGCATTTGGCACTAATGTGTTGAATATTGATGGCATTGTGTCCTTCACTTGATATACCATAATGGTCATTGAAACATGTGTGTTAGTGGTGACACCATATAGTCCTTATGTACCTTTTGTCTCTGTAGATGTAGGGGGCACACTAAATCTATCAATTTTCTTTTCTCCTATTGATGCTTTGTAAATCTCAGTTGTGCTTACTAAAATAGGATTAGTGCATAATTTTGTAGCTAAAGTAGAATCTTGTAATATCTTTTTCAAGTCTTCTTTTGTCAAAGGATTGATGTTCTAAACTATGTTATCAAAAACATTCTTTATCTTTATTGTATCTTGCTAACTTGCTTAGTCCACATGAGGGGGACTAGCACTTAGCATATGTACCTCAAGTACATTCTGATCTTGTTGCTTCTCTTCTTCAGTTGTAGCCTCTTCATCTACTTCCTTCTCTATCCTCTCTCATGTCCATCCTTAGTGGTCTTTGCTACCTCTTGGTCATCTTTTTCTTCACCAACCTCCTAAGATTCTTGTTCACTTGCTTTTTCTATTGTCAACCCATACATGACTATCCATATCTAGGTGCTTTATTTGACAACTTCCTTAATATTATTCTATAAAATATTGAAAGCTCTATATTTTGGAACAAATATCTCCTTATATTTTTTTATGGTCTTAGTTATTGTTGACTTATCCAAATCTAGCATTACTCTTGCTAGAATAGTCTCCCTTACATGTCTTTCAGTTGTTAAACTGTATTGCCACCTCTGCTCAACTTTGTCATATAGACTTTTGGGTAATGAGTTGGAAATTTCAATAGGAGTGGTATAGCCTCTTCCATCTTATTCATATCTAACTTTCCTAGCTTATCAAATTCAACATGTGTCAATCCTAACAAATCTACATTAAGCTTAATATTGTCACACAAGTTGTCTAAGTTAGAAGAGGGACTATGGCTTACCACTTGGAATTGACTATTGTCATCTGATTCTGTCCTCTCTTGATCTGACTTGGCTGGAGCTACATACTTTCTTCTCTATTTCTTCTTAGGCTCATCCTCCTTTGTAGCAATAATAGCTCTTTTTCCTTTTGGCTTCTCAGCTTCTTTTGTTTTCTTTGTACTTGTCCTTATGTGAGCCCTGGTAATAGGTATTATTGGCTTATGTTGTGTAGGTTTCAAAACTTTTTTTGGTTTACTAACTACTAGCTCCTTATCTTTCCTCTTCTTCTTTTCTATTGGTGCAGGTGCTTCCTTGGCTTCTTCTTCCTCATCACATGTGGGGCTTGGGCTGGTTGATCCTCTTCATCATCCTCATCATCTTCTTCTTCCCCTCCAACAAATATTTCCTTAAGCTTCTTCACAAGCTTGTTTTTCTTTCTTACAACAAAATTTGTCTTCAAGTCTATTGTGATTCTCGATTTGGCTTCCTCATAATTTCCAAATGAGGTTGCACTCTAGTCTATTTCTTCTACCAATAGTGTTGTGATGTTTGTTGATGCCTCATCCACATTGGTTTCATAGGGCAATGGCCTAAGCCATCTGACCCTTAGAGTAGTTTCTTGAACATATGTATGATTGGCATCAACTAAGAAGAAAACATCATTATAATGTTTCTCCACTAGTGACACTCGAATCCTTAGTCTTTACTTCATAGACTTCTTAAAATCTTCAAAGTAGCTAGTCATAATTGTTTCAAAATTTTCTAAAAGTTTTTCTATCTACTCTAAAATCTGCATGGTTACTTATCTTTTTGATTTCCACACCACCTTACCAAATGTGGAAAATTGTCTTCTGCACATAGAAAAATATATAGACATATAATGAACCAAATTTTCATTGTGCACTCTTTGTTTTTCTTATGGCCTCCAAGTTTTCTGATAACTGCTAATGTTGTAACTCAGCAAGGTCATAAGTGTGGTCCTTTTTCACTATCTTGTAGCCTAAATCCATAGCCATACAAGCCACATTGTTCAATCTACTAGATTGAAAGAACTTGTGAGCGTTCACTCTCACTAAAACTGTAATTAGGGGATCAGCAATTTTGTCTATAGTCATTTGTCTTTTATTCCATACAGCCCCTATACTCTTCTCAATTATCTCCTTAGCATCACTTCGCATGGTCTTGGGTCTGTCTAGGGTAGGATACCCTATTACTCAGTGGATGGTCTTTTTTTGGAGCCTAATAGGGCCATTTTCTAACAATATAGAGTGATCATGTATTCTACTAAGTACAATCCTAATCCATTCCATTTTGAATACATTTGGAAAATTTAGGGCATGGGTTAATCCTTTACTCTCTATGATTTTATTTTCCTCCTTAAATACTCCATCTACACATAGTTTTCCATATAAATCTCTAATTTCCATGTCTCCAATACTTTCAATTTTACAAGTGTAACATCTAACATCCCGTATCATCAAAACCAATGATGGTATCATCGACAACGCACTAGAAGGATCTCTCGTGTATGTTATCTCAAGAATATCTTAGAAGGGTGGTTGTTTGATCTCATTACTTATTAATTGAACATTTAGAACTTCTTTTCCTTCCTTCCTAATAGTAGTATAAGAGCTAGATGCCATTTTAAAATAACTAGAGTTTATGATAATTAAAATAGTGTAGCTCAGGACACGATAAATACCTCATAAATCTAATGATTTGTAACAAGTGGCAGTTGAATCTAGTTCAAAAATGCTTAAATATTTCTCCTCCATTCACCTTATGCTCTTTGATCTCAAATGAATGCAAATGAGTCAAAATTTGACTATATAACCCTTAAAACTTGGCAATAAATGCTTAGTGCTTACATAGCTGTAAGCTCAACTACCATAGAAATTTTAACTCTCTAAATTTACACATAACTTCTATAATGCTCAGCAACCACAACAAGCTTGGCCAATACTAACACCCTTAATATCTAGGCATCAACTAAAATTTTATTTTCACTCAGCAGCAACTGTGAAACTTTTCTTGCTCAGAAGCAACATGAAAACTTAATAAAATTTATAGATTTCTTCCAGGTTCTAACCAATACATTGCATCTTAATTCATGCATTTATAATCTTTTTAGAACTTAGATTCTTGGATTGGTGTAAAATATATCATTGAGATATCAGTCTCACATACCTTTTTATTGCCTAGTTGGGTGTGATGTGATCACCTGATCCATTGGATGAAGTGACATCACCTGAACTTGATGTGTTGCAATATTAATTTTTCTTCTATGTCTTGTTCATCTGCACTTTGATGTTCTCAACATCAACCTTCTCTTTATCTTTATTGAATTCACTTATTGGTGTTTTTGACCTTATTGAACAATTTTTGCTGATGTGACCAATCTTCAAATAGCTAAAACATGCAGTTTGACTCAACCATCTATTGTAATCACTTTTAAAATGTGTTCTAATGCAATTCTCAAGAATATGTCCATACTCTTGACAATACTAACAACTATACCTTGTATTGGTAATCCCAATTGTAGGATTTTCTATTTTGTTGTCCCTTTGTCTTCTTTTTTGATGTCCACTTAGCATCAATCCTACATTCATATGCTTTATGTCCATACTTCTAACAATGGTAGCAATTTCCTTCAAATCTTTGTATGCTTGAAGTCTTGGTCTTGCATTCATGTGCTTGGTGCCCTTGCTTAATGAAAGAAATCAAATACAATTTCTAAAGACCATACTTATTTTCAATTTGTATGATTATTTAAATATTATTTGTCTTTAATGGACTTTTTAGGGTAATTTCAAATACTACAACGTACATAATAATCATTTATTCGGAAGGACCATCTGCATTAATGTCATTGTAGCAGATCACTTGTATGACAAGGTACGTTAATGTATATTATAAATTGAAAAGCACACACTTTGTGAGTGGTTAACGTTTTGTGTGTGTACAAAGGTTACAAAATAGGGGACCAATTTTTGTGAAGATTGGGTCAAACAATTTAGTCCATGTCTCGTTGGGCGGATTCATTTTTTTGGAGATAGGTCATATAGCAATGTGTTTTGATTCATTTGTTATATTTTAGTGGATGGAGAGTGTCCACTTGCATCTCTTTCTCTTTCTCTTTCGCTTTCGCTTTCATTTCATTTTGCACTAAAATGACATTAGGAAAAGTTAGGATCCTTGACTCGTTTCTTTGCGCATTCATGACAGTAACCCATGAATTTCTACTTAGGGTTCTGATTTGCATTGCTGCTTCTACAAACATTTGTTGTATGACCTAACTTTCCACAATTATGAAAAGTGTGTTTGTAGTTTTTACCTGTGTTGTGTCTTTGTTCACCACTTTTAGATTATTCTCCTTCCTTAGTACTAGTGTATCCTAATCCAATAGTATCATTGTTAGATCTAGGAGATCTCATCAATTTCTCAAAGTATTTGATGGCTTCATTGGGTTTGTTCAACTTTTAGAGAATTCTTTTTCTCTTCTTAGTTCATTCCTCAGTTGTTCACTCTATAACTTTAGGGTTGTGATCTTAATGTCCTTTCCATTCAATTCATGATTGGAAATCATTACTTGATTCATTATTTATAGTTGCATGTTAGTAATCCTTTGTACCTCTGATGTCTTCTCTTCTAGTTTATTAGTCAGATTCCTTTTGTCTCCTTCAATCATGACTTTGTCTTCCTTGGCTTTATTTTTCTAATCAGTCACCTCACATAGTAACACTGATTGGACTTCTTGTTCTATCTTAAGATTTTTGACCTCTTAAATTAGGACACCATTCTTTTTCATTAGATCTACAACTATTACATCAAACTCACCTAAGTTTCCATCTGCAAACATTTTAGTAGTGTCTTCCTCCTAGTAATGTTGGCATTTTCCTCAATAGCTATATCTTTCCTTCTCTTTAATGAGCACTTCAACACATCTCTTGCTTCATTTTTTTGGTGTAGGGAAAGCTAGATTTCAATCTTCTAATTGTCAATGACTTTTCCCAACTTGTAGACTTCCATCTTCAAGATCTTTCCTCAAATCTACAAAGCTTTCCTTTCCAAAGAACTAGGCTCTGATACCAATTGTTGGAAATAACAATAGAGAAAGTAAACTCTGAGAAGGGGGGAGAGGGGTGAATCAGTACTTCAAAACTCTAACCATTAGAACATTCACCACACATCCATCTCACAATTTGCATGTAAATTAAAATACCAAACTAAACATATTCATCCATAGCATCAAACAAATAACTCATATGACACAAGATATTTGGTTACCCAGAAACCCTCCAATGAGAAGGTAAAATTGGGGTAGGGATGAAAATCACAAATCTTCACTACTATAGTTGTAAAGTGTGGCCAATTAAGGTTATAATAAGTTTGATCATAAACTATGATCTACCTTGTGAAAGGTCTATCATGTTAAAGGATTACAAAGACTATTAAATCTTACACTATTGAAGGATTTCAACACCTTGCTAAAAGTGTGCTTGGTTAAAGGACTTTAACATACAATAAAGTAAGCACCCTGTTAAAGGATTTACAAAAGCTTGCTAGGACTACTTAGTTAAGAGATTTTCACGGATTGACTTGTTAGAATGCTTTGGCCTTGATCCTTGAGATCTCCTCTTTCCTGATGTATACTTGATCCTCTTGGTCAGATGTATCACTTTTTTCCTATCTCTTCTTTCTTTCGTTCTCTCTAAATAATTTTGCAATTCAATCCTTTCACATCTCCTTAGTCACCATGAATTCTCTATCTATGCATGCAAACCTCTCCCTTCACATGTGAACTCTTTTAGTGTTTTCCCTCTTTAAGAAGACTTAAGTGACCTAAATTTAGGTAGGAATCAATGACTATGATTTATTCATTTTTCCACTTAATTCATCCCTTTATCTAATTGGTTACTTATACTACATAGGGATCCTCAATGTAGATTTATTCTTATCTTATAAAATCATAAAAAATCCCTTAAGTTAGCCAAAAAATAGTTTACATAGGACTGTGTGCCATTACAAACTACTATGTCCAAAACTGTTTACTCAACACTTGAAGCCTTTGATGCTCGACATCCACCATATCTTCAATGTTGTATCTTGTCCTCTAAATAACTCAACATCCATTGTTCAATTAGTGTATGAATCACTCGGCATGTATTAGATTTCTTGTCACTGGAGTGACTTGGCACTAACTATCTTATCAACACATATTGGTGCTTAGCAGATATTGTATATTTTTCTCAACATGCATTAACTAGCATCTTATGCTCAATATACACCACTTGCTTAGCATGCACTAAGTATTGTTAATTAATACTTAAGTGTTTTTTCACTCATATGTCAAAACCAAAATGAGATCAACTTGTGTGTACTTTTGTCTCCTACCATGAAAAACCTTGTTGTTTTCTCAAACCCTGGCCAGTGAAAAGTGGGCACTTGGTGCTCTTTTTTCTTCTTTTCTGCTCCTATAATTGAAATCACCCCTTATGGCTTGGTGTTTCCTATGTGTCTTCAATCCTCTATTTCCTTCATTTCTCTCTTGCCCTCATTCCTCATTCCTCTAGCTCTATTCTAGCTCATGGTTGTGCTCTTGTAAATTGTCTCTGACAAATTTGTATGTTGTTGATTAAAACCATGGGAAAGGTTGGTGGCTTTCAATTCAATTTCAATGGTTGACAGGTATCTAGAGTTGGTAGAGGAGAAAATAGATCACAGCATAAAATCAATGCAAACATAGGCTACTTCTACTTGCATGTAAAACCCTATACAATACATGAGTGATCCTTTAAGCCTACTGTAGGGCCCATTTGTCGTTGCACCAAAAGCCATGACTTTTAGTGAACATGGAACACCACATAATTAACCACCTGTGGGTAGGGGAGCACATCGCATCACCCAAAAATCTCCCCCTTGACGCGCATACCAGGTGCTTACACGGGTCGGGAAGGCACCGAGGAGATTTGAACCCATGACCAGGCCAAAACCAAGCTCTGATACCACTTGTTAGGATAAACCATGGACAAAAATAAAAACTACATGCAAATATAACCAATAACAGAAAATAATAGAACACATAGAAATGAACACAAGGCACCAAGATTTAACGTGGTTCACCCAATCCCTGGGCTACGTCCACCAAATAGCAAGTCCGATCTTATTACAATCCAGTGATTACAACCTGATTACAATATGTAATCCCTTACAGCTCAATACCACCGCAAGAACCAATTTCGTATCACAACATTATAAAAAATACCCAACCCTAAGCCCTTTTATACAAGTATTGAACTGCTTTAGGGTTATAACATGTCGGCCATATGTCGGCCATAATATGTCGGCTACTTCCAAAAAAAAAAAAATTCGGGCCGATGCCCCGAACCCCACTATTTATGAAGTATGTACAGTACTTTCTTGATCAGTCACCACAATCTAACACCTACAATTTAAGCCTTTGTTTTATTATGTTTTATGTTTTGGTGAAAAGGGGAAAGGAAAAGGCTACAATTTAAACCTTTGTTTTATTATGTTTTATGTTAGGTTCTTTGCACTTGTTTGTTGTTGATATATGTCATCTTTAAATTGTTTGGGCTAGTCAATGGGTCTTATATTCTTTATTATTTTTTGACAAATTATTTACAGTAGATATGTTGTTGGTAGCTATAGTAGATATAAGACTACTAAAAAGGATAAAAACATGTTGGTTGCAAGTGATTTTATTTTGATTACTAGTAATAATGATACTTTTTTAGATACAATGTATCACGACCGAAGAAAGTTTTGATTTTTAGGTGATAGATAGATTTTGCACCTAAGGACAATGAGATTTGAGAGCTCCATTTTCTCATTGCCATAATGTAATGTCAGGATCTGAAATCATTTATTTGGTGGTCCAAAACCTAACTCAGATTCAAATCTATTGATTTCTAACCAGCACCAAATGAGAGTTCATTGCCTCTCAATTTCTCTTGTCCTGCCACGATCATGATCATTTGTTTAAATGTGGTTATAACTTCAGCCATCCAAAATATCCTCTGTAATTAGGAACTCCTAACCTCTTCTCATCATCCACGTCCTCAATCTTATTGGTGATAAATTATTTAGAAACAAAGTTGAGTTGTAGAGTTTTGAAGGATTTTGACCTTACTGCTTTGAGTAAGCTATGAGTCAAAGCCAAAAATGAAGCCTTGAGGTCTTTTGACATTTTAGTTTGCATTATTGCTATTTGGTAGTATTAGAGACTAGATATTATTATTATTTTTAAGATATGTCAAATGAATATATACATGCAGCCAAACAATAGGGCTGATCTTTATATAAGCAAGGTCTTGCTGCATAAAATTAGGCATTAAGAGAAGGTGGAAAGTACAATAGTTGATGACTACAAAAGCAACCAAAAACATTGTTATGTCATAAAATCATTTGATTTTATTAATAAATATATTGTCCTAGTCATTTCAAGGTATATTATTTGTGGAAATGGACACATTTGACATTGTCTTGATTGAAAAATTGGAGAAAAATAACAAATAGATCAATAATTTGGAAGAAACTAATAAATTGAATAAAAATTAATAAGATAAATATTCACACAATGCAAGTTAAATCACTATTGATCCTTATTAAAAGGATCCTTGAATGTTGTGTATAAAACTACATCAAAGTCAATTGTTAAATTTTTATAGATCAAGCTTATATTAAACTCATAATTTTAATTGATTAATTTGTCTAAACATGAGTTTAGAAACTCTTATTTAGTTTCAAAATATATCATTTGAATGCTCTTATGCAATTTTAGAATTTATATAAATGCAGTCTTTAGTTATATTGGTAATGAACAATAAGCCTACTCCGTAGAAGACTAATAGTAATGTATGTGTTCTTCAATGGTTTTTTATTGTCATTAACTACATTAATATATATGGAAGGTGAGGCTTTAAAGAGTCATGTCCACAAATAGATGTGTCTTTCTAAGAAATATTTAAATGAAAAACTATAAAGAAAATAATCTATAAGGTTTTTGTCAAGAAAATAGTTACCATCAATCTATAAGCTTGAAAGTAATTTCAAAGGTCAACACATGGAGACTAGACTTTTGAAGGGAAAAAATAAGAAAAAATTTCATGTGAATAATATGAATGAGGTAAATGTCTAATGAATAAAGAGAATGAGAGAGGGGCATCTCTTATATAGAGATGAGAAAATAAGTTATCTAGTAACTCCCAAGTGAATAAATGTCACATTCATAATTTTGTGTGTCGAGTGCTATAATATATTTCCCTTAATAAAGGAATTAAAAAAATGACATGTCCTTACACATGGACAAGAGGACAAACAAGTGAAATATCTTCACACTTGTGCTAGATGACAAATATTACAAAGGGATACCTTTCTTTATCAAAAATAAATAAATACAACCAAAGAAAGATTATTAATTCAGACAACCCCCTTTAATCTTTAATTGGGAAGATTACAACAAAGGGTATCAAACCCAAATTTTTATAAAAATCTACAACTTGATCTTCGATATAAGGAAGGAATTGGAATTTTTGCAAGTGTGCAAGATCTTCTATTAGCATGGGTATATTATCTACAATCATCTTTGTTGAGCCAAAATAAGTGAATGGGTCCTTTGAATGTGTTCAAGAGGAAGTATATCAACATATTTGAGTGTAATTGTGGTGCATAAAGTAAGTAAAAAATAATGATGTCTAGTATGTGCCTTGATGGATCACCTGAAAAATAAGAAACAAGGCAATGACCCACAAAGACATTTTCATCTTGTATTCAAGTTAGCAAACCTTTTGAAATGTTAAAGTTATACAAAAGCTCTTATATTGTAAACTGAGATAGAGTAATAAAGATAAATGTAACTTGTCACTAGAAAGTAATGGAGCTAACCTAATATCAAAGTAAATCATATGCTCAAAATATTAAAAAAAGTTAGATATGAAAGTATTTGCCAATGCTCTCATGAATGTAATGTACAAATACACAAATGACCACAGCATTAATCACATGGATATAGGCAATCCACTAATGAACCATCCCACTACAAGTGAATGGTTGTACCATCCACCACTTACATAACTCACAATCTAAGCAATGAAGTATGCAAAGCATTATCACATTAGTATATTTATTAAAGAAATATGAGAGAGATAATGATAAATCAATGGAACATGTGACTCAAGCACCAGATCAACTCAAGATCTTGATTTTCCAAACATGTCTACTATTAAGTACCAAAGGAAAGGATTATGAGAAGTAACAACATATTACCTTCAAATAATAACATATTGCCTTCATGATGGGTCAAATAAATTTAAAATGGAGGGAAATTCTATGAATAACATCCTCTTCCTAAGGAACAAAATGGAGGGAAACTCCAAAAATATCATTCTTTAATGTGGAACCAAATGGAGGGAGACTCCATAAATATTGTCCTTTCAAATTGGAACAAATGAACAAAATAGAGGAAAATTCCAAATAAATATCATTCTTTAATGTGAAAACAAATGGGACAAAATTGAGGGAAAATCCATATAAAGTAAGTTCACAACACTATAGGATGGAGGGATACTCCACGAGTTGAATAAAATGACTATGTGTTAGTTATAATTGATGGGTCCTTCATATTATGAATCAAGTATAACTAAGGGGTTCTCTATAATAATTTTTGAAAAATTGGCTCCCAATTCAACTTACACAAATCTAATAAAATTCCTATAAATAAATGGTATAAAACCATAAAATGTCAACATGAGGCATAAAAAAGATGGTATAAAAGCATTAAACTGCACCTGTGTGCAAATCATACAGCATAGTAAAATCGAAGGCAATTGTGTATGATAATTCATAACCCAGAGATTTTTCAGATAGATGTAGTGATAATTGGAAGAGAAATGAGCAACAGAAGTGTATGGGTATCAGTTTGAAACTAAAATGAAGGTGAACATGGGTACTTAATTATTAAGTATTAAACAGATTTAATTTATAGAAGAATATACCAATAATTTTTTTTCTAGACATATATGTGAGCACTCATATATACTCGAATAAATATACCTATAATTGGGACATCAATAGCAAGGTAAACTTTAAGAATACCGCCTCCAAAAGAAGATATAAAATATTAGCGAATCTTTCATTATTTTGAAAAAACAAAATTATTTCTATTGGCAAATCTCTCAATTTTTTATTCTAAATATAGTTAATATTGGCTATTATTTTTGAATCATAATTTTTTTAAATATAAAATATTGATGAATCTCAATAATAATAGGAAGTTCATTAATCGCCATGGAATATTACAAATCAAAATTGAACATTTGTTTACCGTATGGAATATTATGAGAACCATTACATATACTTTAAATCAATAGTGAAAAATAAATATTGGTGATATATCCTAAAGTAACTAATAATTATGGTAATTATTGGCCAGTTCAATTTAATTTCTCCAATAACATATTATATTTAGCTTATTCAAATCTAATCATGTAATGAATATTGTGGTGAATATTTGAGTTTAAATTTTTCAATAAAATAAATTATTAAGCGATTTTAAATATTCTAGAACTAAATTTTATAAAACTATGGCGATTTAGGTTGTATCAAATCTTAAATTATTAGTGAAATTACTAGCCAAAAAAATCTAAAATTAGCCAATTTATGAATATTAGCCACTAAAAAATACCTTGATCAATAGTATAGATGAAGCAATCAATCAAATGATAAAGATAATTGTAGTTGGTGTTTTGTAAGACAAAAAATGAAACCACATTATTCTAAAACAAACACTAATCATCTAAGGGTAAGATAAGAAAATACTTAATAATAAATTTGAATAGAAATAATCATCTTGATAAAGGTAAAGATCATATGATACTAAAACTTCAAACTATAATATTTGTATCTAAAGAAAACCCTTTTTATAAGACAAAGAATACAAATTGGAAGAGTCTTTACAAATTATCTCTTACCTAAAAATAAATGGTTTGTAGCAATGTAACTTATATAAAGTAAACAATATTTAAGTAAATAAGTGTTTAAAGTTGGACAAATAAAATTAATATTAATTAATTTTTATGGAAGTAAGACTTAATAAAAAAATATTACACATACTTTGTAATAAAAAAATGTTTACTAAGTAACCATAAATCTATAAAGCACACCTCACTAGATGGGTTTCTGAAGTACGATATTTAGGATTTTTAAATTAATCTTAGTAATCAAAGTATACATAATTAAAAGAAAACATAATGTATCCCCTGTTTACAAGAAATTTGAAATTTGATGAAAAGAAATAAATCCCTTCTTTATGTAAAAAAAACTTTATTTCAAATAACGCGAGAAAAAATCCTTTAATACAAAAAATACAATTAAAGATAATGACATTTTTTTTTTTTTAAGTTTATAAATTTTAATCAATATATCAAACAAAACTTTATTATAAAAAACATAATTGTTAAATATTAAAGTGATTAAATGAAAAGTTTAGAATGTTAATCTTAAATTAACTCTATAATAATATATTTTAATAAGAGTTTGAGTTGGTTTAAAACTATATATTATGATGATTTTCATAATGAGGATGATTTCATAATGATTTTTAATGAGTTTAACTATGGTGACTAAAAGAACTTAAGAATATTTTGGAAATGTAATTATATTTGGGAGATTCCATTGTGAAATCAAAAGAGCTAGAGAATAATCAGAATAAATTAAATATATTACCTTGCATAAGTAATAATTTAAAAGTGCCACTAACTTAGAATAATAAGAGAGAGAGAAAAAACTAGATAATGATTGATAAAAGTCTTTATAAGAATGTAATATGCATAGAATGGCTCTCCAAGAAAGAAGTAGAGTAGAAAATAGCAAAATCAATGAGTAAAAATGTAACACAAAATAAATTGTTAGAATTTTTTTAAAATGTTGGAGACAGCAAAGATAATGAAAAGAAAAATCATTTCAATTCTTTTGAAAGTCTTTGTGTGAATCTTAAAGAAACTACTCCAAATAGAGGGTATAAAACATTAGAAAGGAAGACTCGAAATGAAACAGCACACCCTTCTTATGTTGTTATTGACTAGATTCCCTAAATTGATAAACTTCCCAATCATCAAGATTCTAGTATCAGCAAAATGAAGGAAGCAATTGTCAACATAGTTACATTGTCTTGGGTGTAGAGGAAAGGGGCTCAAGTTTTGGGGATGAAGTATAGAGGGGCTTAATTTGAAGATGGAGGATGAGAGAGGTTGTATATCCTATACATATGGTATATTTAAAATATTAGTTATGAAAAGACGTATTGCAATATAAGACATAAAGATGTGCTTGGGAATTGAAGGATAAGTAGGCATTTGTTGGTGTTTTATATGGGCTTGGATCTCTAAATGAAATGTTGCATGCATGGAGCACATGAATAAATTATTTTTTTTGAGAAATATTAATAAACAAAGGAACAAGTATTACTGCATATATAAAATATTAAAGTGCAGATAGATTAGAATCAAAAAAGGGAAAAAAAAGTGTATCAAAATGAAAGTTGAACTTGTAAATAAGACTTGTTAGAATCAAGTTATAGCTCTTTGGTGAAAAGTCATCCAAAGAGAATTAGTATTAGAAAAACATAGCTTGTAGATTTAAATAAAATAGCCGACAATACAAAAAAGTTAGAAATGAAACTCAAGTTTTTCTTCCTTTTGCAACAACAATGTCTCCAACAAAGAAATGGTAACCTTTAAAACAAAATTCAAACAAGGATTAAACAAGTTCTTAAACCATATAAGAAATAATTTAATGAAAAATTACAAAGGAAAGAATCTAAGAGAATTTTATAAAGGGAATAGTTACCATAAGCTTGAAAGTGATTCTAAAGATCAACACATTAAGACAAGAAAAAACCTCATATAAATTATATGAATAAGGAAAATATATATAAAAGTGTAAATGTGTGTGTTGGGGGGGGGAGGAGAGGGGTGTGTGTGTGTGTCCTTCTCTAATTCTCCTATAATTTTGTGATCAACAAATTCTCTTGTAATTTTGTGATTAACAAATTATTGAATGTGGATATCCTCAATGTGAAAAACTCAATCTATCTCTAATCTATAACCATTTGTATTTCATGTCTCAATTTTGTTATCTGCAATATTCCAACTCCATGTTTGACACCTAAATTTTCTAAGTAGATTTAATACTAATGATTCTATATACTTTGTCATTCATGGTGTTGGAAAAGTTTTATCAATTCTTTTATTAGTTTAATGATATACCAATTTTTCTACACACATGTTTGAAATGATGGTGGCGATGTTTATTTTAAACTCATCATTCAACCATGCACTTATTAGCATTTTAATGTCAAATGTTTCTTGACAAACTCTTTACAAATTCAAAACCCTCCTGAATTGGAGATTGGGTGTGAGAGAGTGAAGTCATGAGCTACCACCAATGTGAGTTGTGGTCCTTACATACATACATACATACATACATACATACATACATACATACATACATATATATATATATAACTAATTTTCTTTGGCTGGATAAAAATAAATTGTTTGGTTCATTGATCCATGTGCTACCTAAACTTCTACAGTTGATGGATTTGTCCTTGTCAAATAATATGTTTGAGGGAAGCATTCTGGATGAGCTCTCAAATTTATCTAATTATTTGGATATGAGTGGCAATCAATTAGCTGGCAACATATCCTCCAAAAAATTTGACCTTAAGCACTTGACTACTTTATATTTACAGGAGTCATCCCATTCAATATACAAAATGGGAAGCTCTTATAGCAACTTAGATTGGATAGAAATAATATTACGGGAACAATTCCATTTGGAATCGACAACCTTTCCTTGCTTGGTAAGGATTAACATAGTGAACTTGATATGAGCCACATTTTCTCATAATTTGGCTACCCATCACAATTGCAATGGTCTATTCCAATAGATAGTCATCATTGTCACTGCACAGCTATTGTAACCTTGTCACAATTGGGACAGCATGTTCTAATGGATAGTCATCACTCCCACAGCACAGCTATCTCAAAATCGTCGAAGTTGCGATGACAAATTGAAAGATTAAGGCATTGTAATTGTGATGGTCTATTTTCATAATTGAGACAGGATGAAGATGAACTCTTGTCCCTTCCTTCTTCTATTTTATGATGGTTCTATCTATCACACTTACAATTGAACCCCTTGTCATCACAATTTACGACAGCAAAAGTCTAATACCCATCCTACAGGAGCCAATTTGTGGTTTTGTTGCTTGGGCGATGAGTGGTTGTCACAATTACAATGACATGTCATCGTAATTTAGGCCCAAATGTAGTAGTGTGGATAGTACAATAGTTGATGACTACAAAAGAAACCACAAATATTGTTTTTGATTAAGTAAAATAGGTTTTAATAGGTGTCTGAAACTCATCAGTGTACAAAAGAAATTGCATTAAATCCTAAACATAAATAATCAACAAACAAACAATAGGCCATAGAAGGCCAGGAGAGCCTAAAAAAAGTAAACAACCTCTAAAAGAGTAGGTGAGAAACTAGTTTTGAAAGGACCCAAAACCTTGTTGAAAACAGACCATCAAGATTTACATTTTGGTTTCGTCTTTTGAGAACGTAAAGACATATCAACTAAAAGATTGGAGGACTTGACTTATTTTCCTTTCACTAATGTCAATCCATCCTCCACCTTCCTAGTAGCCTTTTTCCAATCAAAGCAATCAACCCCCCAATTACCCCCCAACCAGCCCCCAACACCCTTGTAGCAGGAGATAAAACAACTGAAGCAACACCAACAATAGTATTCTAAACTACAGCAGAAGAAGGGATAGCAGCACTATTCTAAATCAGAGCTACCAAAGGGACAACATTTGAATCAACAGTTTCAACAACAAGGGACATCAATAACATTCTAAGTCACCACTGTAGGGACAACATTTGAATCATCAGAGATAGCAAAAGAATCATCCACCAAAGAAAGATCATTCTGAGAAGAGCTATCCAGCCCATCCACAACTGTGCATACTTTCTAAACTGTGTAGTGATCATCTAAAACCTCCAACCACCAAGAAGGTGATTTCTTTGATCTAACCTATTCAAAGGAGCATCGTGTAGTGAGATGGCCGGTCTTATGACATTTCCTACATCTAAAGGGAATTCCCTCATAATCAAGAAGTTGAATCTAAGAAACATTTGGAGAGGCCATCTTAATCTTTTCAGGGAACCCCTTGGAGACTTCAATCTCCACAAGAATTTGAGCATACATTGTCCTAAACACATTGGAAAACCTTGAATCAACCAAAAAGAAGTCCCGAAGGGCCTCCCCCATAGCCTCCAGGACTGACTCTAGCCAAAAGTAAATGGGAAGATTCGACAACCTTACCCAAAGAGGAACCTTATTAAAGGATTTAGATGTCAAGTCAAAATCCTTATACCAAAGTTTGGCCATCAAGGGAAACCTCTCCTCCCAAGAGAAACCATGGCATAGGATGGAATTTCTATCTTCAACATTTGTAAATTTCACAATAAAAAAACCCCTTGCCATAGGGTAAATCTGAACTAAATCTAAGATGACAGATTCTCAATATTTAGAAATTCAAGTATGCAAATCTGAAAGAGAGGGCCAAAAACCCCTAAAACAAAAAATAGCAGTTGTAGAAGAGAAATCTACTTCATATGTGGAGATCTCATCAACAATTTTTGAATCTAAATGAAGCACAAGCAGGTTACTTACAAAGACAAGCATATCCAAATGGAGCCCCAACTTCATAGCAAGATCCCTGATACCTACCTCAAAAGAAGCCACATCTACATAAGAGATTACAAATTGCCTCATAGCAACCTGAGACTTAGCATCAAGAGAATGGTACGATGAGTCACTACAGCAGGAGCAATTGGATTAACATCAATAGCGAACTGAGCCACTGCAAGGGGGTGGAGACCATCCTCAACCACATCTAGAGAATGAACAACAATCCCAGCAACAACTAGAGGATAATGGGTGAGAGAAACCAAAGTTTGAAACCTAGCTTGAGCAGTATGGGAAAAAGCGGGAGTGGGAGCCACAAATATTGTTATGTCAAAAAGTCATTTGAGTTTATTAATAAATATATTGTCCTCATCATTTCAAGGAGTATTATTAGTGGAAATAGACACATTTGACATTATTTTGATCGAAAAATTGGAGAAAAATAATAGATATATCAAAATGTTGGAAAAAACTAATAAATTGATTAAAAATAAAGAAGATAAATATTCACACAATGATAAGTTAACTTACAATTGATCCTTATTTAAAAGGATCATTGAATGTTGTGTATATAACTACATCAAATTCAATTGTTAAATTTATATAGATCAGGTTTATATTAAAATGTAGATGCTTAAAATCATCCCAAACACTATAATAATTCATTTAATATTTCCTTTGATATTATAATTAATTATTTATTAATTAATTATATTTGTCATATTCTTCTACTTATTTAATTAAATTTCTTTAATTAAATAGGTTCATTTTCCTAATGTATTTAAATTTAAATACTTCCCCTCTAATATATTAAATTTATTTAATGCATAGTGATCCATAAATCCCCTTTTAAATAAATTCTAACTTATTTAATTCCCTTCACTTTATTAAATTCTCTAATCTTGTTATTAAGTTAAATCTTATTTAATTTAATCCTAATCCATCCTAAAACCTGGTCTACATCCATCACTCTCAGCCTACCCACTAATTAATCCCACTTATTTATCGTAAACACCTTTCTAAACACCTTTTAGCTCCTAAGTGTTTTCTCACACATGTGTGAGAAGCTCATGATCCAAAAAAGCTTCCACTTCATTTACACCTTTTCCCCCCACTCCTTCCCCTAGCCTATCAATCATAAAGGCTATTTTTAACTTTCGCATGGCTTTGTCCTTTAACCCATATGTCTCCCTTGTGGCACCTATGTGGATGCCACATAGATGCCACCTCCCAAAGGCCTCTCTCAAACCTATAAATAGAGCCCTTGTCTCAAGAATTTTTCATCTCCCTTGTTTGCATAGTTATCATGCTAGTTTAGCTTTTGAGTTCTTCAAGATTTTATGCTTAGAGCTAACCTTTGGTAGTTGTTTGCATTGCTTGGATTTCTAGATTTTGAATTAGTTTCATGGTAGTATGATATTGTTAGGTTTCTTTCTCCATTACATTCCATCCACATTCACATCCATGGAATCCTTTGAGGGTGGCTTACTTATAGCCATTGCTTAAAGGCATTTCACATACATTTTAGTGTAGCTTCACATTTGCATACTTGCATTCATTTGTATTAGATTGAAGGGATTCATTCATAGTTGTGTTTGGGAGAGCACATCCACATCCCTCCAATCTAAAGCACACCAATAAGGCTTCTTATGGGTGCCCTTGTTGAGCTACTTTGAGGTTGCATGAGGAGTTTTCATTTCAGTGGCATCAAGTTGTAAAACTCAAATCTGACATTAGTTGTTTTAGATTTGTTTTAATCTTTAATATGCACATGCTACTAATGTTTGGTTGTTTATGTGTGCTCTTGACAAGTTAGGTTTTCACACATACATTTTGGCACACTTGGGTTTATAGGGTTTCATTACACCTTGCTTGAGACAAAGGTTCTATTTATTTCCCCCATTCTGTGCTAAGCTACTTGATTCCTACAAGTGAAAAGTTTGACACATGCCCATTCATTAGTTTCATTCATATTATAGTTGCATATTTCATATTTACCCTTGAGTTTGCATCATTTCATTTTGCATTCATGATTAGTGTCCTTTTCTATTACTGACATTTTCATTTAGGGTACATTCATTTTCATATTAACACATTCATTGCATTAGGCATTTCATTCATTATTTGATCTCATTATTCATTACATTAATCCATTACATACATACATTATAGCCATTACATTTAGTGACATATACATCAGGATACATCTCACAAAGCATGTAGTAAATCCATACATATAAAATAAAAAAATGCATACATCTCATATATCACTATAGGACCTACATCATCCACACATTATTCATCATATATACATCACAGGAAACATAACATCACACACATCCTGCATCACAATGTTAGTAACAATATCAATACACATCACATGCATAAGCAAAAATCATCCATACACATATAGGCTTATCGAATCATGTCATATATATCAAAAAATAAGTGTCTATGTACATTCCATATACAAAAAGAATCATGTAGTATATCGTGCATAATGCATCATCAAAAACTTGTTGCATCTGTATCACTATGTCAAAACTGCTCACTATAAGAATCATGTAGCTGGCTATGTGGGCCCTGCCCCTCCTGTACCCCCTCCTCATGGAGGCCTACTATGTCCAATCTATAGCTCTAGTCTCTGACGACCCCCTGTAGCCCATGAGCTCAATGCCTCCTCAAATGCTAGTTGTCACTGATCTACTAGCATGGCATCATGATACAGAGTCCTATAATATCCTACCTCTTGCAAGGCTCATGCCTCATGTCAGTTTGTAGTCATGCCCTCCTAAATCACCATCATCATCCCCTAGCCTATACCATCTATCTGGCAATATCCCACTGGCCACGGTACTCATCCACCTATCTTTGATGCATCTCCCTCTCTACCCCTAGGGTGGCCACCTCTTGCCAAATAATATCTATCTCGGCCAGCTCATCCATCTTTTCCTACATGCCATAGTTTTTGAACTCTCCTACATCTATGCTAGCCTATAGTATTGCCAAGGCTTCCTGGGAATTATCTACCCTCACTCGCTCTTCCTATACCTTAGCCTGCAGTGCTACCAAGGCCTACTAGGCACTATTTTCCCTAGCTCACTCTGCACGTACCTCTCCTTGTAGATGAGAAACCTCTATCTAGAGCCTATCCTACTCAGCCCTCATTGTATCTACATCATCTAGCTAAGTTGGTTGCTATGAACCCTGTGGCCCCTGTGGTCCTCTCCTCTAACAGACTATGTGCCTTCAAGGACCCTGCTATGCTCTAGGCCTTGGTGGTGGCACCACCACTGCCTGTCCCCTATTCTTAGCTCCATCTCCCTCACCATGTGCCTACTCTACCACTAGTGATGCTCCCTGTACTTTGAGTCACACTGACTAATGGGCCATCCACCACTATGTATATGTAGGTGTCATCCCTACGTCTCCTTGATTATGTCCATGCACCCAAGACACTGGCTACATCCCCCACTATGACATCTTGGCTAATATTAGAGTGCTCCCATGACCCCATAATTGCTCATACTCTTAGGATACCACTGGATATAAGAATCTGTCACGCACAGCATCCTGAATCCACTTGAACTATTGTTGCACACTAGAGGGCATATATCTAATGAAAATGTGCATAGTCTAACCAATCAGCCAATAGCCTATCTATGTGTAAGGAAGGTAGAGTTTATCCTCACTGTCATCCTCTCCCCTTGCTAGTAATATAGCACCCCATCACTCATCATCGTCATATGGTGTACAGTCAAACATAATGATATCATCTAGACATCTCCAAAATCAGATTGACTCAATCAAGGTGTACTAGATCAATGACCTATATTGACATGCATATGGCTCCCTAGGCTATCTGGTCTCTCACCTCATAATAGGGTGTGTCACACCTATGTGCTCCCATGATGACACCATCAACAGTGTCAATCTGAGACCTATAGTTTATTGTGTCCTATGGGCACACATGTGTAGATCATGGTACAACTTGACCAAAATAGTCTAACCCTAGCAAAAAACCACACCATCATCATGTAATAGAGTGCTTAGCACTCTTGTCCAGCTAATCAAGAACCCATGCCCAGCATGGTCCAGCACCATCCTCCAAATGAGTGAAGCTAGATAAAGAGCAAGTCATGGCAACCTCTGCTCTAATGCCTCTCTCCATCCCAACCATGACCTATGGATCAATAACCTCTATTGTCAATGCTTGAAGCACTCTTGTAGATAGGGATTTGTGCCCTCTAGTACATACTCTAGATATCTACTGTAGATCAGCACTCAAAGAATCTGCCACACATCCAATAGAGTGATTGTCACCTCTCTAGTAGGTAGATAGAAGCTCAACATTAGTGTATGCCACTACTCTATCAGTGTTGATAGCTATGTTGAGTGCGCCCTCAGATTTGGCCACTCATGGACATGCTCCAAACTGCATAATCTCACTTGAACCCACTCTACCTCAATCAACATCTCCCCTAACACCATCATCACTGGATAGTGCTCCTGTGACCAAAACATCATCATTGCCATCTGCAGCATAGACATGCAATGGTTAGTATCCCATCTAGTTTCCTATGCATTTTGCTTATCTAAGCATGGGGCATCCTATCTTTTTTCACCCCCCAGTCATCCACATCACTTGATTCTGTTGATTTTTCCTAATTAGTGAAGATGCCAATTCACAAAGATGTCAATTAGCGGCGATGACAAACCACAAAGATGTCAATCTGGAATCTTCAGTGGCTACATAGATGCCAATTTTCCACCAGCAACTAACTGAAATGTCATCTTTGGAGATGATTACATGGAGATCATCATCTCTAACCTGCATTTGCTTCCCATTTCCCTACTTTGGCATCTGTGAAGATGACAGGATGCATCTTGTCATCTGTGTAGAGCTATGAACCCTAGTTTTTCATATGCGTAGACGACAGAGCGAAGAATTTTCATCTCTGCCCTAACCTAATTTTCTCTCCATTTAATGAGAAATAAATATGGAAATTAAATACATAATCAAAACTTTGACAAGTAGAGATAGCTGACTTACCAGTGGACCCATCTCGGCTAACCTCTAGTACTCCCAAATGCTCTCTCCAAGTTGTAGTCTCTCAATTAGATCCATCTTTCACTCTGGTTCTTTGCTCTCTAGGTGTCCAAATGAACCTTCCTTGAGCCCCTAGGAGGCTTATATAGGCCCTCTGAGGTCCCCTTTTGAGCCAATACCCTTTCTTTGGCTAGCTCAACCCCTATATATCCCCAAGTCATGCAAAATGTTCATCTATGCCCTTTTCGTACCATTTCTTTTCTTCTAGGATCCTTTTCACAAAAATTGAACAAAATTAATTTTTTGCTCTATTTTCACTAGGGGTCACCCTCCTTCCCTGTCATTGCTATGACACAACTCCTAAGACTCCTATCCTCTCTAGGGAAGCCTATATTTTCTTTTCTTTGATATAATGTTGTTCCAACATCACATCAAAGAGATGCAAAATATACATGCTTAAAATCATCCCAAATGTTATATTAATTTATTTCTTGCGACATTATAATTAACCATTTATTAATTAATTATATTTTTCATATTCTTCTACTTATTTAATTAAATTTATTTAATTGAACAAGTTCATTTTTCTCTAATGTATTTAAATTGAACTTGAATACTTCCCTTCCAATGTATTAAATTCATTTAATGCATAGTGCTCCATAAATCCCCTTTTAAATAAATTCTAATTTATTTAATTTCCTCCACTTTATTAAATTCTTTAATCTTATGATTAAGTTAAATCCTATTTAACTTAATCCTAATCTTATCCTAAAACCTAGTCTACACCCATCACTCTCATCCTTCTAAGCCTACCCACTACTTAATCCCACTTATTTATCTTAAACACCTTTCTAAATACCTTTTAGCTCCTAAGTGTTTGCTCAAACATGTGTGAGAAGCTCATGATCTAATAAAGCTTCCACTTCATTTACACCTCTTACGCCTTTGTCCCCCACTCCTTCCCCCAAGGTTTCTCACACATATGTGAGCACACCTTGAACCTCTCAATCATAAAGGCTATTTTTGAATTTTGTATGGCTTTTTCCTTTAACCCATGTGTCTCCCTTGTGGCACCTATGTGGATGCCACATAGATTCCACCTCCCCAAGGCCTCTCTCAAACTTATAAATAGAGCCCTTGTCTCAAGCATTTTTCATCTCCCTCATTTGCATTGTTATCATGCTAGTTTAGAGTTACAAGCTTTCTAGTTGTTTTAGTGATTTGCATGTTTGCTAATAACCTTTGGTAGATGTTATATTTCTTGCATTTATTCTTGCATCTTTCATGATAGATTCCTATTACTAGTTTAGTTCTTTGCATTTCATTTCACATCCTAGAATCCTTTGAGGATTGGCTCACTCATAGCCATTTCTTGAAGGTATTCTCCACTCATTTAGTCTAGATTCACTTATTTCATATTACATTTTCATTACATTGGGATTCAATAGTTTTGTTTGGGAGAAAACATTCACATCCCTCACACTTGAGCACACCAACAAGGCCTCTTATGAGCACCTTTTTTGAGTTACTTTGAGGCTGCATGAGGACATTTCTTTTTTGTTGCATTGAGTTGTAAAACTCAAGCATATTTTTAATTGTGTTTTACTTTCTTTTGAATATTTGATATACATGTGCAACTAACATGTGCTTGCTTAAGTGTGCTCCCAATAGGTTAGGTTTTCTTGTATACATTTTTTCCTTTAACCCATGTGTCTGTCTTGTGGCTCCTATGTGGATGCCACATAGATGTCACCTCCCCAAGGTCTCTCCCAAACCTATAAATAGAGCCCTTGTCTCAAGCATTTCTCATCTCCCTCATTTGCATTGTTATCATGCTAGTTTAACTTTTGAGTTCTTAGAGATTTTATGCTTAGAGCTAACCTTTGGTAGTTATTTGCATTGCTTTGATTTCTAGATTTTGTATTAGTCTCATGGTAGTATGATATTTTTAGGTTTATTTCTCCATTACATTCCATCCACATTCACATCCATAGAATCTTTTGAGGGTGGCTTACTTATAGCCATTGCTTAAAGGTATTTCACATAGATTTTAGTGTAGCTTCACATTTGCATACTTGCATTCATTTGTATCAATTTGAAGCGATTTATTCATAGTTGTGTTTGGGAGACAACCCTAAGATCAAAAACTAAAGTAAAAGAGATAATTGAAACAATAATCTAACACAAATTATGCTAACATTATAATATGAAAAGTAGACAGCCATGACAGTCTAGCCTTTAAAAGATAGAGATGATCCTCTAACTTAAGAACTCAATTTATTCTACATGAATAAATGAAAGTTATAAACTCAAAGATTCCATAAGATATCAATTTTGAAATGAATAAATAGATATGAAAACCCTTATAATTAAAATTATCAAGCAATTCATAGCCAAAGACAGGCAGCCAAGTTACTAGAAAATATAGATGACCTTTTTGAACTCAATTGATGGAAACAGAAGAAAACTGATAGATGGAAAATCATAACACATTGTAGATTCTATCAAATATCAAATTCTTCAACTAAAAATATTTTGAAAACCCTAATAATTTTCTCTGGGGTCAAAGATGTAAAGAGAGGTCAAGCTCTTCATCATATTCTTCGATCATGATAGTTGTCACACTCATTTTTCCATAAAGAAGCCCAAAAATATTAAAATCTTTGTGCAACCCACCAACATCCTTTTCTCCACCCCTCTTAAACTGTAAGAAGTTCCTTCCTTTTTTCCACCACTTTTTTAAATAAAAGGATCACCCCCACCAAACATATTGGCAGGGGGTAGCCCATTATGAGCAATAGGCTGAAATACTGCTTCTTTAATCTCAGTCTTACTTCCAACACCATTATAGGGAATAGGCTGAAACATTGCTTCTTTAATCTCATCCTTATTGATGAGGATAAATATTGCCTCTATTCCATGATAGTTTTTAAATACTTTGTTAATACTCTATTTCATTTTCATCAAGACATTTGTGGATCTATGTTTACCTAAACCAATGATTAACCTATGGATAGATAGTATGTCATCTTTTTCCAATACCATATATATGATGCAATAAAATGTGTGTTCTTATTTTTGAATTTAATTTGAAATTGCTTAGTTGCAATTATCACTATATTATAACTAACCTATGAGCAATGAAGCTAAAAGATGACTAGAAGAATTCAAAGATGAGCACCAATAGCATTCAAGGAGAAAAGAACGCTGAGGTGTAGCCATGGTGGAGGAAAGTCATAATGGTTCCAAAGGACATGACAATGAGTATGGAGGAGCTATGAAGACTTATTGCATTCTCTACATTTATTCCTATGGCAAGCAGATGTTTAGACTTTATTATTCCTACTTTAAGTCGTTATCTCTTCTTCTCGCCTTAAGTTGTTATTTTCCTTCTTTCTCTCCTGTGAATTTATAGCTAGGTTATCTAATTTTCTGTTATTGGAATAAGTTTCAATCTCCTATATACAGGAATTGGACCAAGTGTGTTAGTTTAGTTAGAAGAAAGAGTTTATGAGAACAGACTGTTAACTTTTACAATGAGTTGTATTTTTATAGTTCTATGTGTTATGTAATGAATTTCTAAAATGTAATGAAATATTTTTTGGCTTCTATCCCGTGTTAGTAGTTTAGTTGAAGCCAACCAAAGGGGCCCACTTGGAAGGTGGATTAGATTAGGTTAGTATAGATTTATTTCCAAGAATTCTTAGTATTGTAAGTAGAAGATGTAAGTTCCTTCCTATAGCATCACACTTCATGAATGTTCCTACAGCATATGTGAGAATAGTTATAGTGGATGAACTGAGTTGGAATATTTGTTAGCCTTTTATTGTATTTCCAGTATTCATAGAATTAAGTGTGTTAGTTTCTTGTAGCAATAGTGTAAGTTCTTTTTTTTGCATTTTACTTTCCTGCAGCATAAGCTTAGTGACTCATTAAGAGACCTAGTGCATATATTGTGCCGACCATTTCAAGTATATGCCCCTAGGTTGAAAAGATTAAATGCATCTCATAGTGGGAAAATTAGTCATTAGTTTGAATATGTTATTCCTAAGCATGGCCCAGAGCATGACTATGATATACCTATTGTGAGGCGGACCATTTTTGGCACCATTGCCAGGGATGGTGTCAAGCTAGGAGCATTTTTTAGTCATAGTTCTTAGATAAAGTTTTTTTTAGAAATTTCTAGTTTTGAAGCTTCTTTCACTAGTGTGAAAAGTTTAATTACATGCATCAAAGAGGAAGATGACAAGATGAATATGGTAGATTTCTTCCATGGAAGTCTATTAATTTGAACGAAGAAATTGAAGAAGAAGAACTTGAGTTGCCTTTTGAAGACGCAAGCTATGTTTTTCCCACAACATCATCATCAAGAGTTGAACCAATAGATACAAGTGGTCTTCAACCTTTTACTGAATTTTTGGCTAGTTTTCTTGATAACACTATTCTAAATCCACCAATTGTTAATCATCCAGTTCCCAATGTTCCTTTTCAATAGCAACCTCACAATCAAATACCTCCAGTAATGGCACAACCTACTTTTTCATTTCCTCTCACAAGCCTTATAAATATTGATAATCTCAAGAATATACCTACAACTACCCTTCCAAAGTTCTATGGCTCTGCAATCAAAGACCCTGATACTTTCTTGTTTGAATTTGACATACTTTGTCATAGTTTTGACTACAACATTGATGCCCATAAGCTTAAATTATTTCCAACAACATTGAAAGAATCAGCTCTATGATGGTTCATGGGCTTTGGAGCCAATGTAGCAAGAAGTTGGGATGAAATGCAAACTCTATTTCTAGATAAGTACAAAGAGTATTGCAAAGCATCTCATTCAAGAGGAAATGATGTCTTCAGGAGATCTCAGAAGGAGGAAGAAACATTGGAAGACTATGTTTCACATTTCTTATATACATTGCAAAAGAACCCTCAACATGTGTTGTCCAAGGATTCACAAAAGCTAGTATTTCTAAGAGGTTTGAATGATAACTGTCTAGAAGCACTAGACCTGATGGCTAGTGGTGATGTATATCAAGCTTCCTGGGAAGACCTCAAGAAGATTTGTCAAAACTATTCAAGGTCAACCATAAAGAAAGGCTGAGGACCTTGTTCCACAGTCACTAAAGGAATTAGTCAAGGTATTTCAAAGATCGAGATATCTAACCTATTGTCAAATTTCAAACAAGACATCATCAACGATGTCGCTACACATCTTGATACAATGACTGCAAGGAAGAAGTATGTAGAAGTTGGGCTACAACTAGCTGAATACTACCCTCACTACTGGAAGAAAAAGAAGGATTGTTAATGTAAATTGGTTGCAAGCATGGAGAACCAGCATCTTCCAACTAAGTACATCAATATAGATGGAGATGATGAGCAACTATTTTTTGTTGCTCAATGCCGACCATGGGCCCAACGTCAAGGTATGCCTCAGGACCCTTTGCAAAATTCAAATTCATAAGGTAATCAATGGAAAAACCATAATCCCCAAGGTCCTCCACAATATCAACCTACTTGGAACAATTTTGGGCAAAATAACCCGCAACAATCCCAATGGCCTCGAAAATCCTAACGACCTTGGCCTAACCAATAGAGTAACCAATGGCAGAACCAACAAAATTATTGGAAAAACTAGTAGAACTAATGGCAACCACCCCAAGGGAATTGACAGTCTATGAACCAATGGAGGGGATCTCAACAATGGCCTAACCAAAATACTGGTACTCCACAATTACCACCTCCAATTCAACAACCTACTCTAATGCCACCGCTTGCAAATCTTGGACCTCAAAACTAGACACAGTTACCTGCACAACCTCAGCCAAACCCAAATAGCCAACAATCAAAGTAGCTCATGTATCATGTTGATGCTCAGCAGTATCCTACTTAAGCTTTGGGTGTTGCAAATATACATCTGAGATCTGATACAACTTTATCAGCACCTAAACCGCCTCCTATAACTAAAATATCAAACCCTCATGCAGCATCAGAACCTTCAGTTGCTGAAATAGTTGACCCAACCAATGTTACCATATCAACCCAAGCTCAACCAGTAGTGGAACCTCCTTTTCTATAAAATTTTGTACAAAACAAACCTATACAAGCAGAGGAACAACTTTTTGATATTGTTGATCAATTGAAAAACATACATGTCCAAATACCCATGTTCCAAGCCATTAAGAAAGTTCCAGTTTATGGAAAAGCCATTAGAGATGCTTGCCTAAAGAAGCTTGGAAGGAAGAAAAAGGACCCCACCACACTCTATGTTGTGGGACAATTGGTTGACATCATGTTAGAAAAATTGATCACACCAAAATATTTAGATCCAGGAAGTCTAGTAGTGAATGTCAGTATAAACAGTCAGTTTGTTTAAAATGCTTTAATAGATCTTGGCACTGCTATAAATGTCATTACCAAGGACACTATGAAGAAGTTGAAAATAGAAGGACTAAGGGCTACACCAATAATTATACAACTTGTAGATAGTTCTACTATCACCCCTGATGGGATGATAGAAAACACAGTTGTAACCTTAGATTCTCTAGAGTATCCTGTAGACTTCATAATTTTATCCCCCAAAGTTAATCTATCTAGTTACCCTATCATCCTAGGTTGACCATGGTTAGCCATAGCTGATGCAAATATAAGTTGTAGATCAGAAAATATGACCATATCAAATGGCCAAGGAACAAAGAAATTTGATTTATATCCTCCAGGACAACCATTACCAAATTTGAGCACATCTGTTTGGCCAGATTTAGGGGATGAAGAAGAAAAGTTAAATTCTATAGTACAGCTCATGGTGTTGCATAGACAATATTTTCTAAAACTACAAGAGGAAGATTCAGTACTTCAAAGTATCCTCTCTAACAGTTATGTGGTAGAAAAAGATGTATCTAAAAGTTTTGTGTTGGAATTAATCACATATGAAGAATGTGATAAGAAATGTACTTTTCTCAAAGAACCTGACATTCTTCATCCACTCTTACCATGTGAATTAGAAGCAATTCCAATCTCTGAAGCTGCTATGATAGAGTCCACCACTACTGTTGAATTGACTAAAGGTCATAATCTCCATGTTAATCCCAAATTAACACCCACACAAATGGAACAGTTAAAAGAGTTGCTTCAAAGGCATGAAAATTCCTTTTCATGGGACTATAGTGATATGAAAGGGTTGAGTCCTACACTATTCACCCATAGGATATACATCAATGAAGGCTCTCTACCACTCTGTCAACCCCATAGAAGGATAAATCCAAGCCTTAGAGAGATAGTTAAAACTGAATTGCAAAAATTGCTTGATGCTAGTTTTATTTATCCTATATCTGATAGTAGATGGGTGTCACCCTTGGTCATAGTGCTCAAAAAGGGAGAAAAATGGAGAATTTTTGTAGATTACAGAGAATTGAACAAGGCCACCAAAAAGGATCACTTTCCTTTACCATTTATAGACCAAGTTCTGGACACTCTAGCTGGAAATAAGTATTTTTCTTTTCTAGATGGGTATAGTGGTTATAACCAAATCAGTATTGCTCCTGAAGATCAAGACAAAACCACATTTACATGCCCATGGGGTACTTTTGCATACTTTGTTTTACCATTTGGTCTATGTAATGCTTCTGCAATGTTCCAATGAGCAATTATTAGAATCTTTGCTCATATATCACATGATTGTATGGAAATATATATGGATGATTTCACAACATTTGGAGTCACTTTTGAGGAAGCAATGATGAATCTTGAAAAGGTTTTGGTAAGGTGTCAAGAACATAATTTGGGACTTAATAGTGAAAAGTGTTTCATGCTCATATAAAAAGGTGTGGTCTTGGTCATTTCATATTAGCTATAGGAATACAAGTGGATCCAAGTAAGATGGAGATAATTCAAAAATTGCCCATACCTACAAAATCAAAAGATGTAAGATCTTTTCTAAGTCATGTTGGATATTACAGACATTTTATAAGAGATTTCAAAAAAATAGCTAGTCCCTTGTATAAGTTACTCAAAAAAGAAGATGAATTTAGTTGGACATCTGAATGTCATGAAGCCTTCCCGCAATTTAAGAAACTTCTAACTACAACCTCAGTTTTACAAGGCCCTGATTGGAATTTACCTTTTCATAAATATATAGATGCATCTAATTATGCCATAGGTGCAGTCCTAGCACAACAATCCCAAAATCTTGAAAATGCAATCTATTATATTAGCAAAAGCCTTCATGGACCATAATTAAACTAGATAGTGACAGAAAAAGAATTGCTAGTAGTAGTTTATACCCTCAACAAATTTTGGCATTACATAATTGGCTTCTCCATATTTGTTCATGTTGATCATGCAACAATTAAATATCTCATGAATATACCTACTATAACTGGAAGATTGGCAAGATGGTTACTATTGTTGCAAAAATTTGATATAACTGTTGTTGATAAGCCAAGAAAAGCCAATGTTGTAGCTGATTATTTATCAAGAATCCATCATGGTGATACTGACACTACTTTGGTAGATGATGCATTTCCAGATGAGCATTTATTTCATATTTTTGTTCAAACTCCATGGTATGCAGACATTGCTAATTACATTGTAGCTAATAAAATACTAGAACATTTTTCTTACAAGGAAAAGAAGCTACTTGTAGAGAAAAGTTTATGTTTCTCCTAGATAGATAATCTCTTGTTTTACACTAGACCTGATCAAATCATGAGAAGATGTGTGAGAGAAGATGAGACATATGATATTCTACATGCATATCATAATGAACCATGTGGAGGACACTTTATAGCAAAAAGAAAAACCTTGAAAATCTTGACAACCGGTTATTATTGGCCTATACTTCACAAAGATGCAGCCAACTATACACGGAAGTGGGATAAGTGTCAAAGGATGGGTCGATCAACAAGAACAAATGAAATGCCTCTTAACCCTCAGATGGCATTAACGCCATTTGAAAAATGGGGCATGGACTTCATTATTCCAATTGATCCTCCATCTAATGGGAAATCCTATATCTTGTGTGCACTAATTACCTGACAAAATGGGTTGAAGTCAAGGCCATGAAGCATGCTCATGATGAAAAAGTTGCAGAATTTCTGTATGAAGAAATTTTTACCCACTATGGTGTACCCAAAGAGCTAGTCACTAATCAAGGTGCACAATTTACCTCTTATCTGATCTCAAAGTTGATGAAACAGTATAACATCAAGCACCAAAAATCTAGTCCTTATCACCCTCAAGCTAATGGACAAGCAGAGGTCACAAGCCGTGAGTTGGAGAACATCCTAACAAAAATGGTTCATCTGCATCATAGGGATTGGACCAGTAGATTACAAGAAGTTGTTTGGGCTTACAGAACAACATGGAAGACTATTACAGGATTCGTACCATTTGAGCTCCTATATGGAAAATTAGCAATGCTCCCCATTGAATTTGAACATAAAACTTTGAGAACTGTAATGGAGCTAGAAATTGAACTTCCTGTAGCACAAAGAGAATGTCTTCTACATATTAACTCTCTAGATGAAATGTGCAAAGCTACTTTAAAATGCACTGAACTTATAGAAAAATAAATGAAACAATGGCATGACTCTCATATTATTAGTAAACAATTTCAAGTTGGTGACTAGGCACTACAATATGATTTCAGATTTAAAGATATGCCAGCAAAGCTGTAGACAAGATGGCTCGGACCATATGAAATTAGTCATGTCTTTGATAATGGAGCTATTCAATTAACAAACATTGATCTAGTACCTTTCAAATTATTAGTCAATCATCATAGACTCAAATTATATAAATGGCCTCAAATAAAAGAAGACTTCCTATAGCAGTTCCAGTAGCCAAATTCAAATACAACCAAGGTAACTCTTCTTACAGCCAAAGGTGTCAATCTTCTACTTGCGACTCTTCAACATTAATTTCTTTCTGCATGCTCATAATAAAAACTTTATGTCCACATAAAGTTCACTTTCTCATTCCATCTCATCTCTTTACCTTAGACCCATCCACCTCATCTCATTTCTTTACCTTCCATCCACCAACTTTCCACATCATCAATTTCTCATGTTTTCAATAAACCCCATGAGATGTTGATGGATGTTGTCGTTGATATCACTTCCACCACCTTTTTGGTATGTGCAATGATCATTTAACAAGTATAAGTTTTTCAAATTATAATTCATTTATAGTCTGTAGATTTAATTAATTATATTTAATGATGCATTCTTTATATGATGGTAGTGTTATGTCAGTTTTCTACCCCTGAACCAAGTTTGACAAGTGTGGACACTTGTCCTTATTTCGTAGGGGGCAAGGAAGGTTACTAAAACCCAATGACTACATTTATTCATAAAATATTTTTCCAAATCTTTATATTTCCTTAAGTACACAAGTGGCTAAGTGTCGTACCCCTTATTTTTGAATAATTTTATTGTCAAGTTGTGATGTGACTTATGTTTAAATTTTAAGTGATCTAAACCCTATTTTTGAACAATTTTCATACACTTCCATGATTTACCCTCATTAAAGCCATATTATTGCTCATAATGAATCATTATGGCATTAATTATAGGTTAAATGAAATGTGAAATGGTCTATAAAACAAAAATTGAAGCCTGAATTTGTAAGGGGAAAATAGTGAAGCAGTACAAATAGTGAAGTGTTAAAAAATGGGTGGACAATTGCAGAGGAGAGAACTAGTAGAGCATACCATTTTTCTCTTTGATGTAGAAGTTGTGAGGAGGTTTAATGCATGCAGATGGTTAGAGTACTTTTTAAGTTTGATTGCATATGATGAAGAAGTAGACACAGAATTCACAAGGGCATTTGATGAAGGGGAAGCTTCTACATGGGGCTTAACAGTGGTTGCTACAGAGGAACGTATAGCAGAAGTTATAGGGTTACCAACAATAGGAGAACATTATCCCAACACTCATGATGCAAGGTTAGCCAGAGCTCAATTTGTCATACCAACTAACCCTCAGATAGAAATTTCTAAGCAAGGATGTAAGAGAATGTCTCTTCTGCTGCTATACAATGAACTAGTCATGCACATTATCAGGTACCTTACATGCGAAGGCAGATTTTCATATTTACATGCAAATCATTTTAAATTGTTGAGTTGTATAAGGCATAATCATCCAGTTAATGTCCCCAATTACTTGTATAATATGATGTGTATTAGTGCGAAAGAAACTCAAAAAGGAAAAGACAATTTCATTACCCATCATGTTGTAATTAAGTTACTTATAGAAAGGTCACTTAGAGATGTTTATCCCCTATCATGGGCAGAATTTATCCAGGACAAAACCTTGCAACCCCAGGCTGTCTTTCATGAACAACCTAGTGAGGAAAATGTAGTTCCCACTAATGAACCTACTGAACAGAGCACCCAAGAGGATAAAACCAAAAATGCAAAAAGCAATGTACAACAAAATGTCCAAGAGACTGTGCCTTCACCTATTCAAGAAACCCAGAAACCTACCTCTAGCTAAACAAAGAGAAAACAAAAAGAAATCTTTGTCCTAGTAAAAGAAGAGTCAAACCCTATAGTTGTGAGGCAAAAGAGAACTAAGAAGGGTCCTGCAGCAGATACTCCTACAGCAGAGACACCAAAAGGAAGAGGTAGGCAAAAATCTATGATATTAGAAGAAACCCCTGTAAGAAGAAGTCCTAGAATGAGAAGACAAATTTCCAAAGAATTCCCCTCATCCAAGCCATCTACTAAAGAATCCCCTGTACAAATTGTTCCTAACCACTCTCCTCCTCACCTTGAAACTGAAAATATTCCTAAAAACCTTAACGAGGAATGTAGGGTTGAGGTTAATGAAAATCCAAATGATACCCCAGCAGACCAACTAGGTACTTCATGTTGTAGGGATGAAACAGTTCCTGAGAAAGTTGATCCAAACACTACCCTAGTTCCCTATAAATTGACATGGTTTATTGATGTTGTAGAAAAATTATGGAGAGAATAGAGGAGGAAAAGAAACCATGAGGAAGACAACGATTCCATTACTCTGTAGAAACTCATTTTTTAGTTGTTTGGACAACATATGTTTGCTAAGGCCTTGCAAGAAGAGGAGAGGAAAAGAATGAAGAAAGATATCGTGTCTCTAAATGCAGAAATTAAAAATTCAAAGGAGCAGTTGGTGAATCAAAAACAAAGGATGGATCATCCCCTCAAATTGGCTGATCAAGCACTTGCCTGTAGACCACTGCCACAAGTTTATTCTCTCTATTTAAAAGAACAATTTCTCTTGTTCCAACTCATGTTAACCCTTAAGAGTATCAATTTAGAGTTTAAATCAGCCCAAGAATTTAATGGTTTGTATCAAACTCTACCATCCTAGCAGCAGAATTTTCTTTGTGAATTATATGTGCATAATTTTGTTATCCTTTCAAAAACCCAATGGAACCCTTTACTTTATATAGGGGATATACATTTAGAACCTTGATTTCCTAGATGTCTAATGAAGCAAACTATGATAGGCAGCTAAATAATTACAAAGATGAGGAAAGGACAGAACCCCTGCAATTAAGAGTCGAAAGCAACAAACCAGAAGAAGTTCTTAGGGACTAGTTCAAGTTAACTTATGGGGATAAGAACAAGGGAGTAAGGGATAGGATCTTTGCTACAAGAGCTAAGGCTTATGTTGATTATGAGAATTTTCCCTACTTTTCTTTTTAGATAGCTATGACTAGTGTAAGGAGTAGATGGGCCAGATTACCTGAGTCACTTAAAAAGTCAGAGCCACATAGTCCCATCAACTTGGAAGCTACCCTTCACCGAGCTCCAAAGTATCTAGAGCTAGGAAAATAGGCTAGACCTAAATTATGGTGCCCACTCACTATGCAACCTCCAATGCTCATGTGGCCTTTATATGATATTAATGCTAACAGACTTGACAAGCTACAGGAGGACAATAGAAGGGAGGTTTGGGAAAGAACATGATGATTTTATTATACCTTCAAGAGCAGCAGGAAAGGAAGGGTAAAAGTGGGAGAATTCGGGTCACTAACTAGGAAATGCCATGCTTGAGGACAAGCATCAGTTTACCAGGGGGCAGATGATGAGGCTAAATATTGCCTCTATTCCATGATAGTTTTTAAACACTTTGTTAATACTTTGTTTCATTTTCATCAAGACACTTGTGGATCTATGTTTGCCTAAACCAATGATTAACCTATGGGTAGATAGTATGTCATATTTTTCTAATATCATATATATGATGCAGTATTTCATATAATTATCAAAATGTGTGTTCTTATATTTTAATTTAATTTGAAAATGCTTATTTTTTATTATCTTTGTATTATAACTAACCTGTTAGCAATGAAGTTGAAAGATGACTGGAAGAATTCAAAGATGAGTGCCAATAGCATTCAAGGAGAAAAGAACGTTGAGGTGTAGCCATGGTGAAGGAAAGTCATAATTGTTCCAAAGGACATGGCAGTGAGTATGGAGGAGCTATGAAGACGTACTGCATTCTCTACATTTATTCCTATTACGAGTGGATGTTTAGACTTTATTGTTCTCGCCTTAAGCTGTTATCTCTTCTTCCTGTCTTGAGTTGTTATTTTCCTTCTTTCTCTCTTGTAGATTTATAGCTAGGTTATTTACTTTTTTTTATGGGAATAAGTGTCGATCTCTTGTATATAGGAATCAGACCAAGTGTGTTAGTTTAGTTAGAAGAAAGAGTTTATGAGAACAAACTTTTAACTTTTACAGTGAGTTGTGTTTTTACAGTTCTATGCGTTATGTAATGAATTTCTAAAATGTAATGAAATAGTTTTTGGCTTCTATCCTATGTTAGTAGTTTAGTTGAATCCAACCAAGGGGGCCCACTTGGAAGGTGGATTAGATTAGGTTAGTATAGATTTATTTCCAAGAATTCTTAGTATTGTAAGTAGAAGTTGTAATTTCCTTCATGTAGCATCACACTTCGCAAATGTTCCTACAACATATGTGAGAACAGTTATAATGGATGAACTGAGTTGGAATATTTGTTAGCCTTTCATTGTATTTCCAATATTCATAGAATTAAGTGTTTTAGTTTCCTGCAGCAATAGTGTAAGTTCTTTTCCTTGCATTTCACTTTCTTGCAGCATAAGCTTAGTGATTCATCAAGAGACCTAGTGCACATACTGTGCTAACCATTTCAAGTATACGTCCTTGAGTTGACAAGATTAAATGCACCTCATAGTGGGAAAAATAGTCCTTAGTTTGAATATATTATTCCTAATCATGGCCCAAAGAATGACTATGATACACCTATTGTGAGGCGGACCACTTATTTCCACCACCATTATAGACAATGGGTTGCAATGTTGTTCCTTTAAGCTCAGTCCTAATTCCACCACCATTATGGGTAGTGTGCTGAAATAGTGCTTCTTTACTATCACTATTACTTCCCCATGATGAGAGACCTCCAGACAAGCTTGTGTTAACAGGGTATTGCAAAATCCCCAATTGAGCTGAAGAATGTGGGGGGTTTGTGTTTAGAGAAGGTGATGGGTATGAATGATGAAGATCTATGGTTTATGAGAGGTCGTTCATTGAGGAAAGTGAAAGTGGTGGGTGAGGTGCCAATTTGCACAATTTCTTCTTGTGGTGGTGGACAAAGATAGAAATGAAAATATCGGTGGTAAATGTTGATGCGGGCATGGGGATGGGCATCTTCTTGTGGATGTGATCATTTTGGTCACCTGCTAAAGCTTGAAAGGTATTGAATTGCCTCAAACAATGGCTACATAAGAATACATGCCCATGGGATGTGTGTTTTCTAGAACCTTCTATTTTTCGATGGATGTCAAATGGCACATTCTAAAATGTATTCCTTTGTTGAGTTGCTTTGAGGTTGCATGAGGACTTTTCATTTCGGTGGCATCAAATTGTAAAACTCAAGTCTAACATTAGTTGTTTTCAATTTATTTTAATCTTTGATATGCACATGGTACTAATGAAATGTATGCATGAAAAACTAACTTGTTAGGAGCATGCATAAACAAGAAAATATTACTAGCATGTGTATATCAAAGATTAAAATTAATCAAAAATAATTAATGTTAGACTTCAGTTTTACAACTTGATGCCATCGAAATGAAAAGTCCTCATGCAACCTCAAAGCAACTAAACAAGGGTGCCCATAAGAGGCCTTGTTGGTGTACTTTAGATTGGAGGGATGTGGATATGCTCTCCCAAACACAACTATAAGTGAACCCCTTAAAACCAATACAAATGAATGCAAGTATGCAAATGTGAAACTACACTAAAGTGTATGTGAAATGTCTTTAAGCAATGGCTATAAGTAAGGCACCCTCAAACGATTCCATAGATGTGAATGTGGATGGAATGTAATAGAGAAAGAAACCTAACAATATCATACTACCATAAAACTAATGTAAAATCTAGAAATCTAAGCAATGCAAACAACTACCAAGGTTAGCTCTAAGCATAAAATCTACAAGAACTCAAAAACTAAACTAGCATGATAACAATGCAAATGAGGGAGATGGAAAATGCTTGAGACAAGGGCTCTATTTATAGGTTTGAGATAGGTCTTGGGGAGGTGGCATCTATGTGGCATCCACATAGGTGCCACAAGGGAGACACATGGGTTAAAGGACAAAGCCATGCAAAAGTCAAAAATAGCCTTTATAATTGAGAGGCTCAAGCTTTTCTCACACACATGAGAAACTTTGGGAAAGGAGTGGGGGAAAAAGGTGTAAGAGGTCTAAATGAAGTGGAAGCTTTATTAGATCATGAGCTTCTCACACATGTGTGAGCAAACACTTAGGAGCTAAAAGGTGTTTAGAAAGGTGTTTAAGATAAATAAGTGGGATTAAATAGTGGGTAGGCTGAGAGTGATAGGTGTAGACTAGATTTTAGGATGGGATCAGGATTAAATTAAATAGGATTTAACTTAATCACAGGATTAGAGAATTTAATAAAGTGGAGGGAATTAAATAAATTAAAATTTATTTAAAAGGGGATTTATGGATCAATATGCATTAAATTTATTTAATACATTAGAGGGGAAGTATTTAAATTTGAATACATTACGAATGAATCTATTTAATTAAATAAGTAGAATTATATAAAAAATATAATTAATTAATAATTAATTAATTATAATGACAAAGGAAATATTAAATGAATTAATAAAGCATTTTGGATGTTTTTAAGCATCTACAATTTGCCCCTCTTTGATGTGATTTCAAAACAACATTATGTCAAAGAAAGGAAAATATAGGTTGCCCTAGAGAGGATAGGAGTCATAAGATTTGTGTTGTAGTGATGATAGGGGAGGAGGGTGCCCCCTCGAGGAAATGGAAAAAGGAATATATTTGCCCAATTTTCTTGAAAAGACACGAGAAGGAAAAGGGAAAGAGAAAAAGCTTAAAAGATGACCTTCCATGACTTGTTGGTAAGAGTGGAATGAAGCAGGGTGAATTGGATAATGATTAATCTAAATGCAGTTGAACTATATGAATGCATGGGATTCAGTTGTGTTCATATGGGAGAGCACACCCTAGTTTGATATTGCAAGAGGAGTTATGCACCAAATGCTATAGAAGCATAGATGACAATATTCCTTTGCGTGGACTAGACTCTCAACAAAATAGAGGCTTGAGCAATATAAATGTAGGTTTCATAGTCATGATGGAACAAATGATGTATATGCACTAGAGAGGTCTAGGCACACCCAAATTCTTTTTAGGGATCTTGGTGGAAAGTGCTAACCCATTGCCCCCAATGAGCAATTCATAACCATAACTTGAAACCAACACAGATGTGCTAAAGAATCATGAAAATAGATCATATTGCAAAATGACATGTGTAATTAGGTTAAGTCATTCAAATGATACCAAGATATTGAAGATTGAGGCACACTTGGGGAGACTATCACTAATACACAAAGATAAAATCAACAAAAAACCTTATTACCAAGTAGTCATTCAATCCACAGTTCTTGCCATGAACTTTATTTTGATGGTGAATTTGTAAAGCCTGTGTAGGAAGGATTCATCCTGTAAGGAAAAAATTGATTGTTTGATTGAATTGTATTGAAATGTTTGTGATTTTTTGTTGGAAATGATGTGAAAGGAACAAGGTTCTCAAATCATTTAGTCTCGGTGTGAATTTGTGTAATTTTTGTTTGCAATCACTATTTTGATAAGCTCAGTTTATTGGGGTGAAGCTCAGTGTCATCAGATAAATAGAAGAATTTGGATAAGATATGATAAGATGATGGATGAATTTAATTGGAATGGAAGAGGAATGCGAGAGAGGAAGTGATAAATGTTCTATAGAGGAAAGTTTGTTTAATGGAAGACTAGAAATTTGATCGAGGTATATGTAAATAGATGGAAAAATGAAGCAATTGATTAAGTAAAATGATTTGTATGAAAGGATTAGAAGAAGGGAATATGATTAGATTAGAGGAGAAATGAATTGATTGAATTAAATTGGAAGAAGTATAAATTGATGGAAGTTGGAATGGATTAGAACCAATGAAAAGGGATAACCAAGGAATGGTAAATGGATGGGAAGAGTTGGGATATCTGAATGGCGGAACAATACCGGGGACCAAAGGGTTGTTATAGGAAAATGGGGAGCCAAGGACCGTGTTTCAAAGGGTTTAAAATGCCCCACAACAAGGATAGGAAAATGGAAGGAAATATGGTGGGAAAGGATGCATGAAAATGGATAGATGGTGCAAAGGCTATTGTATGGAGGAAGGGAAGACATGTGTATTTCCAAAGCATGTATGAACATTAATGTTCTTGTGCCTCTAGTATTGATCATGAGCATAGGCATGAAAGTGGAATGAATAAGGGATATGGGAGGGAGGGTATGAAATAGGGATAAGGATATGAAGAGTATGGATGAAATGTGGGACATGAAATGAATGGGACAACCAAGACCAAGGACATATGAAAGGAGGATGGAAGTATGTAGGTGTATAGATGGAGGATAACAAAAAGGAAAATGTCAAGGACTATGGGATGCAAGATATTTGTAGGATGTCAAGATCAAATATGTGAACGGATGGTGGGAGTATGTAGGATAACATGTGGATAATGAGAAAGGGATATGGAAAGTGAGCATGAATGGATGAAAGGAATAGGATAGCCAAGGTCAAAGATAGAAAAGGATGATGGCCAATAGATGGAAATATGGAAGATAGATAAGGTAGTGTGAGATAGATGCATCTTGCCCCTAGTGTAGAGTGCAAGTGGAAGAGGAACAATTAATGGGTTGATAAGTGGAATTGGAAGACATTGGACTCATGATAGGAAAATAAAGGGAGGACTCAAGCATCTAGATACATGGATGGTATCCCTTGATATCTACTAATCTTTCTTTATTATTTTCAAGGAGTTTTTTACTATTTTCTCATATATGTTGGTATGATAGTGAAAAGAAGGGTGAAATGGGTTGGGAAATGGAGGTCAACAACTTTTAAAAATTTGGATTAAGGTGGTGGAGTGGTTGTGAGAAAGACATGGTTGATGGATGCTAGGTTCGAAGACTTATGAATGAGTGGATGAAGGAGGTGGAAAGATCATCATTGACACACACCTTGAAGGGTGATGGAAAGGAGAAAATCTTAGAGGATATGTAGGAGAAAGTTTGAATTTTGGGATATAGGGACTCAAAATGGATGAAAGAGATGATGGATTTAGGATTGTAGATTTGGGTACATAAGGACCCAAAATGGATCTAAAAAATGGAAGCTTGGATGATTTATGAACAAGGGAAGCCTTTGGATTAGCGAAATTGGATGCCATTTTAAGTTTTCTTTGAGATTCATTACTTCATTAAGTAGCTTTGGAATCCACATGATTTTTTCATTTTTTATTTTGAGCCTTTGTAGCCTTTTGATTTTTTCTTTCCTTTGGATCACATTTTTCTTTTCTTGAACATGTCATTTAGAGGAGACATGTTGATCCTTGGAGTTTTGCAAATTTTTGGCTTTATTCACTTTATCTTTGGAATCTAATTTGCTTCCATTGGCAATGGTACAACAATGTGAGGAAAAATGGGATGAAGAGCTTATGGGTGAAATTATGGCTGGGGAATATTGGAAGGAATTCAAGGATGTGTGTCGTTGTTGATCTTTACTAGGAACAGGAGGGGATGAAGCGAAAGAATTGGATATGGTAGATGGATGTATATAAGGACCCAAAATGGATGGAAGGGATGAAGGATTTGGATTCAGAACATAAGGACCCAAAATGGATGGAAATGAGGAAGGAATGGGAATATGGATATAAGGGCCCAAAATGGACATGGAATATGGGTAATGGGAATATTTAGGTTTGGATGGAGGAATTTTAGGTTTGGAAGGAGTGGAGGCAACGTTTATACAGCCACGAAAATGCACTTCCATACGATGGAGAGGACTTAGTTGATTTTTTTAAAAGTTAGAAAAAGCAATGTAAAGAAAGTGCATTTTCGTGGCTGTTTAGCCACGGGCAGGAGTGGAAGGTGTACCAACATCTTGAGACATTATTTCTTGAATGGGATACTTATCATTTTCAATACAAGATGCAAGTCCATGTGTATGGGGTTCATTAGTGGATTGGATAGGTGTGATAAGGTCTTATAGAGGATTAGGATCATGGGGGGAATTATAAGGGATAATAGGATCGTGAGATGGGTTGGGATCATGAAATGCAATTGAAGGTGTACTTTGATCTTGACTTAAAAGAGGGTCATGGAGTGGAATGGAAGAATGATTGGATCATATAAAGGAATAGAATCATATAATAGAGTGGATGGAATGGAATTATGAGATAGGACATTTTGATCTTGACATGGAGGAATTGTAGTGGATGAAGTGGAAGGAGAATCTTCATGAAGTGAAGGATCTATGGATGCTAACTCTTAAGATGGAATGGAATCTGTAGTGTGCATGGTACATGGAATGTCTTGAGCTTGATTAGGAAGGGGATCATGAGATGGACTAAGAGGGATAAATGGATCTTAAGGGATAAGGAAATAATGGGATGGAGAAATGCTCGGATCTAGAGGAGAAGAGGAATCTATAATGACATGCTTTGGAACAAGTTCTTGAGATGGCATTAAATGTATAACTTTGGGTGATTGGATCACTTTAGTTTTGTACTTAGATAAGATTTCTAGTGAGATAAACCTATTACAAGGTGGGGTTGATGTTGATTTTGGAGGATTAGGATTGTGTGGAGGTTGAGGCATGGGTAGGGGATTGGGATGATGGTTTTGAACATTAAGCTAGAAGTATGGGGAACTACATGGAAGATTTGGGTTGGATGGAATATGAGGATTATGGTCTTCAAAACATGGGGGAAGAGAACGTATGTTGTGGAAGGTAGACTTTTGTTTTGGATTTGCTAAGCTCAAAATAGAATTCTTGAATTCCTCAATTTCTTTGGCAATGAAATTTTTCTTTGAGGAATTGTGTGGGCTATGAATAAAATTGTATCTGGTTGAAGGATAATGAGGTAGATTTCCCTTGTCAAAGGTAGAGGAATAAGGAATGTGAGATGGATTAGGATTGGACATACAATTGTGAGAATTGATTTGACATGGGGTTTGTGATGGAGGTGTGACTCCATATTGCCTTTGAAGGTCCCCAACCATTTGGTTAAGCCAATTATTATCCATTAAGATTAGCTAAGGAGCGGTGAGAGATTTGATGAGAAATGAAATATGAACTTGGGACTAGGAGCAATTTTGGACTTGGTTTTAATTTGATTTGGATTGGATTTGACTTGATCTGATTTGATATTGGATGAAGGTTTGAGATAAGATTTGGGTCATTCAAGATAACTGGGATTAAAGTCCAAGGATTATGATGGTGCTCCTAAGTCCAAAGTAGAAGATTTTATGAAAATTGAATTAGAAGAATTTGAATAGATGAAGAAAGATTGATTCATTTTGGATTGAAGATGTAAATGGATTGGCTTAGGAATTGATTAGAAAATAAATGAATTCAACAAGGGATTGGATTAAGAATCATGAGGATGAATCATCGAATGAGGGAATTGGATCTTGATGTGGATTATGAACCATGATTAGGATGATGATTAGGGATTTGATTGAATGATTAAGAGGATGAGGAAATGATTTGGACGAATAGAGATGATTAATACTTTGAGGAATGATTTGAATGATTAAGACGAGAGATGCATGATGGTGATGAATTTGATGGATAGAAGAAGTGATGTGAAAAACAAGAGCTTCTTTTTGTTATTGTTGTTTTTGAAATATTTTTGGATTTTGAATTTTTATGATATTTTTGGATTTTTCTAAAACATAACATACAAAGCATACAATGAAATATATATATAAGAAAATCTTAGATGGTGTGTCCCCTTCAAATGGGGAGGTTTTTTTAACACTTAGCATGTCAAACACACCAACAATCCTATAAGATTTTGACTAGGATATACAAGCTCAACTAGGGGTGTCCTCAATATACACAAGGTATCTGAGATTCAAATCTGTAGATGAAAGAAAATAATGCCACACAGCTAGGAGGAGACAATAACTCAAATCTCCACCTTCACTTCTCAAAAGTATAAATTTCTTTAGGACTTAGCCAAGAGTGACAAGATTTACTTCCAAGAGAGGTGTCTTACGATTCACCTCCCAATATTTATACTTCACTAGAATGCTAGAGTTGAGGTTGTCTCAAGGGGTGATGAAATCCCCAAGCAAGCCTCCTAAAAAGTGTAAAACAAGGCCACTTATTTCTTGTGCACTCAAGATCACCCAAAGGCACGAGAGGAGTGAATACATAAGTGGTCTTGGGATTTAAAGACACTTGTTTTTTGCCAATTGAAGCTTAAATTTTCTATCTACTCTTGAAGACACTCGTGTTTAAGTATGCATTGTTCTTTCCAACTTGATAGCATCATCAACATAATAAAAGTAAGGATTCATCAACAAAAATAAATCGATCATTGTCAACATAAAAAATTCAATAAGAAAAGAGTCAATTCCTTTATGCATTAAGATTGAGTGAGTGTTCATTTTAAGCACCAAATTCAAAGGTTCATTGCAATGTTCTTTGATCCTTAAGCATTCAAGATTTGATGAGATTCATTTTAAATCCAAATTAAAATGTGTATCATAGCATTGTTCTTTGACCTTTACGCATTCAAGAGTGTATTTGACTAGCATGCATTCCAATGACAGATGTGTTCTCTTTAGGGCAATCAAGAGTGTATTTTAGCATTCATTCCAATGAAAAACATGTAGGTTTTAATCCATGGTATTCAACATTGAGTTTAGCACATTCATTCCAATGATAGATTGTAAGTTCCCTTAAGGCATTCAAGATTGAGTTTTGGATTGTTTTAGCTTTAAGGCATTCAAGAATGTGTTAGATTTATCAAATTAATTGCAACATACATTCCAAGACAAATGATTAAGAATTCAAGTTTATTCCTAAGAGCAATAAAACATTAAGGAAAACCTACAAGAAAATATGGTTAGGTGTTTCTAAAATGCTCCCATCTACAATGCTACAATAAATAAGTTGATTAGCTTCAACAAAATCTCAAAAAAAATGAAAGCTAACCATGGGAAATTTTATTTTAACTTTTTTTGTAATTTTTTCTATACATAAATAAGCTTAGAATGACTCCAATCCTACGGATCCACAAAAAGTCAAATTTTTATTTATACTCTTATATATATATATATATATATATATATATATATATCGCAAACAATAGAATGTAGGCAGAGATGACAAAATGCAAAGACGACAAACAACATAGATGACAGAATAAAAAGAAGTATAATATACCTAATACTTACACTTGTAGATTGTAGACAACAAAATGTAGATTAGAGACACCAAACCACACAGACAACAAAACACCAAATTTCAAAGACAACTGTTAACAAATATTACACATTTTTGGCCGCCCACAATGCAGATGATGGAACAAGTTAAATAGTGCAAACAACAAAATAGAAGGTTGCTAGTAAATCATAAATGCTGAAATAGAAGGTCACCGAAAAAGCGCAGACGAAAAAATAGAAAGTCACCAAAAAAGCGTAGACAAAATAGATGGTCGCTAGAGAAGTGTAGACGACAAAGTAGAAGGTCGCCAAAAAAGCATAGATGACAGCCTATAGCAAAGACACCAGTTTAGAGGCAAAGACACCAGTTTTGATGTAGAGATGCCAGTTTAGTGGTGAAGATGCCAATTTAGAGGCAGAAATGCCTGTTGAGAGGCAGAAAAGCCAGTTTACATTGTAGAGATGACACTTTACATGGCAGAGATGCTAAAAAAACATAGATGACACTGTGTATGAACAAAAAATCAAAGTCCGTGATTTTTTTTTTTAAATGACAACTTTTTAACTTAAAATTTGAATGTTTAGAGGGATGTGGGTCCCACTGGGCATGCCAAAATGTATACAAGAAAACCTAACCTGTCGGGAGCATGCTTAAACAAGCGCACGTTAGTTGCACATGTATATTGAATGTTCAAAAGAAAGTAAAACACAACTAACACTATGCTTGAGTTTTACAACTCAATGCAACCAAAAAGAAACGTCCTCATACAACCTCTAAGTAGGTCAACTAGGGCACCCATATAAGAGGCCTTGTCAGTGTGCTCAAGTGTGAGGGATGTGAATGTGCTCTCCCAAACACGACTATTGAATCCCAATGTAATAAAAATTTAATATAAAATAAGTGAATCTAGACTAAATGAGTGGAGAATACCTTCAAGAAATGGCTATGAGTGAGTCAATCCTCAAAGGATTTTAGGATGTGAAATGAAATGCAAAGAACCAAACTACTAACAAGAATCTATCATGAAAGATGCAAGCATAAATGCAATAAATCTAACATCTCCCAAACGTTAGTAGCAAACATGCAAATCATTAAAACAACTAGAAAACTTGTAACTCCAAACTAGCATGATAACAATGCAAATGAGGGAGATGAAAAATGCTTGCAACAAGGGCTCTATTTATAGGTTTGAGAGAGGCCTTGGGGAGGTAGCATCTATGTGGCACCTACATAGGTGCCACAAGGGAGACACATGGGTTAAAGGAAAAAGCCATGCAAAAGTCAAAAATGACCTTTATGATTGAGAAGCTCAAGGTGTGCTCACACATGTGTGAGCAACCTTGGGGGAAAGAGTGGAGGACAAAGGTGTAAGAGGTGTAAATGAAGTGGAAGCTTTATTGGATCATGAGCTTCTCACACGTGTGAGCAAACACTTAGGAGCTAAAAGGTGTTTAGAAAGGTGTTTAAGATAAATAAGTGGGATTATGTAGTGAGTAGGCTTAGAAGGATGAGAGTGATGGTTGTAGACTAGGTTTTAGGAAGGGATTAGGATTAAAGAATTTAATAAAGTGGAGGGAATTAAATAAATTAGAATTTATTTAAAAGGGGATTTATGGAGCACTATGCATTAAATGAATTTAATACATTGGAGGGGAAGTATTCAAATTAAATCTAAATACATTAGGGAAAAATGAACCTATTTAATTAAATAAATTTAATTAAATAAGTAGAAGAATATGACAAATAAAATTAACTAATAGAAAATTAATTATTATGTCACAAGAAATAAATTAATATAGCGTTTGGGACGATTTTAAGCATCTACATAAACTCATAATTTTAATTGATAATTTTTGTATTAATTTGTCTAAACTTGAGTTTAGAAACTCTTATTTAGTATCAGAATATATTGTTTGAATTTTCTTATTCAATTTCAGAATTTATATAAATGCAGACTTTAGTTTTATTGGTAATAGATAGTAAGCCCATTACGTAGAAGATTGATAGTAAAGTATGTGTTCTTCAATGGTTTTGTTATTGTCATCGAGTGCATTAATATATATGAAAAGTGAGGCTTTAAGGATTCATGTCCATGAATAGATGTGTGCTTCTAAGAAATATTTAAATGAAAAACTATAAAGTAAAGAATCCATGAGGTTTTTGGAAAGAAAATAGTTACCATCAATCTATAAGCTTAAAAGTAATTTCAAAGGTCAACACATGAACACGAAATTTTTGAAGGGGAAAAAATAAGAAAAAAGTTCATGTAAATTATATGAATGAGGAAAATTTCTAATGTGTGTGTGAGAGAGAAAGAGAGAGAGATAAGCTCATTACAAGCACTATGTAGTGTGTGTTGTGCATTGAAAATGAGAGATGGGCATCTCTTATACAGAGATTAGAAAATAAGTTTCTTAATAAGTCCCAAGTGAATAAATGTCACATTCATAATCGTGTGTCAAGTGTCATAGTCTATTTTCCTTAATAAAGGAATTACAAAAATGACATGTTCTTACACATGGACAAGAGGATAAACAAGTGACATATCTTCACACTTGCACTAGAGAACAAATATTACATAAGGGATACCTTGGTTTATCCAAAATAAAAATAAAAATACAACCAAGGAAATATTACTAATTCTAACACCCCCCCTTTAATCTTTACTTGGGAAGATTACAACAAATGGTATCAAACCCAAATTTTTACAAAAATCTACAAATTAATCTTCGATATAAGGAAGAAATTGGAATCTTTGCAAGTGTGTAGGATCTTCTGTCAGTGTGGGTATATTTTTTACATTCATCTTTGTAGAGCCAAAAGAAGTGAATGGGTCCTTTGAATGTATTCAAGAGGAAGTATATCAACATCTTCAAGTGTAGTTGTTGTGCATAGGGTAAGTAAAAAATAATGATGTCTAGTATGTGCCTTGATGGATCGCCTAAAAAACAAGAAACAAGGCAACAATCCACAAGGAGAATTTCATCTTATATTAAAGTTAGCAAACCTTTTGAAATGTAAAGTTATACAAAAGCTCTTATAGAGTAAACTGAGATAGAGTGATAAAGATGATTGGAACTTGTCACCACAAAGTAATGCAGTTAACCTAATACCAAAATAAATCATATGCTCCAAATATCAAAAAAAGTTAGATATAAAAGTATTTATCAATGCTCTCATGAAAGTAATGTACTAATACACAAATGACCACAGACAATGCCAACTATGTCACCTGCAACAACATTGCATTAATCACATGGATATAGACAATCCACTAATGAACCATCCCACGACAAGTGAATGGGTGTGCCATCCACCACTTACATAACTCACGATCTAAGAAATGAAGTATGCAAAGCATTATCACGTTAGTATATTTATTAAAGAAATATGAGAGAGACAAAGATAAATCACTAGAACATGTGACTCAAGCACCAGATCAACTCAAGAAGATCTTGATTTTCCAAATATGTTTACCATTAGGTACCAAAGGGAAGGATTATAAGTAACAACATATTACCCTCAAATAAAAACACATTGCCTTCATGATGGGTTAAATCAACTTAAAATGGAGGGAAACTCCATGAATAACATCCTCTTCCTAAGGAACAAAATGGAGGGAAACTCCAAAAATGTCATTCTTTAATGTGGAACCAAATGGACAAAAACTCCATAAATATCATCCTTTCAAAGTGGAACAAATGAAAAAGATAGAGGGAAACTCGATATAAATATCATTCTTATTAATGTGAAACCAAATGGAACAAAATGGAGGACACCATTATAGGATGAGAATTTCTCCATAGGTCAAATAAAACAATTGCATCAGTTATAATTGATGGGTCCTTCATAATATGAGCCAAGTATAACAGAGTGGTCCTCTGTAGTAATTTTTTTAAAATTGGCTCCCAATGCAACTTACACAAATCCAATAAAATTCTTATAAATAAATGGTATAAAACCATAAAAAGTCAACGTGAGGCATAAAAAAGATGTTATAAAACCATGAAACTATACCTATGTGCAAATCAATAGAGCATAGTAAAATTGAAGGGAATTGTGTATGATAATTCCAAACTCGAAGAATTTTGAGATAAATGTAGTATAATTGGAAGAGCAATGAGCAACAGAAGTATGTATCAATATCAGTTAGAAACTACACTGAAGGTATGAACATTGGTACTTAATTATTGAATTATTAAACAGATTTAATTTACACAAAAATATACCCATAAAATTTGCAATCATCATAGTTACACTAGCTTGTATATTTATCTGGACATATATGTGAGCACCCATATATACTCGAATAAATATACCTATAATTGGGACATCAATAGTATAGATGAAGCAATCAATCAAATGATAAAAATAATTATAGTTGGTGTTTTGTGAAACAAAAAATGAAACCACGTTATTCTAAAACAAAAACTAATAAGGGTAAGGTAAGAAAATACTTAATAAGAAATTTGAATAGGAAAAATAATGTTGGTAAAGATAAAGATCATATGATATTAAAACTTCAAATTATAATATTTGTATGTAAAGAAAACTCTTTTTATAAGACATAGAAGAGAAATTGAATTAAGGTGGAAGAGTCTTTACAAATTATCTCTTACTTAAAAATAAATGGTTAGTAGCAATGTGACTTATATAAAGTAAACAATATTTAATTAAATAAGTGTTTAAAGTTGGATAAATAAAACTAATGTTAATAAATTTTTATGGAAGTAAGACTTAATAAAAAAAATGTTACACCTACTTTGTAATAAAAAATGTAAGTAACCATAAATCTATAAAGCACACTTCACTATATGGGTTTCCCAAGCGCGATATATAGGATTTTTTAATTCTAATCTTAAGAATTAGAGTAGGCATAATTAAAAGAAAAGAGAATTTATCCCCTCTTTAAAATAAATTTGAAAATTGATGAAAAGAAATAAATCCCTTCTTTATATAAAACAAAGTTTTTATTTAAAGCCAATGTAAGAAAAAATATTTTAATACAAAATTAATAATTAAAGATAATAAAGTTTTTTAAAAATTAAGTTTAAAGATTTTAATCAATATATGAAACAAAGCTTTATTATAAAAAACTTAATAGTTGAATACTAAAGTGATTAAATGAAAAGTTTAGAACGTTAGTCTTAAATTAACTCTATAATAACATATTTTAATAGTAGTTCGAGTTGGTTTAAAATTATATATTATGACGTTTTTCATAATGAGGATGATTTTATAATGATTTTTAATGAGTTTAATTATAGTGACTAAAAAAACTTTTATTTAAAGAGGGGTAAACGCTTTGACCTGGAGCTATGAACCAGTGAGGCCACAAATGGGGGACCTCATCCCCATGAGATTTGAACCTTGATGGCAAGGATAACAACACAACAACTTAACCATCACAACATGCCACTATTGGCTAGTGACTAAAAAAACTTAAGAAGATTTTAGAAATACGATTATATTAATGGGAGATTCCACTATGAAATCAAAAGAGCTAGAAAATAATCTAAATAAATTAAATATAATACCTTGTAGAAGTAATAATTTAAAAGTGCCACTAACAGAGAATAATAAGAGATAAAAACTACCAGATAATGATTGATAAAAGACTTCATTAGAATGTACTACGCATAAAATGACTCTTTGGGAAAGAAGCAGAGGTTGATGTTACAAAAAATAACAGAATTAATAAGTAAAAACGTAACAGAAAATAAATTGTCAAAAATTTTTAAAACTACTATAGACGACAAAGATAATGAAAAAAAATCATTTCAAAATTCTTTTGAAAGTCTTTGCATGAATCTTAAAGAAACTGCTTGAAATAGAGGGTATAAAACATTAGAAAGGAAGACTCGAGATGAAATAAATCACAACCTTCTTGTGTCATTATTGACTGGATGCCCTAAATTGGTAAGCTTCCCAATTGTCAAGAGTTTAGTATCAATAGAACAAAGGAATCAATTGTCAACATAGTTACATTATCTTGGGGATGGATGAACTTGGTTCAAGTTTTGGGGACGAAGTATAGAGGGGCTTAATTTGAAGATGAAGGATGGGAGAGGTTGTGTATCCTATACATATGGTATATTTAAAATACTAGTTATGAAAAGATGTATTGCAATATAAGATATAAAGATGTGCTTGGGAATTGAAGGACAAGTAAACATTTGTTGATGTTTTATATGGTCTTGGATCTCTAAATGAAATGTTACATGCAAAAAGCACATGAATAAATCAATTTTTTTCAGAAATAATAATAAATGAAGAAGAAAGTATTACTTTATATAAAAATATTAAAGTCCAGATAGATTAGAATCAAAAAGGGGGGGGGGGGGGGGGGGGGGGGGGGGGGGTAAAGTGTAACAAATGAAAGTTGAACTTGTAAATAAGACTTGTTAGAATCAAGTTATAGCTCTTTGGTGACAGGTCGTCCAAAGAGGATTAGTATTCGAAAAAAAATAACTTCTAGATTTAAATAAAATAGCCTATAGTATTTTATTTTTTAAAGTTAGAAATGAAGCTCAAGTTTTTCTTCCTTTTGCAACAACAATGTCTCCAACAAAGAAATGGTAACCCTCAGAATGACATTCAAACAAGGATTAAACAAGTTCTAAGACCATATAAGAAATATTTTAATGAAAAACTACAAAGGAAAGAATCTAAGAGAAATTTATAAAGGAAATAGTAACCATCAATGCATAATCTTGAAAGTAATTCTAAAGATCAACACATGAAGACAAGAAAAAACCTTGTGCATGTGTGTGCGCGCGCGTGCGTGCATGCACGTGTGCACACATGTGTGTGTGTGTGTGTGTGTGTGTGCATGTGTGTGTGAGAGAGAGAGATATATCCATAAACTCATTACAAGCACTATATAGTGGTGTTCTATTGAGAATGAAAGAGTCCCAAGTGTCATAATCCTCGTAAGGAGGAATAAACTATTTTCCTTAATAAAAGAATTACTAAAATGACATGTCCTCACACATGGACAAGAGGACAAACAAGTGGCATGTCCTCACACATGGACAAGAGGACAAACAAGTGGCATGTCCTCACACTTGTACTATGAGACAAAAATGACATAATGGATACCTTGGTTTAACCAAAACAAATAAATACAACCAAAGAAAGATGGGTAATTTTAACACCTATGTAGGAGACATGGCTATTTGTGGGTGTCTCCTTAAGATAGTTTGGTTTTCCTTTCAAACATATATGATGTTGGTTGATTAGATTATATATTTACCTGATACTAAAAAAACACTAACACTAACTAATGTTGATGAAATTATAAAATGGATTGCAAATGATTGTAAAAAAAGTTTTGATTGGTCTTGGACTTTAAGATGTATACCTCTTCTACATTGAAGTATATGAGATTATCTCATTTTCTTATTTAGATCACAAACTTCAAGTGAAAAGATGAACCTAAAAAAGAATTGTTTGGGCTTAAAGGAAAAAAAAAATCTAGCCTAAAAATGATAGAGGGTGACTACATTATTTAATGCATCAATATTTGTGTTTCCTTATGAATCAACTAGTTAAGATAAAAGCCAAACGAAATGATGATGCAAAAGCTATTTTCTTAAATAGCATGCCTATGAATTATGGTAAAATATGTTCGCATTGAACAAAGTAGATGTTACTCTAGTAGATATAAGCTCTATCTTGATTGATAAATGAACCAAAAATATGATTCAAATATAGAGGAAACTACAATGCTTGTGAAAAACAAGGTTGACAAGTCCACCAAATCCAATTCTTCTACTTAAAGGGACATTAACTCTCTATGGATAGAATTTTGTGTTGCTATTGCAAGAAAAATTGGCATATTATAATGAATTGTATTGAGTAGGTCAAGGATCTCCTAGATGGCAAAAAATAAGGTAACAGTTGCACACAATGATTAAGAATGTTTTTTGAAGTGGTCGTTGAAGACCCTACACATGAGAAGAGGAGGAATACATTTTCTAAATAAAACTAAGGGTTCTTGTTTATGATTAGACGTGTATGTCTCGAATCACATTGTTGAGTAACAATGATAATTGTGTTTGTCTCGATTCACATTTATTGATTGACTATGATTGGATGTGTGTGTCTTGGAAGTCATAAGTGTCATGACAAATGTGTGTTCATGTTCATAAATTTTACGTTGGATAAAAATGTTTGACCCTATCCAAACATGTTGTATGACCTTTGGATAAATGTGTTAGTAACTTAGTTCCATGAGTAGAAGTGCTTGCTCCTACCCTTGGATGAAATTTTATAAGCATTATGAGGGAAGTTCTAGTATTACTTGTGTATGTCCTACTCACACTTTATGTATGAATTATTGAACATGGTCATCAAGAACTATAAGTCCACCTATACAAAGTTGGAATATGATGGAAATTTGGTGGTGGGTGTCATAGAAGTTCATTTTTTTGTGTTAGAGTAATAAAGTATTTTCTTATTAATTAAATCATGTTGATTTAATTATTAAGCTACTTATTATCTCTAGTTTACTTAAGCTGAACTTATTATCAAGATTTAATTTTGATTCTATTTCTTTTTTGGTTTGACGGAGTGAGTTGTGTATTTAGTATTTGATCCTATGTACTAGGTGATTGCAGTGGTTGGATACCTATGCATTTCAGTGAGATGGATCATTTACCATATAGACATTCTTTCTTTCCTAATTTTGGAGGTCATGAAGATACCTTCTATCTTCGATTGATCAACTCTTCAGACTTAGCCTTATCTACCTGGTCATGTTCTATACAATGTAGGTTCTTCAAATCAACAATTTGGTAGTGTTTGTAGCTTCATGCTTCAGTGGTGTTTTTCATGATCATCTTTTGTTCCTATCTTTTGGGACATTCCTTAGTTTGGAGGCTTCTTCAGTCCTTCACTAGTTCTTTTAGTATTATTTCCATCTCTTTCTAGAGTAGATTTTTTCCCATGTGATTTTCTCTATTTCTCCTCTTTTCAGAGAGTTGGTTGTGCTTGGTTACCTCATCAAGCCTTGTTGTTGGGACCCAAATTTGCTTTCAATAGTAGTTTCTAGGTTTTTAAATACTCCCTAAGTTTATCTTAAGGGGGGGTGTTAGAGTAATAAAGTATTTTTTTATTAATTAAATTATATTGATTTAATTATTAAGTTACGTATTATCTCTAGTTTACTTAAGCTAAACTTTAGGCATATAATAATTAATTCTTTTATTAATCATTATCATGCAACATAGGTTTTACCTATTAGGGTTTTGATCTCCTTTATAAGGACGATCTCTCTTTGTAATTATTTACACATTCATTCACTTTTGATAATAGCAATCTCTCTTTTTGCTCATCAAGAATGTCTCATCTATGGATCTGAAAATTCCAGCCTCCATAGCTTTTGCTTCTTTCTTTTTTTCACAAGTGATTACATGCAAGTGATTCTTGGGAGTTATAAGGTTGATCTTTCATCAACTTCAACATGGTATGAGAGATCCAGATCTCCATGTCATTGTTCTATTTATGAGAAGATGGGCTTCGCTTTCAGATCTGTGTTTTTTCTTTCGGAGGGTTTCATTTTTCAAATTTTTTTGTATTGGATCTAGGGGTTGTTTTTTTTTCAATGCACTCTAAGCATAAACAGACATCGTTGTTGAGCTTAGAGTACCCAAAAACCCCTATTTTCATATAAATTTTGTCCAATTTGTACACAATTGGAATTTGAGGAAAAATATATTGCTCCTAGATTTGGCACATTTTCTGAGGTGGTACTTTTAAGGTTTTTGGCATGAAAATTGAGAAGGTTTTTGGTACGAGTCTCTCACGCTTCCCATTGCATTTTAGGCATAGACCAACGTACATCCCGAGGTGATTTTGGTACCAAAAAATGCACACTTCTTGAGACAGTTTTTAGTATGAACTAGCATGCTTCCCAATGTAGTTTCTGGTACTAGCAAACACACTTCCCGAGGTGGTGATTTTTTATTTTGCCCTTCTGGCTTTTTTTTACCTACCTATGGTTTTTTGGTCGAAACTTGCTCATATGAACTCTGTTTTTTGCAAACGAGATATTGTTGAAAAGTTGATTCTGCACCCATCGTGATGGTGTAGTTTATTTGAACTATTGAAGTTGTTTGGTTTCCAAATTATGCAATCAAAGTCAGAGGTTATATTTTACACTCTAAGAGACATATCTTAAGACATTCTATTTTCCAGATTCTGCTCCAGGCACATCCCATTCAGTTTTTTGTTTTTTTTGCATTCTGATGGATATCTTGGTTGTTTCAGGTCCGGAGATCAATTTTGTTACTTCAAATGATTTATCATGGGTTGTACTATCTCTTTTATCATTCTTATGTTTCTTTTGATCTTTGTTGATATCCTTTTGTAGTATTTTTACAAATGCACTGAGATAAAGTGTCACTATATTGCATTTTGGGATCTTGCACATCTTTTTGTTTGGTTGTACTCACACTACATTATAAAGTGTTTTGAGGGGTTTCATGTTTGTCATATTCGCCATCTTCCTTTGTCAAGTGAGTGTTTCTTCCATGACATTAGCCTCATGATGTGTCAATGACATATGTCATTATAGGTGTTTGTACTTCTTTTGCACTCTCAATGTTCCTAGTTCTTCTTTCTCCAAGAGATATTGCATTCAGTTTCAGTGTTTATGTCTTACCTCTCAGCATTAGGGGGAGGCTATCTTGATTTTATTGATTTCTTGGTTTGATGGAGTGAGCTATGTATTCAGTATTTAATCCTATCTACTAGGCAATTACAGTGGCTGGATACCTATGCATTTTGACAAGATTGATCATTTACCATATAGACATTCTTTCTTTCCTATTTTTGGAGACCATGAAGATACCTTCTATGTTCGATTGATCAGCTCTTCAGACTTAGTCTTCTCTACCTAGTCATGTTCTATATAGTGGAGCTTCTTCAAATCAGTAGTTTGGCAATGTTTGCAGCTTCATGCTTAAGTGGTGTTCTTCATGATCATCTTTTGTTCCTATCTTCTGGAACATTCCCTAGTTTGGAGGCTTCTTTAGTCCTTCACTAGTTCTTTCAGCATTATTTCCATCTCTTTTTGGAGTAGAGTTTTTCCCATGTGTTTTTCGCTATTTCTCCTCTTTTTAGAGATTTGGTTGTGCTTGGGTACCTCATCAAGTCTTGTTGTTGGGACCCAAATTTACTTTCAGTAGTAGTTTCTAGGTTTCTAGCTACTCCTTAAGTTTATCTTGGAGGGAGGGGGGGTGGCAGGGGGCATGTTAGAGTAATAAAGTATTTTCTTATTAATTAAATAATAATGATTTAATTATTAAGTTACTTATTATCTCTAGTTTACTTAAGCTAAACTTTAGGCATATAATAATTAATTCTTTTATTAATTATTATCATGCAACCTAGTACCTATTAGGGTTTTGATCTCCTTTATAAGAACTATCTCTCTTTGACATTATTTATCATTCATTCACTTTTGATAATAGCAATCTCTTTGTTCTCATCAAGAATGTCTCATCTATGGATCTGGGAATTTCAACCTCCATAGCTTATGCTTCTCTCTTTCTGTGAGAGGTGTTTGCATGCAAGTGATTCTTGAGAGTTGCAGGGTTCATCTTTCATCAACTTCAATAGTTTGTATAGTAAATTGTTAAAAATAATTCATCTATGTTACGGAGTTGTTATAAAAACTCTCCTATAGTACGAGAGATGGAACTATATATATGTATACATATACACACCCACACATATACATGTACATGTACAAAGAAATACATACATGTATACACGCACGCACACATGTGGTTGGGTGGAGGATATATTCAGATAAATTGAAAACCTAATATGAGAAATTTATGAGAAATGTGTGTGTTGGGAGACAGTGGGGTGGGGTGGGGTGGGGGTTAGAGTGTGGGTGTGTCTAATTAAAGGAGATTTTGATGATTTGTAAACCTAATGTGAGCAACTTAGGAGGATTTGTAGTTATTGTTTCAAACATCATTATTCTTTAGGTAGTCACCATAAAAAAAAACATAGCTAACATTTCTATGTTGTTTCCATATTTATTACTACTATCATATTAATCCAACAATCAATCCAATTTCATTTTCATATATGGTTAATTCTAATGTATAAGGGTTTCATACAAATAGTGGTGAATGACAATACCAATGTCGATAAAAAAAATTGTGATAATCAACAGCCATATTTAACATATTTCATATTTGACATTATTCATATTTGCAATTTTACTATTTTACTAAATTGACAAACTTTCATTTCAAATAGAATTCTTATAAATCTTTTTTATAACTAATTTTCCAAATACTATATGTATATCAATACTCTCCCACAGTAGTCACGTTTTCACTACTTCATATACTCTTCCCCCAACAGATGCTTCTGCACAAAAATAAACACCAACATTGGGTGCTTCACAACCAAACTTGACTTCAAATAAAACACATAGACCCCCTTGGAAAACGCAATCAAGACCACAACTAAAGGATCCTTAGGGATTCATTATTACAAGGCATATACATCCCATGAGTTCTAAGATTTCTTGGATCCAACTTGAAATCTTTATGACCATAGGAAAGCTCCTAGCAATCACAAATCATGGAATATTCTTCAACCAGCCACATCATATAGTCCATCTCCTTTGTGGGGGAGTTTTGTAGGAAATTCCTTCAAAAAGAGGATATTTGGTTTGGAAAAGAGTGCCTAGAATCTAGGCGATAAACAATCTTATTTACCCCTTACAAGATTGTTCTCCTTTTCCAAGAGATGCTCTCTTAGAAGTTGTGAGTCGTTTCATGTCCCAAATTAGGGCTTCAAGAGGATGTCCTTGCCTCCTATAATCTAGCTATGAAAGGTGGGCTCAAAAGGGCACATAGAATTCAAGGAGGGGATTAGAGGAGTAGAGGAGACCTAGTTGAGGAAATGGCTTTAAGGAGAGTGCACAATAGAGCTTGACATAACAATTCAATCCTACATTGCCATAACATTTAAGCAATTAAATGTGAATCATGTAATAACCAAGGGACCACTATTATATTTTCCAAGTTATGGGAGATCATGCAACCAATATTATTTGACACGTTTCCTAGAAAAACTATGCATCCTAAAAATGTAAACATCCTAGGGACCATCCCCTTGTCATCTCCAAAACCTCATCTCCAAAACCTTGCAAAAACTAGAAATAGGAGCGGAAATGGGGAATGGGGTGAAAGGAGGATGGGCAGTGGTCAACCATCCCCAAGATGGCCAAGGACATTTCAAACCTCTCCCAACCATCCCAAAGATGGTTGATTTTCTCCTTTTAGTAGTGTTTTTCAAAGAAAAAAATTCACCCAAATTTTAAAAAAATTGTTGATGTGTAAATTCGGTTGTTTATCTTATGTTGTGCTAGAAAACGAATTGGTCACTGTGAAATTATCTTTGAAATTGACCGTGTTTTCTCTGTGAACAATGACAATTGTGCCAACAATTGGAAAGATTGCAAATAATAATTATCAACTTGCAATCTTCCTCTGCATTTGAGAGGGACATCTCGCTTATATGATGTGGGTATTTGAGATTTTTAAATACTTTTCACCTATAAGTACAAAAAAGAGGCAAAGAAAAACTAAAAGAAATCAATGAAAGAAATCCCACAAGTAGACCTACGAATACCATATGGGATTCCCAAAGAACAACTACTTACAAAGGGGATAAAGTACAAGTTATGATGGATACATGAAATTGATGAAAAGAAGAAAACATATTTCCACATATGAGGAATCAAGTAATTTCAACATTTTCTAACCAAGATACCACAATGTAAACATGATTCATCTTTTACATATACCCAAAGTGCTCAAAGGAATTATCAATTTAACATACGAGGAATTAATAACAATAACTACAAAATGCATCTAAGACATACAAATTAAATGCATTTATAGTTATTCTTTTGAAAATATACAAGTTTTAAACCTTCAAGTACAAAATATGAATATCAAGTGTTCCACAAAATTTTGTAGAGTTTCTCCTTTGCAAAAAAATCTTCCCCCTTCTTTACAATGATAAAAATCTTGTATATATAGATATGCTTCCATGATTAACCGCTTTCAAATTAATAACTAACTCATTTTTGCACAATTAGAATAAGATTATAGATTTTACAAATTTAACATAAAATTAATTAAATTCTTCACTTCGACCAAAAGTAACAAAAATCATGATTGACAAAATCATAACTTCAAACCATTATAGTTTGAAAAGAGAGACCTATAATTAGAGTCACTTAGATAGCTTTTTCATCTTTTCAGCTTCATACGCACTCCTTGCACATTTGCCAAACATTCTCACAAACACTGGATCTGAACTGGCCTTTTACTGAAAAGGTTTTGATTTTCTTGTAGAAATATTGTCTACGTTGCCATTCATTACATTGCTTTGAGATATTATTATAAGGAAAGAATCAATTTATCAAGCAACTGGGTGGCGCTCTCTGTAATTCCATACATTCTCATTAACATACTGAGAAAACATCCTCCACTTGCAAAACCCCATGCATGCACCTTCTTAGTTCAACATTCCCATTTTGGTGTGGGGAAGCTTGTATTTCTCAGTTGCTAGAAAACTTAATGGATTCTAAACATATCCATTTTGGGATGTTGTACAAGGAAAATTAGAAAGTTTATATTCACCAACCCACTCTGCGCATAACCTGCAATCATTGCATGCCAGGAAATATCATATCTTTGAGGCATAATGTCAAGCAACTCACATCGTCCATGACTCCATATTTGCATTCAAACGTGCGAGCCTGCAAGCATTTTATGAACTGGTTGACTTGTATTAATTAGTCATTAGCGCATCGCACCCATTTCAACCATGAGAATCTTTTATTCTTCAATGGATGCCCGTATTTTCCATGTTCTTCATGCCGATCAGAGCATTGCATACGATGCTTCCTGATAAAAATTATCTGCACAGTTATACTTGAATATGCATTAACAATCACGTTCCAAAAGGTTCACCATAGTCCGTGAAGCATCATGCCTTTTGATATGGAATTTTTTTGACTCCACATTTTGACCGTGTAACTTTTAAGACATTTGATTAAATAGTTCACTGACGACTTCAATCAGACCATTCATGTGCATAATTTGTTCTCTTGTGCAGGCCGCATTCAGAAACGACAATTTAGGAATATAATCATAAAATCAACATGCCCGTGCTCTTTCCGATATTAATGTTTGTTCCAAAATTCCCATTCTGGCATGGGATGACAGGATGTTTCACAATGAATGTGAAATTTAACTTTACACCTACGATGTATATCAATCAAAGGGGTGCATGATGCTTCTTTATACGTAACTGAGGGCCACTGGAAGTGATTACATGTTGCAAAGAAACTTGATAATAAGTTGAAGATGCTTCTTTGGGAAGCGCAATGGGTGGAACCTGTGGAGGAGTAATGTTGGGCATTGTCAGGGAAGGAAAATCAGATGAGTTTCTCCTCGAGCCATGTGATCTGCCCTGATTCTCATTTTCAACTGGACCTCCCATGTTTAAAATGCATTTGAATCTAAGCGCTCTCCTCCAGCAAAGATATTATTGTACTCGTATTTGGAATATGTTATTGAAAAATCTTTGGTAATTTCTTGGCTTCGAGCATCTGTACTTTGTGTTGAGTCTGCTTGAGTGGCTTCGTCTTCCTATAATGACACCCTTTAAGCTCAATATGTATGCAGTTAGGTATTACATCAAACAGTTTGTGTGCATGCATGTCCATGAGAAGATTCATTTCATTGTGCCATCAATTCATTCCCTAAGATGCCCATTTCGATGATGCACATTTCGTCAAACACTTTTAACACTTCTTCTCATGTTCCGTTAACGCATTTATAATCTTTTTGGATACATGTGTGTGCATCCGCATTTTGCATTTAGTCATTTGGTTGAACATTAATCCGCATGCTCCATTTTGGAATTGATTCGGAAAGCGAGTGCCCAGTCAACCATGGAAATCCCGATCAACAATGAAGTGTATTATGTCAAATAACTCGTTGTTTCTATATATGATTCCACTTGGTAGTAATGTCCATCATAAGTTCTTCGATTCCTTATTACCATTTATATGCTTTGATAGGTTAATATTGCGATAGCATGCATCGTTGCCAACCTTGCATGCATATCTAATAGGGGTTTCAGAAATATCGTGTTTGATAAGAGTCATCTTTATCTGGCTTCCTCAAAACAGTGACCGCCTTGCATGCATTCGCAGAGGTGTTTCTTGAAACATTATCATGCTTCTATTTTGCACTACCTTTGAAGAGACCATTCGCCTTGAAGAATCATGCTAAGTAGCCACTGTGTTCTTTGTGTTTACAGAATCTCTCGTATCGGTATTTAGTCAAACACTTGGCACTCGGTTTATATAATTTTTGAAACCAATTTCTTCAGGGCGCGCATTGAAACATGGGGTAAATTTCTAATTGTTACTTTATCTCGTGCCACAAGAAATGCGGCCAAGGCTGGAATTGCATCTTTGAAAGTTTGCCCTCACAAGCGTCTTCCAACTGTTATTCACCTCCACATAACTGCCACTGTAATTCTACACGCGGCATGTGTATCTGCAAAGCATTTAAAAGATTTCATTTATTGAGGAACTACAGTTCACATTTAATCCAGATGCCTTAATAACCGTTTTGGAGCATTTCACACAGCGTCATGGCTATGTCCACTCCAATTTTCATATACAACTTTTCCAATGGTTTTCACTTTGACTTTTATGAACACTTTGATTGCTGGTTTGACTTGATTTGACTTTTTTTTGGAGCAATTTGGAAAAGTACGTAGGTTTTAAGTGCTCATTTGTGAAGCATTGAGAATCATTTAAGTTATGGGTGCTTATTTAATAATTTGAGTATTTTTCTACCAAAGCTTTTATTCAATTAAATTTTTCAATTCAATTAGCCAATCAATTTATAAAATTTAAATACTTATCATGCATTAATTACAACTTTATCTTTTCCACATTTGTGACAAATTGATTAGATTTTCTTTTTAAAAAATTCATTTTATCTTCCACCTTACACAACTTTAATGAATGTCTAATCAAAATTAATTATGACAATCTTTTTTTCTTACCAAGTTCAAATGCAAAGTTAAATGTTTTTAATTTCTTATTAGTCCCTAAGGCAGGGTACTAATATTTTTGTTTACCCCGCCCTAACTATTTCTTTTTTAGGAAGTCAGTATCATATTTCTAAAATTTTTAAATTTATTTATCAAAAGTAAAATTATTTTTTCTGATTGGTCGACATTAAACATTTTTTGTAAATTAAAAAATCAACGAAAAAATAACAAATTGACATGTAATTAATACTTATCAAAATCACTGACAATCTATTGCAGCTTTTTCAGAATTCGTGTCTATTGAAAACAAAAATCCTTACAAATCATACGACCATTGAAAAGACTTGCACAACAATGATGGGAAAGCAAAATCTCAAACTCACATCAGCAAACAAGCCATCAACTCACTTTCTCATTTAAATCTGCGAGAAACCAGGCCATTGATGTCACTTTTGACTTACCCCTTTCTTTAACAAACCCTTCCCCATTAAAAACCATTTCTTTTTTAATTCTGAACAAAATGATGAACCACACATATTTATGTATAACGAGTACATTGTAAATCCCAAGATATTCCTAATCATGTGTCATAAATCTTTAATAAAAATGGTTCGTGTATCCCAACACAAAAACCGTTTGATTAATAAATAATGTTGAAAAGAGCATATACCTTCGGTTAATTTGTTTTCTAAATATATTTAAATATATATATATATAATTTTAAAGTTTTGATAAATGTTTTTTTTTATTGTTAGATATTTAAAAATGGGAAAGTGATTTATTTACTTTCTTATTTAATTTAATTTTTGTTTTTATAAAAATATGTAATAATAATATATTAATAGTTTTAATTTTATTTTTGTTTTTTTGTGAAAATGCACAATACTAATATATCAATACTTCTAATATAGTTATATTAGACTTGGGTATATTTATCTTTCCTTATTCTTTATTCTTTATTTATCTATATTTATTTTTAAATATAGATTTTTTATATAAAAATAATAATATTTTATTATTTTATTTTTTTAAAGATTTGGATCAAAGTTAATCTTGAAAAACACCAAAAAATTAAAGTTAAGTCACTCTTTTTTTCATAAGCTATAAGCTATATATTAAAAACACTTCAACGAAAAGGTGGAAGCTCAATTTGTTGTCAAGTGAGGATTGTGATATGTTCCTGGATTATGTCATGGATCCAATTTTACACTCATTACCCATCTTCTTGTAGTATACTCATTCATAAAGTCAAAATATCTCAACATGTATGTAATATCAATAATTTCTATAAAAATAATCATAATTTCCTTTACGAACCCACACCTATGACTCTAAAAGGAAGGGACTCCAGCTCACAAAGAGCTCTTGTTTTAAATATATTTATTATTAGTTTTACATTGATGTTGATTTTTGACAATTGTAAGATGTTATTTCTTTAACTTTACACTATGTTTTACTAGCTGCTATTTTACAATTTTGTTCTAATTTTTTAATACCATTTTACAAATTGTAAAACTAATACTACCCCACAAACTTACTAGATATTTTGATATTTTGGTAATTTGAATTAAGTATTCAACAATTTATTTATTTTTAATTAAATATTTCAACTTACAATTGAATTGGTAGAAATGAGTAGTTCATTCATATAATATAATTTTTATTGTTATTTATATATTTCTTAAAGTAATATAATTATTAATATTTTTTAAATTCCCTTCAACTCTCTCTATAATTCTACCTTTACTTGTCCTTACAATAACATATCACTCTCTTTTTTAGCTCTCTCTACATATCCTTCTTTTTAATCTATAAATCTCTATTTTCTTTCTTTTCCAATTATTAGCAGGAACTTTGACACATTCTGTCTCTTGTTATGTATTTTGGAAACTTTTTGGTTAGGAATTATTATTTTTTTAGCAACAAGTCATAACTTTGGCAAATTAAGTCTTTTTTCGGTGTGCCTGGGCTGTAGGAATGAAGAGAACCATAAGGTAATTAAAATTAAAATTATTCCCGAAAATAATTTTTATTACTTACTTTTATCAAAACTTAAGCCACGTAATTTGAATTGAGCATTTGACTCGAAAAAAACTTGGCTATAGTAGGAACCGGGCAACATACGGTTAATAATGAGTGGTTTTTTTTCGTTTTTTTTTTAATGTTTATGGAAGCTTTACAAGTGTTAAATGGTGGGAAGTAATTTACAAGATACAATTTGTATGTGAAAACAAAACAGCATATGAATATCTGTTTCTTGTTTCTTCAAGTGTGTTGAAATTCCTGTTGCCAATTGAGTTCTTTTGTTTATTAATAAATGCTAGCAGGTTACTCAAGACTAGAGGTTTAACATATGCTAGCAGGTAACTCAAGACTATGGATTCCGATCAGTTTTTTCTATCACCTATCAAATTAGATAATAAGAATTTGTCAAGCTACATCAGTATACCTTTATTCTTGGAAACAAAGTACTTGAATTTATAAATTTAAACTCTCATCTTAATCTCACTTCAACTCAATTCCTATGCATAACGTATATGATGAATTATTTCAGATTTATCAATGTTATCATATAAATATTTGAGATTTCCCTACATATTTTACATTTTCCCTATTAATTATACAGCCATCCTTAGCATGAAAATAATAAAATGAATCAAATTTTACTACATATATTTTATAGGTTATTTTAGTACAGGTATTTTATAGACTATTTAATTATAGGAAATTATGAATAAAACATTGGTTTCACTTTTCCTGCCAATTTTAATTCTGTTAAAATTCATGTGAAACAAATGGTTTCATTTCCATTGTAGCCGTGTAATATGGTGCGATACACCAAGTCATAAACTTCTTACTTTTTCATACTTTTCGTTCATATATTAGAAAACTGGGTATTCACTAGCATATTGAGGTTCATAACACAGAGCAAGTATTTAACTATTCTTCGCTGATATAGCAATTATTTACTCTATATCTATTTATAGGACTCAGTCTCTAGAGCATAATTATTTCTTAGGCATCTTGTGTACGTCCAGCGAAAGAATTCTTTCTAGCTGTGGCAAAAGGTAAGCTAAAATGAAATTCTTTTCAAGCCAGAAAATTGAGATGATATAAACTATGTGAGAAAATACAAATCCCAAAACAAGGATCATGTTCTTAAACCAATCAGCTCCAATCAGCTACTTTTTTCAAAACATGTATTTGTCAATCCTTGACTGATATAGCATTTCTTTATGCTACATCTATTTATAGTACTTAATGTCTAGTATTCAGACGTTCTTAAACCAATCCCTTTGTCCAAGCCAATGTATATAAAACATTTATAGGACAGACTTGCATATACAAAACCAAGGGCACAAAATATTGATAAAACTAAAAGTTTCATGTGGTTTATGAGCATCACAGAAACGCTCAACACTATACTTAAAGGACAAATTTATAATGGTGAATGTGTGATCATAAAAATACTGACAAAGAAGATTTCATCTGCAGATATATACCCCCAATTAATGTGAGAAGTTGAACACTGGAATAATATTGGCTTCAGTAAAACTCTGTGATCCAGTTTGAGATTACATGTTTATGAGGAAGAATTACTATGTTGGCTTCATAAGTTTAGAATAAAATATGATCACAATGACTTCCACGGTTCCACAAAAGTTTCCATCACTCCGTAATAATACAAAAACACTTGAAACAACTTCAGCACCCTAATGTTTGCGGAACTATGAAAAAGTGAAGAAACGTCTAGACTCCTGATGAAAGATTCATTTAAATGACAGCAACTTTCAGCAAATGTTGAAATAAACTCCTCTCTAGCTTGTAACAGCTTTCTTGAAGTTCTCACGAAATGACTTTGATGCCAAAAACAAGACTGCAAAAACAAGCACCAGTTTCAGATCATTTCCACTTCTCTTGAATCAAAAACAATAAAACAGGTTACTTCAACTTATCATTAATCGATACAAACACCTATCCTTGTATGCAAACAGCTGCAACAAAAATGTTTATTTGAGAATCAAAGCTCCTATATATAGTCTTCAATAGTAATGTTTCAGGGGAAAAAAGATAACTTGCAATGGCCCTCTCAAGTTCTTAATTAACTAGTGAGGATGATTTGACAAGAATGATGCAATTGTCAAAAGCAAAGTTACTTTGAAATGCAGATATCCTAAGTCAAAAATTCCTGAATATCCAGTGCAAATGATGTGATTGTCACAAGCAAAGTTACTTTGAAATGCAGATATCCCAAGTTAAAAATTCATCAATATCCAGTGCAACTAAGACATCCAAAAATATCTAGTGTAACAAAGACGTTCATATCACCCTCATCCTGTTCCCAGTCTAACAAGAAAGTTGCAGTGAGCTCGGAAGCATGTTTCTTTTTATTATTTTCTCCATATTTCAGGGGTGTCACAGCTCCTCAACCTTCATTCAAGGCTACTCACTCATCTCTAGGAACGCCTGCCCAAGTTTCTTCATCAACCTAAAGAAGATAGCGATTACGCCAAATTAAACAGCCAAGTGACCAATGGATGCTTTTAGAGGATGGAAAAGCCTCCATGACTTTATTCACCAAAAGGCATTAATTTGCAGCCTAGCAGGCTATTACAAACAGAAATGAATGATATTCAGATAAAAAGGATTAAGAGCACTCCTGGTCTAGGTAGATTGACAAAGCATAGTTTTCTTCTAAATTTGAACATGAATTTGAAGGTGTTGAAAATGTTTTCATTGATGTCAAAGTGTGTTTTGTTCAAGAAGGGAGATTGTTGGGAATATTGTTATTGATGAGAAGGTTGTTGATATCAAAGTTTGCAACATTGAGTATTATATTGGTTTTGATTGGAGGTCAACTTGGAGAATATTATTACTTTGAAAGAGGTACGATTGGAGGCCAACTGAGGGAATTTTATTATTTTGAAAGAGGAGTAATTGGAGGTCAACTAATGAAATTTTATTGCTGTGATTTAATTTTATAGAGCTGACTTATGTGTTTTATCATTATGTAACAAGCTTTTGTGCTTGGAAGGGTATGAAAAGGTGAAGCATGTATGTAAGCGTAATGTCACAAAATGATTTATCATTCGAATACAGAGCAGAGCAGATTCCATGAATTGTGAATGTGCAGAATAATGTGCTTGTCATCTGTTGAAAATCCAACATAATGGTGAAAGTTTGCAGAAGAGTCGGCACCTCCTAAAACAAGAGATTAGAGTCTCTTGCTGAGTTGGCGCCAGTTGTGGGAATTGGTGTCTCCAGTAGGTTGGTGCCTACAAATTCTGTGTGTGAACAATCAACTATTGCAATCACTGATTATTAATCTCCTATCTTAATAGATTATTTAACTGCCGAAAATAAATTCACAGTTTACTATAGAAAAATAACACAACTGCAACTTCACTTATAAAATACCAAAAGAAATGCGCAACACAATGAACACAATATTTTCGGACAAATTGTCTCTGGAAAAACCCCTAAGGGAAAACCAGTTCTACAGATGAGGAATTATATTAAACTTCAGCAAATCAAGAGATACAAAATTCCTTGCCTCTCACTCGTAAAACTCCGACAACCTCCTAATTTCTCCTGCTGATATTCCCCACTGCTATTCTCACGCTAACACTGCACCCTTGCTAACACTGCAAGACTGTTTGCTAGCACTGCAAACTTACAAACTCATTTGCTAGCACTGCAAATGTTTCTCCAACCTTCTTGTTCTCCAAATGCCCCCCTGACCTCCTTTTATACTACTCTTGTTGGTAAACCAACGGCCGAGATTGATTCTCAATCAACGGTCGAGATTAAAACAACTTAACAACCCTAACCAAGTCGGTTTCTAGTTGTTTCCAAAAGTGGTCAATTAATTAACAAATATTTGTCTCTAACCTAACCAATTAATTAGCAAAACAATTACTTGCTAAATAATAGCAAATGGATGAACAGCTGTCCAAAGCTAACTAAACTAACACTGTGAGGGTTAGTGTCTACAGTGGGTTGGTGCCTGCCAATATTATAAGATCATTTTTTTTTTATTGCGGCTGAATTCAGACAACAGATCCAAACAATCGTTTTCCATAGGTTTTCCCAAAAGGATTTCCACATAAACCTTGTGTTCTTAATTGTATGGATCCTGTGTGTTTGCTATTGTTGTGGTCCTTAAATTCTACGTAAAACTTTGTCTTATCAGTGGAACTTATGCACAAAGTACAATTATATTATAGAATGTAATCAGGGCTGAATATTATAAAATATTGTTCATTTTGAGCACCGTTATTTATCGTTCACGGGTATGGATCTGAGTGCATTATGGGAACAAAAGCAGTGCATGGATACCAAGTAGTTGTTAAATCTGTAGCAGTGAGACAGATCTTTCACCTGAGATGCTTATTGTGAATTTTTTGAGTCTCTTCTATTCTCAATGCTCCAGCTCTGCTTCTTCTTCCTTCAGCTTTGTATTATTTTTAGTCGTGTCTCTCTATGTTGGAGACTCCAGCTTTGCTATGTTTTGTTCCATGTTCCTGTTTGGTGTTCGAGCTTTAGGTCCACTCTCTTATGATGTTATTGAAATAATCGAAGTTAATATGCTTTCCTTCAGCGTAATAATTCCGGTGACATGGCAGCGTGATGGTTATTGTTCCTAGTGATCTGGCATCATATGTGGTTCATGCGTTTGATTTTATGGATACCGTCAAGTGTAAATCCGCTCGGGTTGGCAACTCTTCTTGAAATCAACAGTTCTTTGCTCATCCTAATGGCTCTCTCTTGGCAGTGTTTATTGATATTCATCATTGATCTTCGTCTGTGCATCTTGAACAGTTGCCGTTAGGGATTCCAAGAGATTGTGTTCACTTTCTAATGCATATCGGGATTTTTGGCAAGTGCGGTGTTATGATGTCTGAGACTTTTTTAATGAATTTTTGGAGCTCTTAATTATTTTTTCCTGGATATCATCTGGATTGAACATTGAAGCAGCATTTTATTAGTTATCCAGTTCTTCAGATACGAATATATATTCTCAGATTTGAGAAGTTAGACAATCGTTGTATTGGCTTTTGCAGTCATCGATGAAGAATGAGCAGGATATTATTCTGTATCTTTCTTGTGCATGAAAATGTCTACATTCTGACATTCTGAGATTTAATATTGTGTGTATCATGTCTTACCTGAAGCAATATATATTCTATTAAAAATCTGATCAATGAATGATCATTGAGCATTGACTTGACAGGAGCAGAGACTTTGTAATTTGTTTTGGAGATCTCAATAAAGGAACTAATTTTGGTGGGCTGGGTTGTTTTTCTCACCGAGGAGGGTTTTTCCCAGGATAATTGCATTGTGTTTTCTGATTGCTTTGCATTTAATTTGTTTTATTTCTACTTATATTATTTCTGCTCAAAAATTTAACAATAGTTAGCAGGGTAGTGGAAGTGTGCAAAAGTAGTTTGTTGATGTTATGCCCCGCACAAGAAGGGCTCTTTACTGCGCGCTTGGGATGCAAAAACAAAGCTGCATTGAACTCAAGAATCTTTGACAAAAATGCGGGTTGCTGTTCAGTGGTGTGAGGAACACATAAGAGGATGAAAGTCAAATTCCTCCAATTTGATCATAGCGAAGGCTTGGTTTTGTTGTCATATTTTCCTAGATTGTTTGATATTCATTTTGTGGCTTTAAGCTATGGTTTTAGTTTTCGTTTTATGGTGATTAATGATGTATTTCTTTCCGGTATTTGTGTGACCAAATATTCAAAAAACCAAGCCATGCCTCCTGGTTTATTTTTCTATTTGCAGATATATATATATATATATATATATATATATATATATATATATATATATATATATATATATATATATATATATATTTATGATGATCACATTATCATTGCTGAATAATCTTTAACTTTTGTGTTTGATCAAGTTTTTATTTCAATCATACTACTAATACTAAAAGTCTAATGTTTGATGGCGCACATATCGTCATATTACTCATTGTGTAGTGCCTCCCGTGTTTGCATCTGTTCCATGGTTATTTTGACCCAAGATATACTTTGATGGATTTCACATGTTTATTTGCATAATAAGATGCTTCGATGACTACACACTATTTTGATTACTAGTATCATAGCTGCTAGATGTTAGATGATGTTACTACTCAATTTGATCATATCTGCATGGTGATGCTAGTGATGTGACATGATGTTTTATGATGATACCTACTTTATTTTGTATTCGGACTTTTACTATGGTTTATATGTTATCAGATGGATGTTATTGAATTCTTTCCAATGTGTTGTTATGCTATAGATATCTATCTTTTACATTCAATAGATATATGCAAAAATGATGAATAATGATTATTTAAAGGATTTAATTTAAATGTCTTATCATGTGATCATATGTTGTTATGATGTATTGCACCATTGCTATGTGTGGATTGCCTATTGGTGCTAGTACAAAGTGGGAACAAAGTCGTGGTCACTTGCTTGCAAGATCTATGCAATACCCCGTTCTCCTTGTGATTATGTATATTTATGTGCTTTGGCTATTTATATATTGAGCATCTATACTCGATGATTGTTGTTTATTAAATCAGTACCAGGTACATTCACCCTGAAATCAAGACCTGAGCATGTACCTATATCCTTGGCAATGGCACCAAGAGATAGAGACCTTGACCATTCAAGTTGAGCTAATGCCATCCCTATATTATTATTAGCCCTTTGATAATAGTAAATTCTTATTCATAATGCATTATGTGCTTAGACCCGTGAGCGTATCTATGCATTTAGGGTTCCATAGTTGTCACGGAAAATGTTAATTAAAATGTTGATTTAATTGATTTAGGGAAATTTTTCTATTTGATTTAATTTATTTTAATTACCGGCTAATTTGTCGTGGTTGAATTCCAAATGCTTGGAACTATCTAATTTATTTAGGAAAAGGGGTGGGTTAGATTACTGAGTGATTTAATAATCTAAGTTATAAGTCACTTCAATAGAAGTGCTTACATTGGGCAAAAGTGAGTTTTATCACTCACTTCTCACTTCGCAATTTTATGTTTAGAGGATTTTGCTCCAAAACGCTTTTGAGAAGATTTATAGTTTTGCTCGTTGCCATAGTTTGGCTCATGGGATCTTTGCGAGAGTGGACTCATCGGATTCATAGTGGGGATCTCCTTCTAAGCCATGACTTTCAGTATCTTTGGAGCTCTCTCCATTTTCTTATTGCATTCTTCGTATTTGAGCATTTTGTGAGAGGTAGGTCTCTCTCATTCTTTTAAATTAATCCATTTTAATGTGTTGTTTTGATTGCTAGATGGCTGGAGATTGAGAACTAGTGTCCCCCTTCGTTTTCATGTGTTGATTTGACTCAGTTGGTCGGGTGTGAGAGCTTTATAAGTTTTCGTAGTGTTATACTAATGGATTTTGCATGTGAGCTTAGACCTTGATTTTTATTTGATTTTTGAAAGTTTGAACACATAATACAAGTGGGTTTTCGATTTCGTTGAAATCCAAGAAGTTTTGTTTTTGGGCATTTTTATCTTCACCTCATTTTGTGTGCCACCCAAATTTTGTTAAGAATTTGACGTATGTTTGGATAATGGATATGAAGTGCACTCCTTGTTTCCATCCATCCTATGGTTTTACTTTGTCGAATTCAGATTCATTGACAAATCCATACTCTCAACAAGATGCCCAATTGAGTGAACTGTTGTACTTGAATTCTTTTGTTGCATTTCTGGAATCCAACCCTTGCATTGGTTTTATCCTGATATTTCGTGGAGTAAGTTGTGCCCACCCACAAGCACGTGCACGTGCACGTGTATATAGTGGGATCTTGCAAGACCCTAACTCTTGGATTTAGGCTGGTTGAGTGTTTGTTCACTTGGGGGCTAGGTTGGGAACTTGCATTACCTTATGGCACTCGTAGGACGAGCATGGTAGTGTAGAGGCATGGAAGTGACCTTTCACGTGCACCCCAGCCTGGAAGTGGCCGACAAAGTAACATGGGGAGGTTTTAACAAATGATAATCAGACTAAATTAAATGGGTGATAAAACTAATATAAGATATTTGATCTACCCACCTGTACGGTTGTTGACCGAGGGAGCAAACACAAGGGCGTGGTCTTTATATAGTTGCCAACTTTCTAAAGAATTTGGTGCGAGGATACAGTACGTAGTCTCCTAAGGGTTCATACCCCTATATAGCTTGGGCTAGTATGAGCCAAGCAACGACACTCCACTAAAGTCCCTACATAGTTATCCTATAGTGTGTTTGACTAGTGACCTAATGTATTGCATTGTATTCATGATCATTGAGTTCTTGTGTATTGCACTGATTAGCGTGACTATGGTCGAGTCATTATCTCCATGAGCACAACAGAGTGGGCCTATAGGTTCCATGTGGTTGGGAGGCATTGCTACCTATACTACTGCTAGGGATCGGAGAACATGGGCGACTATCTTCCAGTTGCAGGATATCGTTGACTTACCCCTTCTTCTCTTGTCCTCTCGATCTCATTTTGTACTTGCACTTGGTGTGGATTTTCTCTTATTCTTTGAAATTCGTGTATCTGATTAGATAGATGTTTTAATGATTTAATTGATGTTTTAATTATTGTGGTATAATCAATTGCTTATCTCCTCAATTTGTGTGCATCTAGTACTCCCCGGTGTAGAGGATCTTTTTTTTTTATTTGGCACCTGATATGGTTTTCTCATTGAGAAGGGTGTTGTATCACACCCCTCTTGAGCATCATATTGTGTGGTGAAAGATCGTTTAGCATCTCATCGCGTGTAGTTATTACATTGCATCACATGCAATAGAAGCATCGTATCGCACGATGATGTATCCTATCACACCATTTATTGGCAAAAGATCTCACCAGTTTTGAGCATCATATTGCACGATGAAATCTTGTATTGTCTCTTTATGAGTTTCATTGCACTAAACTATAGAGAAATTGTTGCACCTTGAACAAAGAGCACTTCGGGATTTTTTCAAAGTTTGTAAATTGGATTTCCAGATACCCGTTTAGATGTTACTCTTCCCAATTCGGAACATATCAAATATCGAACATTTCGGGTGGGTTGGCAAGGTTGTTGCATTATTCTTGCATTTTAGCCGAAAATGAACTTGTATGTTTAATCATTTGGGAACTTGTATTTGGGCACTAAAATGAACGTCGAATCTAATGCTACCTTGGATAATGGAATTAACCTTGCATGATTAATCACCTAGGCATAAATGCATACATTTTGTAAGTAATGGAACACTTGGTAATCTTTGGTGAGTCAGTTAAGTCTTTCGCTTGCTATCGTTACGATTGATGTATGTATTCATGCTTTCATTTAACAAAAAAAAGAGTATTGTTTTATCCTTGTTTCCAAAGATTCCCAGATGAGGCCTTACAAAAATCATATTACTAGTACTAAAAGTCTAATGTTTAATGACTACATATATCCTCATATTAGTAACTGTACTCATTGTATCATTATCTGATTTATTCAAATGTTAGAAATTTTAAATTTGCAGGTATTCATACATGTGTAAAGGGAACTGCATTCCAAAAATGTAGATATATTTCTCTTTGCAGATCTGAGGGAAACCATATGGTCCAACATTCAAAAATTATGGTTTGCTTGTGGGCCCAGTCACAACCCATAAAAAATAATTCTGTAATATTTTATTGTGTTTAAAATAAATTTCTGACAGATGTCCAATTCGTATATTTTGCCTTCACCAATTTACCCTTCATTTAGCAGCTAGCCTATTCACATTCCTATAGAGTATTACGAGAGAATATGCTGACTTGTACGACAAACTCTTTGAACATAGGTTAATTAAGTCTACTACAACCTCTTTGGAACTGTTTTGTCAAGCAATTTGGAACATTTCACCATCAAACAGTCACCGTGCGGTTGAGCTCAACTATTGGAGGCCGCTATTTGATCATTTACTAGATATTATATTCAAAAGTAATGCAATGTGTTGCAGCTTTGGTGGGAACATTATATTGTTTTACAAATTCCAATCATTTGTCTCATGCTTCGCTACATTATCAATTTCTATTATGGGGATTTGTTTATGAGTTTCAAGCATTTATATTTCAGCTAAGTGCAGAACTTTATATTTAGTGTTACTACTTGCTATTACAACTAATTCGATCAAGGATATTTAACAGAGTACCACAGGGACATCTCTTCCCCCAAAAAGCCCTATGTCTCAGAGACGGGGATGCACTGGGGACATTGGGATGCCATTTCAACATCTCCAAGGTGCCACCCAATGGTCTCCGTCCCGAAGGAGACAGGGAGATGTTACGATGTCTCTTGAGGGGATAGGAGGATGGGGACGTATCCCTCGACTCCTCCAAAGTACCCTAGGACATGTGGGGCCCATTAGTTGTGTTATATTGCTTGCATTCACTATGTGGCTTTCATTTGCATTCATTTTGGGTTTGTTATTGTTTGCAACAGCAGCAAGAAGAAGAGTGCAGAGTTGAGAAAAGGGTGCTTGTAAGAGTGAAAAGAGTGATTGCAAGGCAAAGAGTAGTGACAAGGAGCAAGAAGAAGAGGAGGAAGAAGATTCTTCACCTTGTTGAAGAGATCTTTCAAGCAAAAGGTAGGGTTTCTCACTGATTTTTCATTGTTTTAATTTTATATTTTTTTTGTTATAGTTATTTGAATTTCATTTTTAGATTGAAATAGATTCATATCATTTCAATTATAATTGTTGCTTAAATTTTGACTAAAAATTTTGTTATTTTAAGGAAGGGCATAGGCTGAAACCATGTATTTATTGTTTGTTTTTTCTTTTGGTAAAATGCAGTGTCAAAATGAGCTGCCACAGTCATGAAACAAGTGGCAATGATGATGAGATGGAATTGGAAACTCATTCTCATAGTAGCCAAGAACATGAATCTAAGGCTGAGCATGATGATGAAAGCAATGAGGGGGAGTGAGCAAACTAAATCTCAATCCACAGATAATTGGCCACCTGGTCCACCATCTACTAATTGCCCCTCCACACTATTGACAAACTCAGCTAGGGGTAAATACGATCCTAACTCACCTCTTAGACAATTTGCAACGAGGTCACACTTTTGACAAACTCGGCTAGGGGTAAATACAATCCTAAATCACCTCTTAGACAATTTGCAATGAGGATAGATGCTCCAACATAAGTAGATGGTGGCACAAGGAAGTGGAAATGCAACATACGTGGTATATAATGGTTTTGTAGCATCACTAGAGTAAATGCACACTTTCTTTTTTGGACAGGAAAAGGTGTGGGAACATCTGACTTTTTGAAGCCAAGTAAAAGTTTGTGTTATAGAATTAAATTCAGCAAGTTTTGGGGCATTCCAGAGGACTTGGGGATTCAAATGCCTACTACCTCATTTGGCAAGCAACAAATTCAGTCTATTCAATAGTCAAGGGCAGCCACATATTTTTTTCTCCTAGATCGCAGTAGAGCATCATCATCTTCAGGGGTAGGCTTAGGCCCTTCTTCCACTTTTAGTGCTACGGCTGAAGTAGAACTTGTAGACACCCTAAAATTGGCAGAACTTTGGAAACATAATTTTCATCAAATCAATAAAGATTAAGAGAAAATTTAGAGAAAAACGAGGAAAAACAACAAAGTTTTGGATTAATCACAATATCAAGCTACTTACACAATTAATTTAATCAATTAATTGCCTAATTTCTTGAGCATTTTACAATTCTAAATTCTAAAATCATTTCAAAAAGGTAATTTAATTCAAAAGGGGAAATCAAAAACCAAATAAAAAGAGAAAAACACAAATTGAAGAAAATGCAAAATTAAATAAAACAAATAAAGTCATTATCCCCTCAAATAGTGAATATCCACCTTTTTCGATTAAAAAGAAAAGAAAAAGCTCTTTTATCTTCACAAACTAAGTCTGTTGGGCTTTTCCTTTTGAGATTTTATGAGATATTTTCAGACTTACCATTTCCCTGGATAAAAAAGTAATTCCTACATCTTTACCCCAGCCCTTCCTAAAATCCTATAAATAGGAGGGAAAATCAAGAGCAAAAGGACCCAAGTTTTATGCATCCTTACTATAGGCATACTAGAGCTAGCATTTGATAATCCATTTAGCATCATTTTGGCATCATTTAAGCATTATCTAGCATTATTTAGCATTGTTTAGTTTCATAAATACACATATCTATAGCATTTTCATGTTCTCATCTTGATATATCTTGCATTCGCATTAGATCTCATATAGTTTTTCATAGATCTGCACAAATAGCATAATCCCATTCTAGAATTGTCACTAAGATGTTGGTCTAAAAGCAATTTTTGCAGTTGTCGTTCGAGAAACATGAGATGTTCGTGGATTGCTTATTTGATAGTTGTTTCTTGGGTCTAGCTTAGCTCACTACTATTCTCACTAGATTTCACACCAAGGTCTCGTGAATACACATTTCTCTCATGTACAGAACTAAGCAAGGGAAAATGGAAGGTGACAATTGAAAGAAACTCCATAGCATTTTTATTTAATGCACATATAAAAAAAGAGATAGAGGAATTCATTAGTAGATTCATTTTTTCCAATAGCGTACCACCTCATATAGCCCAATCTCCTTATTATAAGGAGATGTTGCAAAAGGTTGCGAAGGGGGAATTACCATCATTTGTTCCCCAAATGAGCAAAAATTAAAGACCACAATCTTGGATAATGAGTATGCCAAAATGAGTCAAATGACGAAGACCATAAGGACAATTTGGGAGAACTCAGGATGCAACATTATCATGGATGGGTGGATAGACATTAGGAACCGTCCACTCATCAATATCATAGTTACATGCTCAGATGGCCCATTCTTTCTCAAGGCATTGATTGTATAAGGCGTCAAAAGGATGTTGACTTTCAATTTGACATCCTTCGAATAGCTATAGGGGAGATTGGGCCACAAAATGTGATCCAAGTGGTGACTGATTAGCACCTGTGTGTAGAGTGGTAGAGAGGCTTGTTGAGGCGGCATATAGATACATTTGGTGGACTTCGTGTTGTGTGCATGCTATGAACAATGTTGTTACATCCCAATTTTTGACCTAATTTAAAATGTTCATATAGCTGTTGAGGTTCACATGAAGTCAGTTGACAGTTAAATTTGTTATAATCCTTCGAAATGGTAAGATGGTTGGTCGTTATAATTTCATGTGAAGATAACATGCTAGTTGTTTATTTATTACGAATTCGTGGAATTGAAAAGACAGTTAGCCATTATGATTATTTATGATTAAATAACTTGTTATGGTAATATGATTTAACTGCAGAGAATTTCCTTGTAGGAAGCACGTCAAAGGGGTGGAAGCATTGTCAAAAAAGAATTGGGCACAAGAGCATCACCATCACTGGGCAATGGGTATGAATCGTGAATCACCATAGTTGAGGACCTAGTGACTTGAACATTAGGATACAATCGATAGAACCACATGAGCTATTAAATAAATAATTTAAAACATAAAATAATTTAATTAAAATATAATAAGTACCTCAAAGGATTTTGAATGATCTTACACCATATTATTTTAATATATGTTTACCGACAACAATGTATAGTTATGTACGTACACATAGACATAAAAATGAAGTGACACCATAATATTATTTTCTTATAATAAAATGATGCCACCTCACCAATATATCTATGTATACGTAGATAAATATAAATCATAATATTTTTCGAATTATAACCTTCCAACTCTTTTTCCATCTCTTTATTCTTCTTTTAAAAACCGATTGAACACTTGGCATTTAGTTGGTGCTCAAAGAGCCAAGATAATTCTTTAAGTTACGAAAGCCAAAGAGTTTTTTTAAAACCTTTTTATATCATGGGTCGAGTGAGACGAAATAAAGAAGAGAACACATTCTCAATTTCCATTTTACTATGGCACTTTCCTTGCTCATTCCGGCTCCCTTAAACATCTTCGACTCCTTCATCATTTCCGTTTTTCTCTACTCATACTTCTAGCTACCATTTCCATTTGAATCCCTGCAAGTTCTCTGCAGATTGCAATGCTACCATCCTTGTTTGCAAGCAGCTGAATATCACTCTACCTTGCTGGAATTAAGGTTGTCTTTGCCTACTGTGATTACACCAAGAAATTAATTTGATGAAGAACAGATATACAAGCATCTAACAAGGCTCAGGCATTTCCAAAATTTATTCCAGGTTATGTGCAGATCCAAAATCCAAACATTACAATATGATTTTCTTATTCATTTGTTACAGCAAATCCGATTTACATAGCAGTAAGCTACAGCTTATATCACGATGCAAAATATCTTGCTTGATGACATAGGTCAGACAACCTCTAAGTTAAAGTTGTTTATGGCAAATAAATGCCAAGTAACCATGTTATGAAATTATGATTTATTATGCCATTGGAGATTAGAATTCAAATGATATTTTATGCAAGTCTTAAAAAACACATTCATCAAATCACAGATTGTGATAAGATGGAACATATATTATTCATGAACAGTTAAGAATCAACAAAAAGAGCGGCTCTGAGATTCCAACACCTAGGACTCACCCGGCTGTATAGCCAAGGAAAAGGGTGAAGGGGTGAGACAAAGGAAACCTGAAATAATAAGAAACTGAATCAGATGTGATCTAACAATGTTTATTATTTTTTAAATGAATCATTTAATAGCTCATGCATGATCATGTTTATTGTTTAATTCTGCTGTCCAGTCGAGTGGTGTGATTAGATACTAGGATGCTCAGTGGTTGACAAGGTGTCCCATGCCTATTCCAAGTAGGGAGGGCATTTTTCATTAGAGATTGTGTGGGGATAAGTTATGCTCCAAGGTTGGGTGGTTAAGCCTCTCACAATGTTTCCCCTCTACAAAATGTCGAACGTACACCAAATAAAGATAAGTTATGCATTCAAATGTTTGTCGGAAACAAGTATTTTTACTTTTATGATGTATATTCAAGCAAAAGGTAAGATTAATTGAGTTGTATCATCATTACAATTATTTCTTTAGAAGAAAGCAACTCTTATCGTCAATATAATTGACAACCAGTTAAATCGATTGATCTTCTAACTGAACATGGAATATATTTAATTGTGAGAGAGAGATTTATCTGATGGATTGTTATTTCAGTCTTTCATTTATAATGATTATGAGCATACCTCCTAATCTTATGTTATTGCTATAGTTAAGCAATCGGAAGAAAATGAATGATACAATGGTATCTGAAGCCCTAAATGATACAGTGGTATCTGATGCCCTAAATGATCCAATGGTAATTAAAGCCCTAAATGATACAATGGTATCTGAAGCCCTAAACGATACAGTGGTATTGACGCCTCAAATGATATAATGGTATCTGATCCAATGGTAATTGATGCCCTAATTGATATAGTGGTGTGTGATGCCCTAAATGGTATAGTGGTATTTGATGGTAATCGTCATTTGATTTTGATATAATGGTATTTGATGGTAATCGTCAATTGATCATAAGTGATATTTATAGACTAATCTAGGTGATTGCAGAAGTATCCTTACATTGATTTTCGGATTCAAATTCCATTGTAAATAGATTTTAATTTCCATAGTAAACTTATTGATGGTGATTTCAAATGTTAGTTATGAGTTTTCCATTTAAGTAATTGTACCTGTTAATCTCATTCACATGAACATAATTGATTTAACTGTCTTCCTATGAAAATGAAGTAATAATTGTATTTCTTTGAATATATTAGTTGTTAACTAAGACCCTGAAAAACTAGATGTTACAAATGCACTCAAGGACAATGGGAAGATTGACTGGATTAAGGGAGTGGTCAGCAATACTAGAGATGTGCAAATGTATATCTACAACCATCAGACTTTAGAGGAGATTGAGCCACAAAATGTGGTCCAAGTGTTGATTGGTGCAGCACCTGTGTGTAAAGCGGCAGGGAGGCTTGTTGAGGCAGCATATAGACACATCTGGTGGACTTTGTGTTGTGTGCATGCCATGAACAATGCACTTAAGGACATGGGGAAGATTGACTAGATTAAGAAAGTGGTCAACGATGTTGAAGATGTGCGAATGTATATCTACAACTGCCCTTTAGGAGCTTCACTAGGAAGAAGTTCCTAAAACCAGTTTAGACCAAATATGCATCCTACTTCATTCTTTTGGAGAGAATGATTGAGTTACAAGAGTCATTGCAACTCATGGTTATGACGAATGAGTGCAGTAGGTGCCAAGGGAGGAAGGTGAAGGAGATAGTGAAGAGTGATGTATTTTGGAGTAATGCAAAATACATAATCTCTATCATCACTCTAGTTTTCTAGGTCATCAGACATGGGGATGGGAATCTGCCTAGCCTTGGTAATGTGTATGAGTGCATTGATTCTATACTTGGCTAGATGAGGGCGGTTGTGCAAGAGAGACATCTCAATTTAGCATTCTACCATGCGCACATTTGGCCTATCATTCAGCTCAAATGGAATGGTCTAAGCACTCCCCTACATATGGTTGCTTATGCATTAAATCCAAGTGGTACATGCATAGGCTTGGTAGGTGATTCATATCATGCTACTTATTTTAATCATCTTTATGTCTTATATTGTTATACATCATGATACTTGAACCTTTTCATAACTAGCATCTTCTATTTGCCAATAATTGAATTTTTGAATTTTGAACTTTCTAGGTGAAGGAAGGGTTCTTCAAGTGCATTGATGGGATGTATGACTCTGAGACTGTTGGGAAGGTTCGCCTTAAGTGGATAAAATTTGCTGCTCTTAGGGGTTATAGGATTGTGTCAAAGATGGACCAAAAAACTATGGCACAGGAGGATCAGATTTTGTGGTGGACTTGTCATGGACTGAAATCAACAACTACCACACTAGCTATTTGTTTATTGTCTCAAGTATCTAGTTCCTTAACTTCAGAACCTATTTAATAATAATATGTAATCAATTAATGTTTTAAGTTTTTACTTTCTAAGGAACTTGAGTTTTACTTTTCAACTGTTATCACACTACACATTTGATTGCTATATCAAGTATCTAGTTCTTCATCTTTTGAGAGGAACAGGTCTACATATAGCTTTATCCACTCTATTAAGAGGAGCAAGCTTACCTCTCAGAGAATAAAGAAGCTAGTGGTTCTACATAGTCTCTTGCATATGAATGATCCCAAGACACGTGTGTACAAGGAAAGCCCAACAGCACAATGGGATGTAGAGCCAAAGGAGCCATCACAGATTGATAACGATGAGGATACTATAGATGCAAGGTTGGTTGGTGTTCCTTTCGCGGCTCTTAACCTTGGAGAGTCTGATAGTTCTGACTATGACAAGTTTGTTGACCTCCCGAGGGATGATTAGAGGCCTCCTTCACTACATTTTAGGCCTTGGCCCTTGACATTTTGATATATGAACACTGAAATTTGAATATCATATTGATATTATGTTGCACTTGCTCAATGTAATCATCTTTATGATGATTAATGAGATACTCAAATATTTGATATCTATGACAGTATTATTATTTGGCTTTGCTGATTCAAGTATTTGAAATTCTAATATTTATAGTTCAATGTGATGGAACCCAAATTTTATGCGAAAATTAAGGCCTCCATTTGAGAAATAATGAAGTCTTGTCATTGATTCATGTTAAGATGCCCAAAAGCACATTGGAGATTTTGTAAAGAATCTATGACTATATACTTAATGGAATATAGAAACCAACCAACAGGTCCAATCCGATGTTTCCATCTTACCTCATACCATTTTTTGATTGTATGAACTTTGAGAGCTGGTGAAGGAACTATACTTTCTAGAAGTTGATTATACATGTGCTCATAGGAGAATGAGAATATCCAACAAGTTGGCATAGTCAAATTATGGTGGTTCAAATCATGTTGGCAGAGCATTATATATTTAAAATGGATATCCAAATTCTCATACAATTGATAAAGTAAATACAGAAAATAAAACCGTTGTCATTTACCATTTGGTTACTAGAATAGGAATAGAAAATTTGGAAAACGTTTTCTATTTTTCGTTTGGTTCATCAATTGGAATAAGGCATAGGAATACATATTCTCATTTTGCCTCTAAAATGAGCTTACACCCATTCCAAAAAATAGCTGTTATTGGAATAGCCATTCCTATTCTCCATTCCTACCTGCAACCAAATGGGCCCTTATTATCTCTTTATGGAAATCAACCACAAAAGTGCAGAGATGAAGAATTTTGTTACTTCTAAGTATATGTTTTTCAGAACTGATCTAACAGAAGTACAGAGACTCGCAATGGAATTTTCTAGCCCAACATGAATCAAAACTAATATCACTAATTGGAGTTCCCAACTTTACATACACTCGACTAAAGCAAATACAATGCTATATTGAATAGTGAAGACCTCTTTATGATTATGATGCTCAACCATCCATTATTTAAACTGCCAAAAAATGAATATGTGAGGAAGATACACACAAGGGAATGATATATATATATATATATATATATATCGCAGGACCAACATTGTTCAAATATGTGGCAGCCATTAAAATATACTTCTACAGGGGCACATTGAGAATCAATTTTCTGAGCAAATACTCATGAAACTTGGGGAAGATAGGCCCGTTGAATATTGGAAACACCATTGAAGCATGATTCTATTTGGTGGGCTATTGGTGTATGTGTTCCAAGGCTTGCTTGCACTACTACTAAGAGACCTAGCTTGTCTCTTCTAGGAACCTAGTCTCCTCTAGGTCCTAATTGGCTTAGGTGATTAACTAAGTCCAATTCCAACTCTTTTCAAAGAGTTCTTAACCCTTGTGCTTAACCTTGAAAGACTAACACCTTTAGATAGTACAATCCTTCACCCTCACTTAAAAAACTCTACGCGCAACTTGCTCACAAACTCCATTCTTCATTGCAGGGGTACCATCAACATGATAACATTCCATTTGCTTCCTTTTTTATCCATTTGGAAAGATCTTTAGGTCATTTCCCTATCGATTTCAAGATTTGGTCTCTAGGAAGCCTATTTAGGCCTAGTTGCAATTAGCCCTTTAAAATGACTAATTCCACTTTCTTGCCAAAACTTTCCAAACAACTTGGAAAACTAATCCCAAACTCGAATACCCTTTTGGATTCTCTAAAGGATTCTATAGGCTTAATACTCCTAGGTCATTTGTACAAGGGGTTCCTACTATCTAGGTCTAATAGGGCTAAAAGGCCTATTTCTTAGGAATTCATTGGTTTCTTGATCAAAACCCACTCACATGGATTGATAATCCCTGGATCCTTCTAACATAGCAAGATATGTTCATATCACACCTGGAACTATACTTGTTCCATACTGTACTAAATTACCTTGCAATAAATCTTCACTTTCTCCTATCTGAAGCCTCAGAATTGGACTCTATCTGCTCGCCTAGGGCTTAGTAGTAAAAATAGCTTCCCATACTTCCATGACTCCCAATCCTAAACCTATGTACATTACTGACTCTCCTAGCATTTCCATCTACCCTTAGGTGTTTTCCATGGCTAGATTTCATGGGGGAGCCATATCTATATAGACTGGTCAGCACAAAACCAGTAAGAGGTTTAGAACTTAAACAATTTATTCAACACTTAATACCTACTCTAATCAACTCGCTTATCAAATGTAAAGCTCTCCAAACTAATCAAAGAACACTATACTATCATCAAAACTAATCTTTCAATCCAGCATAAGGCATTGTCACTACTAAAACTCGAGAAATGGCTGAAAAATGTTGTTGCAGAGCTCTATTCCCCACTCAAAACTATTACAATGCATACCCATGTTTCTAGATTCGAGTCTTTTTACGATATTAGATGTCATCTCCACCATTCTAGGGCCTGTTGGTCGATTTCCCACTCCCTATACTTAAGGGAATCCAAGATAACTAAGTTGCATGCAACATATGCAATAATTGCGAATGTTGTCATGACAACTTCTTGACAACATTTGGCATCTTTGCCATTATGCCTTCATCCTACTTTTTAGGACCTTTAACTTCTATATTCCGAGGAACCAACACCATTTATGGCCATTAAGCATCTTTCTCACCACTTTATGTGTTTAGAACACATTTAAGACTCTAATCCAACACTAAGCTTCTAAGCCTAAGAAATTGAAATGCAACTAACAATGACTATTTTGATGACCCTAGTCCTAATGACTAACTCACCTAGTCCACAATGAAATGACCTTTTAGGTCTTAAAACAACCTAATCTAAACTTCCTAACTTGGCTAGAGTCAAAAACAAGCCAAAATACTACACATTAAGAGGTTAGCTTCAATGTGCACTTGCATCAACTATGCTAGCGTTTGATTGTGGAGTTTTCATAAATGTTTGGACAACACCCGATGTCATGGCACTTTCTATCGGATCCCTCGCATCCTATTTGAGCCATAATTAGAAGTCGGTCAAATTGAATATTATGACAAGAAATGTTCGAGGCTTAGTGTATATGATGTGTGACTTGGTTAACTTCAATGCTCAGCATCCGAGTAAGAGGAATTTGGTGGCAAACATGCAGATGCAAAAGTGAAGACTATGACAGACAAAGATAGTAGTAATAGTAATGAAATAGAGGAACGTCAAACACAAATGGATTCCGTGTAAAGAGATTTGGAAGGTGTTGAATTCCAAACCATGTTCAAGAATGTATTTTTTCGTATTAATCATTCCCAATGCATATGTGATTCCTTTCGAATAGACATAGTCGCATATCATATGCCTGATGAAAGAGGAATTCCGATGAATTGAAAAGGCCTGATGAAAACCAAAAAGTCCACACTATGATAGGAGCATATTCTTGTGCGGTGCGATTATTGTTAAGGATCAGGCATTTTATTTAATATGAATAGAGCTAGATTATAATTAAAATGTTACCAATCTATGTTAACAGTGGTCACTTATTAATTCTGAAGAGCTGCAACTATAGTTAGAAGGGATTAAATAAAATGAAAGGTTGTAATTATTAAGAGATATCTTCCATATATATGTGGAGTTTATTAAAAAAAAAAATTGTATTCGAACATTTATATTCAACAAGAAACATTTTATATGTATTTGTACGAAGGAGGAATAAGGGCTTAAATATGACTTGTAATATAAATTAATTTATTTTATTTTAAATAATACAATAAAATGTCTTTTGCTTATTTCTAAATGGCATGGAGATTTAAACTATAGTGGATTCATCCTTTGTAATTATTTTTAAAAATTCTACAAGCGATTTTAATGTCGGATAAGTGGACATGGTCATTTAGCATTTTAAATTTGATCATCATAGATATAGTAAAATGTATAATTGTTTCCAATTGTCTCCGTACCAGAGGAGTTAAAATTCAATCTGGACTAATTTAAGATTGCATAATATTTGGTATGTCGCATCTTGATTATTAAATTGTTGATAGTTCAAGTACATAAGAACTTCATAAAGTTGTAAGTGAAAATGCACTGAAGTTGACTCTATTGCTCGGATGAGTAGAGGCACTCGTCTTTCTATTATTGAAGTCAAAAAATCTACATATTCCTTCCTACAAGCATCAAATTCATTATTAACAAACCTTATACAAAACATTCAATTATTTCAAGTACTCATCATTCAATTTCATTTTCATCGAGTTTAAGGACCTTGCTAGCCGGAGAACTACAAAGCTTAAATTCTTTTTAGAAAAGCTTTGAACCAAGTGATCAAGTTTGAGGAGGTCTACCCACCTAGGTGTAGCGGAGCCTAAAGTGCAAGAGAATCAAGGTGATTCTCATTCGTTGGCCAAAATTGATTGCGGAATCCTACCAGAGAAGTGGCAGGCTCTTGGATTTCCAATCTGCGGTTTTGGGAACCAACACAATGTTCAATCACAATGCAATGTTCAAATAGTTAAATTTTAGAAAATTAGTATTTTTTATTTTACATTTTTACGTCTTATATTGTCAATGTTACACATCATTTCATAAGATCTTTCCATTTTAGTGTCAATGTAGCCATCAATGAGTCTCTTCCTAATTTTATTACCCTGAAATCTAAAAGGGGGAAATGGACCCAAGCTATAGTGTATGAGAATGTCACCCTCTACTATCAAAGATTTGCTAAGTAGGGTCATGTTATGGCGGATTGCAAAGTTCCAACTCAAAATGAACCTAAGCCAAAGGCCAAATGTTCTTCCCCATCTATCTCTAGGAAAATAGTGCAGAAGGACAAGACTCATAGTGAGTTAGAGGACTATCCATTCACTGATAGCCTACTAGAGCAAATGAAGTCACCAAGCTAGGTGGGGCAAGATAACTTGAATGAAATCCCTCCCATGGGAAGTATGGAACTGCCTTCATCATATACACAACTCGTCTTTGAGGTGGAGACAAGGAAGGCTCGTGAGGAGAGCTTCAAATGAAACCCTATTGCTGCAGTTCAGCCCTCGGGGACTCACTTGAACACCCTGCAGTTTTTCTTTTATACCCTAGGTTCTAATTATTTTGCTCAAGTACAACAGCTCTTTTACCCTAATATCACATTTTGATTCTTCTACAAAGAGAGCTTGCTACTCTAGTATTCCAAGGATTGCATCTAGATGCTTCAAATAATCTTTGAAAGCCTTGCTATAATGTATAATGTCATCAACAAAGACCAAAACATTTTTTTTCAATTGACTTCAATCATTTGTTGATTCAATTAAACTCCCTAAGCACAAATTACATTGCTCAAGTACAATAGCAATTTTACTGTAAAATCACATTTTAATTCCTTTGTAATGAAAGCTTGCTACTCTAGTATTCCAAGGATTGCATCTAGACGCTTCAAATGATCTTTGAAAGTCCTCTAAATTATAATGTCATCAACAAAGACCAAAAAATTATTTCTTAACTGATTGTTAAAAATATGGTTCATGCATGACTGCAACGTAGCTCTGCATTTGTCGAATCAAAAGCATGACTGAGAATGCAAAATGACCAAAGTAGCACTTAGATGTTGTCGGGTGTCCTCATCCCCTACACAAATTTGGTGGTAACCTAATCTTAAACCAATAATCGAGAAACATATTTTCGTGCAAATTCTCAATTTGGTCATTAATCAAATACTTGTTTTTCATGGTCTTCTTGTTCAAAACTCTATCACAATTACAAATTTGCATGGTGTCATCCTCGTCCTTCACAAGAAACACAATGGGGACAAATAGGCTAGACTAGGCCTAATGTGCTCCATCTCCAAAAGCTCCTAATGTGCTCCACCTCCAACAGCTCCTTTATGGCCAATTTTATCTCTTCATTGTACTTCTTGGGTGTGTAATGTCCCCTTTTTGTGGCTTTTCTAGTATCTTGGAACTTCCAACTTTCTTAGAAAGTGCCAACTTTATCATAAAGGTATTCTCTAAAGTCCCTTCCCGTAGAGTGGTAAAAATGATATGTTTAGCTAAATATATCCATGGACTAATTTTTGAATATCAGAGAGTAATTTAAATTCATTACTTAAAGTTGACCAATAAAGTAAATTTTATAGATAGCTTTACTCTAATCAATTTAATTAAGTGAAAGTAAAACTAGCATACATAGGAAATGTTTAGGGAGGAAAACCTGGTCTGCAACTAGGGTGCGCTGGCATCATTGTACCTTCATTTGGTACACTGTTTGCAGTCTTCAAAGTGGACAGATTTGTTAGGTGCTTTCTCTCTTTTTGAATTAGTAGCCCTAATAGATGTATACCTAGGTCCTTTGGAGCTCAGGCTTATATTTTTTTAAATGTTTATATGCATATAGGTCTGTAGAATCACAGTCCCATTATACCGCACATGTTCTTAAGTACACTCTGATCGTGATGGCCACCATAATGGTGGTAATACTGTTAACTTCTTAATTTTGCTTCTGTATTCAGTTGATCAACTATCTCTAATGGAAAAAATAGCATACATATCTTTAGAAAGGTCAATGTAGATAAGTTAAAACTTAAATTTATTAATCTCTAGCAAAAGACCACAAAAAGGTCAACGGGACTGCCAAGAAGAACAAGAGGAGCCAGCCCATAGTAGGGACACCAAACGGAACCCAAAGAAAGAAAGCAACCACAATCGAAACAAAAACAAAGATGGGGCTCCAAAATAAACCACCCGAACACCGATAAGGATTCTGAACAACAGTGAAGAACCACAAAACATAAGGATAGGCTATAGGACTAGTCAGAGCCCTGCACTGACTCAGAATGAGCCTGGAACAGGAGGGTTCATTGTTGATAGGAGCCCATCCTGGGCCTCACAGATCTAGAACAAAGGGCAGGGCAAAGCTGAAACTTGTGTCATGTGCTGAGTGCAGCCTTGTGAAGAAGGAAGTAATGAGCTGACAAGATTGAGGCATCATAGGAATAGCTTTATTTATAGAACACACCAAGAGATATCATTATGGTGGCAACTGTTTTAATTTTAGTTTAGTTTTTAAAAGAGTAATGTTTACTATAATAGTAATAATAAATACTTATTATGTAATTCGTTTAATAAATCAAACAATAAAGTATTACATTTAAGTAAAGACATATAATTAGTAAGTAATATTTTGTAAATAATCATCATTTTAAAATTTAAATAGTATTTGTCGCATTATTTATTTTATATTTTATTAAAGAGTAATTTAATTTATAAAAAAAAGACTAGAAATAAAAATTATTGCATAAAGAATACTTCATCAATTATTTTTATTTTTCATATGAATAAAATTTTCAATAATTTTTTTGAAAATTCAGTTACAAATCATCTAAGCATTGAAATGATAGTTCTAATTATATTTCACTTTCATTTTCTCAAGAGTTACTCTAAAGTTATATATATTTAATTTTATTCACTTAATTGTTATTTTATGATTTTAGTTTTAATTTTTATTAGTTTTTTACGCCAATTCTTTTATAACTTTTGTTAACACGCTCAAATCTTACCCCATGTTGTCTTTGTAGTTAGGCCTCTCGACAAAATATAAAAGAAATATTAAAAGTTAATTTATTAATGCGCTTTAATGTATAATTTAAGTGGGAATCTGAAGAGCCATTTGAAAATGTTCTAAGGGAATATAAAAAGATGATTTTGAAAACTCATTTGGTATACTGGTAATTTTCTTCTATTGTTGTGTTGAGCTTTATGCTTGTGCAAACCCTAGGATGGACACCCTCAAGGATATTAGTTTCGTTACTAAGAGATCTACCCTAGCTGGTTTCAGGTGCAACTACACAAGTTTCACACTTGGATTGAATAATTGAAGATTTATAGATTGTGAAGTCTTTTTTTTTTATCTCGAAGGGTATTCCCACTACCCAAGCCTAGCGGATCCCTTTATGGAGCGAGCTTGAGGCGAAACTAGTGCCTCCGACCATGGGATAACCAACACTCCCCCCAAGTGTCCATGATGGGTTTATGACGAGCAGGAGAATTGAACCCAAGACCATGGGGAACTACGCACAACCTCAGACCAACTCACCTAACCAATGGGGGCATAAATTGTGAAAGTCTTGTAAGCAAGACAATTAAGAGTATTTGATAGGAATTTCTAGTAAACAATTCCTCATTTCTAGGAATTTCAAGTAACGTTGACTTATTGAGGTGTGGGTTCCTTACATTGTTGGTGGGTTACTGTGAAGTATTCAAGGTCACTATTATCAGCGACATCAATGGTGGGTATTTAATAGAGTTAGTGGAATATGGGACCTCCATATTGTTAAGCATTGTCATGAATGATGGTCGAAATGAAATGTCCCCAAACAGAAACAAGCAAAATAGTAAAAGGTGCAGCAATAGACCAGCAAATATAGGTACACAAAGAAAATATATATTGAATTAAGAATACAATGCAACTAAAATTCATTATATTTTAGAAGTGTGCATAGGTTACTGACAATGATTCCACATTTGGATTTGCAATCCGATGTGTCTAGGAATGAAAGAAGCTCCACCTTGAGGATTTTTGTTCTCTGTTTCCTAGAAGCAGCACACACACATTTATGGAGAGTAGATGCTACCTTCAAACTTCCAATGTATCTGAGAGTTACATGACAATTGTTCTCTAGAAGACTGATTGACCTTCAAAATGAATCGTCAAAATTGTCAGCAATCTTCGAAAATGGATATAGTCGATGTTTTGCTGCTCCTCAATTGAGATATCTGATAACCCTAACTACATGCAGCAAAGGTGTTCCTTATTTGGTAACCCCACCCAGGAAATGTACTTGTCTTAGCCTTTATTCCTCTACATTATGATGAGATCTTCATCATGGACAAGTGCTCTCATTTTATACAATATCTAATTCTCCTAATTTGATATTTGCACCACTTACCAAGGGACTCTTGATAATAGCACACCAACAGTTCCCGAGTCATGTCACGGCAAATCACACTTTATTGACTCTACAATATTCTTGACCTGTGGATATATAATTCGATTCAAATTGTCACATTGTGCTATTTCTTATCGCTAGCAACTCCCAATACTTAATTCATCAACCACAATTGCACAAAGCATGTGAATCATTGACTAAGGATTGGATCTGCCAATTTATTGCTCTTGAAATAATGTTGAATTTCATGCCAATAAAATATCACTCAAATGTTGTCATGTCCTACTCCAACTGTTGATTATTATAGGGATTAATTGAGTTGTTCTGACTTGTTATTGGAGACAACTTATATTATATCTTCAGTACTATAGCTTATTTGAATCAACAATTGCAAGTCACCAGGTATTGGACTACTTCAGATAGTATCAAGTTCAATAGATCAAATAATTTCAGAAAGCTCGGATAGTAGACTTTTGTATATTTACAAGGGACTCAATCTGTGTACCAAGACAATATTTCACTGAGAAACTAGTCCTACACATTAGATGAATTGGCAAACATCGGATATATTTTGATCACATCAGATGTTCCCACAATAAATGAATTGGCTATCTTTATTGGAAACAATAGAAAGAAGCATTTGAATCACTAAGTCTTGACTTTACGATGAAGAACAACAAAGAAATATATTCATAATTTTCTTGCACAAACAATATCGGATTCAATTCTACAAATTTGTCTCTACAAAGACTACACAATTTTGGAAACTACTAGGAGACTAAGGAGGGTCTTGCACCTTTGAGACTACAAGCAAGAGACCCAATTACAAACTGAGATTGCAAACAAAAAACAATGGGATGGATGATTCATGATGATTACAAATGTTCCTAGGAAACCAATTATGTGCAAGGTTCACACCTCTATGAAAAAGAAAGTTTCAAATGAGTGGCCCAAAAGATGGCACCAAAACAAATAGGTCCATAAGTTACACATAGGTCCTCGCCAAGGAGAAGGTTGCCATGAGTTACATTTAGAACTAAGCCAAAATATAATTAAATTCCTTTAATATAAAGGGGCATGACAGTCCTCCCAACTCAAACATTGCTTTTTTTCAAGCAATCTGTCATCAAATTGATAGCCCTAACAAGTACACATGTCCCAACCCAAGCATGGACACTAGTAGGAAAATTGGTTGAAGCTTCTATGTTGCATCATGATTGCAAATGCTAACCCTTCGACTCTGTTGAGTGTAGGCGGAAAAAGCCTTCCAACATGGTGCAAATATCCAGCAAGCTTACACTGCTCTACTCTAATATAAATATCACTAAGGCCGAAGTTAGGAAGCAACTCATCAAGATCTTGCTGAAGTAAATCATCAAAGACATTGATACCCAGTTCCCAAGTCGTCACGCTATCATACCAGTCTGTTGCTGTCCAAAAATGATAGACTGAAATCTAAAAGCTTGGCTACCACTTGCTCTCTCTACGAAGATGCCACCCTCTTTAAAAAGAAACAAATAATGTGTGTCTCAAGCACTACAAGGTGAAAAACTCCATACTCCAACATTGCATCATAAGGGAGAAGTATACCAATGGGGAAATATCAATCGCTTCTACAAGAATGTCCTCATTCACAAACGAACCAACCATGTCACCATAATGCATATTCTCTCATAGACAGGTCCGAAGGACATAAGCTCCACTACAAGAGCCTCTAGAAGAGATAACTCCTCAAAACCTCCATGAAAGACCAATGAGACAAACAAATGTGAATCCACTTCTGTCTCCCTCAACATGTATATATATGACCCTAGTGGCTGATCCACCAAACATGTGCTCGACAATCCCCTCTTCCTCTGTCATTTTAACCCCCAAAGGACTCTCAAAAAGGGGAAGCGCATAAGCCTCATGACGCATACAAACACACCTCACTCCATGCCCATACAGATCTGAATATAAACATAGCCGTCCTATCTCTTTGCAGCCATCCATCGCACATTCCTTGCAACTCCTTTACATCCTCCAAGACCTAATGTATAAAATCAGAATATTTTGTACACTCTTCACACACAATGTGAGTGACCATATTACCATCATCCCCATGTGAAGTGGCTTCTATCTCATGATCGTGCAGAGGTGAGGGTAAGCTTTTTCCTCGCAACAAATCAAAATATAAGTCATACACGTCCACAGTGTCCTCAAGAACCTCAAGCCTTCCTTTCTTCTTCGTAGAAGGTTCTTCAACAAGTGCTGCTTCAAGATATGTCTCCAACTGAAGATCACATGCCCCAAGCTCAGTTTGTATCTCCATTCTTTTGGTCTTCATATCCATAGGTGTGTCATCGATTGTTGTGATCTTAAGGTATGTACCCCACCAAACGTCATTTTCCTCATTGATCCCAACTGAAATGTTGCTGTCCAAAATCACAAAATCAGAATTTTTGAAGTTTAGGGTAAGCATCAAACCCCATCAAGTAATTGCTATTTATAATTAGAGCATTGAGTCTGAACAAGAAACCACTGTCACCATTTGGAAAATCGAAGTCTAAGTTTCGAGCAGCAATATATCCAACCAATAAATTGCTATCAACAAGAAAATCAGAGCCTACTGGGTATAGGATAGCATCAAGCTTTATCAAGGGATCACTGACATCATTCCGTAGATCAGAATTTTTTGATTTTAGGGCACCACCAAGCTCAAGCAAGGAATCATCCTACTCATAATAAGATGTCGAAGCGCAAGAAAATCTCCTCCATCCTATATCATCACTATCAACTCGACATGATGCATCCAACTGAAGAATGAAAACTAAAGCCTCCAACCTATAAAACTAAATATACACATAAATTATTGTCGACAGAAGATAAAATTCTAGCTTTTCTAACTTTGTAGCTTGAATTGTTTCATTATATTGTGTTCTTTCTTTTTAAATTGAATTTTTAAGTTAAAGTACTTATAATTTAGACAAAGGCATATGGTGAAACACATGACATGATTTGTATGCATCAGAATTCAATTATATTTGTTAGAACAAGGGCATCAATGCCTAATGCTTGGATACGTTTTAGAATTTTTGTTTCATTAATTTACTATTATTCTATGTGTAGAATATAGAACTTGATGTTCAGTGAAAAACCTATGTTAAGTAAACTATAAAACATACAATAAAACCATAATAAATTAAAAATATAATTGTTGAAAAGTTCATTTTGAGGGCTGCAATTGTAATCACCTAAAAATGGTCATCTAGACTATTAGCCCCCTTCTCAACATTTTAGCTAAATTCAATTAATCATTTGTCTAGACCAAATTGCTAATAATCAATTAATTTGATTATAACCTATAGTTTGACTATGCTATCCTAAGTTCATTATTTGATTAAAAGAACGTGTCCCCTTTTAATTAAATAAAGACCCCATTCTTCTAACCCACTTAAAGTGCACACATAAAGTCCTTTTCTAATTTTTAAATTAAAAGAAAAAAAAGGCTTTGTGACTTTTGTCTTATATGACAAGTCAATTTATATTCTATTGGTTGAATTGTGTGTGCACATGGATCACTCCTCTTTCCAAATTCCACCGTTGATCATCCACCATCTTCATCTTGATCTCTACCGTTCGTACAACTTTAAAAGGGAGAGAGTTTTCCCCCTCAAAGGATCCATACTCTTAAGTATTGTTATGTTGCAAGTTTACTATTCGAATTCTTGAGAGCTCTTTGTGGAAAACTTCTATTTCTTGTCTACGTTCTCTCATCCATGGCATTTTTAGCATATAGCATTCTAGTCTAGTTGCATGTTAATGTAGTTCGTTTACAATAGCTTAACTCACATAGTAATTAGCTAGATTTGTAATACTTGCATATTGTTTAAAGTAGTTGCATTTTGCATTCTCATTCTAGCTTAGTTTCATCTTGCATTGCATCATTGTGGAATTCCTTGTGGACATTTGCACCCTTGCATCTTGTCTTTGGAACCTCCCATTGCATGGTTTACTAGCAAGAACTGTATTCCTAAGGTTCAGCTAAGAGCTATTTTACTTGAAACACACTCTCTTGCACTTCGTGGATAGGGAGCTCCAAGCCGGCATCCAAGCATTCTGAATTCAATGGAATCCCTTAGAAAGGTTTGGAGAGGGACACCTTTGAGTGTACATTTTTGGCACCCACCATGGGGCTAGAACTAAGTTTCTAGCTCCATTTTCTTGCTTGCATTTTGGTTATATTATCATTTCTAATTTTTTTACAGCAACGTCTTGGATCTAATCAAGTGGTTTTGCAGGTTTCTTACTTTGGTTTTAGGGTAAGCCTTGTGCAGATTTGTTTGAAGGCCAAAACCCTAGTTTTGAAAGATTTGATCATATCTCCTAAACCACTTGGAGTTTGGTTCTGAAATTTTTTTTGCAAGTTGACTATGTGTTTGAGATGTCTCAGTCCGATTTTCAGATTATTTTGACTTGATTTGCACTAGTTATGAATTTTTATTTGTTTTTCATAAAAAGTCGTTTTTGGTCGCAAATCAGCGACTTGTTCGGAAAAACTTACATTTTCAAAAAGGTTTTTGAATTCTACAAGGGGTACTTTCTTTGTGTTTTGAATTTTGAGGTCATATTAAGGATCAAAAACTCTATTTGATAAATCTGTCTGTTTTGACAAAATGGGTCCCTAGGGCACAAGTGAAAAGATTTTTTTGAATTTCTTGCAATTTTGGAAAACTCTCTAGTTTTTAGCAAGGGTCTCTTCTTGTCATTTCTGTTTTTGGATCCGAAATCATAGAAAAAAAGTTCAATCTTGTTGACTAGGTCAAAATCAAAGAGTAAAGAAGAGATCAATTTGTGATTAGATTGCACTTTCTTTGCATACAGTTGGTTGGAAGATAATTTGGATTTTTGAGGCAACAAACCACTTTATGTTGCAGGTCTTACTTGGTTGTTATACCTTGACCTTGGTTTCTTTGCAGGGAGTTTCTTATTTTCATTGCTAAAAAGAATGCATGTCAAAGCTTCAAATGCGCAAGGGCTACTAATGATTGTTTGCAGGGCTGCCCAAAGCATAAAAACCAAACTTGCTTGCTTTTTTATTTCATGTGCGGCATTTACTAGTTCATTTTTTTTGTAGGCACGTTAAACTTGCAATTGGGATTCCTTGGTGATAGGAGAGTATGCTCTTCACCTTGCGGTGAATCAGAAATCTTGACCCACCTTTGAATTTTGAAAGCAAGGGGTTAATTGTATCTTCTTGGTGTGTTTGGGGGAAGCAATCAAGATAGGAGAGTATGCTCTTCACCCTTGAGGTGAATCAAAAATCTTGACCCTTGAGAGTGGATCCATTTTGTGGTAGTTAGGATCCTTTAAAGGGCCTCTGCTCTTGGATAACCTAAGAGGAATGACCCAAATGGGGACAAGCAAATTACCCGGCTCTTCCAACCCACCATAAACTCGATGCTATCAAGGACACAAAACCTTGGTAGACGTAGTGTTTGTCTTCGCTTAGTGTGATCGCTTATGGAATTTCAACCATAAGGAGATCACCAGGCAAGAACGCCTAAGATGCTCTTGTGGCCACGAGGTCTATTACACACCGCAAGATGGGGTGTCCTTTAATTGGGTACAAGAGGACCATTACGTATGGAAGCCCTTTCTAAACACCCTAAGTTAGTAACTACACTATTTTGCCGCTCAACTTCTTGGTGCAAGGATCGATCCTAGTGGACTACCCGGATCACCCCAAGTTTTTACACTCACCATCTATGTTCCTTTGGTTGTGCTTGTGACACTTCCATGACAAATCCAATATCTCTTGTGGGAAACCACTTGGTGTGAGGTGAAGGGGCATCAAGCGTGGGCCAAGTTGTTGAGTAATGAACCGTGACTTTTAAGTAGATATTGCTTGATGTGTTCTCGAATGTGCTAGACCTGTGGAAATCTTTTGAACATACACATGACGATAGTTCTAGGGTTTTCTTTTAAGACCTCACATATGCTTGTATCATGCAAGGTTTCTTTGTCCCTTGCTTGATTGTTTGAAGACTACTCCATGTGTCACTATCTTGCTTGGAAAGAAATTGCTTTTGAACATCAAACTTGCTATGCTATCAACTATTGTCAAAATTTGTCAACCAAGTCAAAGCATCAAGTCTTAACATTTTTCTTGTGTTGCTTGCTAAGGGGAGTCTCATCATTTGATTTATCTTTTTTATGTCTCTAGTGCTTGAACATGCTTAAAGTGACTCTTTGGTCTTAGTGCTCTTGGTCTTTCTATCTTCATGGTCTATGTCCGCTTGCTAGTTAATCTTTTTTCTGAAATGGTCAACTTGATTTCTTGAGTACAATCTTATGTTGGGAAAGTTGTTCACTTGTCACCCCGCTTGCTCTATCTAGTTGGCTATTTGGCTACTTGCCTAGATCTTGACTTGAGTCACTAATGTTGTAAGTTTCTTGGACACTTTCTTGACAAGTCACTTTACTCTATCTTTACTATTTTGGCAAGTGAACACTCTACCTCTCTAGTTTGGACATCGAGTTATCTTGTGTCACCTTCTTAGCTTCCTCTAGTTTCCTTCAGGCTTGATTATGTATCTACCACTATGGCATTCAAGCCTTGTGCTACCAAACCTAGATGATCATGATATCCTCCATGCCACTAAAGAGTTTCAAGATCTATACGCTCAATACAAAGAACTAGAAGAGACAAACGATCTTTCTTACCTTCATCTCTCTACACGTATAATAGAAATGAAGTCTAAACTTGAGAAAAGATTAGAGGAGAATATTTCATTCTTAAATGAATCTCCTTTAAGACCTTTACATACACATGGTTCATCTTCTTCAAGGTCTATATATTCTACTCCAAGACATCAAATGTCTTCATCTTCTAGATCTAAATACCTCCTTAGAGAGAAAGAAAGTGATACCTCCTTTGAGCCTATTCCAAGCTATCATGATGGACCTATCTTTAACCAAGACAATGATGAAGACATGGATGCATACCATTCACTAGAGAAACAACAAAAGGACTCTAGACATACTTTTGATAGAACTTTTGCTCCCTTGGAAGATTCTTATGATGACACTTTGCAAACACTTCTTGGCACCAAGCTCATCATGTTACCTAAGTCTAGCTCATATGCAAACCCATTCTTGGATATCTATTGTGCTTATCATCGACATAATGAGCATAGTACTTCATATTGCATTGAGTTAAAACATAAAATCCAAGATCTTATTGATGATGAGATTGTTGATACCTCTAATAACTCATGTGATGAGGATACTTCTCTTAAGCAAGATCATATCAATGAACCTATGTCTAGTGACGGTTTCCTTGATAACTCCACTTCTTCTAATACTCATGCATCTCCCAACACTTCAAATCTTTCCAACATGCCTCTATCAAATAAAGAACCTAATACTTTTCACGTACACTATGCCTATCCTCAAGGGCTACCTCTAAAAGAAACTCAAGCTAACCTTCACTTGGCTGCAAACCTTTTCCATGCTACTAAGCCTAAAGGTCCAAGCACTACTCCATTCACTCTTCATTCTCCCTTGTCCTTAGAAGTGGCTCCATGTCAAGAGGACTCTCAAAAAGAAAAAGCTATAAATGTCAAGAAAGATCAAGATAAAGCACCCTTTCATCTCCTTCAAAATTTCTCCCCTCTGTATCCTATGTCTTTTCGATCCCCCAAGTATGATGAAGATACCACTTCCATTATCTCCCTTGAGCTTACTGAAAATTATGAGAAAAGTTCTCTTCCTATGCTATCCAAAGCTACTTGTCAAGATCAAAGCGTCCCATCGTGTTCTACTTCTCCGTATCCACTTTAAAATTGTGCTCAAGCTTCAAGTGCTCCTATTAAAAATGCCGTTCCTATCAAAGCTACTCATGAGTCTATTGATGGCTTTGACTATGTTGCTCACTCTAAAGATGTTGATATCCCTTTTCACTATCCATTTGCATATCCAAAGTCTATCCTTGGTCCTTATCCATCAAAGCTAAAGCCTTCAAACCTTCCATCTATATTGGGACCTTATGTTCCTTCATCTCCTATATTTTCCACTCCTAGCTCTCCCATCATACCTCAAGATCAACAAAGACACTCATCCTTGATGACTTTTCACCCATCTATCCATCTAAACCAGTCATATCATCCTTATTCATCCACAAATCCCAAGTCTTTTAGAAGCGAGAATAAACATAAGAATCCATTGAAAAATGAAGATCACTATGTCCAATCTAATCGACATGTGAATGCAAAGAAGAAATTCAAGAGACCACAAAAGTCCACTATTAAAAAAGATATATCAAAGCAAATATGGGTTCCTAAACCCATTATTGAAGAAGTATGCTCTAGAGTATCCAACGGAAAATCTAAAGCTATATGGATTCCCAAGTCTCTTTTGAAAGACTTGAATATTGAAAATACTTCAAAGTTGACATTCAAGCTTCCAAAGGCTTCCATTCCATCTTCTTCCAAAAATCTTCCTAAAAATATTCCAAAGCCTTACACTCCACTTTTTTCCAAATCTCTTCTACCACCTCATACATCTAAACCTCAAGCTATTTCATCCATGATTCCTCCATCATTCCAATACCCTTCAAGGTGTGTGTCAACATTAATCTTGTCCAATATTTCAGCTACCCTCATGAAATCCTCTAAAGTTTACACTTATTTTCTATACATGAGCTCTTATCCTCCATATACTTTTCCTACTACCATTTCTCTTTCATCACCCTATCAGCATCTTTGAGCATACCTTTCTATGGTCTTGGCTTATCATGACTTATCTTTCCTATAGGAGCACTATCTACATTCAAACAACTTGAGCTCTTTCTAAAAATTCAAAAAGCAAAAAGATAAAAATTCAAAAAAAAAAAAAATGTCCCTTGGTGAAAACCACTTCTTGTGGCACCTTGGTAACAAAAGTAAAGAGAAATAAAATTCATCCTATGGTGAAAACTACTTCTTGTGGCACCTTTGATAAGTACCATGATGAAAACCTGGTAATCAGGGATCATGCGTGATTCTTCCATCATCCATGTATCCCCTCTTCTCTCTTTGATCTTGACAATGTTGAGCTATCTTTGCATATTGGCTATCTTATCCACAAAATTCTCTATTGTGCTTTCTCATTCAAAGCCTCCATCTTGAGCTTTATTCTTATTGCTCTATCCCATCACTATCCTATCTAGTTGACCCCTTGGTCTTGATCACAATATATAAAACATGGTTCTCATAGATCTCTTGACATGGCTACTCTTTTGGACTACACACTTCATACTATCTCACTTGTTGGCTCCACTACTTATCCTACATGCTATCTTGCTCATTACTTCCATTGCTTATCCAAAACATACTTCATCTGACTATTTCACCTCTTTCCCTAGCTTGGGTACTCTTGAGGAGTCAGTACTTGAGGATCACTTTCACTTGCTTCATACTCCTTTCTTATCCATCTCTACTTATCCACCAGCTTGTTGCTCCATCGTGTCCTATACCTTGCTAGACATTGGGACAAAATGATCTGATCTTGCTTGAGAGCTAGTGATCTCTAAATCATTCTAAAAAGTCTTTAAAAAATCATATATGATCCTGAAAAAATCATTAAAATTAGAAAATGTCCTGAAAAAATGATCATATTAGTGAAAACCTAGCAATAGGCACTTTGATGCATCACCAAAAAAATCAAAAAAAATCAAAAAATTCAAAAATACAAAAAAATTGAAAAAAAAAGTCTTGACAAAATCTACCAAGTGGTGAGAACCTAGAAAGAAGCGCTACTTGAGACCCTTGCACCTATGTCAATCAGTCTCAATCACCCATTTCGCTACACACTTCCTAGCTTGGGATTGTTTCTTGTCCTTGTCTTGGGGGCACAGCGTCTTAGCCTACTTGAGGTCTCCCTATGCATTAGGGGTTCTTTGGCAACTCACAAAATAGTGTTTCTCAACACTCCCCCAACTTGACATTTGTTACATCCCAATTTTTGACCTAGCTTGAAATATAGCTGTTGAGGTTCACATGAAGTCAATTGGCAGTTTAATTTGATATAATCTGGCGAAATGGTAAGATAGTTGGTCATTGTGATTTCAAGTGAAGATGACATGTTAGTTGATCATTAATCACAAATTCATGGAATTAAGATGACAAAATAACTGTTATGATTATTTATGATTATATAATTTATAATTTAATTACAGAGAAATTCCTTGCAGGAAGCATGTCGAAGGGGTGGAAGCATTGTCAGAAAAGAATTAGGTAGGGCATCACCATCACTGGGCAGACAGGTAGAGGACCTAGCGATTTGAAATAAGATACATCTGTTGAATTGCATGAGTTATTTAAATAAATAATTTAATTAAAATAATTGAGTTAGAAATAAAAACATATCTCAAAGAATTTTATTATCTCTTTCATCATATTATTTTAATTAATAATTATAAACGTTTATATATGTATAAATGATTTGACACCATTATAATATAATTAATAAAGTAATGTTGCTTGTACATATAAGATTTTAATAACGTTAGAATTATAATAACATCTCAAATATTATTATTCTCGAATTATAACTTTCCAACTCTATTCTTTCCAATTTAATATTCTTTTCTTTTTAGCGATAACATTTGGCAAGGAGATCAATTTAATTTTTGACAAATTGAATTGTATAATTATTTTTAACTTTATTTTGTTTCTTTTAAAAAATTCAATTTGTTTTGCATTCGAAGGTTTCTTGTAACTGAAGGTAGCTGTAGGGTCTGGCCCAATCTATATTATGGATTCTTTATGGTTTTTCAGCATTCTTTTTCCATGCACTCTTCTTTGGCTTCCTATTCTTTTAACATTCTGAGTTCCTTGTAGCTGTTTGTAGCTGTTTGTAGAGACTGAATCCAGTTCTGATCATTTTTCACCTTGAAACAAATCAGTATCATATCCGCAAGCCACTGTGCTAGATAGACAGGTTGATACACGTGCGGGCTCTTCTCAGAATTTGGTGATGTAGAGAGTCACGTAAAATATTCTAACTTATGAAATTCGTTTATGCTTTCTTTGGTTATATGACTGAAATCCTTGAGCCGGCTGAACAGTATGGTGTAGTAAGACCCAATTGTATATAAGTCTACTGTACTTCAATACAAGTGTATTGTTTTCCTTTGTAGTTACAATTTGATGTATGCATGAACCCTATCTTAATTATCTAAAGACTGCCGTGTTCTTAGTCTGCTGATTGTCTCTTACTTATCATGGCAATAATTTATATTTAAATCAGACGTCTTCTATTAGTTATCCAAATGTATGAAATATCTTATTTTCTTTTAAGAAAGCTATCTTCTCAAGTAAAATCAATTACATCTTGTTATAAATATTGCAACTGAGATTGAGCTAATGAACCCAAAACACCAAGGAATCACCGGCTTGTTGGCCTGAATTTGGTGAGGAGGTGTAGAGATATCTGCAAAACTAGAATGACATCAGAATTCAAATAAACAATAAAATAATCAATGCATTAGCTCATGCATGTTCCACTCACGAAGAATGTTGTCAAGATTGTTATCAATTTTGAGATCTTTAAAGAACATAATTATGTAATCACGAGTGTGAAATGCTGGATGCATGTAATCTTCTTGTATAATTGGTAGAACCAGTGGTTTTGAGAATTCTTGACACCTGAGATTCACTCGGCTGTGTAGCCAAGAAAATGGGTGAAGAAGTGAAAGAAAGGAATCTGTAATAAAATGAATCAGTATCAGTTATGACATTTCAAGGTTTATCATTTTAATGTGAATTAATTAATAGCTCATGCATCTTCCTGTTATTATGATCCCCTGCTGCCAAGTTGTATGGTGAGTTAAATTACTAGGATGCCCAATGGGTGGTAAGATGTTCCCTATCTATTCCAGGTAGGGAGGGCCTTTCTCGTTAGAGATTGTGTGGGGATAAAGTTGTGGTCCGAGGTTGGGTGGTTAAGCCCCTGACAATGTTTCACCTCTCCTCAAAATGTCAGACATGCATTAGACAAAGATAAGCTATGCATTCAATTGTTTATTGGAAGCAGGTAATATTACTTTTATTTATGAGGAGGTAAGATTAAATCGAGTTATTTCATTGTTACTGTTATTTTACACCTAGATATAAGAGATAGAATCATGGACTACTTTTATTTATTTGAATATAGAGTATAAGCATATTTCTAATCTTGAGTTATTGTCACAGTTAAGAAATTAGAAAGAAAGGAATCTGAAGCGCTATTGATTGAGTGACAGCTGGAACCCTACATGATACAGCAGTATCGGAAGCCCTAATTTGAATTCGTGGTAACGGAAGCCCTATTTGAATCAGCGGTATTGGAAGCCCTATTTGAATCAATGGTATCGGAAGCACTAATTGAATCCGTGGAAGCCCTAATTTGAATCCGTGATAGCGGAAGCCCTATTTGAATCAATTGTATTAGAAGCCCTATTTGTATTAGCAGTATCAAAAGCCCTAAATGAACCGATGGTAAACGATGCCCTAATTGATACAATGGTATGTGATGCCTTAATTATTAATTTGGTGGTATTTAATTGTAATTATCGTTTGATTTTGAGATAGCAGTTTTTAGATGATAGTCGTCAGGTGATATTGTTAAACTAGTATTGTGGACTAACCCGAGTGGTTGCAGAAGCATCCATAGTTTTGATCTTCGATTTCAGTTTTCCGAGGTATGTGGTTTTAATTTTTGTAGTAGTTTCATTTGAAGTGTTTTTAAGTTTTAGTTAAGAAATTTTGTTTAACTGATTTTAACAGTAAATCTTAATCACATGAACCTGAATGATATAATTGTCTTCCTATGAAACGAAGTAGTAACTGTATTCCTTGAGTATTTTGGATGTTAATTTAGACCTGAGAAAACCAGATGTTACATCAAGTGTTTCTCAACACTTTTCAGATAATTTACCTACAGTCTCTGATGTCACGATATTTCTCATCAAGCACTAAAGAAATGGCCAAGTGACTTACACGCACTTAAAACATTTAAACAATTGAGCTATGTTGACCTTTATTTTCTTTGTGTGGTGTCTATGCTGATTTCTTTGCGATATGTTCCCTCCCTAATATTCTTTCGAAGATGTCATTGACTAGAAGATTGGGGGCATGGGGCATGTTTTCTTGATTTTTGCTTGTGGGTATACTTTGTTTAAAGGTGTTTTCGAGTATTCAGGCTTATTTGACACTTTGACTCACAAACGTATCATCCTTGACTGTTTTCGCAAGATTGCACTCGAAGGTTATCCTGGCACTTATGCCTTGATACAGGTGTAATGTTGATATACTAAACATAGGGAATCTAATCGTGTAGTCATCTTGACTTGCATGTCTCCGATGCTTAGATTAGATTTCCACATAACTATCTGATATCGATCATATTCATATCCTCATAGTTATACTAGTGATGGTTGTATGATCATGATGTGCCTAATAAACGCTCAATGATGAAATAAGAGTCTAAATGCTATGTGTTTCTTGCTGGTAAACCACTTTACATATTAGCTTGCATTATAAGATCATTCTCTAGTTTAGTTTTGCACATATGGGGAGAGCTATCTCTTCATCATTTTTGCAAACATATCAGCTAACTGTTTTCGCATCTTTCTTTGCTTTCTTCTTTATCATGTCTTTTCGTCTTCTTGATCTTCGCTTCATCTCTGTTTTTTGCTATCCTGTCATCACAAGGGGTTACTCTAAACATCACATTAAATCTATCTAAGTGTCACATATTTTCAGAAACATAAGTCTATATCATACACATGAGAACTAAAAACATCATACATGAGAGAGATACATGAGCATATACACATAAGTATTCAAGCAACGCATACATGAGCAAGAAACTGAAACTAAAACATCACATGAAAACTATAATGCTGAAACATCCATTTGAGACAAGTACACAAATCTATCGATCAAAAATATAGTATCTCAAATATATATATATATATATATCCCAATGTGTCATAGTATATATATATACAAAAAAATGAGATCCAAAATCTAGATATCTATCCCAAAAATACATGGAGTACAATCAAAAATGTCAAAACTGTCATAATCAGCCTATGACTGGCTCGCACCCTCGCCAGCTAGTGGTGGCCCTGGTGGTGGAGCCTGTCTCCTATCTGGCGGCTGTACCGCACCCTCTGACCTACCTGCCCACTCTGAGTAATCAGGAAGCCCTTGCCCTGGCGGCACCACACCCCTATAAGAAGCATAATAATATGCAACGCACGCACCATGATGAGACGCCTCTCGCCTCGCCGCATCTCGCTCCTTATGGAGCTCATCTCCCTGAGCCAACTTATTTATAAGCTGCTAATCTCGTACTGCAATAGTGACCTAAGCCGCCTGTAGCTCTGCCTCTAAAGTAGAGATCCTCGCATCTCGGTCATCATCCTCTCGGACTAGCTGCTCTGCCTACACCTTCGCTCGCCTCGCTCGCCACTGCCTCAGAAGCAACTCCTCCTCCTCCTCCTCCTCCCTTGCAGCCTGTGCTTGCATCCTCCTCCCAGAGCGAGAACCCTCTCCAACCTCCATCTATCTCCCTCCACTGCCTCTGCCTCCTCCTCCGTGCCCCCCTGCTGCATGCACTGCATCCGGCTCAGTAAAATGTGGAAATGGATGTCTTTGCATCTCATATAAATATGTTGGGTTTGCTCCTGCATCTGCCATATCTAGGCGATAGTCCGAGGGAGTCCGCACTAGAGTTGTTGTCTCTCACACTGTTGTCTGATAGTCCAGCACAGGCAACCATCCCGGTGCCTCATCATAATGAAAACGAGCATAAGTGGTAGTCTCAACGGATATCACCTGGCACTCTACAAACTGTTGCCATACCTAGCTAATCACAAACCTCTCAACAATCTCTGAATGCCTACCTACCAATGGCCTGCTATACCTCATATAATCCAACTCCCAAGCATTTGACCACCTCTCGCAATCTCGACTGACCACCTCTCGCAATCTCGATAGGGTCACCATGTGAATGTTGTTAGCTCATCAAAAATGCGCCGGTAATATGTCACATCCCCACTATGAGTCTGTGGGACAAATCCTCTGTAACCAAAAATATATGGCTGGCTCCGCTCCCATGGTTGCACCCGTGTTCGGATCACTGCAATATGCTCCCAGGCATAGATCTGTGTCAACACTACCCCGCATGCCTAGGAATGACCACTATGGTATACTACCTTATGGAGCTCATGGTACATATCTGCTAGAATAGCTGGCCCCCATGCCATCCTGCATGGTCGTGCAATCAGATCCACCACCAATTGACCCCATCCAAGTGGGAAGCCCTTCTGGCCCTTGTCTGTCACCAAGGCCTAGGCTACTAGAGAGCATAACAAGCTGGGAAGAGGGTAATCTACTCCATACTCGTCAATGAGTCACTCCCAACTCAAATGGCGGTCCAAGATGGTAACATCTTGGAACAACTGTTGCATCACGGCTCACCCCTCTGTCGGGGTCTAATCATAGTACACCTGTGACATTCAACCAAACTTAGCATCTGTATCCCTCGCACAATATCAGAACTTGCAAAGCATGACGAGCAATCAAGAATATAACTTCCAAGATCACCATAGCATGGCACTCGAAGAATCCAATATACATCCTCCAATGTAATAGAGGCCTCTCCGGTTGGTAGATGGAAGGTATTATGCTCACTGTGCCGCCGCTCAACCAACATAGTCAACAACCCATGATTCGCCCGTATATGGGGTATCTGAATAACCCATCTCAATCCCATGGTTGATACACTGCAAGCTCATCATCGGTCAAATGTTGAACAACTCGCAACCCCACCACTTTGGGGGCTCCGATAAGTAGTGCTGGAAATATCTCCTGCAAACATAAAACATGTAAACATCAGTACACAATCAAAAACATGATCGTAGTACAAAAATTCAATGGAAAAAATGTTCAAAAACAATCTATGCGATACTTTTCCTACATGCAGATGATACAAAATGCTGGAAAGATATCGTGCGATACCTTTTGAAACACGGTGTGATACAATTCTTTCGTGCAACATTTCGCACCAGTGCTGGCGACAAATGGGTATGTCCCATACGACACATTTCAAAACAGTTGTGCGATAAATTTATATAACACGATGTATCGTGCAATATTTTGTAAAGTACCCGTGCGATACTTTTAAAATATCGCACGATATTTTGCGTTTAAACCCTTAAAACGCGCGGAAAAGACCAAAAAAACTCAAAAAATGACAAAAAGAGTAGTCACTTACTAGCACCCCGTAGTGCTCTAATCGATTGTGCAACCAGCGACACTCGAAACGGTGTCGATGAGTCGAAATGTTCGCCAAGGCCATGATGCTCTCTCAACCACTCACAAGCTCTCACATATCACAAAAAGACAAAATGATTTTCAAAATGACACTTGGGCCCCATTTATAGCCTCCGACCTCATTTTGACCTAATTTTTAAACTCCTTGGAATTCCGCAAAAATTGCACCCCTGGCTAATTTCAATGTCTTGGATCCATTTTCGAGATCAAAATCGAAATCCAAGTTCATCTTGATGGTTAAAATTGCATTTTAAAATTCTACCTTCGTCTAAGTAATTAGCTGACCTTCTGAGGTCTAATCTCCGAATAATTATCTTCATTTCTTCATGTCTTCATCATTTTCATGCTTCATATCTACTCACATTCACCCTCTCATGTCTAAAATCATTTTCTACTCGATTTGACCTCATTTTTATAAGGTATACTTCATGGTCAAATCTAGTCAAACTAGGGCATTCTGTCATTCCTTAATAGTCACTCTTTGGTTCTAATCATCTATCTATCATCTTGGATGCTGCTATATCTCGATTTGCTCATATCGTGCTTGTTTCTGCATCTATTTACTCATTTCGATTTCGATCCTGAGGGGGCAGAAATACTCTATCATCACTCGCTACAACTATCTATTCTTAGGAGCATTTGTTTGATCTTTTGCACTTGCTCTTCAATATATCTGCTTTACTAGGTGTTAGCATTGTTCTTGAATTCTAACATCATCTTTTCTCCTAGTGTTCAATACCACCGCTATCAGGCTGTACATTCAGGATGTGCTATCTCTTTCTGCATTTTGTTCTTCGAAATCAGATATTTATATCTATCACGGCTTACTTGGCTTCTATTTTCTTTGACGTAATGTGTTCCCAGATCGATCACACATTAGTCAAAGAGGGGCAAATGTAATCACCTAAAAATGGTTATCTAGACTATTAACCACCTTCTCCACATTTTAGCTAAATTCAATTAATCATTTGCCTAGACCAAATTGCTAATAATCAATTAATTTGATTATAACATATAATTTGACCATGCTATCCTAAGTTCATTATTTGATTAAAAGAACATGTCCCCTTTTAATTAAATAAAAGACTCCATTCTTCTAACCCACTTAAAGTGCACACATAAAGTCATTTTCTAATTTCCAAATTAAAAGAAAAAAAAAGCTTTGTGACTTTTGTCTTATATGACAAGTCAACTTATATTCTATTGGTTGACTTGTGTGTGCACATGGATCACTCCTCTTTTCAAATTCCACCGTTGATCATCCACCATTTTCATCTTGATCTCTATCGTCCGTACGACTTTAAAAGGGAGAGAGCTTTTCCCCTCAAAGGATCCACATTCTTGAGTATTGTTATGCTGCAGGTTTACTATTCGAATTCTTGAGAACTCTTTGTGGAGAACTTCTATTTCTTGTCTACGTTCTCTCATCCATGGCATTTTTAGCGTATAGCATTCTAGCCTAGTTGCATGTTAATGTAGTTCCTTTACAATAGCTTAACTCACATAGTAATTAGCTGGATTTGTAATACTTGCATATTGTTTAGAGTAGTTGCATCTTGCATTCTCATTCTAGCTTAGCTTCATCTTGCATTGCATCATTGTGGAATTCCTTGTGGACATTTGCACCCTTGCATTTTGTCTTTGGAACCTCCCATTGCATGGTTTACTAGCAATAAGTGTATTCCTAAGGCTCAGCTGAGAGCTATTTTACTTGAAACACACACTCTTGCACTCCGTGGATAGGGAGCACCAAGCCAGCATCCAAGCATTCTGAATTCAATGGAATCCGTTGGATAGAAGGGTTTGGAGAGGGACACCTTTAAGTGTACAACAATATTGCAAATTAGTTTGTCAAATTAATTACATTCTATAGTCTAACCTGAACTTTGAAAGTGAACTTTTTGAGAAAAGTTGGAGATGGAGTGTGGTGTGATGTTGTAGAGAGTTGTTGTGAAGAATGGGGAATAAACAGAACATGCTTGAACTCATAGTTGATGCGGAAGATGCCCTCAAATTTTCATCGAACAAGAAATCATGTATCTGATTGATGGTAGAAGGAAAGTGTGTATTCGTGGAAACTTCAAATTCCTTTGAAATTTTTCCCATTTAATTTTTTAACTTGAAAATATGTGATAGAGGATTCAAAGGGAAGAGAAATTTGAGAGTTTTAATTATTAACAATATATTTGTAAAGGGAAAACCCCAAAATAGATGCAAGAGCAAAACAGAAAAAGGTGAAACAATAGGCTAGGAAATATATGTACACAAACAAAATCTTTATTAAAATCAGAATGTAATACAACTACAACTCATTATATTTTAGAAGTACACCTAGTCAACTAACGACGATTCTATGTTTGGATTTGTGAAATGAATTGTCCATTATGTCTAGGAGTGAAGGAAGCTCCAACTTGAAGATTTATGTTCTCTATTTCATAAAAGCAATAGTGACATTTATGGAGTAGATAGTATCTTCAAATTCTCAATATCTTAGAGAGTCCTGTGGCCAATGGTATCTCTACGAGAGTGACCGACCTTCAAAATGAATCATCAAAAGTGTCCATAATCTTCGAAAATGAATATAGCCAATGCTTTACCGATCCTCAATTGAGATTGTGATAGGCCTTGCAATATGGAGCAAAGATGATGTTTCTTGTCTGGTACTCATCTACCAGAAATGTAACCATCTTAGTCTCTATTCCTCTATGTTATGATGACATTCACCATGGACAATTGCTCCTATTCTTAGTAGTATATAATCCTCTTGATATGATATGTTTGCCACTTAGCTTCTCCCAATGCTAACAAGTCAATGGTTTCCTGTAATGTCCCTTTTTTCTAGGACATTATAATTCAGTGTTGTTGGCTCACTTCGCCTAGGTTTTGAGGGCAAGAAGGTTCTTTACGGGGTTCCGTTCGAGATTTGACCTAGACATTTCCAGTTTCAAACCCATCAGAGCAGTTTTGGCAGGTTGTACATATACTTACTATTTTTAGTAAGTAAACAGAGCTCGGTATTCTTGATATCTCAATGTTGGTTTGGAAGCGTCTCGCCGAGAGCTTTCCAATGAGCTATTTCACGTGCTTATTCGAGTTTGTTTGGTCAATTATTTTAATGCCTCACGATTATATAGTTTATTGGCTAAGTGACTTTTAAAGTTCATTTAACTTGTCACTTTATTTTAAAAAGGTACTATGTTTACTTAAGTGACTAAAGGACAAAAAGGTGATTTATCCCACATTGCTTAAAAGTGCATGCATCGCATTGGGAAAAGTGATAAAGGTACAACAAGCTCCACATGAAAGGATATATGAAGATTACAATATTCAAAACAAATATTAATCTGGGAGTTGGAAACAGTTGCTAGTTATTTCTTTGAGGATGCAAACCCTTGAAGAAGCTTTGGAGGTTGGAAGCAAACCTAGCCTTCTTACAGGTTTTATCTACATTTGTCAATCTAACTGTTTTTACTGTTTATAGGATTGGATCATTTGGATATTTGCATGTTATTGTATTGCTATTGTATAATACAGTAACACATTTGGTGGTTATCTGAGTTAACTCCTAGTTTATATATGTACTTTCTAGATATTGGAGGAATAAAATAAGCTTTTCGGAGATTTCTTGTATGTAAATCTGTTGGATTGAAATCGATTTAAGTTTTGGAATTTATATTGAATACTGGTTTTCTGTTTAGATTTAAATCTGCACTTTTTATCACGAGATTTTTGGTAAAATATCCGGAAGGGGATATTACAGTGGTATTAGAGCCAAGAATCTTGCCAACCTGTGGAATCACGCAACACAAAGATTTTATGATTCAAAATACTCTTTGGTTCTGGTTATGAGTAAAGAGAATTCCATTGTTTTCAGCAAGGAAGTATTGGAAGTAAGTTACAGGTCAACACAGTCACTAGTAATGTAATGCCTGCCAGCTTTGATAGAAGTGCAAGATGTCTTGACGAAATTGTCCGGAGACTTACAGTATCCTTTCATTTGAAGATTCCACTTGGGAAGGCGATTTGCTGAAAACATATGATACATACTCTGATAGATTTGTCATTGCCCTTGTAAGTGGAGGCCTACATGGAAATATTATGCAACTGAACTTCTTGAGCTTTCTGACTCTCAACTCTTGCTTCAGTGTTCAACTTTGCCTGATGCAGAGAGCCCAGATTTTGTAGAATCAGAAGATGGTTGAAAGCATTTTGCATGCTCTTATTTGCACCCATAAATATCAAATTTAAAGTTTAAATCTTGTTGCTACAGTAGCCCGTGAACAGTGAAACACTACAAGACATCAATTGTAGGATTTCATTGAAGTTTGTTTAATTCATCAACTGTTGTTGAAGTTCGAGCAAGTGAAAGGAAACCATCAAAGGCTTTTGGCACTTGTTTGCGGCAGGATGCTTGCATATTTGTTTAAAAATCGTGAGTCCCAATGATTAGTCACGGCCTGGGGAAATACTCAGAATGTATACACACGTTACGGGCAATAGTATAGTTTTTTCTTACAGCTGACTGAGCCCTCCACGTGGGTATTTTACCTCCTCACGACACCCAGCATTCACGTCAATGAGAGCCACAGGGAGAAAGTTGTCGCATGGGTCGTGTCTGGTTGTGTTCTTACAAGCTGCAGACTCGTAAAAGGGGCCACGAGCAACCGTCGGGCATCATTAGGAACGCGTGGGAGATTTCTGAAAGTTGCAACTTAGGCTGGAAGCCCTATACGTACACACAATCGGGATTTGCAGAGATTTCAGTGAGAGCACACGTCGGATTTTCACAGGCAATTTGGGAAGACGTGAGTAAGACTATGGGGTGCCACAGGTTGGTATAAAAAAAACATGACTAGCAGGGTATTACGGCAAGCTGGGTGGTTATAACGCAGGACAGAGTCTCCACGGGCTTATACACCGGCTGGCTAGTAGAGAACAAAAGTCATGTCTAGTTGCAAGGAAGGAATAACCAAGGAACGTGCCTAGGTTGAACGCATTGAACTCACGGGATTACTCCAGAAACTGTGAAATAGGATTATGTCTTCACGTGCATTCGAGGGCCACACCAAATTAGATCAAAGGTCGACTTTCCTATAGTGTGGACGGGATTTATAGCTAACAGAGCAGACTTTCACATTTTACATTCCACCTGCAGCTTGTTTCCTTCAATACACCAGTAACGTGACAGTCGGCATAGCCCAGAAGATAGTCGTTTGGAGGTTCACCATCAATAGTTCATCATCCTTTATTGCTGACTACTCAAGGAGAAAAACGGGTCTGTCACTTACACTCCCTTTGATTTCATTACAATTATCAAGCCAGCATACACACTATCTTGTTTACTAAATAACTTGAAAGACTTGGTATCACTGTTTTAAGGTATTTGCATTCTAAATTCTCAGCTATTTACCATGGCACTATTTTAAATATCAATTCTTCCTACTTTTTGCGGTACTCTTAAGGATTTACAAATGTGGTAGACCATTTTGTTCATGCATATAAGTTTTTTCCTGAGATATTAGAGGGTGGGTGGCAATTGTATGACGAAATACTTTAGTCATAACTCAAAAGGCAAACATAAGGAAATCTACTAAGAATATTTCAACAATGGTTTGAATCTATATAGAACTTTGGTGAAAGAAGCAGCTAATTGTTGAAGGACAACTGTTTGACGTAATTCCCTAGATACGGTTTCAGTATTCTGTGTTGAAAATTATCAAGGTTGAAGGCCCTAGCGGAATACGAGCAGACCCATACACGTTAGGCAGCGGCTAGTGAACAGTCGGGTGTCACTGATCAGAAGGAATCAATCCTTGGCAATGGTTAGAAGAGGTGAAGAACGCAAGATAACAACCAGTCATTAGTCGGAATTCTTCACCAGATTGACTGAAACTATGATTTCATGTTATCTGTTCGTCATAATGCCACATGGTTTAGATTTTTAAAAAGTGAACAGAACTAGCTGAGTTTAGCATAGTAATATCAGAACATCTTCAGTTTGGCAAATAACTGTTTGTCAAAATACCCCAATTCCAAAATCAGAACTCAGTGGTCAGATTTAGTAAAGCTACATGGCAGGGGAAGTGGGACAAGATTTCCAACTCGATATTAAAACCGAAGTAAGGAGATTGTACGATGATTATAACAAATTTCCATCAAAGCTTCAAAAAGAATTTTTTTTCATTAATTATGTGGACTTTCAGCTAGAGCTGCAAAACAAGATGGATATGATGAGAAACAAATACCATGCATTGGCTCGAGATCTCCTTGTAGAGGACAGTTACTAAAATTTGCATAAAGCCGATATCAATCAACTGGATAGTAGCACTAATAATGGCTCAAGTATGCTAACAGGTAATGGGGAGATAGAAATATCTTGTGGAGTTGTTTACACTAGTCCTTTTGATGAGCATGTTGATGGCCCAAGTAGAAGAGTTGACCAAATTGCCAACGTTGGCAACTCCCCATCTTATTTAGACAAGGAAAACACCAACATCTTATTTGGGGGCATGGAAATTAACTTGGATGAATTTTATGATGATACTAGGCTGGAAATTATGTCAAGTTTCGAAGAGCAAATGGAGCGCAATGTTGGCAGGATAGATGATCCAGCACACGATGAATTCGAGCATATATCTGAAAATGTTGTTCCCTTAGGTGATGAAAAATCAGAAAATTCTATGGAGAACAGCACACTTGTGTTTGCAGGAGACGGTCAAAAACCATTATCATTCCTTGACTTATTGGATATGTTTTTGGTCAAAGAGGACAAGATTGTCCAAGTGTTGACGAGGATGGATGATTCTTCCAAGTTGATTGAGGATCTCATGTGGAAGATTGTGATAGAAGAGAGGCATGGGAATGTATGTGGTGTCGCAAGTACTCTTTTACATACTATTTTTGAAACTTTAAAAATGATAAAATATGAGTACTTGATTCAATCACGTGTTCCCCATTTGAGACTTCCTATGGTGAGAAAAATTCTATGGATCAGCAAGTTGATGAGTCTGAAAATTCTGATTTTTATGACAACAGTTGTACATCTTCACATGAGCACATGGTTAGTGATACAACAAGTGAGGGTAATTCAGGGATTTCAATTAATGGTGAACCATCCTCTTACGAAGACTTAGACATAAGCGAGAGCACTTATGGTGGGGTAGGAAGTTCAGATTTATCCTTCGCATGCGCTGAAGAATTTTTCAGCTTACCCAAAGATTTATCACCTAGCTCTTACGAGGTGGCCACAGCCTACTTGTTGATTGGTGATTTTTCTTGTTGGTATATTTCCACTATCAGTGATTTGCCTGTGTATGTTGGTAATATATTCACTAATTCTATTTGGCCTTCTAGGGTCAACGAGTTATTTGCAAGTGAGTGGGGAGATCACACATTACCCTACGTTCCACATGAGGTATCTACAATTTTTATTCAGCAGGGTATTGAAGAAAGTGTTAGCACTCATGATGTTGGTGATTCACCAACCATTCTTTCATTTACCTAGGATCATGTTGATTGGGTAGTCGGGGATCCAAGTGTTAATACTATCTTACATTAGGTGGATTATGCTGTGTCGCTACACAGTCAAATGATTATGATCTGTGTGTTTCAGCTTTTGACATATCAGAGTTCCAGAGATTAGGATTACTCATTTTCCACCAGAGTGATATGGTGGTGGAATCGGATTGGCTGGATCTATCATTGACATTGGAACAGATATTATAGGAGTGGTACAGTGATACAATGGTATAGTTATTACAAGAACTAGTCAGTGGTATCTCAGATAGCGCACGTGTCCTCACTTGGGATCCAGGTGGAGCATCCCTAGGTATTGCCTTTTATTGGGGAGCTAGATGAAGAGTTTGGTTGCCATCTTCTTGGGGTGGATATGGGTATATTGTTGGACTCCCATCTTCACTTGACAGTAGAGACTCACAGGGTCACTCATGGAATGAGGCTTTCATCCTGATTGAGGGTATTGGCACACAGGGCAGCAGTACATGGCAGTTGGTGTCCCTTTATGGTGAAACTTGGGATCCTGGCATTCAGTTATTTGGCATGTTGATTCCTATTGTACCATTTCACCATTCTGAGTTTGGGAAGATGCATGCCAAGGTACATCGACTGAAGAGTAGAACCTCATTCTCGAGGCGAGTATGAGATCCTAGCATTTGATTTCTGCAGGTATGAGTGGATTGCTTAAGGGCAAGCAATCTTTGAGAAGGGAGGCTTTGTAATGTCCTCTTTTTCTGGGACATAATAATTCAATGTTGTCGGCTCACTTCGCCTAAGTTTCGGGAGCGAGAAGGTTCTTTACGGGGTTCTGTTCAAGATTTGACCCAAACATTTCCAGTTTCAGACCCATCAGAGCAATTTTGGCAGGTTGTCCAGATGCTTACTATTTTTAGTAAGTAAACAGAGCTCAGTATTCTTGATATCTCAGTGTTAGTTTGGAAGCATCTTGCCGAGAGCTTTCCAATGAGCTATTGCACGTGCTTATCCGAGTTCGTTTGGTCAATTATTTTAATGCCTGACAATTATATGGTTTAATGGCTAAGTGACTTTTAAAGTTCATTTAACTTGTCGTTTTATTTTAAAAAGGTACTATGTTTACTTAAGTGACTAAAAGGCAAAAAAGTGTTTTATCCCACATTGCTTAAAAGTGCATGCATCACATTGGGAAAAGTGATAAAGATACAACAAGCTCCACATGAAAGAATATATAAAGATTATAATATTCAAAACAAATATTAATCTGGGAGCTGGAAACAATTGCTAGTTATTTCTTCGAGAACGCAAACCTTTGAAGACGCTTTGGCTGTTGGACGCAAAGCCTTCTTACAGGTTTTATCTACATTTGTCAATCTGACTGTTTTTACTGTTTATAGGATTGAATCATTTGGATATTTGCATGTTATTGTATTGCTGTTGTATAATACAATAACACATTTGGTGGTTATCTGAATTAACTGCTGGTATATATATGTACTTTCTGGATATTGGAGGAATAAAATAAGCTTTTCGGAGATTTCTTGTATGTAAATCTGCTAGATTGAAATCGATTTAAGTTTTGGAATTTATATTGAATACTGGATTTTTGTTCGGATTTAAATCTACACTTTTTATCATGAGATTTTTGGTAAAATATCCGGAAAGGGATATTACATTTCCCCTAAGTCATCTCATGGTAAATCACTTCCAATCTACGCATGTATAATTCGATCAAGTTTTCCTCATAGTATTTTAACTGAATGCAAGCAACTCCCAGTACTTGACTCATTGACCGCAATTCCACAAAGCATACGAACCACTAAGGACTTGGCCCGCCAATGATAGTTTCGCCTCTAATGTATTCCAGTGCCGCTATTAATTTATTGAACTTCAATCAATCTTGAGGTTCACACTAATAAAAGACTGCTCAAACATTGTTGTATCCTATTCATATTCCAACTCTTGATTATCGTAGGAATTAATTGAGTTGCTTTGACTTATTGTTGCAAACAACTTAAATTATATCTTCTATAATGTAGCATGTTTGAATTGAAAGTAAGTCAATAGACATTTGACCACTTCAGATTGCATCAAGTTCAACATATCAAATAATTTCAAGCAGCTTGGATAATAGACTTTCCTATATTTGTAACGGAGGAAGTCTTTGTACCAAGAAGTTATTTCATTGACAAAGTACTCTCGAAAATTAGATGAATTAGTTATCTTTAATGCAGACAATAGAGAGAAGCATTTGAATTGCTAAGTCTTCATTTTACAATGAAGAACAATAGAGCAATATATTCATATAATTTTCGTCTGCAAACAATGTTGGATCTGACTACAAATTTGTCTCTACAGAGATTTCACATATTTGGAAACCATTGGCAAACTAGGGAGGGTCTTACACCTCCAAAACTGCAAGAAAGTGACCCAATTCCAAGCTAAAATTGAAAATAACAAACAACGAGATGGATGATCAATGATGATAACAAATGCTCTCAAGAAGCCGAATGTTTATAAGGTTCACACCTCCATGAACAAGCAGGTCGGCCTCAATGCAAATTCAAATGAGTGGCCCAACAAATGGTGCCAAGACAAATAGATCCACAAGTTACACATAGGTCCTTGCCAAGGACAAGGTTGCCACAAGTTACATATAGCACCGGGCCAAAATATAAAATAATTCTCTTAAAATAAAGTAGCATTGTCATGAATGATGGTCACAACCTCATTTGCTAGGCATGTTATTGATGGAGTGAAGGATCGCTTGATAGCTGGCCTGAGGAATAAAGGATAGGTTGAAGTAATTTTGCACCCCAAAAGGTGGCGTTTGGAATTGTTGCTGGTCCCAAGGGAACTTATGGGTTGTTGAGTGGCATTTTTGGTGTTTATTGGGCACTTTGTTAGCATTATAAGATCCATCACCTTATGGGTATCAAGCAATTACCATCAATTAATAAAGTTGGATTCATGGTGTTCCAAAAAGGTCAACTATTTATGACAGAAAAACTATTATTTTCATTTGACAAAAAATATTAGATGTAATACTTCAAATTTCAATTGAAATGAATGTCTATAGAAAAGGATTTGCATTGCATATACATTGTCAATCTAATACAGCAGCAGTATTCTAACAATTCACAAATCTATATTACACTCAAACAATTTAACAGAACATCTTCCATTAAATATTGAAGGAAGTGCAAAACAATTTGGTCCAAGATTTCACGAATTATGATAGTGGCACTAAGCACAAGTAATCAAGATGAGTCTAGTGGTACTTTCTGATTACAGTTTCAATACTTCAGGAGCTGTCCACATTTCTTGGAGAAGTTTTCTATTTTTGGAAAGCACAATTTTCATTACGTTTGATATTCTATGTACACATGGTTGTGTTGGCATGGTCAGAATTCATAATTGGCCTATTTTAATATTTTCTGGAACTTGATGGTTATGTGGAATACACTTATTTTAATTATAAAGTGACTCGTATGGTTCAGAGGTACAGTAAAAGACACTATATAAAGAGATAAACATGATTTTTTTAGAGAGTTGATAAATGGTCATCAAATATAGCTAATAGAAAGATACCCAAAAGTAAAATAATATAAAGTTGTTAATAGGGAGCTAAAATACTTATTAGTTAAACAGTGAATTTTAGATATAAATTCTAGAGAGTTCCACAAGGGGTTTTAAAAAGAGGTTGAGGAATCTCATTTTATTCATTCTTGGCATTTGACTATTGCTACCCCAGTTGTGGAGTTCAGCAGATTTCTACCACCCAAAGAAGATAACCCTCAAGCAAAGATTGATTTTGAAAGTGAAAGATCTTCCCTGGCCAAAGGTGAATCTACACAAGATCCACATTGGAGCTGAATGTTTGAGTTTGAAGATTTGTGCAAAAAATGAATTTTTTTTCCATTTTGGTATTTATTTTTATGAATATTGGAAGTTACAATTTTATTGAACGTTAGTAATTTAAATAATAAATCCATGGAAGTGAAGTCTTGCTTTTTCCTGCCTGTAACCAACTTCAAATAGATTCTAGGGGAACTGCTAATGGCAATTGGGTGTGATGCTGTCTTTTGGAAGGAATAAGGATGTAAAAAAGCTTGCATCTCAGTCCGCCATAACCAACTTCAAAGAGTTTATAGGGAAACTGCTAATGGTAATTGGGCGTGCTGCTGTCTTTTGGAAGGAATAAGGATGTAAAAAGGCTTGCATGTCAGTCCCTCACTATTGTTGATACGAGTGTCGATCAGTTTCAACTGTAAATTAAGTAAGTTTGATCAAGGTTGCTGCTCCAATTTCTTATACCTGCTGATCACTATACTCAAATATTATACCAGCCTCTTCTATATCAGATAAAAGATCAGAAATTCTTAATATTTGAGCAAGCATTGTAAGTCTGAATATTTGCTTCCATTACTTTAAGACAAATGTTTGTCAAAAAGCCTATGTGTTATTCCTTCAAAATGTTTGTGAGAATGTCTAATTATACATTAAGGTTAAAGCCGATTTACATTGTAGAAACTCAGAAACAATGTTATTTGTTCTACCCAATGAATGCTTGTGAGCCAAAAGGTGGTCTGGATGTTTAAATCAGACTTCACCTCAGTCATCTTTATTCAAGGAAGTCAACAATATTGTTAGCAGCAGCTTAAAGCATTCCAGATTAGAAAAATGATCCAATCTATTATACATGATTTGTATCAACAATTGCATTGGGAACTATATGTAAATGTATCCAAGAATTACTGAGATTAGCTTTCCATGTTATTCTTAAAGTTTGAGTGATCATTCAAGCATGAAATGGATGCATAGAACCTGTTTGTCATAATGCCTATGAGATATATTGGCAGTTATAGATGTCCATGATCGGTAAATTCATAAATTCTAATGTTCCACTAAGTGCTTGACAAAATGTCAATGAGCTCAGATTCACAAAACTGAATGTTGGAAACTACAGCAGTGCCAGAGCTGGTGGTCTTGCCAGCCTGTTATGAAATTAACAATCTTTACAACTTGCATCTATTAAATGTCAGTTTCAGCAGTTATAGGTTGGTTTCAGCAAAATGCATGATAATGTTCAGTGGCTATAACAAGCTGAAGTCATTTCAGAAATCCACGATTGAACTACTTTAAGTATTTGAAAAATATTTGAAAGACCTAAAGGGATGAAGATAAATGGGATTATGAATGTGAAGCCATCAACATTTTAGAACAATATCAAGAATTTCCCGATGAGTTAAAAAATCAAGTTTCTTTTGATGAATTCTTGAGGTTGCTTGAAATAGAAGCATCCTAACAACAAAGAACTTTATGACTGCATAAGAAGGTCAAGAGCAAATAATGGCGATGATTTTATATCTGCAACGACAAAAGAAGATAAACCACTCCAACAATTTCAGATTGAATATGACAGACTTGCTTCGATGAAAATTACAAATGAAGTGGAATTTAAGAATATTTATGAAAAGAATGTCTTAGTTGAAGATGATGTTGAAGTTGAATTTTCAGGCACATCCGCGAGTGAGAAGCACACAAGTCTCCATGACGATGCTGAGATTGAACCATATGCTGATTTGGAGTTCGCTAAATCAACAACTATTGCTGATAAGTCACATTAAGGTATGGATTTTATTGATGATTCATTCATTTTGCAAGGAAACAATTAGAAAGACAGAAGATCAGCCTGGTGGTACAAAACATTTAACTGAGCAATTTGTTGGTAACACACATTTTGACATGAAGGCAGAGCTAACAGTTGATAATTCACTTTTTGTGATGGATGGTAAGATATTTTCTACTTCTAGGGTGCAAGGGGGATCAGCAGATTGTGGATGGGTGGTACTTTCCCTTATATGTTGCATTTGATCACAAGGAACTCAGAATGAGAAACCACAAGTGCATAACATGGTAATTCTTAACCCTACTTCGCACTTCTTATTAGTTGAATAATTTCATGTATGATAGCTTATTGTTTCTTAGCAGCATTTCATTTTGTTTGAGATGAAATCTTTATATTTCTTGTATCTTTTTATTTATTTATTAAAGAAAAAGCTTGTTAGCGTAGCAGAATTCTTCTTATTATTTCATAATATCAGTTCCAAATTTTGTAGCCTGTTACATAAAGAGTTTTGTTTTGGCACATCTTTTTTAACATGAAGTGAAATTCTTATACGATATGATACGTGTCCATTTTGCATAACACAGAGGTATTGCTTGAATGACTTCAGAGACTTATCTGGTTTTCTACATATTCCGATGTTTATGCATCTTCAGACATTGGGCCAAGTATGACATGGAGGCACTGTATGCTCCACGACAAAGACACCAGTGAGATTTTTTATTGAAATTATAAGTCTAACGGCAATATGATGTGTCAGCAGCAGTGATAATATTAAAGCATCGTTGATATAGATCATATTAATGAAGTACAAAATTTACAATTGAAGACGGCATGTAATGTCACTGTATTATGGTCAAGCAGCTTCATATATGCAATGTGTTTTTTGCAGTCTCAATTGTCAGGTCTTCTCCATATGTACACATTTATCTTTGCTAACACATATAAGAAATCTGGAATGTTCGATCATATATTGACTGTATATTCTAGTTGGATCCTTCTTTGATCAATTTTGGAAAGCCGTTCATTTATTATGCAGCAATGCTCATTAGTAAGTTGAACAGATTGATAACAGCATAAATGGAGCAGAGGAAATAGAAATAAGTCTTGATCTTTGGCACAGATAGTAGTTTTGCACAAGAATATGTAACTGAAGTTTGTATTGGTTGTTACAAACTGATAATGTTAACATATGGTTATTAATGCATTTGAAATGAATTCTTATTTGGCGGTTTGTCAGTTGCTTGCAGTGGATGGAAGTTATATAAAAGTTTGAAACCTCCCAACCAAGTCTAACTGCCTAGTCGATTATATTACTTCTCCTTCCAGTGCTGATGGAGAGAAAAAAGTTTATATATATGCTAACGTCAATGGTAAGAAGTGTTATGCAGCATGCCTTGTATTTACTCAGATATATGCGAAAGAAGAACATTTGAAATCGCTGAACACAGAAGAATAAAGAGTGAGTAAAAAATCAGAGTATTTTGAAGGATAATCTTTGGAGATTCTGAAGGCCATGTACAATAGTGACAAGCCTGAGGTTGTTAAATTGCTAAGGAAGAAGACAGAGAATTAAAGATTGCAAAGTGTGTCAGTGCTGTTAAAAAGGTGAGAATGCATTTCAGTGTGCTGCGATTCAGATAATTGAGTGATCGGGTAGAATAGTGGCAGGCAGCAATTTTTGTCTTTTGAATATCATTCTTATCACTGTGCATTTTCTAGAAGTTTATGTGCGCATCTCATCCCTGGAATCTTCTGATGTAGCAGTGGCAGTTTATATTCTGAGTAGCAGTGACAGTTTATATTCTGAGTAGCAGTGGCAGTTTATATTCTCGGATCACTATCTTTGTGACAGTTGACACTCAACAGTATTTGTTTTGAAGGAATTTCACTTGCAGATCCTACTCAGATACACAGCATATTTGGCAGTTGTTGTAAATTAGATTGCTAAGAGAAGCTTATAATTTTCATTGTTGTAAAGTGTAATGATTTTGAAGTTGAAATCAGTAAAACTTGCAATTGTTGCTCTCCTATATTCACCCCCTTGCCCTAGGTGCTTTAGTTACGCTGTATTCAGATGATTATATTGTGCTTTGAGAAGTTAGTACTTTACAAATTTTGAGTGGGTGCTCATATTGAAAAAGTTGGTGCTCTTGAAGGGGTTTGGAAAATACTTAGAGTCAGTGCCCTTAAACATTGTAATTGAAGTCAACTGTGAGGCTGGGTTAGAACAGTAGATCCCAGCAGCATTTCTCAAGGTGGTTTTCCCCATCTTGGATTTCCATGGCAACTCTTTTGCACTGTCTTTATTGTGTGATGTTTCGTTTCAGTTTTCAATTTAGTGCTTTCATTTCCGTACTCAATTAAAGCAAATTATTAAAGAATTTAATTGGTAAGAATTTAAGAATCATTTACTACTGATCAACAAGCCCCCGTTCCTCAGTTATGTCCCATTTCTGTAGCCTTTCCGTATTTTCGGAAACATCAACTTTCTAGGAGAATGTCAACCTTATCAAAAGGGAACTTTGACAGTGGCAGTGAGCTTGGGTAATCAAGCTGGGTTCAACAATTTTGACAATTTGGGTGTGCTCCACACTTCTTGGAGAAGTTTTCTATTTTTGGAAAAGTGCCAATGCTTATTGAGTTTGGTATTCTACAAACTCAAGTTTATGTTAGCATGGTTTAATTGGCCTATTTAAGAAATCTTCCACAAAAAAAAAAATTGAAAAGCTAAATGCAAGGTTGCACAAAGACAGGTACTTGGCTACTTCGGGTACGATTATGGGTATGGCTATTTTTTCAACGTAGGAGATGGGACTACTTTGGGTACGTAATTTGTTTTATATATTTTTTAATATTTTAAAGAAAATTTAATGACATTGGGTTCTCAAAACAAGAACAGTGATAAAGTTTATTGTCAAACATTAACTTTAACGATTAAGTACACAAATTGAAATGTCATACAATCATTTTATCGAAGTTTCAAACTGATTAGTAATAACATATTGAAGCTTGATAAACAACAAGCTGATATGCAAACAAAAAACTGAAACAAAAATCAGAAATCTTAATCAAGGTCCTTAGCTATGATGCTCTGCACCGAGTACCCGGTACTTGGGTATGCATACCAATACCCAGTATGCATCTTAGGGGTATGGGTACGAATACCAATGCATCTCTGGTTAAATAGTTTTTCCTTAAAGCTAGAAATAGTGAAGTCACAAACAAGGGACCCCATCTTAATATAAGCATCCAATAATCTTGTTGGCAAGATAGACAACACCCCAACTTCACCATTACACTGTGCCAATACCAACTAGTATTTTATGTGAAACTTGATGATTGTGTGGAGATAAAATATTTTAAATATAAAGTGACTCGTAAAGTTCAATAGTAAATTAAAGTAAAAGTTACTTTATAAAATGATAAACATGATTTTTCTAGAAAGTTATTAAATTATACCACAACTTCAGCATCACACTATGCCAATACCAACTAGTATTTTCCGTGAAACTTGATGGTTGTGGAAATATAATAATTTAAACATAAAGTGACCCTTATGGTTCAATAGTAAATTAAACTAAGAGTTACTTTATAAAGAGATGAACATGATTTTTTCTAGAAAGTTATTAAATGGTTATAAATATAGATTCTAGAAAGATATCAAAAGTAAAATGATATTAAGTTACTTATAAGGAGCTAAAAGAATTATTATTTAAAAAGTCATTTTTAAAAATAATTTCTAGGAAGTTCCACAGGGGGTTATAAAAGGAGGTTAAAGAAACTCACTCATTCAATCTCGGGATTTGACATTTTAATGAGACCCTAGTTGTGGAGTTGGGCCTTTGAAAAAAATGGACTCAAGAGTGAAAGATCTTCCCTAGCCGATATGGGTTCATTTACACAAGATTCTATAATATCCCACTCCAATTTTTCTCAAAATAATTTTTAGAATATAACAGATAAAATATGCAATGAAACCCAACAATATTAACCAGTAGTTGCACATATAAATTCTTTTAAAATGCATCTTATTGCATTATACGTCAACAATACAAATAACCAAATAACAAGTCCAATCTTAAATACAGAAAATACAGTCAGATTGGAAATAACAATGAAATGCACCTATAATTCCAAGTGTGAATTCTGATATGAATCCACCACAAAGATGAATGGGGGCTATGTCCAATCCACCCAAGAAGAGCCTGAAGGTTTCCGTCCTCAAAAAAACTCAACAAGAGAAAGCTAGCAGCTTCCCAAAGTTCTCCAAAGAGAAACCAGAAAATAAGTCTCAAATCCAAGACCCCAACCGGAACCATCTCCTCCTTTTATTGTCCAATGCCATGACTCTTCAACTTCCTCTACCTTGTCTCTTTGTCATCTTGTCATTTCATCTCTTTATTAATGCCCCTTTAATTAAAAAATTGACCCTTTTATAAATCGGCATTAAGCTCTTTATAAGCCAAATTAAATATTTCATGAATTTGACTTTAGAATGCTTGATGTCTCAAAAGGGAGCATTACAAGTCCTCCCTCCTCAAGATTGCTTGTCCTCAAGCAATTCGGTGCCAGGATCCCATATAAATCTGCAAGTAGACCTGCAGCCCAATCTGAAAATTACTGCTTCACCCATCCACTACGCTACTCTGATTAAAACTGCTCCAAGCCATAAACTATGTAGCCACTCATCAATACATTGTTGGAGTAATGCATCAATCATACCAATGCCAGGATCCCACACTACTATACCATCATGGCCATTAGATATGAGAAAATATAAATTTCTCAAGGAGCTATTAATACTAGACAACTCTCCATCTATGAGTGATCTCCCCTGGAAATGCATACTGAACTCTATCATAACTATCCATCCTAAACTACTAATGAAGGAATCAAATTGCTCAATAGCTGAAATCAGTACCAAAGGTGTAGAGAGGCTTACATTCCATCATCAATCTGAAATACCCCTGGATATGATACTGTCATGAGTAAAGAAAGAACTAAGAATCCATCCCCTATGATCAAATTATAACTCCCATCAACCCTCAACCAAGATCCACTTAGCTAGTGAATCAAGGAGTCTATCCAACTTGTGTGTAAGCCGGCAACTAAAACCACGTGTAAGCTGATTGGAGAATGAGAATCAGTGTTAAATCTGAAAATAGGATCACCACACCACTCCTAAGAACCAAATTCACTGCTAGAAATTGCAACTAGGTCCCACATCCTCCAATCAAGATCATCCTCATCACAAAAATTGGAAAGATCTTCTGTATTTAGCTCAAAAAGTGGATTATCAAATGTCCAATTAGCATCCACCTCAAACAAGGAATTGTCTATTAGCTAAAAATGATCCAAAGCTTCGTTTCTTGATCTCTTGGGGCAGCTACCCAAGTCATAAGTCTGTTGAATGCTATGAAGTTGCTTAACCACTTCCTCGAAAAACTCATGCCTTCTTTTATCCTCCTGCTCCCTAGATTGTTTGGTGACAACAATCTAATTATCTGCTTCATGAAGAGCAACTCGTGTATTATTCAAAGTCTCCTGAGCATTCTTAAGCTCCCTGCTAAGCATATTAATCTGGTCTTCTTTTTTCCTTAGTTGACCAGCATATAATTCAGCAACCTTTATACTATAATCCCTATCTGAAATCAAACACAAATAATCTGATTTCAAAGATTCTAAGGCTTCTTTAACCCTTTGTAAATCAGCAACAATAGAACCACTTTCCATTCCCTTTTGCCTCTCTTCTATATGTGCCTTCCTATAGATATATTTGATGATCCTGTGAGTATCATCATAACACACCAAGGCTGTAATAATCATCTCTTCATCAATTTTCAGCTGTTTTTTCAAAGAACCATTGTCACTTTGGCATGAATTCTCTAAGTGGTCACCGCTAACACTCGTCATCCTGAAATTTTGTTTTTGATTGTTCCACTAAATCACTATTATGTATAAATGAGTTGTCATAAAAAATACATGACTCATCATTCCTCACAAGGATGTCATCAATGCCATCATAAGCTTCAAGCTTCCTGTTTGATTGAGTTGGGTGCAATGACAAGGTGGTTGTCATGTTATCATTTTCAGGCAATTTCTCATCATCTGAAGTTTCCAACACACTCTTTCCTCCAATTAGACCATCCTCTTCAATATGTTTGCATATAACCAACTTCAAATCACCAATGTAGGGAGTTGCATAACCCATACTTGTGTTATTTTGTAGGGGTGAAGTTGTCAGATTTTTATTTTCCTCATTGTTGGCCTGAATTTCTTTGTTTGCCTTAACTTCATTATGATCCTCACAAATGTGATTAGAGATCCAAGTTTGTTGGCATGTGAAACAAATATGTTCTCTTCTCATTTGGTTTTTGCTCATTTTTTGAGATCTTGCAACTTGTTTACCTGCTGATGTTAACTCCAGTTCAGGCATTAACTCCTTGAACATGTCAAACTTATGTACAATTACTTCCTCCGCAAGCTCGTAAGCCATAGGTGAGATTATGCTCTCCCTCCTGCACATAGCCAACAAATCTGACTTTTATTACTTATATATGTAATCATTCTTATCAATGATTAAAGACATGATGTTTTTTATGCAAACTCTCACATTGTTAGAATGATATTTCCTCAATTCTCTTAAGAAATTTTTTTAACAATTGTCAAATCATTTCCCTACAACTGAAGTCCAACATGAGAATGAAAAATCTGGTTTTTTCCATAAGTTCTAAAATCTTTACTTGCTTTACACAAGTAGGATGCTTGTCATCATTTATCCCCTGTAGACTGTCCACAATAAGCTACACAACTTTCCTCGACACGTCATCATTAAAGGGTGTTGTAGGTGTTATTATCTGTGTGATTTCACTGAGACATGAGGCCACTGCAAGTCTAACATTTTTATCCTGGTGTTCCATAAATCCATGCTGAACCAAAGCAATCATTGAAGGTTGTAAAGCCTAATTGAGAAGTCTACAGTCTGCCTGGTCTACTTTGGATAAACATATCTCCTACTCTTCCAACTTAGGAAGAAGAGCATCAAGAGACTTCATGGATCCTGGCTGCAAACAAATTAGGTACAGCCAATTTCCTACTTCTTTTTCTTTTTGTAAGTCCCTTAGCTGCTCATGATTAAAAGTGGTATTAAATTCTTTCGAGAAGAGATCACTTTTCAGTTTTTTATTGCACACTCGTACCTGCTATAATAGCCAACTGTTTGATGCACGTTCATGGGTGTTTTGGGGTTAATCCAATCTCGAAAAGGGAGAAGGCATTATGGATTCCTCCAAAGGAAGGGTTGATCAAAATTAATTTTGATGGGGCCGCAAGGGGCAAACCAGGTGTATCAGAGTGTGGACGTGTGGCAAGAGATTATAAAGGCAATATCATTGCATTTACAGTCAAAAGATTGCCGAACGGAACAAATAATATTGCAGAATGTTTAGCTGCCAAGGAAGCTTTGGAGTTAGGAGTAAAAATTGGAGGTCAATGTATACATTTGGAAGGTGATTCAGAAATCATCATCAATGGCATCAAGAAAGGAAAGATGGAAGCATGGCATTTGGATCAAAGTATACGGCAAATCAAGGAGTTGTTGCTGGTCTTTGAGGACTTTAAAGTTTCTCACTGTTACAAGGAAGCGAATAAAGTGGCACATCGGCTAGCCAACTTAGGTGTCAATTCAACATTGGGTCCTCAATATGTAATTTGTGAGGACTTCCGCCACCTTGGAGAGTAAATTAAGAAAGGAAATTAGATGACCATTGGAGAATATATCCCACTCATGGTACTGCATTTTGATGTCTGAAACATTATGATTTAGACTCATGAGAAAACCAACCCAAGATAAGCACATTTGATTATGATACCAACGCATCCTTCGCGCGTGGCAAAGAAGTGTCTGGTTGGCTTTGGTACGTTTTCCAGCGTTTCCAAAGAGTTCCGAAGGTGTTAAATTCAAGCGGAAGTAAAGGAAAGGTCATCATTTTTCACAAAGACAAAAACGGAGGCTAATTTTGCTCTTGGTTTGGATTCACAAATTCAGACTTATGAAGGTCAGATTTCTCTGCAGCGACTAAAACACATTTTCGTTATTGAGGATCCCAACTTTATGAAGGTTGTTCAGTAGCTTTTTAGGCCAGAGTATTTGGACGATTTTTGGAAGAGGCGGTCCAATCTAGACGTGGCCTCTTTGTTTGTGGTGCTTGCTCAGTTGATGGGGGGATCAAAAGATGAAGTTCGAAGGGTGGTAGTTGCAAGCATTGACAAGTAATGGCTTCTACGATTGGACGAAATCATTGAACGAGTGGTTCTGGGGGTGGGAATTGAAATGGGAACCGAACCCTAGCAATTGATTGGCAGAGGGGATTCCTCTATCCATCCATTGGTGGTTTTGCTGTCTTCAAACCCACAGGGAGTGCATATCCCAAAAGTTGTCGAGGGACAGAAATTGATCCTAGATTACATGGTTGAGAACATTTGGGAGTCGAAGGAGGAGGGGCGCGGTTTTATGAAGGCAACGGCGAGGAAAAGTACTCTGGCCTCTGGACAAAAACTCTGCCATCAGATTGTGAAGAAATCTCAACTGAAAGAAGGGGTGTCAACTACAGAGGGGATGTGGGTTGATGCTTCTTTGCTGCCAGAGGAGGGAAAAGGCAAGAGAAAGCATCGCAAAATGGGGTAGGGACTCTCGGTGGAGGATGATCGTACTACCCCAACATTCACTCAGGAGGAAGCGGCCAACTAGTTTAAGGTGTAGCTAACGATGGAGGTGGTGGCACTGCTTTTTGGGTTAAAGTTTGGTTAATGTATGGGTGGGTGTATGTACTTTTGGAGTGTTAATACTCTTTTTTGTGTTTTATTTATCTAATGGTATATGTTGGGGGAAGGGTAGCTATAAATGCAAGGCTTGATGCCATACCAATATAATGTACTCTATTTTTCAATATTAATACAAAACAATATTACCAATCAAAAAAAAAAAAATAGCCAACTGTTTGATGGTTTAATGTTTACCTTCTTCCACCCCCTTCTGTTATATTGTACTAACACTGCTTTAATTTGTCAAACAATTTGCTAGGAGATGGATTGCCAAGATTTAATATTCAGGTTCAGGAATTAAATATGCAACTGAATAGTCTGCATTTAAATATAGAGAAACAAAACTTCATCCAACATATCAGGGAATATATTGCAGTTAGTTTTTTCTTTTGGAGAACAACAACACAAAATATGGCCAGCTGGGGAAGGTACCCCTGTTTCAAAAAATGACCTTTTAATCTGTTCTTGATGTCCAAGCACTTGCCATGTATAATCTGCTCTTATATACTGGTCTGCAATAGCTTGAATTGTACAACTGTGCAAAGACGTGGACATATAATGCTCCTTTGCCTACCAGCAAGTTAAAAAATTCTAAGTCTGTCCAAAAAATGGTGTGTCACAGATGTTAACAACTGGTGGAAGAGTTTTTTTTCTCTTTCTGCTTCAGTAAGAGCATAAAATCACTGCCCTGTTTCCAAATTAATATGCTCCCAGCCTATGTAGATTTTCCCAAAGAAGTAACAGGAAAGATTTTTCCAGCCAAATGGCACAATTCAATCTTTGTATGATTATTCCCAGACTGATTCAAAACACTCCTTGAAGAACCAATTGTTTCCACGACAGTGATGGTGATTCGACACCGAATATCAATCACAAAACAACTAGTTGCTTTTGGTCACTCTGAATTTGGGGGTATGACTGTCCAGACTTCCTCAAACTCAAGCTGGACTCTTGGGCAAAATTCTCCACACATCCACAATTTTTACTTGCTCAATAAACTTTTTGACTCTGTGTTTCGGCAACGACTAACCGGGAATTTAATATTTCAACCTCGAACAAGAAGCCTGGTGATAACCAATTGACTGGATAATAAATTCAGTCCCTCGAGGAGTAAAGGACTTATATCCTTCTACTGATAATAATATCAATCTGAGCTTAGCATCCTTATATGTTGATTCCCAAACAAATATTATTATCACCTCTCAGAATCCTCTGCATAGGAACTCCAGCTCAACAAGATTATGGAAAAGACAATTTTGCTTGTAACTCATCAGCAATCAAAGATGTGCACTCTTTATTTACACATGCTCAATGGATGTATTCAACATTAAAACTTCCTTTCATTGGTTATACATGGCTCTATTGGTGTGTTGACTGTTCAACTTACACCCTCGGACGGCTCAAGGAACACAAAGAATAATGTCTTTTAACTCCCGTAGTAACACCATTTACTCCTATGCCACTTGTTCTTAACCCGATAGCAGGATCCACATGTAGCGTTCCAGAACTGAATACTTCGACACCTTCAGATAATGTCTTTGCCCATAATATTTATTTCTATTCACAGCAGAAACGTTACTCCTCTTTCTGTATCTTCCTCCAACCACTTACCTTGCCAACATCAGTTACATTCTTCTAGCATTGACCACCTTTATGCAATTTCCCCAATCTGCAACAACAATTGGAAACTTGTGATCAATGAGAAAAACTCGTTCAGGTGACACAAGAGATAGCCATTAAATCATTAAGGCTCATAAGAGTTCAAATGAATTGTTATTCCTGATAATTCTGAATAATGGTCGGCTTTCTAGAAGATCAAATTCTTAACCCGATGAAGATTAGAATGAATGCATCCATAACCATTCACAACCTGCACAACTATTTCCGTCTTCATTCAATCTTCCTGCTATGAGACATTCGGTTATGATGATCCCATTTCAATCTTCAATGCATTCAACCCAAATTATTATGAGCTCTATTGGGCCAGTATTTTAGAGAACAAACAATCTCCAGCTTCTCACAGGTGTTCAGAACAAGTTAACAAACACTCCACAAAGCTTCATTCAATATCAAATGAAACGGCGCACCATTGTAGTTCGTTACTTCTCCCAAAAAAAGAATTGTCTACTCTTCTCGACAGAGAAATTATTCTACCTTTCCAATGATTAGAAATGACCCAAAAATATTGAATCCATGAGTCTAGAGAAACGAACAGGAGCTCAACTCCCTCTTACGCCACTACTAACAAGTTGTAATATTTAATACCAAACCCCTTTTTTTCGGGATATTGAGTTCTGCAGAAGCTTACTTCACTCACGGCTTCAGATATATTGCTATAATAATATCCTCCCCTATACCACTTTATACTCCAGTGCCAATACAAATGTGGACAACGTAATGTTGTATATTATTAATACAACCCAAAGATTCATTACATGAAATTACCAATGGTTGCTAATACTGACCCAGTGATATTATTTTTGTGCTTGAATTCAGACCAAATTCTCCACATAATCAATTGGCCCACATAATCTTTCATATTCAAAATTAATGGAAGAAATGTTTGCCCAATATTACTCAGAAATATAGAACCACCCCATAAAAAATATACCAATTGGGGAACTTAGACAGCAGCCTAAAACATATTGACAGTAATATTATTCATGCATGACAATACAAAATGGACTCCTTCCATCAAAACTTTGTGAACAATAGACAGAACTCCCAGAAATTGAATTACTTCAGAATATCAATTTTCTTCAAATTTATCTCTGCTTAGAATTCCAAAAAAAGATTCCTTCAATCTTAACCCTTCAGGCTAGCAGGATAACCAGCTCTGATACCACTATAATATCCCAATAGGATATTATCTCTAATTTTTCTAAAATAATTTCCAGAATATACCAAATAAAATAAGCACTGAAACCCAACAATATTAACCAGTAGCTGCTCATATAAATTCTTTAGAAATGCATGTTATTGCATTATGCATCAGCAATACAATGACTAATAAGAGGTCCAATCTTAAATACAGAAAAATACAGTGAGATTGGAAATAACAATAAAATGCACCTATAAATCCCAAGTGTGAATTCTGATATGAATCCACCACAAAGATGTATCGAGGCTATGTCCAATCCACCCAAGAAGAGCTCGAAGGTTTCTGTCCTCAGGATCCTCAACAAGAGAAAGCTAGTAGCTTCCCAATCCACCCAAGAAGAGCCTGAAGGTTTCCGTCCTCAAAAAAACTCAACAAGAGAAAGCTAGCAGCTTCCCAAAGTTCTCCAAAGAGAAACCAGAAAATAAGTCTCAAATCCAAGCCCCAAACTGAAACCATCTCTCCTCCTTTTATTGTCCAATGCCATGACTCTTCAGCTTTCTCTACCTTGTCTCCTTGTCATCTTGTCAGTTTGTCTCTTTATTAATGTCCTTTTAATAATAAATTGACCCTTTTATAAATTGGCATTAAGCTCTTCATAAGCCAAATTAAATATTTCATGAATTTGACTTCAGAATTATTGATGTCTCAAAAGGGGACATTACAGATTCACACTCCAGTTGAATGTTTGAGTTTGAAGATTTTGTGCTGAAAAGAGAATAATATTTTTTAGTAATTGTTTTTATGAGTGCTGAACCTAACAAATGTACTTATGATTTGTGATTCAATAATAAATCCACGGAATAAAATCTTGTTTCATGACCATACCAACTTGAAGGGAACTCCAAGGTGATTGTTAATGGCTATTGATAGTGCTGCTAACTTCTGGAAGGAATAAGGAGGTAAAACATTTTGTAGATCAGTCCTCCATTATAACTGATATGACAGTTTCAGAAGTTAACATATTAAGTTTGGTCAAGGTTTGTGCTTCACTTCTTGTACTTGCTGACCACTATACTCAGTAATATTATACCAACATCTTCTATATCAGGGTCAGAAATTATTAATTTTAGAGCATTGTATTTTTTAATATTTGCTTTGCCTACTTGTATGACAAATGTTTGTCAAAATGTCTGTGCATTATTGATTATTCCATGTTTTCAAACTGTTGGTGAGAAGTTCTATGATCATACATGAAGGTTGCAGCTGATCTAACCATGGAAACTCAGAAGTAATGTTATTTGTCATTCTACTAAATGTTTGATAAAATGCCTCTGAGCCAAAAAGTTATTTCAAAGTTTTAATCAGATTTCAGCTCAGTCATCTTTATTCAAGCTACTCCACAATCTCATTAGCAACAGTTTGAAGCATTCCATGTCAGAACAATAATCCACTATATTATATGTCAGGTCCCGATTTGTATCGACAACTTGCATCATATCAGCATTTGGAACTGTGTGAATATATCCAAAAATTAATGTAATCAGACAAGAAATTTGTTTAGCCACATGGCATTCTTGTCAATATGGAATTGCTGCTTATTTCCAGCCCCTCCATTTTTGCAGAGTCTGGGGGCTGTTTTCAATTCCCAAACAGTAGCTGCTCCACTTAAAGAAGGATAGATCAAATTATCCTTTTCTCAGAATTACAAATTTGCATGGGAACTCTCCACTATTCAAATTTAAAGAGAAAATGCAACTAAGCAGCCACACAAGGACATGGAGTAAATCTATTAAATGGTCAACTGAGCTTTAAGATCATTCACACCAAAATCTTAAGGAAACATAGTACATAGTGTATGGTTTTTCTCCTTCCAAAAAGAATGAAATTTTGAAGGCAATTACATACCATTTTGCATAAATCCAGTGCTCAACTATCCAACTTACATTCAACAACACATTAAAAAAAATTTCCAACCAATAAAGCACACCTGCCATAGATTTGAGTAAAAGGAACAGCAAATAAAACAATGAGCAGAAAGGCTAATAGTAGTGACCTTTACTTGCTGCAAAATGTCATTAGTTACATCTCCGGAATAACATAGTTTGAATGAATGGAGCTCCCATGGACTTCAAACTAAAATTTTCTTACACTTTTTAGTTGTAACCGATAGAGCTTAGAAGCACCAGTTACTACATATTACCAACAAATTAAATGTTAAGAAGAATACCTGGCCACATAGCTGTCAAGCCAAATCGATTGATAACTGTGTCAGAATATGTTGTCCGTGAGAATCCTAATATGAACCGGATAGCTACAAAAAATGCAAAAGTACAATCAAACTATGTAATTCATTCAATCAATGTGAAGATAAAATAGACGAGAACCAAAATCTCCACAGACATCCATGAGTATTTGGTACAATCAAATAAGAACATAACTATTTTAAGAAATGATTCAAAATAGAGTTAGACTGCATTAAAACATTATTTGTTTTCTATATTGAAAAATATCTGGCAAAAAAGTTACAACATATCCACCCCAAAGATCAAACTGTCATGGATCTATCATCATCATAAATAAACCAGTGAAAAAAAATAAGTCCCATTGTGTTGGCACCTGTTGTTTTGAGCAGAGAATTGGTGTACACACAGAGGCAAACTTCACTCTACTCATGACACAACAACAACACACATTTGGTGAGGCAAAGGGGAGGTGGCTCGAATGTTTTTTGAAATGCAAAAGAAAGAGGGTGGTGAAGGCTGTTGTGGAGGCTTTAGGGGATAAATTTGCGAATAGCAGACACCAATATCACATAAATACTGATATTGTGGCTATGATACTTGCGGGGGGAATGGGATTGGCGAAGGACGAAAAAATTATCAAAATGGGCGATGAGGAAATTAGTGGCGGATTATATGCTGTTGGGGCTGGAGTCCATCTTTGAATGGGCACTACTTGGTGTAGGGTTTGACATCTCGGAGGGTATTGAGGACCCTGAGGAGGCAGAAAGCTTTAGCACGGTGCCCTTTGTTGGCTACCCTCTGACCCTGAGGAGGCAAAAAGGTTTAGCACGGTGCCCTTTGTTGGCCAAGTCATTTGAACCGAGAGGCATACAAAAATAAGATGCTGGTGGCATGGGCAAATTCAAAACGAATGTTGTATGCGGAGAACACCAGAATTCTCAGGGCCCTCGATGTGGAAGCACAACCACCGGAGTTGACAGTACGAGCACACAAAACAAGCTATGGACGCAGAAGGAGGAACGAGGCAGCTTATGGATAGGGTAATCAAGGACCATGGTGGAGTATTTGTGCCCTATGTGTTTTTTTCTTTTTTGATGAATGGCTCGAATGCCCCTGTTAAGGGAGTACAAAATTGTAAAGATGGTTTTGTGAAGTGTCTGTATAGGTGGGTATAGTCTATAATGTCAATATAATAAGTAAAGATGGTTTTTGTCAATCATGTAATGATAGCGCGAAGTCTATCGAACTTGTAAAAAAAAATTGCAGTTTAATCCCGAATGGTAGAAACATTTAAGGGTGCTATCTAGTCAATGAAATGTTGCAACAATGGTATTTTGATAAGCGGGTTAGGGTTTTTGGTTTACAATGGTTTCAAGACCTTGTTTTAAGAATGCACCTACTTTTTTATTATTAATAAAATATACTAAAATTATCAATCAAAAAAAATTATTTTGTTTTATCTCTAAATTAATAACAATCAAAAGCAAGTTGCTTCAATGGAATAAGGAGCACTTTGAAAACATTTTTTAATCAAAAGAAAAAATAGAGGAAGAGATAGAGAATCCGAATAAATAATAGATAAAGGAATGGACCAGGAAAAGTACATAAAAGAAAAAATGCTACCTGCTAAGTATGAAGACATACTAGCCAAAAAAACATTTTGGCGGCAGAGGTCTAGAGAAACCCGGTTAGAAGAGAGATAAAACATGAAATTCTTCCACGAAAACACTAAACTAAGGAAAAATATTAATAGAATAGTAAAGATTAAAAACAATGGAAGTGAAATCTTAGAAGACCCCAGACAGATAGTTGAAGAAGCAATAAGATATTATGAGAATAATCTAACTAATCGAGAATGATTGAATCTAGAAGCTTAAAAGAGAATCCTAGCAAATATCCTAAAGATAATTACAGAAGGGCAAAATAAGTTCCTTAAGTAAAATTTATAAAGACAGAAATAGAAAGAGTTGTGAGACAGTTACACCCAGAGAAAACTCCGGGACCGAATAGAATCCCAACCTTCCTCTTCCACAAGTGCTGACACTTTTTAGGAGATGAATTAGTAAAAGCAATAGAGAGTGTGAGAAACTTGGGAAGACTACTCAAGAAAAGAAAAACACACTTATTACTCTCATACCCAAGAAGGAAAAAGCTGAAAACTTTGATGAATTCAAACCAATTTCACTGTGCAATGCTATTTATAAAATACTCACGAAAACCATGGCAAACAAAATAAAGAAAATACTACTAGACATAATAGGTGATGGATTAAAGAGGTTTGCCCCAAGAAATCTATTTACAATTGGGTGATCATAGCACAAGAGGTCATCCACACCATACTGAAAATCCATAATCCTAGTCTGATAATAAAATTAGACATAAGGAGCCTATGATGAAGTTGATTGGCTTTACCTATGTAAGTCTAGAGGCATTTGGTGTTGCCAAACAATGGATAAATCTCATATTTGAATGCATTTCAAGTCCAAGAATCTTTGCAATGGTTAATGGGACATTAGGGCTTCTTTAATATCTCGAGAGGACTAAGACAAGGAGACCATATATATCTCCTTTCCTCTTTATCACTATGGCAAAAGTATTGGGAAGAAGAAGAAGAAGAAGATTTATTTCAGCATAAGATTCCACAACCAATGCAAAACCCTTCAGAAAAAGACAAAGGCCAATAAATCCAACTTTATCTACAAAGGTTGAAGAAGAATTAATGAAGCTAAGAGATGCTGGAATTATTAAGCCTATTGGGCATTCAACTTGGGTATCTAATCTGGTTCCAATCATAAGAAGGAATGGTGACATAAAGCTTTGTGTAGACTTTAGAAGTTCAAACATATCATCCTTGAAAGGCAATTACGCTTTGCCAGACATGGAGGCATTACAATAGAAGGTAACAAGAAATATTGAACAAGATATATCTTACTATCGGCCTAACCATTGCACCTCTTTTAGGTGCAAATGCTAGTATTATCAATATACTAAATATACTAATCAGCATAATAATATTATATACTATAAATATTATTATATTATATAATTATTAATTATATAGTTAGTATATGATATAATAATCATATCATCAATATACTAATTATATTATCACAACCGTTAAGTTATGTATGTCAACCTAAAGGAATCCAACCATAGCTACAATAACATTAACACATAATTGGCAAATGACCCTTGTAGAAGCCTTGCATGTACATCTTTTTTACTAAATACAGATAATTCAAGGTCAATGAACATGGAACTTAGAAACACTATTTTGACCTTTTCCACTTCCTCTAGTGTCATCAAATCAATTAATTGTAAATAAAACCAATTGAAAATGTTACTTGAGTCGCATGCTAATAGTTTATTGGACCAGTCCTCAAAGCTTTTGTTGTTTCAGATGGGAGACAAACTACTTATAGTTCTTATTTCTCGACTTGGGTAGTCTAGAAAATTTTGATTCAGAACTGCAAAATAATTTTAAACTGAATTCTTCCTTAAATCATGTTAATATGATCAATGCCCACAAGTACATTGAGGTCATTGTTCAAGAGTTCAACTCTACTTGAAATCTTGGTGACACTATTTCTCGACTCCAATTCAGGGCTTCTATTTTTTTTTAATTCAAAAGATCTTTTGAAGGCTAATATAGTTGGTTTTTCATCCAATAGAAACTCGAAATCCAATCCTCTTTAGTAAAAAATCAGTGTAACATGGGGATGCATCCCAAAAAAAAAAAGCCAACGGCTATGAGACGAGGACACACCAGGGATAAGAAGACGTTGGCATCTCTAGCAGCACCACTAGTCTGTCGTCGTTTTGGTGGAGACGAGGGGACGTCCCAGTGTCCCCTGAGGAGACGAGAGACAAGTTGATGTCCTGACATCCCTTGAGGAAACGGGGGGAGGGGAACATGTCCCTCAACCCCTCCAAGGGACAGTTGGGCGCCTCCTGTTCAACCAAAAAAAAAAAAAAAAAATTGTTCAAAAATAACATTTTTAAATATTCTATTGGTCGTATTGAATATCATATCATGTTGCTCAATGTAATCATCTTTGTGATGACTCATATTTTTGATATTTATGACTATTATTAATAAATATTTATATAATAGAAGTTAGAATTCTCCCATTTGTTGATTAGAGTATTTAAAATTTTTAAATATATTGTTCAATGTTCAATGCAATGTTCAAGTATTTAAATTTTAGTAAAATAGTATTTTACATATTTGTCTTATATTGTTATACATCTTTTCATAACTAGCATTTTAAGTACCACATGTATAGTATAGAGTATATAGTATATACACCTCCCCTTATGTCCCCTAACACTAACCCTCCATCGTTGTCCCCCCGCCATCCCCAAATCCAGGCCCCTTTGTCCCCCCACCCAGAAACTTGTCTACCCATACCAACGTCCCTCTGCCCCCCAAGGTAGTGTAACTACGATTACTATTCATGATATTTCTTCTCAGATTAGTTCCTCCGAAGGAGTTAACTTTATAGATACTAACAAAAGATCCCCTTGGAGACACTACACAAGTTTCTTCATCTATTCAACAAATACAAATACCACAAATGAATCGAAAAGTTTTGTTCAAGATTTGCTAAAGTACAACAGTAGGGTGCATTTTAACAAGAGTGTAAATATAGAAGCATGAAGATATACCAAATGTTGTCTGCAAAGCTTGCAAGCCAAGGAAGACAGGCAGACGAAGGCCCAAGGTCGGCAATAACATTTGGATCATGTTAGAGAATTGTACTATAATACCTAATGTATATGAGTGCAGCATAGATGCTTCGCTTGAACGGATTATAAAATAAATAATGATTTTACACACTATTACACAGCATACAAGGAGATGCAACTACAACCAATGTACATGAATTGTTGGACGTGATGTTGCAATTGGCAACAATCTCATCCCCATCAAAATTAGTGAAAACTTAATATTTTTTAATAAAGTTGGCCTCATTAAAAATCTGCAATGCACCTATTTCAATGAGCTATGACAATATGGTAATTTGGCAGCTTTAGGATTAATTAATTTTTGTTCAAAGGTCTATATTGACGTACTTGAGCAGTTATTGGTAGAAGATTCATTTTTCAATGAATTTCAAAATGTCCTCATTTTCTACAAATTGTGAAGTCAAGATATTTGAAAGAGGTTCCTACTTTTGTCAAATACATAGCGAACTGTATAGGGAATATCATGGGACAATGAGCCCATTTGCGAAGAAATAAGAAGATTTCAACAGAACTTTGTGCATCTGATTTCTCCTTGGGATCCCATGTCTTTCTTATGTTTGATTATTTATGTGTGAAAAAAGAACTGAAACTTTGTGTTTAGATCTGAAGGAATATGATGAATGTCCTGTAGAACTTTGTTCCCTCCCCTTTCCTCATTAATTTCTATGCTATTACTGAGCTGGCATGCAGATCCATTTCCTCGTCATTTCCACTATTTATTTTGTGAAAACTAATAAAGAATCAGATTTTTATTTTTCTATTGATGGTGCGTATTATGGTAAAATAATGAATCTATTATTAAACAGAGATCATAAATGATCTATATATACAAGTATACACAAGAATGTTTCTATAACGAACAAAGAGATAAATAGAAACATTCTGAAGAAAGAAAGAGAAAGTTTCCATAATGAACAGAAGGGATTTATTGAAATATTACAGAAAGAGTGACCATTAGAAAAAGACAAAAGAGAGAATAAATAGAAACTATCTAATATCGTAATACCCTCCCTTAATGGTCAATCTATCTTCAAAAAACAGAAATTTGCATGTCCAAAGTGTAAAAGGCAGCGTCGGTGTGATCAATCTGCATGTTCTACAATGTTGACCTATGGCTGAGACCCTCCCTGCTTCTGTTGGTCAGAAGTAATGCGAGTCTTGCATTCTTGGATCACATGACCAAATTTGTGGCAATAGTTGCACCATATTTGCTTCTTTTTGGAGCTATTCTGAGACTAAGCAAATGGTTAAGATCAGCCTTTATCCTTGTTAAAGGATTGGGCTGAAAAAGCTTGTTCAGAGGAGGATGAAAGAGCACTGTTGCCAAACTATTGTTTCCAACGGTCTTGCTACAGAAGTTTGGAGCACAAATTTGGAAACTTGAGGTCAACATTAGTTGCAGTAATGTTGAGCTAAGTGCTCATAGGATTTAGAGTAATGACCATCATGTTTTCTTCCTCCATTGTATGGCCAATAGCCTCAAGCTGATCTTTGATGTCCTTAATCTTTAGAAGATGTTCTTGTAAGAACATGTGCTCATCCATAATAATGGAGAATAGCTTCCTTAGAAAGAAGGCTTTGTTTTAATCTAACGTCTCGTGGAGATTCTCTAGTGTTGTCCAGATCTCTGCAGCTATCTTGTCAGACGACACTTGATGTAGTTGATCATCAATAATTGAAAGCTTAAAAAAGCATAACCGGTTCACGATTACACTCATCAAACTTCTCTTGAGTAACATTGACTATGGGAGGATGAGTCTCAGTACCCAGAACAAGCACCTCAAGGCGACGATACTCGAAGATCATCATCATTCTTTGCTTCTAGGTGTTGTAGTTCTTTCCATTGAATCACTATCTGCCTTTTGAGAGAAGATTGGTTCGAGATGCCATTGCACATTTTTCGATGCAAAAAAAAAAAGTGAATATCAAGAATGGCACAAACTTCAAAACAAATTGACAGAAGACCCAAAAAATTTGAAGAGACACCCCGATAAAAACTCAAAAAACCCAAATAGAATTTGCTGTCAGATTTTGATTTTGCTGGTTCAAAAATTGAGGCACAAAAAATGATGCACCCAGAAAAAAATGAGACTAACCCAGTTGAGATCTGCAAAAACCCTTCGGAAATATACAAAAAAATTGTTAATCCGACATGGAAATTGAGGGTTTTCAAAAAAACCTCTGTCGGATTTAAAAACTTAAAAAAATTTGCAAAGTTCTTGAACTGAGGACAGATTTGAAAAATAAGGCAGATTTTTGAAAAATAAGGCAGATTTTAATCCATGCAGGGGGTCGTGTTAGCTGAAGAATGCATAAAATGGAGGCAGAAATCACAAGAAAAGTCAGAGAAGCATCACACTTGAGCAAAAAGTAGCAGAAAAACACTAAAAACGGCAACGGAACTCGCGCTTTGCAGAGAAAGAGACTGTGGATGAATAAAAAATGGTTGCAAAAGACCAAAAAATGCCTAAGCCATTGATAAGAAACAAGAAAAATGTGACCGGAAGTCAGAGACGCATCTGCAACAGGAGGAAGATGCCCACAATCTTCAGGGAAAAATGTGATTTTAATGACCTGCGATTTTGCACAAAGAAAATTACAATAGAAAAAAATGGATGTAGAATCCCTAGTCAAGTTTGGAGAGAAAAAAAAAAGGATACAAATTTGGAACACACTGGAGCAAACATTTCAAAATTTTGAAATAATAATTTCAAAAAAGAAATTAAAAAACTTTGAGGAGGTCGGGAATTTGCTCTAATACCATATTATGGTAAAATAATGAATGCGTTATTAAACAGAGATCATAAATGATCTATACATACAAGCATACACAAGAATGTTTCTATAACGAACAAAGAGAGAGAAATAGAAACATTTTGAAGCGAGAAAGATAAAGTTTCCATAACAAACAAAAGGAGTTTATGGAAACATTACAAAAAGAGTGACCATTAGAAAAAGACAAAAGAGGGAGTAAATAGAAACTATCTAATATCATAATAGTGTGTATAGAGCTAAACTCAGCATTTTTATTTAATTTAAAACAAACTACCCTTTTGTCCTTTGTTTTCCCATTTCTTTCTGAAAATTTCTATTTATGGTTCCTCATTTTCAATCTGTCTAGGATTTTTCCATGTTTTTATCTTTTGACTTTTTCCTTTTTTGTGCCATTTTGTATTTTCTGGTAAAAAAGTACACAAACATTTCAAGACCTCCATCATACAAGGGACGTGGCCCTCTCAAATGTATAGAAAAATCATTTGTTCTATAATGACTTCTCCATCTGTTGCAAGAGTTTTTTGCTGCCCACAGAACAAGTCACACTAATTGTTATAAACACTATTGGCAAGTTCGGTTGTTAGTAGGCATAAGGTTCTAAAACCTGGCACACATCTCATAGACCTCTCTTACCCTGGGGTCCCATGGAGGGGGCTTGGGCTCTATATTTCAGGAGCTGGAGGTCCCATGATAATATTTTGGGGGGGCTAAAGCTTAATTTGGAATCTTTTCCTATTAACTAGGAGCCCCTACTTTTTAGTTGAGCGGATGGAAAAGGGGAGGGGGCTGGAAATAGCCCCTACTGTTTAGGGAAGAATTATGCCACTTGGCAAGAACCTACCCTTCATTTTCCCTCCAAATTGAAATCACCCTACCAAAACTTCTAAAAACAACAATTTATATTTTTAATATTTCCTTCAATTTAGGAGTTTCTTTTTTAAAGCAGATTTATATGTAATGCCCATGGGACTGCTCCCCTTTAAATGTTCCTAAAAAAGCTCAGTGGCACCCGCTCTATTTTTAAGCAAGCGGGTGCCCATGGGACCCCAGCCTTAGTTGATCTAGCATGCAACAAAGTCAAACGAGCATAGAAAATCAAACAGACATGTGGACATGCTTGCGGTTCTCTATTGAGGTTTTAGACAAAACCACAAAGTGTTTTGATAAATACACATCAACACACAGATGATTATATTCGGTTAGTTAAAGTTTGAATACCTATGGAAGACTGTCAACAAAATCAAAACGCGGCAAGCCAAAATGACTAAAGAAGAACGCAACCACTAAACTTTAAAATAAATTAAAAAGCAATAGTTTTTAGCTCATGCAAGATTACTCATAAGACCTAGTCCTACATCAGATCTTCATCTATTGTATCAACCAGATACTATTGCTTTAAAGCATCCCTCAATGACTCATGCAATGCCTGATCAAGAAAATCAAATTTGAGAACACTGATATCTGAAAGGTTTTGCAATTTGCAATGAAGCCCTGGAGTAGCAAGCATGAACATTGAATTTCAGAAATGTTAGCTTCAAGCAATTCATACTCGTACACGAAGAATGGAAAATTACAAATCCTATGCCGGTAAGAAACATAAAAGAAGTTTCACAAAAATGATGGACAAATTGTGTGGAAGATAGCATCAAAAAAACAATGCCACGAAAAATTAAGGACCTGTTAAGCACCACCCGGGCGACTCCATTTCTTAACCATAATGCAGAACAACATACAAAACAAAAATTCAAGCTTCCCCGAATAATAGTCCTTATTTGGAAAAACTCCAGAAAGAAAATGCAGGGAAAGGAATCCTGTTTGCCTTATTTCCTACACAATTTCTATCATGAGATATTCCACACAATTGTAATACAGACTCTAATAAAAACAAAGAAGCGTGCGAGTATTGGCTATATGTCTTCATACCGCCAAAGACATAAATTACAGTGAGCAAGGCAGGATTTACAACGAAATTGACGATGGGACCCACAATGGGAATGCTCGACACCAGCGGCAGCCCAGCTACAATTTGTAATTTTTTATAACTTGGCTTAGGCCTTCCTCTTCTCTCAACAATTCTGGATTGTATTACTGGAAGAGCGCAGTGTGCTCTTCTTTCAAGCCCTGCAACTGCTTTCAGGGGTTCGAACTTGCGATGTTGTAGACAGCCGTTGTGAAGAATGGGGGGTGAACAGAACGCACTCAAACTCATAGTTGCTTGATGCAGAGGAAGCCCTCAAGTTTTCCGCGAACAGGCAATTGTGCATCTGACTGATGATAGCAGTAAAGTTGGTATTTTGCCAAATCGCAATGCCCTTCACTGGTCTTGTTTGTCCAGACGTCAGGGCAACTTCAAATTCCCCGAGGTATTCCCATTTAATTTTTAGGATTTAAAATATGTGCTGGAGGATGCAAAGGGAAAAGAAATTTTAGAACTTTAATTATTATTATTTATAATATATATATGGAAAGGAAAATTAGTTTTTATTATGGGTTTGTTGTTTGTTAGAATATAAGAATGATGAATTTTGAAACTTTTGGAAGTTCTAAATTTTGAAAATGGTTTTTGGAATATAGATGGAATCGTTTGATTTATCTAGAGGATGAGTGAGAAGTAGTTTTTACATTAAATTCATAATTCTCTTCTTGCAAGTAGTAGGTGTTGGGAAGGATTCTCTGTGTCAAGACTAAACAATCCAAGTGAAAATAGAACAAAATAACAACTTTGATCAAAGTAAAGAAGGAAAAACTCTAATTAAACGAAAACAAAAACCAAACCAAACATATAGTTAATGGTAAATTGAGAGTAATGCAATACATGAAAGAAATGAAGATTAGTTTAATTTACAACAAAAATGTAGAAAATATATATATTTTATAGAAGATTTACAAGACATAGATGTATTTTAATAAGAGAAAAATAGGTTTTGAAGGGATCAAAAACCCTTTCACAGCTAGATTTTGAGAAAGGTCTAGAACCCAACATCAACAAATAGCTCCATAGGGGATTGCAATCTAGAACAACAACTAACATGCATGAAAAAAAAATAGTAGCCTAGAAATATAACATCATACAAAGCACAAATAGATAAATCAATAAGCTTAAGCCTTACAACTTGAATGAGGTTTTTCAAATACTCTCTTAAGCTTAGTAACAACAAACTAAGAATTTTACCAAGTACCCATAACTTGAAAAATATGAGATTTTACCAAGCTCTCATTACATTACTTTCACCAACTACTAGATAATTGTAATAGACACTCGTTAAAAGAATCACAATCCAAGGGTTTATCCACCAATAGAGGCAAGGGTTGTTCCAAACTCCCTAAGTCTAAACATTTGGAGAAAAAGGAACTCCCAAAACCAAAGCTTCCAATACCAGAAGATACCACTTTGAAGTACCATCTAGGATATAGAAACCCTCCCAAACATAGAGTAGAAAAGGTTTTCCAAGGCTCCCTAAACCTTTAAGATGGGTTTTAAAATAGAACCCTCCAACACAACCTAGTGGTTCTTCCAAACTCTTTTAACCTGCAAATCTTTTCAAGTAACCACAACTATGAAAAAGAAAACAGGGTTTGATAGGATCCCTAAACCATCAAGATGTGTTTTATAATATATCCCAAAACTACAATAATGGGTTTTGAAATGGCTCCCAAAACCAGAGAGAATCCAACAAAAAATTTACTCTGCCAACCAAACCACTACTCCTGTAAAGCTCCTCTTTAGCTCTATAGGAGAGGGTTCCACCTCCATAGGAGAAGCAACAACACAAACTACCAAAGAGGAAACCATCACTTTGTTTTTACCTACCCTCAAGTAGCCACAGTCATAAGAAGACCTCAAACAACCAAAAACACAAAATATCATCAAGCAATACAACACCTCAATAAAGTGTGCCCTTTCAATAGAATACAAAAAAGAGGAAAATGTGACCAAAATGAGCCCTTCCAACTATAAGGCCACAAGAGATACCCCACCTCTATTGGGGGGAACTCTACCTCCTTAAAAGTTTTACAAGAACAACACCAAGCAATAAAAGGAAAAACTCACAAAAGAAAAGAAAAATAGAAAGCACCATAGGCTCTAACAAGGATAAACACAAACCTAGCCAAAAAAAACCCAACCAAAAATGAAACAAAGAAAATAAGGCCCTTGAGAATTAACAGCATCCTTTTATTCCCCAAGGAAAAAGGAGCAACCAAAAACACCAATGGCAACCAAAGTCTTCTCAAATGAAGAACCCAAACAACTGCAAGAGCATATCTCCAAATGAAGAAACATAAAACAAAGGGGCCAAAAAATTATTAAAGAAACCTACTAGAAAGAAAGCACCCAAAAGCTTTGGCCACAAAGGAACGCTAGCAAGAACCCAAACAACCAGTTCTACCTAAAGAGACCTACAAGGAAGAAAATGGATAATGGAAAGAATAAGGGCAAATAAAAATAAATAAACGAAAAATGTTTTAAAAAATAAATGCACCACCAAACAAGCGACACGCCAATAATAGAGACATGAGGAATCCCTAAAAATGAAAGCTAAAATGAGAGAAGTACCCAAGAAAACTTAACATTCCTAGACCCATCCAAAGAAATGATCTGGAGAGGAAATTGCTAAAGCCACGAGTGAAGCCTTGAGAGAAGACCGAGGAACAAGGGAAAACACTACATGTACACCTCTCAATAAAACAAAGCAATATTTTCTAGTGCATTGACTCGAAGGCTAGGGTAAAGTGATTAGAAGAAGATAAGGAGCCAAGGAGTAACCCAAAAATGTGGGACCAACACACTAGAAATGGAACCTCAAACACACCTTACACCAAAACCAAGTGTCAATGTTAATGTCTCCTTAGCAAGAACCACCTCCTCTTGAAGAAACACCACCATACAAGAGACCATAGACTAGGAGAAAACCTTGTTCTCATCATCATCTCTAGATTCACTCTTCTCTATCTACAAAATTTGAAACTCCACTCTCATTTTGTTTCTTTCTCTTCATCTTTGAGTCCATCTCTTTTACAAGGCACATATGTTGAAATCCATCACCACTGTACTATTGTATCCATTCTAAAATTTAAAAAAATTGTTCAAACTTCAAACAATATAATAAATTGTACAATTTATTTGGATTTATTTTTTTTAAGGTAAATTATGTGTTACATTAATAAGTAATTATGATATACATAGAGACATACTAGTTATGAAAACATTGATACCAGTTTCTATGGTGATATTTATCAATTATAATGTATATAGAATTCTCCAGTATTTGAAATTTATTCTACTTAAAATAAATAAATATCATTTTTTTATAGAAAAAAGTATATAATATTTTGCATTGCACTTAATTATGCAGTTAAAGGTGAAAATTGTATTGAAGCATTTAATATAACATGCATTGGGTCACAAAAAAATTGTTAGCTTGGATTAAATTTAATTTATTTTTGACCAACACTCGTGGAGACAAATGTCCTTTCCTTTTATATAGAAGAAAAGATGTCAGTACCCACAGTCAAAATATTCTATAATGCACACTCAAAGATCTAATTACATTCAATGCATTCAATTAATATGATGGAAATCACAACACAACATAATTATATGATCATACAATTGTATAGTGGGAAAATGGTTACCAAGGGTACATTTCCACTTCACACCTATACATTGGAAAGATCCTAAGATGTGATGCCTCTAAACTAAATCTGATTAGCACAACCCAAATAGATGAGGGGTCATTGCTAATGTATGATCTAACACAAAAGAATGTGATTTTAGGGCCATTTCTTGTATGGACATAAATATAGTGTATATGGAATTTTAAGTAAAAGAAACACTTATACAAATGATAGAGAACAAGATATCAGATCTAGTGTATCAAAGTAAGTTCTACGAATGAATAAGGATGATGGTTTACTCACCTGAAGGGCTGGAAGAGGATGAAACTTCAAAATTGTAAAACCTCTTTTAGAGGCTATTGGAAAAAATTGATTCAAATTCAAAGACATGAAGACTGTATCTTCCTACTTCTATAATCCCAAGCCTTTGGAACTAGGTCAGATTAGGTTCGACATGTACTAGGTCTAGGTCAAAACAAGTTTACCCCATATCCAGAAGGGCTAAAATTAAAGGTCTCTAGATTATGATTATTATTATGTTCATAAATTTGCAACTTCGTAAACTTCCACTTGTAGACAAGGAGAATGGAAAATTGTTGGAGGGAAGGGGCTTGCCTTGGCCAAGCCCCTGCATAGGAACTAACTATGTAATGAAATAACTAAAGCATCTAAAATAAGATAAATTTAAGTATTCACCTTGCTTGTCAAACCTTCATGGTTGGATACAGATCTATTATATCCATAGAGATGTAAGATTGTTTTCTTTAATGTTGTGTTGTAGAGTATATGATGTCTATAAAAACGTAATGGATCTACACTTTCCAAATCATAGATCATGGATGTATGTATGTATGGTACTTGGACTTTGAAGAAAGGGAAAGAAGAATGAATGTGGATCTTCTTGCTCAATTAGTAATTCCTCTATCACTCCATCATGAAAGACACATGCACACAATCAATAGAATATTTTCCTTTGAATGGATGGATAAGGACAAGTGGAGAACTTGAATTGATGATAACCTTCAAATCTTGGAGCCAAATCCTCGCTTGCTTGCTAGAATTTACCAAGTAGCTCTTGAATGCACCTTGGATTTGAAGGCTTGAGATTGGGTGTGATGTGATAGCTTGAGGTATGAAAATGAGGTGAAGTGGCATCCTTTTATAGTGATTTTAGAGTCTAAATTTGTGAAAGGTGACTATATTGGGTGGGAAAATAAAAATACCTTGCAATACATCTGAAACCTGTTAAAAACCAATCTCTAAGGTATAGGTCAAAATAGATTTGATATGTACATGACATAGGTCAAAATAGGTTTTAGCTATACCCAAAAAGTGTAAATTTTGAGGTGAAGTTAAAGGATTTGAGAAGTGTTAGGTGATTGTGGGAAAAGTAGAAAGATACACTGGGAAATACAACATAAATCCATCAAATCTAGGAAATCACTAAAATGGGCCCCCAATATGTCCTAGAGCTTCCAAATTAATGGGTGCCAGCTTTTTAGGACTGTAATTTTAGCGCTCACTTTAGAGGAGTGTGAGGAAAACTCGTGTTTAGAGAGAGAGGGGGGGGAGGAGGAGGGGGATAGGGATAGGGGGACAAGGGGAGGGGGATAGGGAGGGAGGGAGAGAGATATGGAGAGAGAGAGAGAGAGAGAGAGAGAGAGAGAGAGAGAGAGAGAGAGAGAGAGAGAGAGAGAGATCACCTTGGCCCAGTCAAATTGTGTGTCCTACTATGAGCCACACAAAGAAAGAAAAGTGTGACTAATATACCCATTAAGATTGTATACCTTACTGTTGACCACACAAAGAAATCATTTCACAAGATGGCATTGAAATTTCAAGCAGGTTGTTTGCCATGCTAATTAATCCATCAAGGATTAGTCCTTAAGGATTGTATGTCCAATAAGGGATCTAACAAAGAGCAATGTGTCCTTAAGGCTTATATGTCCACAATGAATTGAAAGCATAAATGGAAGATGAGTCCTCAAGGATTATATGACCATAAGGTATGCAAGTATAAATTAGCTTTGAAAATTGTGTTTGTGTGCGCATGCACAAACTAAGAGCGAAGTGTATGCCCCCATGTTAAAGCAAGTGAAAACACCTCAATGGGAGAAATGACTTTTAAAAAGCATACATGCATACACAAGAAACATTTCCACTATGAAATGCTCCCAAGAAAAGATAGATCAAGGAAAATAAGAGCATGACAAAGAGAGCATAAAAGGGATCTACCAATGTTGGGGTTAGTATGATAATATGTAAAATATTATGTAAAAATGAAATATCATAATTCCTCAAAGGAAGTAGAACTACAACACAATAAAAGGAAGACATGTAAGAGTTATGAAGAAAAACAAATTGGGTCGCCATCATGCAGACCAAAAAGAATAGGTGTTATTATTGTGCATCACCCCAAGTAGACAACACGAGGGTACATTTATGAACCCTAATATGTATATAATACAACATGTACAATATATAGAGGAAGTGAGGTAAAAATATAAGAATAATCACAAAATATGTGATTCCTTTATCATCTTGCACTAATGAAGCAACAAGGGTCATTTAAGGAAATCTAAACAATACATGCAACAAGCAACACATCACAGGAAACCATATCACAACAATAAAACACAAAATTTACTACAGAAAAGGAGCTAATCAAGTGTATCGCTCACCCCCTATCTCTCTCTAGTGTTTAGAGAAGGTTGGAAACTCACAAGAGGAGAAATATTAGGCATGACAAATTGAACAATAACCAATTCCAGACGAGGACCATGTTGTGAAGACAAGTCATTGTATTTATTATTATGCATGATAGATAATTGTTTGAAAGCATAACTAATAAAGCATGATCAATATCAATAGTCTCATACATACCATCAAAATCACTAGCACGAATACCACTATTAGTAGCATCAATGTCATTATCAAGAGTACCTTCATCATCTATATTAATTGCATTAGAATCTAAGATACAATTAGCATTGACATCTTTAATCATTTACTTTGTTTAAATTCACTTCATCCTAGGCTCAAACATCTATTGGTCAAAAGGAAGTGAAGTATGGGGAGGTGTATGAGGTGGAGAAATATATTGTGAAGCATGTTCATGGGCTTTAGCACAATGCTTACAATAAGAATCATGATCATGACAATTACATTTGATCTTGTTAGATATTTGGGTTTAGATTGGATCAATCGAAATTAGGTCATTTTCCTCTTTAGGAGGAAGAACTAAAGGAACCACACTAGGTTGAGAGATGACATGAAGAGGATGTGTTTAATCAATAGGAAGTGTAATGTAAACACATAAAGGAGAAATAGGTGGTGCAAAAAGAAGTCCATGAATAGGAGCATCCTTAGGTTTACTTATTTCACAAATCTTTTAAATCTCGAAGGCTAGGTATGATCAAAAAAGAAAATTAGTACAAATTTTAGGTAGTTGAGGCATGCAAGGGCCAAAGAAATCAACGCTGATAAATACTGTGATTAACAATCATGATATATCCATTATGAGTAAATTTAACATATTCACGAATAGGAGAAGCCATGACTTTCATGAGGTAAGTGAGGAAAACCTAGTTTAACTTGAAAATGATTGGAACTAGGAATGAAAGATAAATACGTATCTAAAGTCTTACTATCAACTTCTACAGGAAAAGAAATGGGACCATAGGGAGGATAAAGAAGAAAATAGAAAAAAATTACAAGTTTAAATCAAGACATAAGATTTATCGTATAAATCCTTTTGCAATTGTTTCCTAAAAAGATGTTTAAGTCAATCATCACATTCACTATGCAAGTGGGGTCAACAAGGGTACCATAGGAAGGAATACCATCAACCCTAGTGACAGACAATGTAAGGGGACCATCAATTATGTTATTTATTTCAATGGGATCAAAGGGAATGCAAGACTGGCATGGAGTTTGAGGTTTAGTTTTAACATGTTCAAATTAGTTACCATGTGATTGTCTTTGTCAACTTTCTCATCATAATAAATGTCCTTGGGAGAAGAAGGTTGCTCAATAGTATTGGTTCAAAGAGATTGCAAAGAATTAGTGTAAATTTGAAATTTCTGATTATGATAAAAAACTAGTTTGTTCCATTATTAATACTAGCATCTTGAACCACAATTTTAATTAATAACACTTTTTAATATTAGGACCGGATTGATGATATAATCGACAAAAACTTGTAGTATTATAGATGGTGGTTTAGATGGGTTAGTTGGTTTTGTTAAGGAAGTTTAATCATGCTTTCTTCATTAAATTCAACATCACATTACGCAAAGATTCATACAATGGAATATAAGTATGAGTAAGCTAAAAAGCATAGGACAAACAAGCAAGACCTCTGGATGTTGTTGTCACTTGTTCATCAAGACAATTAGATGAATTTTTGTATCCTAATGTAGTTATTAGGTTTATGAAATTTATTTTAATTGGATAAGGCATCACTCTTATTGATGCAGGAACATCCAATGATGTTAGGGCAATTCATATCACCCAAAAATATGTCTAGAGATAGTTTTTATTTGATGTGTTTGCATTCTTGCACACTCATTTTGGAAAAATAGAGGTTCCAACATTTAAATTTCCATTTTTACTTTTCTATGTCAGTATTTTAGTACACCTTGGGATTTTGGCAAAATAGAGATTCTAACTTTCATATTTCTAGTTGAAATTAGAGGAATGAAGATTCCAACATTTAAATTTCCATTTTTACTTTTCTATGTCAGTATTTTAGTACACCTTGGGATTTTGGCAAAATAGAGATTCTAACTTTCATATTTCTAGTTGAAATCAGAGGAATGAAGGTTTTAACCATCTTGTGACCAAAATTATGGAGACAAACGAGGAAGAGGAAAAAGAAGAGGACAAGGAATAGGAAGGTAAGGCTTTCATAGAACATGTTTTCATTGTAGATATGAAGGTCATAGAGCTCATGAATGCCCTCAATGACAAGGATAAATAGGAGAGCTTAAGATCAGGCAAGGGTTGCACATGTGGATTAAGATGACAAGTCAAAAAAATTAGAAGATGTTGAGAGATGAGAGCTCCTAGTTAACAAAAGAGTCCTTTTGAGAGGTGAGTATAAACCTAGACAAAGTAGGAGATTTTTTTGTACTAGGTGCAAGTGTGAGGGTAAATATTGTGATGTGACTATTGAAAGTTCCAGTAGAGGTTTCAGGTTTGTTAAATGAGTTTCAAGATATCATATTTGATGATGTCCATGAGGGGTTTCCATGAGTAAGGAAAATTAATCATCAAATAGACTTAGTCCTTAGAGCTAGTTTTCCTAACAAGGTTACTCATAAGATGACTCCTACTAAGACTAAGGCATTGAACAAACAAGTTCAAGAGCTTTTGAGGAAGGGTTTGATTCAAGAGAGCTTGAGTCCCTATGTAGTACCTAAAGTACTAGAACCAAAGAAGGATAGAACATGGAGGAAGTGCATATACTCCAAGGCCATAAACAAGATAGCAATCAAATATAGAATATCGCTGCTAAGGATGGATGACCTGATGGACTGGTTGAGTGGAGCTCAATACATCACAAAGATAGGCTTCAAGAGTGGATATCACCAGATTCATATAAGAGAGGGTAATGAATGGAAGACTGAATTCAATACCAAGGAAGGTGTGTATGAGTGGTTAGCCATGGCCTTTGGGATAACCAATGTAGCAAGAACCTTCATGTGGATTATGAATGAGGTACTAAAGAAATCTATGGGAAAATTTGTTATTGCTTACTTAGATGATATTTTGATTTACAGCAAGGTTCTAGATAAGCATTTTTTCTTATTCATAAAGTCTTTAAGAAGCTAAAAGAACTAATTTGAAGTGTAGCTTAAAAAAAGGATTTAGTCTACTTATGGTTCATGTCTCACATAATGGTCTCAAAATGGACCTAGAGAAGGTGAAGGTCATCCTAGAATGGCCTACCCCAAGGTCTTCCATTAACGTGAGGTCTTTCAACACTTTGGCTACTTTCTATAGGAAGTTCAATAGAAATTTCAATAGTATCTATCCACCACTAACTAAAATAATGAAGGGAAATTGAAAAGAGTTCAAATGGACTACAAGAGTTGAAAGGAGTTTTTAAGTTTTTAAGAAGAAGGTGTAAGAGCAACATGTGTCAGCAGTCCCTAATTTCAACAAGGTATTTTAGGTGGATTGTGATGTTAGTGGTAGTGTCATTAAAGTTGTATTAAGCTAATAAGGTAAGCCTATTGTATATTTTAGTGAGCAAATGATACAAAGAAGAAGCATTATGTCACGATCAAGAGTTCTATGCAAGAGTTCAAGCATTAAAAAAACAAAGGCATTATTTATTTCCAAAAAAAATAGTTTTATATATTGGTCATCAGGCATTACAATACCTAAATAGCTAGGGGTAATTTAATACGAGGAACTTGAAATGGGTGGAGTCCTTTTAGAGATATACATTTGTATTGACACATAGAAGTACATGATCGAATAGGGTTGCAAATGCATTAAGTAGGAGGAAAATATTACTGATAGAAATATAGGTTGAGCTGGTTGTATCAAATGAAATCAATAATCTATACCCTAAGGATCCTAACTTTGTAGAGGGTTTGAAGGCTTCCAAGGATCTTATTTCTTTAGATAGGACTAGGTTGCTAGATTATATGATCCAAGATGACATGCTATTCAAAGGGATTTAGCTGCAATTTTTCAAGAGTTGTATGAGGGATAACTTGATCAAAGAGAAACATAGTGGAGGAATGACATGACACTTTGGTCAAGATACAACTAATGCCATTGTTAGTGAATATTATGTTTTGCCTCATTTGTCACAAGATGCGAAGAAGTTTGTGTAGAGTTGTTGAGTGCGTTAGATAGCTAAAGGAGTTAGTCAAAACATATGACTCAATCAACCATTGTCTATTCCAGCAAGGCCTTGAGAAGATACAAGTATGGATTTTGTTCTTGGTTTGTCGATAACACAGGGGTAATGATTTAGTATTGGTAGTCATTGACAGGTTTTTGAATATGGCTCATTCAATTCCTTGGCACAAGACCTATGATGCGGTTTACATTATAGATTTATTCTTCAAAGAGGAGGTGAGGTTACATGTTCTTCAAAAGAGTATAGTTTTAGACCGAGATATAAAATTTGTTGGGTATTTTTTGCAAAACCTCGTGGAGCAAGTTGAAGATGAAGTTAAAGTTTAGTTCTACACATCACCCACAAATTGATGGGGAAACTAAAGTGGTGAACAAAAGTCTAGGTAATATGTTGAGGTGTTAGTAGGTGATAATCCTAAGAAATGAGATTTAATTCTACCTCAAGAAAAAATTTATTATAATAATTCTATGAATAGGAGTACTGGTAGGTCACCATTCCAAATTATGTATGGGAGTATTCCAAAAACTACATGAGAATTGAGGAAGATGGAGCAAGGAGGTTGGACTAATGTTGAGGTAGAGGACTTTGTCGAACATGTTAAGAATATACATGAGGACGTGTGTGAACATATCACTAGAATGAACATGTAGTATAAAGCTAAGGCAAATCAAAAGAGGATGCATAAGGAGTTTCAAGCTAGGGATCAGGTTATGGTGTACTTGAGAACATAATGGTTTCCAGTGGGAACCTACAAAAAGCTAAAGATAAAGAAATTCGGTCCCTGCAACATGTTGAAGAAACATGATTCAAGGAATGCATATGAGGTCGAGTTTCTAGACAAAATCTACATTTCTCCCATGTTTAATGTTGAATATTCAATAGAGTATTAAGAATGTTGTATAAAGGAGGAATTGGTACCTGAGCAATGTCCAATTGTTGCCTTTGATGAAGAGGAGATTCAAGAAATCTTGGATAGTGGTGTGGGAAGAAGTACTATAAACATGCAATTTGAGGAGTATCTTGTGAAGTGGAAAGGATGACCTATGAAAGACTCAACCTAGTTATCTAAGGCAAAGATTGACCATTTGGATTTTCCTCAACCAATCGAGACATGATAAGCGCACTTCTCAAATTACCATAGGTGTTTGATGCAAGAGCATCCAACAATATAAGGGCAATCATGTATCAATTAAAAATATGTCTAGAGATAGTTTTTGTTTCATGTGTTTGTATTTTTGGATACCCATTAGGCAAAATATAGATTCCAACTTTCATGTTTCTATTATTACTTTTTTGGGTTAGTATTTTGGCACACCTCAAGATACGTACAAATGCACAAAATGGGTTATTTTGTTGGAAATCATAATTATGAATAATTGAAGGGCGTGAATTGGAGAGAAGGTTTTAATTAAAATTTTAAGTACTCCAAAAAAAGAATGAGGCCTGAATGTTCCACTATTTGAAAGTTATTACAAATTTAAGTTGTTCAAAGACCTCCTAGAAATGCATCAAAGTTAGATTTGAGGCACTAAATGGCCTTTTATGACCCCCAAAAAATGGGCTACATTGGTAGGCTACTTGTAGGGCTATAGAGATCTTAGAGACTCTTCCATAAATATAAACAATTCATCAATCCAAGTCCTAGATCAAAAGTTATGCTTCTCAGAAGTTGGACTACTTTTTCAAGAACCTTCTATTTTTGCACTGACTTCTAATTTGAATTCTAAAACCTTTGTCTTGGTGTCGTCTTCTAAATAATAAAATATAAATTATTTTCTTTAACCAAAAATCTAAGGTGGGCTATTTAAGGCCCATCCTTGAGGTGAAAAGGCAGTTTGTGTGGAGTTTGGGAAAGGGTACTATGAGAAGGTGTTTTCTCTAAAATCTAATAAAATGCTATCCCATATGACATGTAGTTGAGTCTATTTTTGCAGTAATGCATGTTGTAGATTCTTAGTTTACATGATAGAAATTTCCCTTTTCTTTCATGTTCATTTTTTTCTGAAGTTGTGCCCTCGTCACTTATCAATAGAAACATGGGTTATTGGAGTGTTGCTCTTAAATCGACTCACTTGGAGTTGATGACAATGAAACACTACCCACAATTGTGGAAGGAATAAAATCCAATGAGTGTCTTATCTCTCATATATTTTTGTAAATTAGCAATAGAAATTCATTATATATCAACATTAGGAACAGGAAAAGAAATTTGAGCAAGCAAATGCTTAAATCTAATAATAAAGTCACTAACTTTTTCTTTAACACCTTGTTTATAATGCAATAACTAAGTAAAAATTTGAGGAGCAATGTTGTGTTAAAATTGTTGAATAAAAGCATGAGAAATCTTGTGGAAGGAGGCAAAGAACAATGTCATTGCAAAGCTTTATCTCAAGAGGTTCTAGTAAAATACTTTATCATGAACCTATAATCTTGAGAGAAATCACTACACAAGTTTTGAATTTTTTTGTTTAAATGAGTCACAAAATCACCCTTACCATTATAATTATCAAGATGAAGAATCTTAATACTTTATGGGATAACAACCTACTTAATATCCATCGACAAAAGACTAATAATATCACATGTAGGAATGTTTAACTTGGATTGAGTCATGGAAGCAAATTGTTGCTGCAAAGAAGACATAATTTTGGGCTAAACTATTAATGGTAGAATCAGTAGAAGAGATGATAAAAGGAGAAACATTGGGAATGTTAGGAATATCTTTAATAAAGGAAATGGTTAGATATAATAAAGGAACACTATGGTAAGTAGGCATAGATGAAGGCAATAAAACACATAGAACACTTGTGGAAATATAAGGAATATGATTGGAGATACTCATGTGTATGCAATTTGAAGTTTGGATTGAAGTTGTGATGAGAGGTGGAGAATAGGTGGAGACACTAGGAAAAAAGGTAGAGATAGGAAAAGAGATTTTAAAAATTTGTAATAGGTGGAACATAGCCTAATTCTTGAGTACATTCCATTATAGATTTGACATTGGAATCAATAAGATGGTAAATGCTAAAAAAGAGGTGAAGACCATGTTAATAATTATGAATAATATTTATTTAACCTTATACATAGAAAAGAGTTAAAATATTATGATTCTCTTGATCCGACTAATGTTCGAACTTTTCAAATTCATGAGTAATTTTTTGAACCTGGATGGGAGGAACTCTTAATGCATTTCCTTCAACGTGAGAAGAATGAGAAGAGTTTTTCTTCATGATAGGATTGGTATCATTATGATGCATAATGGTTTCATCAAGATTCCTAGGAAGTAGGGAGACTTAGGATCAAAAGAACCCATGAGTCCATGACTTTTGCTAACTAAAATACTATAGTTTGGACACAAAGTGATAAATACCACACACAAAGGGATGAAAGGAAAGGAATATGCAACACAACTTGAATCAATGTAGAAAAGATAAAATATAAGTAGAGACAATCATAGCACATGCAAAGTAAATCTAGATCTATGATAGAAAGAAGAGCTAACTAGTTTCAAAGAAGATCTAACTGCTAAAGCATAAATATGCTACATTAAAACCTTGATTTCACCAAATTGTATATGGTGGCCAATACATCTAATTCATATCTAACTACCAAATTATAAAGTATGAAGTATGAAAGTTGTGGGTTTACAAAAAATGTATAGTGTCAATAATGCATACAATTAATATCTATACCAAATTAGAAAGTATGAAGCATGAAAGTGTTAGGTTCACCAAAATGTATCAGGAAGATAATTATCAAGGGTAGATTTTAGTTTCACACCAATGCATTAGAAGGGAGCCCAAATGTGAGCCCTTTGGAACAAATATGATTAGTACAACACAAATTGATGAGGGGGTGCTAATGCATGAACTAGCACAAAAGGATGTGATTATAGGGTTTTTTCCTTGTATGAATTTAAATATAGTGTATATGCAATGTAAAGTAAAGTAAAGGAAACACTTGTACAATGATAGAAAACAAGATATCAAATTTAGGGTATCAAAGTATGTGTTATGAAGGAATAAGGATGATGATGTACTCGCCTTAAGGGTTAGAAGGGGAGGAAACTTCAAAGTTGTAAAAACCTTGTTAGAAGTTGTTAGGATTGAGAACTGGTTATGATCTGGAAAATTGAAGACTATATTTGCTAGTTGTCAAAATCTCAAAGCTATGGGAATAGGTCAAAATATGTTTGACCTATACTAGGTATAGGTTGAGACAAGTTCAACCTAGTTGAAACAAGCTCATCCTATACTAGGTAGAGGTCAAAACACTTTTAACCTCTACCATAATGGCTAATATTGAAGGTTTATGGACTATGAATGATACTATATTCACAAATCTGTAAGTCTAGATTTGTAGATCCACGGTAATGCACCTCCACATAAGGAGAATGGGAAATTATTTAGGGGAAGGGGCTTTCTTTGGTGAATCCCATTCATAAGAATTAACTTTGTAGAGAAATAATTAAAGCATGTAAAGTAAGATAAATGTAAGTATTCACCTTGCTTGTCAAACCTTCATGAATGGATATGAATATGTTACATCCACAAATATGTATGAATACTTGCTTGAATGTTGTGTTGTAGATTGTAGGATATCTTCACAAATACAATGGATCTAAACTTGGAAAATCATAGATCATGGATGTATATATTATCAATAGCTTGGGTGGAGAAGAAGGGGAAAGAAGAATGCATGTGGATCTCCTTTCTTTATTGGGAATTCCTTTAATAATCGATCACATGAGAGAGATTCACACAATCGATAGAAGATTTTCCTTTGAATGGATGGATAAGCACTTGGAGATATTTAAGGGATGATAACCTTCAAATCTCAGAACTAAATTCTTGATTTCCTTCTAGAAGTCACAAAAAATCTCTTGAATGCATATTGGACTTGAATGCTTGAGAGTGGACGTGATGTGATAGCTTGAGATGTGAAAATGAAGGGAATGTGCCTCCTTTTATTTTGATTTTAGAGTCCAAATTTGTGAAGGTCAACTACATTGGGCAAGACAATGAAAATGCCTTGCATTAGGCCTAAAACCCACTAAAATTCAACCCATAAGGTATAGATCAAAATATGTTTGAACTATACCTGGAAAGTGTAAATTTTGAGGTGTATTGCAAGATTTGAGAAGTGTTAGGTGATTGAAACTCAAGAATAAATACATCCAAATCTAGGAAATCACTAAAATGGAGCCCAATATGTCCTAGAGCTTCTAAATTAATGGGTGTTTTTTTAGAACTATACAACAATGAACCTAAAATCAGAAATACTCTTTAAATGAAACATGCTAATTGAAATGTGCTAAAAAACTTTGCAAAAGATAGTTTATTAAATGGATCAAATGGAACAATTAAATCATATATGAAAGCTAATAACATTGACATTTTTTGGATCAAAAATAATTATCTACAAATTAGACATTAACGAGATAGAATATTAGCACAATATTACAATAATTGTATTGGCAAGAGCTAGATGCCCACATTTTGATATTAAAGCCAATTAAATAATTTTCAAATTAATATAAATTAATTCCTAGAAGAAGAAATAATCCAACTAACATGTCTGGATACTATTCATAAATTGCAAGACTTGCAATGCAAGTATTAACATTGATCCTCTTGGCATTAACAAACATGAATTGGCATATACAACACTTTCACACATAAATGCAATTGAGATAATGTTTTTGGTCAAAACCTCTTGTGATGCCCCACTAGGGAACTCAAGAGAAATTAACCTATAATGTACTAAGTTTGCTGATTATATTTTTGTAAAGTTAAAAAAATTAAATACAATAAAGCGAAAGCAATAACCAAATACGCACCACATACATTGTAAACAATACAATAACAATTACATCTCTCAAGGGTTTCATAATGTTCAATCACACACATGTTAAATAATCATACAAAATCCATGACATAGATAAATCACATATACAAAATCTCATAAAAGAATATATAAGGTGCATAAGACGCTATAGGGCATAACTAGAATGCGTAATCATCCACTGCACATGTCATAGGGTATGAAATGCTAAAATAATATACAACATGATATGATGAAACATCTTGTAGGATCTCAAAGTACTCAATGTACAAAATACTAGAACAAAACCACAAAACATAATAACAAGTCTCCATACGATGAGAAAATAATAGAACATCTTCAATAAGGTACATCCAGTAGCAGTACTCAACTATCAAATCTCAATAGCAAAATAATCACTACCAACTGACCTCATGGAACCTAAGTGGTATACTCCCACCTTGCTAAGGAGTAAACACCAAGCCCCAAATGGATAACAATCCACAAATCACAACAAGGAATCTAGGTAAAGATATCCTCATAACTCTTTATCTCAAGGGCACACAAATATAACTAAGTAAACATCTTATCCTAGAGGCAACCAAAAATATGTAGGAACCTATTATACATATGGGAGAGTGTCATCACATGACCCAAATATAGGGTTACCCTGGCAATCTCTCTGGATCCTATCCCCTAGTAATTCTATGTGATATCATTAACCCTTTTGTATAGACAAGGAAACTAACTATTCATGGTTACTACAAAGAATCTTCTCACACTTCCATCCTAACCTATACTAGCACTCAAGACATGGGAGAGTAATACTAACATTATTTAATAATTTTTCTTGGCTAAATAAATACAATCAAAACCACAAAACATACAATGTAATCCAACAAGAGGCACGACTAAAATAAAAGTATAAAAATCATACTCAAGGGTTAAGTCCTAAATTCACGTGATCTTGAAGATTTTAGAAGGGTAGAAAAATCAGATACTTGTCCTTTGTTTTAGGACAAAATAGGCTCACGTTAGGGATTTAGACTTGAAAACTATCTCCCCTCTTTTAGCATTGAGATTATGTGATAGGGTACACTCATCTTGAAAATTTAAGGAATTCGATGCTTGGTACCTACAACCTGCATAAAAGATGAGCATGTACATGTAAATATACATATACATATACATACATACATACATACATATACGTGCATGCATACACACACACACACACACACGTACATACATATACATACATACATTATATGTATGTATAAACATAAACTAAGCATGCAATGGTAGGGAGTGGGGCATTGTATAGATCCCAACTCACAGGTGACTACGACTCCCTCCCTTAACCACATCAAATATGTCAAACAAAGATAAAACATACATGTACACCGTACACATGAAAGTATGGGGCAAGTAACTAGAAATCCATATAAACAATCCATATAACCATCATCATGAAAATAACTACAATCACTATGTAAAAGCATATAAAAATATCCTTAGCAAACAAATAATCATGATTCAGAATAATGAACGGAATATCTCAAGTACGAAGTAGCTCATCATATATGAATTTAATATGAAATAGTGTCAACCATCTAAGAAACCAATTTTTACTAAATCAAATAACATAAGCATGGAAACTGGCCTAAAAGAGTTCAATAATATAACTGAAAGCAAACTAGGGGTAGGAACTACACCTATAACACAAATCTAGTTCAATGTTTTAGATAAAACTCTTTTTGAAATGTCACACCTCTAAGTAAATACAAATTGGCGGTTTAAAAATGAATTATTGTAAGAATTTAATAACACTTATTTATTTTATATACATCAAGTACTTGTAAGACACCTCTACAAATAGAAGAATACTTAACAATCATAATATAATGTCATTTGATGTTCTTTGTATACAATAAATACATTTGCAACAATGTAACTTTAACAATGCGTTACAAAATTCCTCAAAATGTCACATAAATTACACAACAAACTATTTAGAACAAATGGAAGAAATGAATTTAACAATATAAACTATGTGAGATGAATTAATTGGCTATCCAGTTTCATACTAACATTAAAATACAAGAGAAAGAGGGGCTTCCAAACATAACTCTCAATGTAATCCAAGTTAGGTTAGTAGAATCCGAAGAGATGAAGGGATGCCAATGTTGAACCCAAATTATATCAAGTAAATATGCAAGAAATTCCTTTGTCATGCAATGTAAAATTTATTTAAGAAATGTAAATATGAATGTGAAATTGAACTAGTTGATTAAATGAGAAGTGCAAGATAGCTCTAGGTGCTAGATATATGCAATCAACCAAATTAGGGTATGGAAAGAGGTCTAGACTAAAAAGTGAAATGAATGATAAATTTCTCACCTCGAAATGTGTAAGGGAATTTTTGATCAAAAAATCATAGATCTAAACCCGTGACTGAAATTTTAATTATGAATTCGCAATCAAAGTGAAAAACCCAACAAATGTTATTTTTCTCATACCTTCAAGAAGATGCTAATCTAGTGGTAATATGTATGGATACTTTATGGGAAGATGGGGGACACTGTAGAAAATTTGACCCAACTTCTTTAGAAATGGTTAAACAATTAGTTTCTAGATCTTTGGTCATAATTCAAATATCTTGCTCTTGTACACATGATAACTTGGTTTTAGTTTTGGTTTGATGAGGGCTTGCCTTGGTCAAACAATAGATTGTGTAATCGACCTTGAAATTAACATGTAAAGCATGAAAGTAAAGGAAGACAAATGTAAATATTTACCTTGCTTGAAGAAACCCTTATCAATAAGGATTTTGTAAATGCTTGTGTGTTGTCAATGTTGAATTTACAATGAAGGATATAGGGAATCTCTACAAATGTAATGGATCTACCAAAACCACATCATGGAGTAATAGACATAAATGTTCATCAATGAAGATGACAATGAATGTCTCAATGTAGATTTCCTCCCTTGATGGCCAACAAAACTCTAGATCTTGAAAAGGAGATGCTCACAAAGGACCCTTGAATCTTGAATGCTTGATAAAAATATTCTTACTTGAATGCTTGTCCTTGTGTGCATGATTGCTATACTAATTGGGGATTTGAAAATGAGATGCCTAGGCTTCCATTTATGAACATGATAGTCATCATCCTACAAAAATCATCAACAAATAGTACAAAATATTTATAGCCGTAATAAATTCACACTTTCATTGGTCTACACAAATTAGTATGCACAAGTTGCAATATATCATTAGAAGTATTTATTTTTCTTGAAAAACTTGAGTTGGTCATATTACTAGGTTGACATTGTTTTCACATTGTATTCTCATGTTTATGCAAATTCAGTAAGCCTCTATCTTTTTTTCCTTCTACTAACCTTAACTATATTCTCAAAGTTAACATGACATAACTTTTTGTGCCACAACCATACATCTTCAACTGTTGCAAACAAGCAAGTATCAACTATAGGATCAAGGTAGAATATATTAACTTTAGTTTGTTCACCAGTCCTAACCAAATTTCCATCACCATCAAAGATTTTCACTTTCCTATTATGAAATTCAATATTATGTCTTGTATTATTTAGCTAAGAAACACTCATCAGATTATATCTTAGTCCTTGCACCCAATATGCATCATCACATTGCATTTTATCATTAATCATCAATGATCCTCTACCTTTCATTAGACACGGAATATCATTCCCTAGCATAGTAGTTCCACTATCACATTCTTCAAATTCGTCAAACTTACTAAGATCACTAGTCATATGATGCGATCAATCCAAGAATCATTCTTACTAACATGCGAAATAAGTGCTTTTTCTTCTTCATACATTTCCTCATTAAGGTCTTCTCTAACAACAACATACACCACTTTAACTCCATATTTGTCATCTTTATTATCTGACTCAATTTTCTTTTCCTCAGCAATATATCATGACTTTTTCTCTTTGTCTTTGTAATCCTTGTCATCTTTGTTCTTTCTGAATTTGTGCTCTCTTTTCATGTTTGTCATTCTTGTGCTTGTTAGGATTTTTGCAACAAAGTGACCAACTTCATTACATTTGAAACATATAAGTGGTAATTTACCTATGTATTTACCTTTTTCCTATTAGTAACCTCCTTGCAAGAAATGATTCAATCTAAGCTATATCAATTTTTGATTCTGACTCACTTTCATCTTTATTGCTCTTGTCTTTCTTTATACTGCCAATTTTTAGTAAAGACTTGAAAGCATTTCCAAGTGTAGGCATACTATCATCATAATTTCTTAGTTCAAATGTAGTCAACTGACCAACTAAACCATCAAGTGTAAGAGCATTACCAAGCATAACTCTAACTTTCTAAATTACAAAAACTTTCAGAGCATCGATAGGCAAGAGTTTTTAGAGAATTTTACTTACAATTTCACTATCATTGATAACTCCTCTAGTAGCATTGATTGCACTCACAACTTTCCTAATTTGATTCATGTACTACGTAGCATTCTCACCTTCCTTCATTCTCATGTCATCATACTTTCCTCTCAAACTTTATGACTTAGCTCTTAATACATTCTCATCTCCACTATGTACAAGTGTCAACTTGTCCCACATCTTTTTAACATCGGTTCAATTCTTGATAGCATCAAATTCTAGATCATTCAGGAAAGATGTAGTTTCAATCATCATGTTGTCATGTTCTTTTTTCTCATTCATTTTGTCCACAGTCATAGGACCAACAATACAATAATAGAAACATATGCATTTTCTATCCAATCTAGAGCATGATCTCTAACTCTAGATAAGTGCAACCTCATTCTATTTGTCCATGAGGAGAAGTTCTCCTTGTTTAGCTTAGGTGCCTCTCTCTTGTACAACATCTTCAAGTCTTTAACTCAAGTCCCTTTAAAATCCATTCCTTTAAGCACTCATCTCTAATACTAATTGCTAGATAACTAAGGAAGGTGGGGGGGGGAGGGGGGGTGAATCAATTATATCTAGTTATCTGACAAGCCTTGAAAACAATACAACACCAAATTAAACTTCATAAACTTTTACAGCAATAACTCGGTAACCACATTCAACATCTCAATTCACACTTATGATCTTTTTAGTTTAAACTATTATCTCACTATCTATGACTATACCGAGTATTAGAGTAACTATTAGCTTATACCTAGTTGCAACTTGAAACATAAAACATGAAATAAACTTTGTAACACATAAACAATAACATAATTGATCACAAAATTTAATGTGGAAACCTTGTAAAGGAAATAACCACTTGGGAATGAAAACCAAAATAATTCACTCTTCTAAAGTGAGCTCTGCTATGAGCCAACCTTGTAAAAGGTTTACGTGCACATTTTTAGTATGACCTGGGTAGAGGATTTTAACCAAAGAAATTCTAGACCTTATTCACTCCTTGACATTTCTAAAGAGTGGTCTACTTTAAAGGACTTACAAAAATCACTAATCATTGTTACCATACAAGATTTCATAGACTGGTTAGGTCCACTCGATTAAGAGATTTTCTCTGCTACAATGGCAACAAAGTAATACTCAAATGATCTATTTAGGATTAGCTCTACCTATGCTTGTCCAGATATATGCTTCACTCAGTTTTCTTCCTTCAAATCTCTACCTAGATGATTCACACTATTTCTCTTTCACCTTGGACTTCCGCTTCTTGATCTTTCTTCCTCAGTTCTGCTTGGTTCACCTTGTTCTTCTTTATCCTTCAATAGTCTACACTTTATCAACAACAATCAACAACCAAAAATGGTCTCACTCATCTCCTTAAATAGTGACCATCTTCTAGATCCTTCCTAATTTTTCTACTTAATTACATCTGTAGATCTTTATTTTAGTTTAGGTTCAAAACATCTTGGGTCAATACTAGTTCACCTCAAAGTTTGTGCTTATTCTTAAAATAGTAAATCTTCTTCATATGATAATTAATCTTTGAATTATTCGAGTCGTAGATCTCATAGAAAACTTTATCCTTATCCTTTATGCTTTTCAAAAATTCTTAATTCTCATCATTTGTCAGCCCTAGATCTTATCTTTCCATTTTCTCTCCACTCAGTGAATATTACCACTTCACTTTGGCAAAACTACGCTCAGTTAACACTAAGATTACTTGGTTAACACTGAACTCCATATTTACTTTTTTGGTTGATAAGTATTGGTATTCAATGGGAACTTGAATGCATTAGATCCTGAGAGTATAATGTTGGTTTTGTTATTTTGCAATCATGTAAAGTTGTAATGAATTTCATGTATTCATTGAGCTACACTAGTTACACTAAGTGAAAGAATGAATATAGTATTTCTCGAGCTACTAAAGTTAGGTGCTTGGTTATTACTTTAGTAGCTTGGGCAATATTCAATTTGTTCTTACACTTAGTGTAACTGGTGTAGCTCAATGAATACATGAAATTTATTACAATTTTAAATGATTGCAAAATAACAAAACCAACATTGTACTCTCAAGATCTAATGCATTCAAGTGTCCATTGAATACCAATACTTATCAACTCTATCATCGTCATAGTTCTTCAAATCCTCTTCATCAATCAAATGATATGGCACTCTATTGAATTAGCATAATGTCTAACCAACTAAGCCTTGACATCAATGAAAACATAATAACTGATATGACTCTTTCACATACAATACTATGACTCTTTCACATACAATAATAACATTCTCGATTATATTATAAGTTGGGGCTAACACTATTTATACTTGGTTGAGTTTGTCTATAACAATGGGTGTCATAGTTTTCTTGAATGTCACATTTTCAGGCCTTGTACGATAGACCTTGTCATACACCTTTGAGTTAGGATCGATTGGAGTACGATGTAGTTTTGTGTGCTAAGATGATTCATGATATAGACTAGTAGGTTGTTCATATTAGAGAGCATTTGGTTACTTCCTAGGATTGATAGAATAAGTATGTAGATGCCCATAGGTTGTATTGTAAGATTTCTATTGGTGACGAGGTATTTTTGAAAGTTCATTCACATAAAAGCCCAATCCATTATGGGAAAAACTCTAAATTAGCACCACATTTTATTGGACCTTTTGAGATCTTAGAGTAGATTGATCATGTTTATTATCACTTAGCATTGCCACCTATCCTATTGCACACCCATGATGTTTTCCATGTTTTTTTTTTGAGACAATATATTCTCAATGAGACTCATGTACTTGATTGGGATGCTTTACAGGTAGAGGGTAGACAAATTTCTTGGATCTCATTCACATTCTTTGACATCATAGGTTGACCCTTAGAGGTCAATATATAGAGTAAGGGTCTAGTGGAACCTGACTTATGAGTCTTCAACCACTTAGGAGGACGTCACATAGTTGAGAGATTTGTACACTTACCTTTTTACAAGCTTCTAGGAGTAAGCATGTGCTTAGTGGGGGAGTATGTAGTGCCTCACATGTTTCTATTATGTTCCTTGGCTATTTTGACCTAAGATATACATTGATGTATTTTTATATTTATTTGTGTATTGAGATGCTTTGACAGCTGAACACTATTTTGATTACTGGTATCATAGGTGCTAGATGTTAGATGTATTACTATTTAGTTTGATCATATCTGCATGATGATGCTAGTGATGCGACATGATGCCTTATCATGATATGTGCTTTATTTTGTAGTTGAACATGGATTATGATTTATGAGTTATCAGATGGATATTATTGGATTCATTTCTAGTGTTTTTTATGTTGTGGATATATGTATTTTACCTTGAGTAAATATATGCTCAACTGATGAATAATGATTATTTAAATATTTAATTTAAATGCTTTATTATGTAGTTGTATGTTGTTATGTTGTACTCTACCACGTCTATGTGTGGATTGATTGTTGGTGCCAATATGAAGTGGGAACAAAGTCATATTCACTTGCTTGTGGGATCTACATAGTGTTTCACTCTACTTTACATGATTATGTATGCTTTCTGTACTTCAACTATTATGTATTGAGCATATACACTTGATATTTTCTTGTTTACTGAACATGTACCAGGCGTATACACCTAAATCTGATTACATCACTAAGTAATCTTATTTAGTCATCTTCTAGGACATTATTTATTAAATATTAAATTAATTAATTGTCACCCCCTAATTTATTTATTTATTTAATTAACTATAGTCCAATTGATAAAATTAAATGACAACCCAAAGTTTAATTATTAATTAAATCCCTACTCCTCTATTAAATTAAATAATTGCACTGTACCTATTTAATTTAATCTCAGACCCCCTTTTATTAAAACAAGTCATTTAATAAATCAATTCCCAATCCCTAACCATTCCTAAACCCTATCATGATCCAAACCCAACCCACTCACCCATGCTAACCTCACTTAGCCAACTAATTAACCTATCTCATTAATGCCAGGTCACTTACATCATAATCTCCTCCTAAGATAATCCTAATCCTCCTCCTAAACATGTGCACAACTATAAACAAAGGTTAAGACTTTCTAACCCAAGCCTAAGTCAAAGTCCTATCCCATCCTTCTTACATTCCTATCCAAAGACTTTAAGGCTCGTATATGCCTTAATGGCTTTTTAATGGCTCCTACATCCCTCTTCCACACTCCATCCCCTTGTAACTCCCTTTGAACCTACATTTTGACCCTCTTCCTATTGGAATTACAAGAGGAAAGGTAAACTTATGAGGGGGGATGGTGTGCGGGCGCAGGGGTGTGAATTAGTAGTTTAATCTTGGACCCATAAAACTTTCACCATACATTCACCACATGCATTTTGCATTCAATAATTAAGCTGAAATAACATGTAAAGCATATGCATCTAAAACATATAACCATGTAAGCATTCACACACATAACACTAGATGTGATTACCCAGAAACCCTCCAAGTGAGAAGGTAAAACTAGGGTGGGAATGACAACCAAAAATCTTCACTACTGCAGTAATAAAGTGTATCCAATGAAGGTTACAATAGTTTGACCATGTGAAAGGTTTTCCCTATTAAAGGCTTACAAAGACTATTAGGTCTCACCTTGTTAGAAGATTTCAACACCATGTTAGAAGTGTGCCTTGTTAGAGGACTTTAACTTACAACTAAGCACCCTGTTAAAGGATTTCATATAGCCTGTTAGGACTACTCTGTTAAGAGATTTAACTGAAATCACTTGTTAATATGCCTCAGCATAGATCCTACGATTGGCACTTGCTTGCTTGATAATAGATCACCTCTACACAATATCTTCTTGATCCTTCATGATCATATGTCTCAATGGTGTATCCTTTACTCTATCCTCTGTTCTTCTCTAACTGATTCTATTATTCACTCTTTCATCATAATTTCTAAGTCACCTTGAATGCTCTGCATGCAAACTAACTTGTTCACTCCTTTAATTCTTCTTCATCGATCATTCACCCATCCATAAAGAGTTTAGGGCTTCATCCTCCTTAAGAAGACTTAGGTGGCTTAGGGTTAGGTATGAATCTATGGCTAAGATTCATCCATTTTTCCGCTTAAACCTTCCCTTTTTTATGATTGGCTACATGTAATTACATAGGGAATCCAAATATAGATTCCTCCTTATCTTTAAAATAATCTTAAGTCAGCTAAAAAATGGTTTACATAGTTGTTTGTGCCATTACAAATAAATTTGTCAAAACTGTGTCACTCGACATATGAAGTCTCTGATGTTTAGCATGTAGTATTATTTATATTGTCACTCGGCACCTGCATTACTCGACATCCACTATTTACTTGGCTTCTGAATCACTCAACATGGTCTATCTGCTTGACACTTGAGTGACTTGGCACATGAGTGACTCGACACTCATTGCAACTCGGCATGGTCTAATATTTACATGTTGTGCTTGACATGTATTACTAGTTCGACATGAACTAAGTAATAGCTTAAGTGTGTTGACACTCACTTGTCAAAACCAATCTGAGATCAACAATCTCCCCTTTTGACATGAGTGCCAAAAACACTTGAATATACAATATTATCCTTAATATTCTTGAGCATAACATATCCATGACTCGACTTATACACAAAATTTCAAAATTGTGTACTAACTTGTATACCTCAAAATTTTATGACTCCCCCAAAATCTAACTCCCCCTGAGTAAATGTGTCTTTACTAATACACTTTGACTTTAGTGTGTTGTATCTGATAATCTTTCATCTGGTATGCTCTCCCTTAGCTGATATCTGTCCCTATTTGCTACTTTCTCTCCAAAAATGTATATCTCCCCCTTTGATGTATCTCTGCTCTATTGTGTTCTCCCTATTGCTATGCTCCCCCTTTATTATTTCTCCCTTTGTGTTCATACTCCCCTAAATGATATTTCTCCCCCAAAAATATATCTCCCCCTATAGTACATTTCTCACCCTTTTTGACACTTATGTCAAATGGGCTATACACTTATTGTGTGTTTGTCCAAAAAATATTTATGGACCTCCATTATTATCTAAAGTAGAAGGTCTTGGAGTCTTAGAGCTGCAACAAGGTGTACTAGACCATCTAAAGTAGAAAGATTGGAGTCTTTCTTCAATAGAGTTTCAACATAGCCTAGCTCCTTGTGCATTATCTCCATATGTGGGGTGAGGGTAGCCTGAATACTTGTCAGTTTAGCTCTAATGTTAGCCTCATTAGTTGTTAAGACAACTAACTGGATTTGTGTCTAAAGCAATGTTTTGAAATGCTTCTCACTCTGAGCTGGATTTGTAGGTAGGCTTGCACCTAATGCAGATTTTTTGCTTTCCAAACTTAGAATGTTATTTCTAGTCTCTTGGGTGAAGAGTGTAGGATTACATAGTTTGGTGTACAATGAGAATATATTCTCAAGTACCTTCTTCACATCCTCAACCTTGGTTGCTAATGCAACTTGTTGTAGTGCCATCTCATTGGATATTTTCTCAATTACCTTGCCTTGAAACTTCTTTTCAAACCATTCCAATAGTTTTACATTTGTATCAAGGTCTTCATTACTGACATTCTCCACCATGTCTGTCAATTGTTCTATTAGTGGCTTGGTCTCGTCCGAAGTTGGCATGCTAAATGTATCTAAAAAGATGTCCTTGATATCTTGAAGTGCTTGCTTCTGCTTATGTTCTCTCCTAAGCATTTCTTGATGCTTTTTCCTTTCTAAGGCTTGTTGTAAAATGCCTATTTGCTCCAATGTCATAGTATCATAGTCATACTTAGGAATAATAATTTATTCATCAAGGCTTATATCTCCATAATGTATTACCTTGCCAACCTTTGATGAGCTTAGGCTTGGCACTAAGATCTGCAATGGAGTAGCATTTGTGCTTGGCCTCTAAAGAGTTTGTGGAGAGGGAGTGGCAGATGCTAGTAAGGCTACCAGTGCTTGGATGGCCACTTGTTCCTTCACTTTTGGTTCCATCCCTTTAGGCTTGCCCTAGTTTATTACTATGACTTGGCTTGCACCTTGTGCTTGTGTTGTAGGTACAGATGAATCTATCTGTCCTATTTCCTATTGTTGTCCTGCAATTGTGTCTGGATCTTCTACTTTCTTTTCAATTGTAACAACCTTAGTAGATGTATCTACCATCATTTGGATCAAAGGTTGTACATAAGTAATTGAAGGGATGATGGAAGGTGGTTCTTGTGGATTCACCTTTTCCCTTGTGACATCAGTTACTACTTTTTGCAATTCTTCTACACTAATCAAAACATGATTACCACATAGTTTTGCTTGTAGTGTGGATTGATCTAAAATCTGCTTCAAATCTTCTATAGTAAGAGGATTGATATTATAAGTTGATGGATTAGAGACATCATTGATAGTTATAGTTTTAGTGGTTTTGGTTATGTCATGGGGAGGACTAACACTCGGTAATTGTGTGTCATGCACACTTTGTTCTTCTTGTTGCTCCTCAGCTATTGCCTTGTCATCATCTTGTTTTTCTGCCTCTCCTCCAACTGTATTGTCTTTATCATCATCTTCCTTATCATCATCTTTATCATCTTTACCCTCTTTAGGGTCTACTTCTCCTTGATTAACAATGGTTAACCCATAAATGAGTTTCCATATTTGAGTTAATTTCTTAACCACATCTTCAATATTCTTTTGGAGAATGTTAAAGGCTCTATATTTAGGTGTGAACCTAATTGCATATTTCTTCACTGCCTTAGTAATTTGTCCCTTTGTCAACTCTGGCATTACTTGGGCTAAAGTTTTCTCCCTAATTTGTCTTTCCAAATTTAGACAATAATGCCAATTTTGCTCAACTAAGTCGTATAGACTTTTAGGTATAGAGTTGGCAAATTCAAGTGGTGTGTTCTTGAACTTTGACATCATGGCATATAATGCCTCTTCCACTTGAGTTTTCTCTTCTTTACTCAATTTGTCAAAATCTATATGTCTAAAACCTGATAAATCGACATTATTTTTAACATTTTCACATAAGTTCTCAAGATTAGAGAGAGGGTTGTGACTTACCACCTTGAATTGGTTGATATACTCTAATTCTATCTTTTCTTCATCTGAATCTGGTTGAGCCATATACTTCCTTCTCTGTCTTTTCTTCTCCTGTCCACCTTGCTTTGTTTGCCTTGACTTTTCCTTGGCCTTTTGAGTAGTTGCACGTGTGGTATCCCTTGTTGCAAGTGTAGTAGGCTTTGGCTAACTTGGTTTTACAATTTTCTTTGTCATTGTCACTAGTTGTGCCATTGCCTTCCTCTTCTTTGACTCGGCAGGAGTAGGTGTTTCATTGGCTTCTTCTTCCTCGAGACCTTCAATATCCTCCTCTTTGTCTTCTTCCATGCCTTCAGTTAAAGCTAGAGGTTCTTGAGCTTGTGTTTGTTCATCCTCTTCATCTTCTTCCTCTTCCTCCTTGGTAGCATCTCCAAATTTTGCTTTTAACTTCTTAACCAACTTGTCCTTTTTCTTGATTATGGATGTAGTTTTTAGTTCCATGGAAATCTTTGATTTCACCATCTCATAATTTCCAAAGACTTTTGTAGTCTTGTCTACTTCTTCTGCAAGTAGAGTTGTTATGGCTATTGAGGCTTCATCTACATTGACCTCATAACCTAAGGGTCTCAACCATCTTACCCTTTGTGTGGAAGCTTGTACAAATGTATACTCAACATCAAAAAGAAAACATACATCATTGTAATGTTTCTCAACTAAGGAAATTGGAATTCTGAGTCTCTAATTCGTTGAATTCTTGAAATCTACAAAATAACTAGTCATGATGGACTCAAAGTTTTCTCCTAGTTGCTCAAAGTAAACACTTATCTGTACTGCAACTAATCTGTTAATTTTCCATCCTAATTTTCCAAATGAAGGAAATGTGTTCCATACATAAAAGAATAAACAAACTAGTATTGAACCAAACTTGCATTGTTCACTCTTGGTTTTCCTTATTGCTCTAAGGTTCTCCATGAGTTGTTGTAGCTGAAGTTATGCTAGATCATATGTATGATCTTTCTTAACAATTTTATAACCAACATCCATAGTTATGCAAGGTACACTGTTCAATCTACTAGATTGATAGAATTTATGTGAGATTACCCTTACAACAAAATTGATAAGAGGATTTGTGATTGTATCTATAGTCATACCTCTCTTATTCCAAACTGCTCCAGTATTTTTCTCAATCACTTCCTTGGAATCATTTATGAGCGTCTTGGGCTGATCTAGGGTTGGATAGCCCGTAACCCTATGAATTATTCTCTTGGTTATTTTGATTGGTCCTCCTTCCATCCACAAGGATCCATCATGAATTTGGCTCAACACAATTCTTATCCACTCAATTTTAAATACATTAAAAAAATCTACGGCTTGTGTTAAACCCTTTTTCTCAACAATTTTGTATTCTTCCTTCAAAACACCATTTTCGCACAATTTGTTATATGCAACTCTTATTTAAATGTCTATGATGCTTCCTATCTTGCAATTGTAGCACTTCCTCACATCTTGCACCATTATCACATTTGGCAGGATCATTGATAATGTGCCATAAGGGTCTTGTTTATTGGCGATGTCAAGAATAGCTTTAAATACAGGCTGCTTAACTTTATTATGACTAGCTGAACATTTAAAACTTCTTTCCCTTCAACATTTTTGAACTTGACGCCATTGTGACAACCTAGGGTTTATGAAAATTTAAACTATGTAGCTCAGCTCTCGATAAATAGCTTAGAAATCGTCAAAATGGTGATGAATTGCTACACAAATCTTCTGCAATGACCTTTGACGAATTTCAGGTTGCTTCTAGTTCTTCTTGCTCTTTCTCAATTTTGAAATGATGAAAAATGAGTTCAAATCGATCATATACCCTTTGAAAACCTTCCATTTCATGTTAAGTGCTTACACAGCTATAAGCTTGGCCATAACCAGTTTCGAGTTTATTTGCCATCCATTAACATTTCCATCACTCAGTAACTACTACGAACTTGGCATCAACTATCTAGTCTGATAACTTGTCATCAACTAGATTTTCACTTGGCACATATAGGAAACTTTTCATACTTGGCAACAACATGAAAAACTTAAAGATTTTTTTTGAATTTCTAAAAACCATCTTGCATCTTTATTCATGCTAATGTATTCTTTTTAGTACTATCTCCTTTTTGGATCTGATGTATGATATAACCTTTAAATATCAGTCCCACATGCCTCTTGTTTGCCTAGTTTGATGAGGTGTGAACACCTAACCCATTGGGTGAAGTGATCCCTTCTCCATTTGATGTTCTGCAAACATCTTTCTTTTTCCATGTCTTGCTCATCTCATTTCTGATGTGTTCAACATTTACCTTGCCTTTACCTTTATCAAATTCACAACTTGGTGCCTTTGACCTTGTTGGACAATATTTATTGATGTGACCAATCTTCAAATAGCTAAAACATGTAGTTTGACTTAACCATCTTTTGTAATTGCTAGTGAGTGTGTCCTAATACAATTTTTAGGAACATTTCCACATTCTTGACAATAATGATAGCTATATCTTGTATTATAATCCTAATTGTAAGAGTTCCCATTGTTTCTTACATTTGTTATCTTGTTTGATGACCACATGGATTTGGATTTGCATTCAAAAGCTCTATGTCCATACTTCTGACAATTGTAGCAATATCTTTCAAATCTTTGTCTATGCATGGTCCTAGTTTTGCATTCATGTACTTGATGACCTTGCTTGTTGCACTTATGACAATGAGTTATGTTCGTAGGCTTGACATTTTGATTTGTAGTTTTTCTCCTACACACATTAGCAGTATGTCCTTTCTTACCACCATTATGACAAGCAATTTTGGATTTCTTACCTTTGATGTTCCTTTCTTCTGCAACTTTGGATGATTCTCCTTCTTCAGTGCTTGAATAGCCTAGTCTTGATGTATCACTATTAGATGTAGGGGATCTCAACAATTGCTCAAAGTATTTGATGGCTTCATTTGGTTTGTTGAAACTTTCAACAAATTCCTTTTCTCTCTTTAGGTCATTCTGCAATTGTTCATTCTACAACTTCAATGTAGTTATCTCAATGTCCTTGACATTCAACTCATCATTGGCATTCATCGTTTGACTTAGGGTATCCAAAAGCATGTTGGAAATCTTGGTTAGCTCTGTTGACTTCTCTTCCAATTTTTTGGACATAATTCTTTTGTCTTCTTCAATCATAGCTTTGCCTTCCATAGCTTTCTTCTTTTGTTCAATCACCTCACATAGCAGTATAGCTTGTAATTCTTCTTCTATCTTGAGATTTCTAATTTCCTTAGCTTGGACTTTTTTCCATTAGATCTGCAATTGTTGCATTAAACTCATTGGAGTCACCATTTGCAAATAGCTTGGTAGTGTCTATCTCTGTGTATAATGTGTCATTCTCCACAATAACAATCTCTTTCCTTCTCTTCAAGGATTTATTTAGTTCCTCTCTTGCCTCATTCAGTTAATGTAGTATGAGATGCATTTCAATCTCCTAGTTTTCAATAGTTTTTCCCAACTTGTAGACTTCCATTTCAAGATCTTTCCTCAAAGCTACAAAGCTTCCCTTTTAGAGAACAAAGCTCTGATACCAATTTTTGGAATTATAAGAGGAAAGGTAAACTTCTAAGTGGGGGGGGGGGGCGAATCAGTAGTTTAAACTTGGACCCATAAAACTTTAACCATACATTCACCACATGCATTTTGCATTCAATAATTAAGTTGAAATAACATGTAAAGCATATGCATCTAAATCGTATAACCATGTAAGCATTCACACACATAACACCAAATATGATTACCCAGAAACCCTCCAAGTGAGAAGGTAAAAATAGTGTGGAGACAACACCCACAAATCTTTACTACTACAGTAATAAAGTGTATCCAATGAAGGTTACAATGTTTTGACCATGAAACATGATCTACGTTGTTAAAGTCTTACAAAGACTGTTAGGTCTCACCTTGTTAGAGGATTTCAACACCCTATTAGGAATGTGCCTTGTTATAAGAATTTAACTTACAACTAAGTAAGCACCCTCTTAAAGGATATCATACAGCCTATTACAACTACTCTATTAAGAGATTTAACTGAAATCACCTGTTAACATGTCTCAACATGGATCTTGCGATTGACACTTGCTTGCCTGATAACATATCACCTCTACACAATATCTTCTTGATCCTTCATGATTGGATGTCTCAATGTTGTATCCTTTACTCTATCCTCTATTCTTCTCTAACTGATTTTGCAATTCACTCTTTCATCATAATTTCTAAGTCACCTCGAATGCTTTGCACGTAAACTAACTTTTTTGCTCTTTCAATTCTTCTTCATCGATCATTCACCCATTGATAAAGAGTTTAGGGCTTTTTCCTCCTTAAGAAGAATTAGGTGGCTTGGGGTTAGGTATTAATCTATGGCTAAGATTCATCCATTTTGCCACTTAATCCTTCCATTTTTTTGATTGGCTACATGTAATTGTATAGGGAATCCAAATCTAGATTCCTCCTTATCTTTAAAATATAATCTTAAGTCAGCTCAAAAATGGTTTTCATAGTTATTTGTGCCATTACAAAAAAATATGTCAAAACTATATCACTCGACATATGAAGTCTCTGATGCTCGACATGCACTGTTATTTATATTGTTACTCGGCACCTACATTACTCGAGATCCACTATTTACTCAGCTCTTGAATCACTTGGCATGGTCTATCTGCTCGGCACTTGAGTGACTCACAACTTGGCATGGTCTAATATTTACATGTTGTGCTCAACATGTATTACTAGTTTGGCATGAACTAAGTAAATAACTTAAGTGTGTTGACACTCACTCGTCAAAAGCAATCTGATATCAACACTTCCCCCATCCCATCCCCTTGTGACACTTGTTACAAGGCTATGGATTTGAAGAAGCACAATCCATGTGCTACCCCTTCCTTGCATCCTAGCCATCCATTTCACCACCCATTATCCTATAAATTAGATCCTTCCCCTCTCACAATTTAACACACTTTTATGCTAATTTATAATGCTATTTTGTGAGCCTAAAAATTACCAAAATACCATCTATAATGGAAAAATCCCTCCATGCTCCCATTTCTAAAACCATTCACTCACCCTCATGATCAATTATATCCCATCATTTCAAGCTTGAAGGATGCTCGAGCACACATCTACCAACATTTGGACACATCGAAGTATCAAGTACAATTGAGGAGCTCACCATACTTGGTTTGCATTCCTCTATAGTGTTTCCTTCATCCTCGCATAGGTATTGTTGTTTCCTTTAGTTTGTGAATGTTAAATTAACTTTGATGTTCTTTACACACTAATTTCATAGCACTACATTTTGGCATGCTTGGTGGAACCCCGTATTCGAGTCATTATCTAACTATTTTGCACTTGTGCTCACTAACCTAAAAACTAACATGTTGTGCATCTTATTTTGCATGTTATATTTTTAACTATGCATGCAAGTGTATCAATCCCAATATGGGCAACACACTCCCAACCATCTCATCTATTTTCAAATAGCAAGACCTAAAAACACCTAATTTCTGTGAACCCGCAACCACAAGTCTGAAGGAAGAACTTTGTGGGAACATGAACCCATGAACGCAAACCTGCCATGTGTTCATTAACATCCCTCCCTTCATTCTCGCCTTCCTTCTCTCTAGGAGAATGCTTGTTACTACTAGCGAGTTTTCTTGCAATACATGTAGGATCGCTCTACCAAAACATTCAATCCTAGAAATCATGTTTAAACTTTTGCCTTCAAATGCATAGTAAAACCTTTTAGAGGGAATGCTTATCATAATCGCGGGATCAATTTCTAGTGGGTTCGCTTTGTGAGTATTTTGTCCGTAGCCCACAATTTTTTTTCCTTTTCACCAATTTTTGCACCATGATCCCACAAAATTTGGCTGCATTCCCATGTTGTGAGATCACAAGTTGACTCCTATGGGTTCACTGGTATTTTTAATTTGTTTATGTTGAATTCTTGCAAGAGGAATAACATGCAAGTATTATTTTCCATTTTGTTCTTTTACTGTTTGCTTGTAGATTTACTATAGTCTTGTAATAATCAAATTAATTCTTGAATGCCTTAAAATTAATATTTTTTTGAATGGAATAAATGGAAAAATAGGGAATAAATCTTGAATGCTAAACGTTAAAAAGAATAAATGTGATGACATTTGATTTGAGTGTTAAAAGAACATTATGGATCAAACACTTCAAAATTTAGCGCATAAAACAAACTCATACAATCTTGAATGCCCTAAAGGAAAAATTGCTCTTATTTCCATCCTTTTCAAAGCTTTCATATGAACAATTTATTATGTTGACTCAATTTCCTTTGTTGACCATTGTTGTTAAGTTCAAATAAACCTTTCATGTTAATCACGAGTGTTTTCAAAGTCATAAAATAGGAAAGACAAACTAAAAGCTTCAAAAATAGAATGAATCAAGTGCCTTGCGTATATTGAGATTGTGCCTTTAACACATCTTTGACTTCTCTATTTCATGCAAGATAGAAACATTTAAATATGTGATGCATGTACCGAAAGTTGTTTGCAAAGATTATCCACAAGAACCTAGGAGTGCTTCTAGTGAGTTCATCATCCTTTGGGAAGCACATCCTCTTTGGATAGAAGCTCAAATTGATAAAATACTTTGGTCAGTATATAAATGAGAGAAAGGGTAAACCTTCCTGCTCCATCAAGCAAGTTTGGGCAGTGTCTTTCTTGGGGTAGCCTGAGGTGGGAAATTTTTTCCCATGATTTCAGTATGTCTGAAATAGATTCTTAAGTGAATCACATACATAACAGTCAATTGGCTAACTCCACAAATATAATTACAAACCAACTTAGTAGCTACCTCTATATCCTTGGTGTTTTACTCTTGGTGCAAGAGAATATAAGGCTTCTCTAAAGTTACCTGACATATGTGTTTTCCTTGGTAGAGGCATAAGGCTACTTGGGTTTCATCTCCAAGAGTCATTGTCCCCATAGAAGAGGGGCTTCTATTTGTCATACCTTGAAGGATCATTGACATGTAAGTTTTTCAATCAACTCTTGTATTGACTCACCTATTCGATTAGAGGGAAATATCACACTAGATCTAGAAAACATCAAGATGGGCTCCTCTTGGCAAGCCTAATGAGTAACACATTGAAACCAAATTGACCTTAGGGGTAAATGTGTGCTTGAATTGTCTTATTTTTATAAAATACCTTGTGAAAAATATTTGTAGAACATACACATTTGTGGTTACTATTAGATCCTTTTGCTAAAGAGGTCACATGTTTATCTCTCTTAGAGTTGTTTTGTCCTTTGAGAGATTGTTTGCTCACAATACAACATATCCATTATCAAAAGAGTCTTATCCTCATTATTTCAAAATGGTTGTTAGCAAGTCTATTCACAACAACCCTAAGTCTATGTTGGTTTTATTCCACCTCTTTCTAACGAAAGTCATTATACCATCCCTTGATGAAAACTATTTCTTTATCTACTTAGACCTATTTATTATCAAGAAGGTTCATATTGTCCAACTTAAAGAAAAAGGTATACTTAGCATAGTCACTACCTTGACCCATAGTTGAGATAAACCTAGTGAGAAAACCTTATGTTAGACCAGCCAAAAAAACAAGTTCAAAAAAATTCAAGCTTCCACAAACAACAATTTATAGAGAGATAGAAGCAAGACACAAAAAGCATGCACCTATTCTAAGACTTGCCAAACTAGATTAAATCGAGAAAGAAGGTTTTGAAGTTTCTCTACAAATTGAGTAGGACCGTTAGGTTTTGAACATAACGTTAATACATGGGGTCAACCAAAGCCTCATTGACTACACTAGCTACACCTACTTTGATTACGATCTTCTTCTTCCACACTCACTTTACACTTATCATATCATAGATTTAGGTCTTCATATAAGTTCTCATCCTACTTAGGTATTTTATGGTTTCATCATTTCTAGGTCATGTGCTTTAGAAATCCAACCCCATCCAAATCAACATCGTAGATCAAAACACCCCCCATCATCTTCATCATACTTAAGCATTTGGTGTTTCTTTGTTGAGAATTGTCTACCTTACATCCTACATCCATCATAGTAGTTGGTTATCCTTTAAACTAAGCACTATTTAGGGTAATATATCTTTGTCATTTGTGTCCCTCATCACCTTGAGAAAAAGGTTGGGCTCCACACGTGATTATCATTTGTCTTCGAAAGGGTCACAAGTCTACCTTAATGTTGACATCACCATCATATCTTGAGCTACACATAGGGAAAAAAATCTCCTCTTTCACTTTGACATCATATCACTCATCCTTAGGCTTCCTAGGTATCATATCAGTAGAACTAGGATCCTTCTTGCACATCTATCAAACATCTTTATTCATCCTAGAAATTCCCACCATCATAGTTATATCATTAGAAATTTTTAGGAAAAACATCCACCCACATATATTTACACTTTGTCCTACCATCTTGTATTTCATCCTTAGAAAACATCATCGTTTCATGCCACCTACCACACATCTCGCTAAGAATAAAAGGAATAAGAAAGACATAGATCCTAATCTAAGTGGTAGTTCAATTAGTGCACAATTGTACCCAATAGTATCTATAATCACACATGATCCACCACCATAGAATATATAACAGTCAGGTCCCTCACTAGACATAGGCACCTTTATGAATAAATGAAGACATGCAACCATTGTTAATGTCACCATAGATAGAAATAGGGAAACCATCATGGCGAACTTCCTAAGAGACAACATTGGTGTCTTTGGCTTTGGGAGGCCACCACCTTTTGACATATTTTATCCTACCCATCCCTTATTTGGAAGACCACCACCCCCCATTGGTCCACTTGATCTAAATGATCCCTTTTCCATACCAGAATGAGGACATCAAATGATGCAACCAGAACCCATAGATCCAAATATACCATCAACCCAACTTGGTGCTCCCATCCCATAAGGTAATCAACCCACCATGGTACAATCATTAGTCCACACAACAACCCAACATACCACTACTACACTATTTGCATCTATAAACACCACCACCATCACTACTCCAATTTCACAATTTACTTCTATCCCACTTAGTGGTGTTGCATCCTCCTTCCCTCAATTTTTGACTTCCACTTCATATGCATCTACTAGCACTGTAGTCCATCCCCTATAATGTTTGCATCATAAAACAAATAATTAATCAAACCTTTGTTAATGGGCTGATTGATTTAGTATATCTTTAACCAATTTTTACTTAATTATTTTTGTAGGTAGGTGTGGTCGTCAACTATCTTTGTAAACCCTCAAAAAGTTTCTCCAATGAGTATTTTAGCACAACATTACGGTAGTAGTTGGTAGGCAATTTGGATTATTTATTTGTACTGCAAATTCCTCTTGGAGTTTAGTATTGTTCACCATTTCAAAAGTGAAAGATCTTCCCTACTTGACTTTCTCTACTATTGGTGGGCTTCAACCCTCACCCTATTCCATCTATGTATTTATTGATTCAAAACTATCAAATTTGATCAATATTCTTATTAGAAAATATTTATACTCTCCATTAAAGTGCAATTACTTGTGTTGGATTTTGTTTGTGTGCATATTAGCATTTGTCTTGTTACTCTTCCCCACTATACCCATCATCCTTAAGATCTCTCAGCTCCGTACACCCCTCCATCCTATCATACAAACATTCCCCCATCATCCATTCTATATCTTGACACTATATGACATTCCCTAATCACCATATGACATTCCCTAATTAATATATGTCTCCCTCCACAATGACCATACAACCTCTTCCTCCAATCCATACGGCCTTGTTGCACCATCGTACGACATTGATACACACTATACGACCCCTATTCTACTACCATATGACCCTGCTACATAAACTACCATATGACCTTTCTAGTGTATTTAACCTACTCCCACATTATGATACAATGTTCCCATAGAGTCCAAAACACACCATATGACCAACTTATCTTTTTGGAAGTGATGTCTAGAACAGATCATTACAGTGGTATCAGAGCCAATCATCCTACCAACCTATGGACAATGAATGAGAGTTTATAGTCGAAAAAGAAGAAGATCCCATTCAGTTGATAGAATGGTAGAATAAGAACTCACTACTATTGAACTCATGGCACTACTAAGAGATATTTCGAGGAATCAGGTGCACATCAATGAGAATCAATGACTTATGGAAGAAACTCTTAAGAAATTGGTAGATAATAAAATATCTGGTGAACAAAATGGTCACAACATGGACTTAGTGTTAGGTAAGCAAAACCCTTATCCAACACGCTCTTGACCTTCCATGTCATTTCTCCCTCCACTGATGGAGGTACCACTCAGAGGAAAGAAAACAACCTTTGAGGAAGTTCCAAGATAGTTGAGAGAAGATGCAAAGAATGCAAATTTGGAGGAAGTTATATCTTACAAAGATTATGCAAAACTGAGAGTGAGATGTTCTGGAGGCAAAAACTGAGGATATTTTAACGATGATCTTAGAAGAAAGTTGAGTAAGGTAAATCTATCACCACTTGATAGATCCAGGACCATATCCACTCAAGCATGGGTAGTAAAGGCTGACATTTCTTCCAACTTAATCTAATGCTAGAAGAAGAAACAATCAAATTTGCAACACTACACTTGGAGGGAGTGGGACATGAATGGTGGCATCATGACACCATTAGTGGGGCATTACCAAATAAATACTTATGTGAAATTTATTGAAAGATTGATAGATCGATTTGATGGTAAAGATCCAAAACTTAATTTCAAAGAATTAGAACAATTGAGTCAAATTGGATTGATCAACCGATACATCATAGAATTTTAGAAATTCTTTGTTTTGGTCACAGATTTTTCTAAGAGGAGATAGATAGTTCTCTTCATGGATAGACTGATGGAACCATTGAGGGGTTGGGTAAATGGTTTCAATCCTACCACCCTTTCGAAGGCTATAAAAAGATGCGGAGCAATGCAATCATCATCGTCATCATCCTCTCGAGAGTTTTTACACTCCAAACCACTAGTATTTCTAAAGGACAAAGATAACAAACCTCTATCGAAGAAGCCTTCATTGGATGAAGCTACCTAAAAAGAGCTACGAAGGAAGAAATTATGCTTCAATTACAAGGGACCATGGGAGCCTCAGCACAAATGCCTCGATAAAGGAAGAATACACTATATTGAAGTCATATTTGACAATGAGGATGATCAGGAAGATCTACCCACAAAAGACAACCATCCCCACAAGGACACCAATATGGTTAATCTAAACCATACAGAGATATTTGCAACATTTGTATAGTGTAGAGGAACCATCACCTTAGCCGGGAGCCCAAGGTGTATGATAGTTTGTGTATGGGGAACCCTTCAAGGATAAAGGGTCATGGTGATGCTTGGTAGAGGAGCCACTCTAAACTTTATAAACTCATTTTTTGTGAAATGAAGAGGTCTACCTACTAAGATGTACACATAATTCTAGGTCAAGATAGCTAGAGGGACACTTTTTTGCTGTATACACCTTGTTCCCCAACTAAGTATCACCATGGCTAACCACACTGTGACAGAGGATTTCTTTATAGTGGACTTGGATGATATGGAGGTTATTATGAGCATAAAGTGGATGGAGACACTTGATGAATACACTCAAAGCTTCAAACAAATGGACTTCACTTTTTTTGTGGATCAGAAGAAGGTTGTTCTCCATGGAATGGGCAATGAGGGACCAAAGGAAGTTTCAACACAGTGGATGGAGGCACTTTTTCGGCATGATGGCATTGCATGGGTTGCACATTGTTTCATTCGGCCAAACCTATAAAAGGACAACATACCCCTTAATGGGACAATGACCTTCAAAATATTTTGAGGAGCCATGATAAAGTTTTTATAGTCATTCCTCCCAGCTGTAATCACCTAAAAATGGTCATCTAGACTATTAGCCCCCTTTTCAACATTTTGGCTAAATTAATTTAATCACTTACCTAAGTCAAATTGCTAATAATCAATTTATTTGATTATAACCTATAGTTTGACTATGCTATCCTAAGTTCATTATTTGATTAAAAGAACATGTCCCCTTTTAATTAAATAAAAGACCCCATTCTTCTAACCCACTTAAAGTGCACACATAAAGTATTTTTTCTATTTTGCAATTAAAAGAAAAGGCTTTGTGACTTTTGTCTTATATGACAAGTCAACTTATATTCTATTAGTTGACTTGTGTGTGCACATGGATCACTCCTATTTTTGAATTCCACCGTTGATCATCCACCATCTTCATCTTGATCTCTACCGTCCATACATCTTTAAAAGGGAGAGAGCTTTCCCCCTCAATCCATCCTTATTTTGAATATTGTTATGCTGTAGGTTTTCTAACGGGTTTCTTTGGAGCTTTGTGGAGAACTTCTATTTCTTGTCTACATTCTCTCATCCATGGCATCATGGCATTCTAGCTTAGCTTAGCTTTTATTTTTACATGTAGCTTAATCTCACATAGCTTAATAATGGTATTGTAACACTCTCATAAATATTTTAGCATAGCTCCACTTTGCATCTCATTATAGCTTAATCTTCATTTGCATTGCATTCTTGAGGAACTCCTTGGGACATTTGCATTCTTGCATCTTGTCTTTGAAACCTCCCATTGCATGGTTTACTAGCAAGAAGAGTATCTCTAAGGCTCATCTGAGAGCCTTCTTATTCTTTAAATATACTCTCTTGCACTCTGTGGATAGGGAGCTCTAAGCCGGCATCCAAGCATTCCAAACTCATGGAATTGTTTGGATAGAAGGGTTTAGAGTGTGACACAAATCAAGTGTACATTTTTGGCGCCCACCGCGGGGCTTGAATCAAATTTCTAGCTCCATTTGCTTTCATTTCTTATCTCTAGTTTTTTACAGTAGTATATTGGATCTAATCAAGTGCTTTTGTAGAATTATCACTTTGGTTTTAAGGCCAACCCATAAGTAGATTGGTTTGAAGGCCAAAAATCTAGTTGGTTTAAAGATTTGATCATATCTTTTAAACCGCTTGGAGTTTGGTTCTGAAATTTTTTGTTTAGGTTTCTTATGTGTTCAAAATGTCTTAGTCCGATTTTTAGAGCATTTTGACATGATTTGCAGAAGTTATGATATTTTCTTTTTTTTTTCATAAAAAGTCATTTCTGGTCGCACATCAGCATATTTTTTAGAAAAAATTATATTTAAAGAAAGGGTTTTCAATTTTAATGGGGGTTATTTCTTTGTTTTTTGAATTTTGAGGTAGTATTAAGGATCAAAAACTCGATTTGATAAATTTTGCCTATTTTGACAAAATCGATCTCTAGAGTGCAAATGAAGAGATTTTTTTAAATTTCTTGCATTTTTGGAAAGCTCTCTGATTTTTAACAGGGTTCTCTTCTTTTCATTTTTATTTTTGGATACAAAATCATAGCAAAAAAGTCCAATCTTGTTGACTAGGTCAAAATCAAAGAGTAAAAATGAGAGCATTTGTGATTAGTTTGCACTTTCTTTGCATACACTTGATTGGACAATAACTTGGATATTTGAGGCAACTAACCACTTTTTATTGCATTATTTTATGTTATTTCACACTAACTTGTGGTGCTAACAAGTTGTGATTGCAGGTTGCCATCCTTGTGAAAAAAAAATCGAAACATTGCATAAAAAGAACGCATGTGAAAGCTTCAAATGCACAAGGGCTACTAATGATTGTTTGCAGGGTTGCCCAACACATAAAAACTCAATTTTTCTTGTTCTTTCCTTTTACATGTGCAACATATACTAGTTGTTTATTTTTAGGCACATTAAAACTTACAATTGAGATCTTTTGGTGATAGGAGAGTATGCTCTTCACCCTTGTGGTGAATCAGAAATCTTGACTTACCATTTGGTTTCAAGAGTAAGAGACAACTGAATCTTCTTGGCGTGTTTGGGAGAAAACAATTGGAATAAGAGAGTATGCTCTTCACCCTCTTGGTGAATCAGAAATCTTGACTTCCGAAAGTTGATCCACTCTTTGTGTAGTTAGAATCTTTTAGAGGGCCTGCTCTCGGACAACTTGAGAGGAACGACCCAAGTGGGGACAAGCAAATTACCCGGCTCTTCCAACCCACTATAAACTCAAGGCTATCAAAGACACAAAACCTTGGTAGACATAGTGTTTGTCTTCGCTTAGTGTGATCACTTATGGGATTTCAACCATAGGGAGATCACTAGGCAAGAATGCTTAAGGTACTCTTGTGGTCGCAAGATCGGTTACTCATCGCAAGGTGAGGTGTCCCGTAATTGGGAGCAAGAGGAACACTATGAACGGAAGCCCGATCTAAAAACCCTAAGTTAGTAACTACCCTTTTTAGCCGCTCAACTTCTTGGTGCAAGGATCGATCCTAGTGGACTACCCGGATCACCCCAAGATTTTACACTCACCATCTGTGTTCCCTTGGTTATGCTTATGGCATTTTCATGACAAAGCCAATATCTCTTGTGGGAAACCACTTGGTGTGAGGCAAAGGAGCATCAAGAGTGGGCCAAGTTGTTGAGTAATGAACCATGTCCTTTAGGTAGATATTGCTTGATGTGTTCTCGAATGTGCTACACCTGTGGAAATCTTTGGAACATACACATGATGATAGTTATACAGCTTTCTTTTAAGACCTCACTTATGCTTGTATCATGCAAGGTTGCTTTGTCCCTTGCTTGATTGTTTGAAGACTACTCCATGTGTCACTATCTTGCTTGGAAAGAAATTTTTTTTGAACATCAAACTTGCTATGCTATCAACTATTGTCAAACTTTGTCAACCAAGTCAAAACATCAAATGCAAACATTTTCTTGTGTTGCTTGCTAAGGGGAGTCTCATCATTTGATTTTTATTTTTTATGTCTCTAGTTCTTGAACATGCTTAAAGTAACTCTTTGGTCTTGGTACTCTTGGTCTTTCTATCTTCATGGTCTATGTCCACTTGCTAGTTATATTTTTGTTGAAATGGTTGCCTTGATTTCTTGACTACACTCTTGGGTTGGAGAGTTGTTCACTTGTCACCCTGCTTGCTCTATTTATTTGGCTATTTGGGCATCTTGCCTAGCTATTGACTTGAGTCATTCATGTCGTAAGTTTCTTGGACATATTGTTTGACAAGTCACTTTAATCTCTCTCTACTATCTTGGCAAGTGAACACTCTACCTCCTATAGTTTCAACATCAAGTTATCTTCTAGGCTCTTTTATGCTTGGCTTTGCATCTAAAACTATGGGATCTAAACATTGTGCTATCAAACCTTGGCCAAATCTAGATGATCATGATATCCTCCATGTCACTAAAGAGTTTCAAGATCTATATGCACAATACAAAGAACTAGAAGAGACAAATGATCTTTCTTACCTTTGTCTCTAAGCGCATGATGGAAATGAAGTCTAAACTTGAGAAAAGGTTAGAGGAGAAGATTGCATCATTAAATGAATCTTCCTTAAGGTCTTTACATGCATGTGAGTCACCTTCTTTGAGGTCATCCTCTTCTTTTAGGTCTACATGCTCTACTTCAAGACATCAAATGTCTTCATCTTCTAGATCTAAAAACCTTTGTAGAGAACAAGCACTTGAGGCTATGCCAAAATTTCATGATGGACCTATCTTTGACGAAGATAATGATGAAGACATGAACGCATGCTATTCACTTGAGAAACAACAAGAAGATGCTAGACATATTTTTGATAGAACTTTTTCTCCCTTGGAAGATTCTTATGATGACACTTTGCAAAAACTTCTTGGCAATAAGATCATCATGTTACCTGAGTCTAGCTCATATGGAAACCCATTCTTGGATATCTATTGTGCTTATCATCAACATAATGAGCATAGTACTTCAGATTGCATTGAGCTAAAACATAAAATCCAAGATCTTATGGATAATGGAATTATTGGAACCTCTAGTGACTCATGTGCTGAGGATACTTCTCTTGAGCAAGATTACGTTGATGAACCTATGTCTAGTAGTGGCTCCATTACATCCTCCACTTCTTCCAACACTCGTGCATCTCCCAACACTTCAAAGCTTTCCAACATGCCTCCATCAAACAAAAAACCTAGTGCTTTCCATATGCAATATGCATACCCTCAAGGGCTACCTCTAAAAGAAACTCAAGCTAACCTTCACTTGGCTGCAAACCTTTTCCATGCTACTAATCCTAAACATCCTCAACCTTCATGCACTACAATGCCTAATCTAAGCACTACTCCATTCACTCTTCATTCTCCCTTGTCCTTAGAAGTGGCTCCATGTCAAGAGGGCTCTCAAAATGAAAAAGCTATAAATGTCAAGAAAGATCAAGATCAAGCACCCTTTCGTCTCTTTCAAGATTTTTCCCTTCCATATCCTATAACTTGTCCACCTCCTAAGTATGATGAAGATACCACTTCCATTATCTCCCTTGAGCTTATTGAAAATTATGAGAAAAGTTCTCTTCATATTCTATCCAAAGCTACTTGTCAAGATCAAAGCATCACCTCATGTTCTACTTCTCCACATCCACTTCAAAATTGTGCTCAAGCTTCAAGTGCTTCTATTAAATATGTTGTTCCTATCAAAGGTACTTATGAGTCTATTTATGGCTTTGACCATGTTGCTCATTCTAAAGATGTTGATATCCCTTCCCACTATCCCTTTGCATCTTCTAAATCTATCCTTGGTCCTTATCCATCTAAGCTAAAGCATTCAAAACTTCCATCCATATTGGGGCCTTATGTTCCTCCATCTCCTACATTCACTCCTAGCTCATTCCCTAGCTCTCCTATAATACCTCAAGATCAACAAAGACACTCATCCTTGATGACTTTTCACCCATCTATACATCTAAACCAGTCATATCATCCTTATTCATCCACAAATCCCAAGTCCTTTTGAAGTGAGAATAAACATAAAAATCCATTGAAAAAGAAAGATCACTATGTCCCATCTAATCGACATGTGAATGCTAAGAAGGAGAATGCACAAAAGAGACTGCAAAGGTCCACTACTCAAAGAGCTAAACCAAAGAAAATATGGGTTCCTAAACCCATTATTGAAGAAATGTGTTTTGAAGTATCCAAAGGAAAATCTAAAGCCATATGGATTCCCAAGTCTCTTTTAGAATACTTGAATATTGATAATACTTCAAAGTTGACATTCAAGCTTCCAAAGGCTTCTATTCCATCTTCTTCCAAAAATCTTCCTAAAAATATTCCAAAGCCTTCCACTCCACTTTTTTCCAAATCTTTTCTACCACCTCATACATCTAAATCTCAAGCTATTTCATCCATGATTCCTCCATCATTCCAATACCCTTCAAGGTTTGTGTCAATGTTGATCTTGTACATTATTTCAACCACCCTCATGAAATCCTCTAAAGCTTACGCTAACTTTCTATACATGAACTATTATCCTCCATATACTCTTCCTACTACCATTTCTCTTTCATCACCCTATCAACATCTTTGAGCATACCTTTCTATGGTCTTGGCTTATCATGGCTTATCTTTCCTATAGGAGCACTATCTAAATTGACAAAACTTGAGCTCTTTCTAAAAATTCAAAAGAAAAAAAGAAAAAGAAAAAGAAAAAGAAAATGTGCCTTGGTGAAAACCACTTCTTGTGGCACCTTGGTAGCAAAAGTAAAGAGAAATAAATTTATCCTATGGTGAAAACTACTTCTTGTGGCACCTTGGATAAGTACCATCATGAAAACTTGGCAAACAGGCATCATGTGTAATTCTTCCATCATACATCTATCCCCTCTTCTCTCTTTGATCTTGACAATGTTGAGCTATCTTTTCATATTGGCTATCTTATCCATGAGATTCTCTATTTGTGCTTTCTCATTCCCTCATAGCCTCCATCCTGAGCTTTATTTTTATTGCTCTATCCCATCGCTACCCTATCTAGTTGACCCCTTGGTCTTGATCATAATAAATGAAACATGGTTCTCATAGGTCTCTTGACATGGCTAGTCTTTTGAACTACACACTTCATGCTATCTCACTTGTTGGCTTCATTGCTTATCCTACATGCTATCTTTCTCATTACTTCCATTGCTTATCCAAAATATGCTTCATATGACTATTTCACCTCTTTCCCTAGCTTGGGTACTCTTGAGGAGTCAATCCTTGAGGATCACTTTCACTTGCTTCATACTCTTTTTTCATCCATCTTTGCTTATCCACTGGCTCGTTGCTCCATCATATCCTATACCTTGCTAGACATTGGGAGAAAATGATGTGATCTTGCTTGAGAATTAGTGATATCTAAAACCTTCTAAAAAATTCCAAAAAAAATCATATATGATCCTGAAAAAAATCCTAAAAATCAGAAAATGTCCTGAAAAAATGACCATCTTAGTGAAAACCTAGAAATAGGCACTTTGATGTATCACCAAAAAAATTTAAAATACAAAAAAATTGAAAAAAGTTGTGAAAAAATCTGTCAAGTGGTGAAAATCTGAAAACAGGTGCTACTTGAGACCCTTGCACCTCTGTCTATCAGTCTCAATCACCTATTTTGCTACACATTTCCTAGCTTGGAATTGTTTCTTGTCCTCATCTTGGGGGTACAATTGCTTAGCCTATTGAGGTATTCTTGTGCATTAGGATTTCTTGGACAACTCACAAAATAGTGTTTCTCAACACTTCCCCCACTTTGAGATCAAGTGTTTTTTTTAACACTTTACAGATAGTTTACCTACGGTCTCTGATGTCGCGATATTTCTCACTATCAAAATCAAGTCTTGAAGAAATGGCCAAGTGACTTGCACACATGCACTTTAACACTTAAACAACTAAGCTATGCTGGTCTTTATCTACTTTGTGTGTTGTCTATGATGATTTATTTACTATATGTTCCATCCCTAATAGTCTTTCAAGGATGTCATTGACTAGAAGACTGGGGGCATGGGGCATGTTTTCTTGGTTTCTGCTTATGGGTATACTTTGTTTGTCTATAGTGTTGTAAGCATTTGTGCTTGTCCTATTCAACACTTTGACTTATAAATGTATCATCCTTGACTGTTTCGCAAGAGCGCACTTGGGGTTTATCCTAGCGCTTATGCCTTGATACAGGTGTAATCTTGCTAAATTAAACTTAGGGAATCTAATCACATAGTTATCTTGACTTACATGTCTCTGATGCTTGGATTAGATTTCTACATACCTATTTGATATCGATCATATTCATATCCTCATAGTTATACTAGTGATGGTTGTATGATCTCATGATGTCCCTAATAAATGCTCAATGATGAAATTAAGAGTCTAAATGTTATGCGCTTCTTGCTGGTAAACCACTTTGCATATTAGCTTGCATTTTAGGTTCATTTTATAGCTTAGTCTTGCATTCTTTCATATGGGGAGAGCTCTCTCTTCATCTTTTTTGTGGACATATCAGCTAACTCCTTTCATATATTTCTTTACTTTCTTCTTGTTCATGTCTTTTCACCTTCTTAATCTTTTGCTTCATCTCTTTTCTATCTTATCATCACATTATATAAAGTTTTGACCTCTTAAATAATTTCAACGTCCTAGATTCATTTTCGAGATCGAAATCCAAATTCGAGTTCATCTTGATGGTCAAAATTGTCTTTTAAAATTCTACTTTCTTCTGAGCAGCTAGCTGACCTTTTGAGGTCTAATCTCTGAATCATCACTGGGGCATCTTCATTTCTTCATGTCTTCATCATTTCCATACTTCATATCTACTTCAATTCACTATTTCATGTCTAAAATCACCTTTCTACTCGTTTTGACTATATTTTTATGCTATATCCTTCAAGGTCAACTCTAGTCAAACTGGGGCATTTTATCACTTTCTTATAGTCATTCTTGGGCTCTAATCATCCATCTGTCATCTTGGACATTTCTATATTCTCGATTTTCTCATATCTAGCTTCTTTTTATGTTCCCTTACCTCATTTCAATTTCGATCCTGAGGGGGCAAAAATACTCTATTGCTGATTGTTACAGCTATCTATTTCTTAAGAGCATTTGTTTGACCTTATCACTTGCTCTCGATCTATTTTCTTTGCTAGGTGTTAGAATTCTTTTCGGATTCTAACATCATCTTTTCCTAGTGTTCAGTACTACCACTATCAGGCTGTACATTTAGGACTTGTTATCTTTTTCTACATTTCGTTCTTCAAAATCAGATATCTATATCTATCACCACCTACTTGGCTTTCTATTTGCTTTGACATAATGTGTTCCCAGATCAATCATGCATTAGTCAAAGAGGGGCAAATGTAATCACCTAAAAACGGTCATCTAGACTATTAGCCCCCTTTTCAACATTTTGGCTAAATTAATTTAATCACTTACCTAAGCCAAATTGCTAATAATCAATTTATTTGATTATAACCTATAGTTTGACTATGCTATCCTAAGTTCATTATTTGATTAAAAGAACATGTCCCCTTTTAATTAAATAAAAGACCCCATTCTTCTAACCCACTTAAAGTGCACACATAAAGTATTTTTTCTATTTTGCAATTAAAAGAAAAGGCTTTGTGACTTTTGTCTTATATGACAAATCAACTTATATTCTATTGGTTGACTTGTGTGTGCACATGGATCACTCCTATTTTCGAATTCCACCGTTGATCATCCACCATCTTCATCTTGATCTCTACCATCCATACATCTTTAAAAGGGAGAGAGCTTTCCCCCTCAATCCATCCTTATTTTGAATATTGTTATGCTGCAGGTTTTCTAACAGGTTTCTTTGGAGCTTTGTGAAGAACTTCTATTTCTTGTCTACATTCTCTCATCCATGGCATCATGGCATTCTAGCTTAGCTTAGCTTTTATTTTTACATGTAGCTTAATCTCACATAGCTTAATAATGGTATTGTAACACTCTCATACATATTTTAGAATAGCTCCACTTTTCATCTCATTATAGCTTAATCTTCATTTGCATTGCATTCTTGAGGAACTCCTTGGGACATTTGCATTCTTGCATCTTGTCTTTGGAACCTCCCATTGCATGGTTTACTAGCAAGAAGAGTATCTCTAAGGCTCATCTGAGAGCCTTCTTATTCTTTAAATATACTCTCTTGCACTCCGTGGATAGGGAGCTCTAAGCTGGCATCCAAGCATTCCAAACTCATGGAATCGTTTGGATAGAAGGGTTTAGAGTGTGACACAAATCAAGTGTACACCAGCATACCCCCCATCACGGATTTGAACATACCATCGAGTTAGAAGTCGATGCAAAACTAGTTATCACCACGCCTTACCGTCATCCCAAGAAATTCAAAGATGAGATCAAGAAGATGATTCATGAACTACTCAAGAAAGGATGGACCTGTCCCAAAGATAGCCCTTTTGCATCATTAGTGGCTTTGGTAAAAAAGAAGGATGGGATGACGTGTATGTGTGTGGACTACTGTGTAGTAAATAAGAAGACAATAAAAAATAGATACCCTATTCCCAAGATTGATTAATTGTTGGATGAGCTGCACGGGGCAATTTATTTTTCTAAAATAGATCTTCATTATGGGTACCATCATATCCGCATACGGGAAGAAGGCATGGAGAATATGGCTTTTCATTTTCACTATGGGCATTATGAGTTCCTGGTCATGTCATTCAAATTAACAAATGCACTAGCTACTTTTTAGTCTTGCATAATCACATCTTTAACAAACAACTGTGTAAGTACTTGTTGGTATTCTTTGATGATATCCTTATTTACAACAAAACTTGGGAAGAACACCTGAAACACTTGAATGAAGTCCTAGGGATCGTGAAGGCTTAGTCCTTGTTTGCTAAGTAATCCATGTGTGAATTCAAAATGATAGAAATATTATACCTAGGTTATGTTGTCAACAAATAAGGAGTGTAGGTCCACCAAGAGAAGATTCAAGCTATCCTCGATTGGATCCCACCAAAATCACTCTTTGAGTTGTGAGGGTTCTTAGGTCCATACAGTTACTACTGGAGGTTTGTAAGTGGTTTCTCTTAGCTCAATGCACCATTAAAATATCTAACTAATAAGGGCTACTTCTAATGGAATTAAAGAGTACAACACACTTTTGATTTTTTAAAAGAAGCTATGAGCACTTGTCTGGTTCTCATCTTACTCGATTTCACAAAACTATTCATTCTAGAGTGTGATGCATCTAGAGAGGGAATTGACATAGTATTAATGAACGATAGACACCCTATAGCCTATGAGAGTTGAAATCTTACAAAAGTAGAGAATCTATATTCCATTTATGACAAAGAGATGTTGGCCATCGTGCTTGCACTAACCAAATTCTGGCAGTATCTAGTAGGTGTCAAGTTTGTTTTTCATATTGATCATAATAGTTTGAGATATTTTATGGAGCAATGAGATCTAAATGAAAGGAAACAAAAATGGGTAAGTAAGATTTAGGCTTTTGATTTCAATATTGAATATGTGAAGGGGAAGAACAATGGGGTTGCAAATGCCTTGTCAAGAAAACCTACCATTTGTTTACTATCTCAGATCTTAGCTAATTGGAAAGCACATTTGTTGTGGAATATTCCAAAAATAATTTTTCATGTAAGATAATGGATGGTGATGCTTCGAATGATTGATACAAGGTGGTGGATGGCATCATTTACTATAAGGATCAGATATACTTGGTGCCTAAATACAAACTGAAGCAAAAAATCTTGAAGGAAATACATGACTCACCCTTGGCCCCCAGGGTTTCTCAAAACCTATAGACAACTTAGGGAGATGTTTTCATGGAAATGACTTAAAGGAGATGTATTATAGTATGTACAGGAATGTGAAGTCTACCAACAAAACAAATTTGAACACACTTTACCTGTCGAGTTACTATAACCCTTGCCTATACCAAAACATAAGTGGGAAGGAATCTCTATGGACTTTATCACCAAACTTCCTAAAGTAAATAGGAAGAATTGTATCTTTGTGGTGGTGGACATGCTGACAAAGTATGCACACTTCTTCTCCATCCCCTCAGACTTTTAGGCCACATAGGTAGCTAACTTATTTTTTATAGAAGTTTTTAGTCTGCATAGGTTACCCTAAAACATTGTCAGTCATAGAGATGGGTGGTTTATCAGTATTTTCTAAACATAATTGTTTTAGTTGGTGGGAACATAATTTTTTCCAAGTACAAGCTACCACCCTCAAGTAGATAGACAAACAAGATTGTGAACAAGTGGCTAGAAGGCTACCTTTGGAACTATGTTTCAACACAACAATGGGCATGGGTCAAATTGATGCATCTGGGGGAATATTGTTACAATACCACTTATCACATGCATGTCGGGATAACAACCTATAAAGCACTATACAAGTATGAACCCCTTTCATTTATCGACATGGTGTTGGGAGACAGTCGCACATAAAGGGCGAGGAACTAGCTTCAGGAAGGACAAGACATCCTAAGATGCTTGAAAGAGAACTTAGAAAGGGTGTAGAATCAACAAAAAGATGTACACCAAAAAACACTAGATCAAGAGAAGTTTCAAAGTAAGAGGCTTAGTCTATCTCAAACTCCAACCATACAGGTAATCCTCATTGAAGGCAAAATGTAAAGAAAAATCAAAGCTATAGTTTTATGGCCCTTATTGTGTAGCTCGCCGCATTAGTGAAGTTTCCTATGAGTTGGAACTTTGAGAAAGAAGTTGCATTCATAACATACTTGGTATGTTTGAAACACTTGCCATTGGACAACGCAACTTGGGAAGGTGAACACATTCTATAACACCTGACATTGCATTTGCTTAAGGACAAGCAAATTTTGGGATGGGAGGATTGTAATGTTCTTGTCATAAAATAAATAATTAATCAAACCTTTGTTAATACGTAGAATGATTTAGTATATTTCAGACCCATTTTTATTTAATTATTTTCGTAGGTGTGGTCATCGGCTATCTTTGATAACTCTTGGAAAGCTTCTCCAATAGGTATTTAAGCATGACATGTAGGTAGTAGTTGGTAGGAGATTTGGATTGTTTCTTTGTACTGTGGATTCCTATTGGAGTTTAGTATTGTTCTTCATTTCATAAGTGAAAGATCTTCCCTACTTGGCTTTCTCTATTTTTCAGTGGGCTTCAACCCTCACCCTATTCCATTTGTGTATTTCTTGGTTCGGATCTAGCAAATCTAATCAATATTCTTATTAGAAAATATTCATACTCTCCATTGAAGTGCAATTGCTTGTGTTATATTTTCATCTATGTGTGTATTAGCATTTGTTTTGTCACTCTTCCCCACTGTACCTATCATCCTTTTGATCTCTCAGCTCCGTACACCCCTCCATCTTATTGTATGAACATTCCTCCATCATCTACTCTGTGTCTTGACATTGTACAACATTCCCTAATCACCATACGAATCCCTCCACAACCACCGTATGACCTCCTCCACTAGCTCGTACGACCTTGTTGCATTATAGTACGACCTTGATACACTACCATACGACCTTGATACACTACCATATAACCATGTTATACTATCATATGACCTAGCTTCATACACTAGTGTACAACATTTCCTATGTATTTAACCTACTCCCACATTACAGTACAACCTTCCCATAGGGTATATAACACACCGTACGACCAACTTATATTTTTGGAAGCGACATTTGGAATGGATCATTACACCCCCCTTAGTAGCATAGCCAATCAATACTTCATTGCACCACGAGGACACCCTCCTTAGAGTCTAGAAATCCACATTTTATCCTACCCACTATCAGTAGCAACCCATTTGCTACCAATCACAATACCTTCACCTCATTTCCATTAGGTTCTTGGAATTTTACACAATCACAAGGACCACCTACAAACCTTTTTCACTAGCAATCCATTCATGCCTAGTTTCCAACCACCACCACCATCCTCCATCAACCCAGCACCTACCATCACAAATTATTTTTCCATGCCACCTCCAGGAAGCAACCAAACCATACCATGCTAGTCAATGCCAACAATAGGCACATTTCCTTACAATAACTACTTGGGTCCATACAACTTCGGGTTGCCACCTCAGCCAAGTACACAATCCCAAATTGTAACACCACTATATCCACCACCCAACCCTTCCAAAAAACCCACTGTAGTGATTGCATGTCCCCAAACCTCCATACAAAATCCTCCGACTGGACAACAATCTCATGTCTACCCTCCACTGCAACAACCACCCTATCAAAACCACATCCAAAAAGCACAACAATATGTCCAACCACCATTCCAACAACCCATAACTCTCATCTTAGTAGTAACAAAATCCTCATTTCATCCATTGTAGTATACAAACCAAAGCCACCTACATTCACTTACAATATCCAATACATACCCTTCACCAGGGGCAGTGTGAGTGGGGGCACCACCAATAACACCTATCAACCTTGAGTGGGAAGAAATAAAAAGTGCCCAAAAGCACTCAAGGATGGAACCAAATTTAAGACCTTCAAGTTTGAAAATGACTGTCCATATCCATTTGACAAGACTATAACAATGACACCCTTCCCTAAACACTTTAAAAAATCCCATAATTTGATAAATTCAGGGGGGAAGGAGATTTGGTCACACATGTCAAAGAGTTTTATATGCACTACCAAGAAATGGCTTACAATGACATATTCCTCATGTGTCTTTTCCCTAAAAGTATGGGAGGCTCCGCTCTTGAATGGTTATGTTGCATACTCTAGGGCATAATTAGTGCCTTTGCTAATCTTTCAGAAGCCTTTGTGGCCCAATATTCTCACATAGTTGAAACTAAGTTATCTGTCATGGACCTAGTCCATACCAAACAAAAGGGAGGGGAAAGCCTCATTGATTACTTACAATAGTGGAAAACCATCACAATCCAAATCTCTTGTACTATCCCAGAGCATCATCTCGTCAAGATGTTCATTAACAATGCACATCAGTCTTGCGTACCACATGGTTATGAATTTCTTGCAAAAATACACAAACATCACAGAAAAGGGGATGGGCCTTGAGCAAGGATTCATGAAAGACAGTGTCATCAAAATTTATAAGCAAAACACCCAAGAATGAGGACAAACATAGTCACCGATGGTGCCACCGACACCTGACAAGTTCAAGTGGTCAGAGCAATGCCTAACACACCAAATCTTCCTTACCAACAAATACTGCAACAACAACAGTCTACCTATCAAAATAGCATGTATCAACAACTCTACCAACAACCTCCATCACAAGATAATCAACACAATACACAAGCATCAAATCCTCCAAATCAAACCAATGTCATTACTATCATAGCTAGGCCAAGGCCATGTGTCCAAAGGAAATCTCGAGTATACATCCCTTTGGGGGAACCACTTGATGTCATCTTTGTAAAGTTGGCCAAAAAAAATCTTATCTGACATCCCCAGACTCAACCATTAAACCACCATCAATCTATGGCATCATGGTATAAAGAAAGTGAGTTAAAAATTTCACCATGTTAAAGGTTATCCCAACCTAAAATGTATGCAAATAAAAGACTATGTACAAGATCTCATCGAGCAAAAGGAAATAATGGGGGGGGCACAAACCTCTCTAAATGCAAGATTACTGATCTATCAAAATGCATTTCACCCACATAACAAAAATACGGATAAAGCCTCTGTGAATGATACCACTAACAACAATGCTAACAAACCAAATATTGTTTAGACCAAATATGTGATAACTGTGACAAATTAAAAAACTATACATCAACATACTTAGACTATGGTAATTTGATTGGCTACATATCTTAGATAGAGCCTTCTGTAAATGTGATAGTTATCAAAAGCCCAAAAAACCAATGTGTAGTTACCACAAAAAGAACTCAACTCAACATCATTGGACCATCTATCCCTACTCCATCAGGACCATGGTATAATATCTTGGAACACCTTGGGAATATGCCAACCCAAATATCTATTCCAAATCTTTTGTGTACTAGCCCACTTTACAAAGAAATCCTTGACAATGCTCTTCATGAGTCTTGTGTCCCTTCTGATATCAATGCAATAAAATTTCAAAACTTGGTAGGCCATCTCTTTGCATCATGCACATTATCCTTCAAAACTTCTAACATCCTAGCTGTTGAGCCAGATCATATCCTTCCATTCTGCATAGTCGTCATGGTTTCTGACTTTGTTGTCAAAAGGGTCATGATAGATAGTGGATTGACCTTAAATCTTTGTACTTTAAAGTTCATCAAATAGGTAGGATACACTAAGGAAAATATCCTAAGTGTGGTCATCACTATCAAAGCCTATAACAAGCTAGAGTGGACCACTGAGGGAACTATCTTTTTACCTATCAGAGTTGGTCTAGACACTCAAGAAATAATTTAACATCCTCCTTGGCCGACCATAGATTCATGCTATGAGGGTCATCCCCTCCACTTATCATTAGTGCATCAAATTTTGGCATCATGGCACTGAGATAACCATCCACGTTGATCCTAAACCCTTTTCTTATTGCAATGTGGTAGAACCTCATATGATAACCATTGTCCTAGAATTGAGATTGGTAACACCATGGTCAGTTCCTCCGATACTTGCCATGATCTAGACACCATTTTAGCCTCCCCTCTTTCCATGGTTAAGATCAACTACCAAGGTTGTGGTGAATATAGTCTTTCAGATGCCTTTGTTATTGGTGCTCTACCTCTTGACCCACATACTCAGGGGCACCCGACCTATCAGGGACCAAAGCCAGACAAAACTTCCTAGCTCAAATAACTCAAACCCACCTCATTTGTCACCAATGAAATCCTCAATGGAGAAGAAACAACCCCCAACATCAGCACATGGCTATACAAAGACCCACCTCCAAACAGTAAAGAGCTCCTTGACTATTTCTGACAAAAATATCCACATTCACACTGCCTTGCTACCGAAGAGTGGGATTATCAAGGAGGTGGCCTCGGTCATGAATAATTAGGTATCAAACAACCTATAGAAGCATACAAAGAGGAAAAAAAGAAAGGTCTAGGCTATGGACCCCCTATGACTGAGAGCACTACTAAAGACTATCATGCCTTTTTAAACATCCAAAACAACCTTGTAGAAGTTGAAGACATCCCTTAGGAAGTTGAAAAGAAAGCCTATGACAATATTTTCCTTGATGAACTCATATCAGGAGTCTTTGTGCTTTGGGAATTATCCATTTACCTCATATACCTACCCCTTGCTCATCCTGAACTCATCAATTGGTTTTAGCCAAGTGTTATTCATGTCAACAAGTTCTCTATGGAGTATGTGCTCCTCAGATTCATGGGAGTTGAGATACCACACAAAAAGCCACCACTGCAATAATATTATATCTACAAATTGGACCCTAAATGTTACTTTGGGGAGGATGAAATCTCTAGTCACAACAATGATCAAAAGAAAGAAAGAAAGAAAAAGCAGCTAAGGTATCCCTTGGTGAAAACTCTTTTGGAGCACCGTCGAATCATTCAAAAACTGAAATACAAATAAGGGATGTATCTGATGGTGAAAACCTTTCTAAGGCACCTGAGGATGGAGGTTTCATCCTTCCTCCATAAGATCACATGCCTATTGTATCATCAATCCTGGCAGATGACACCAGACCAATCAACATCAGTTTAATAGAGACCACAAGGATCACATACATTGCAACATCTTTACCACCAGAACAAGAAGACCTTTTCATTGAGGTTCTCCAGGAAAATATGGGTCACTTTGCATGGTCTTATTAAGACATGCTGCAAATTTCCATAATAGATCAAGATAATCATACTCCTATTTTGCTAACGAGGGTGCTATATCCAATTTTGAGGACCATCTATTCCATTATGAAAATACATCAGTTTAATAGAGACCCCAAGCATCATATACATTGCAACATCTTTACCACTAGAACAAGCAAACCTTCTCATTGAGTTGCTTCGAGAAAATATGGGTCACTTTGCATGGTCTTATTAAGACATGTTGCAGGTTTCCATAATAGATCAAGATAATCATACTCCTATTCTACTAACAAGGGTGTTATATCCAATTTTGAGGACCATCTATGCCATTATGAAAATACATTTGAATTGTCAACCTAGGGACATAGGACTTGAAATGGGTCAACATAGTATGTGCACTAAGTTCCTTTGAGTCTTAACACCTATGCTACAGGAAAGTAAAATGCATGAAAGGAATCTATACTACTAATATAGAATAGTAAACACAATTTGACTATCAACAGGTAACTGTAGAAACTACAAAAAAGAGAATTCTAAACTAGTTAACAGTTCAAATATCCACTATGAAAGTTTTCCACAAGTGCTGCAGGAACTCTCATAGTAACTATGTTGTAGGACTAATACAATAAATCTATCTTAAATAGAAAATTACAAGAAATGAATCTACTCTACCTAAATCTATTCCACCTCCCAAGTGGGCTGCCTTGGTTGGCTTCAGCTAAGTTAAGAACACAAGAAGTAATCCAAAATCACTCTCTCATTAGAATTTCTCTTTATGTTACATGTCTGAACAATTTTTAGAGAATAGAGAACAACTTCAGAATTTCTAAATCTCTTTACTAACTCTAACATTCCATATATATAGAAGATTGGAACTTATTACAAAACATAACATAAAACTCATAAGCAAACATCATTAGTAGAAAAAGGGCGAGATGTCAACCATGACTCTTGAAACATTGATTGAATAACAGTAAACGATTCATAGATAGGTTAGCAAGTTAGTTTTCCAAAATAACTCCTTCCACATACACAGCTTATTACCCAACATTGACATGCATTTCATGCATTGACCGTCTCCACTACTCCTTATTTAACACATTGTCTGCCACTCTTCATGCCACTTCCACATTTCCTGCAAATTAGTAACATTTGAACATATACAACAATATTTATAATCTCATTCAAATATTAAAACATAGCTTAAAATATTTATATGAAATACTGCACTTTATATATATAATATTTAAGCAAGGTATGTCATAACCACTATCCATAGGTTTAATAGGTTCTGCCTGTATGCAGCATAAGTTCTTAAGACATTTAAAACAAGTGTTTCGGAAATGTTTTCTCATGGCTTAAAAGAGTAAAGATCAGACTATAAAACTATATCAAATTTGAGACATTAATTTGTCTCATCATCTACCCCCCACTATGCCAATGCTTGACCTCAAGCATTGTACTTCTTCACCATTGCTCTGAAATCACCCATTGTTGTCTTCCCTTGTTTCCCACTTCTGAAGGTATAGAAATATCCTCTAGATCATCTCTAATGCTCACCCAAGTGCTCTTTAACTAATGAATCTAACCTGGTAGCATTGCTTTCATACAGGGGCTAGAGAAGGGTAGGAGGCTAGAAGGTTAGTGGCATCCACAACTCTTTTATGATCTACCTTCCCAATTGCATATATATAGGCACTCTATTCAATGTTGCCTCAAAATTAATAGGGTTATGTGGTTCAACCTTCTTAAAAGACTCTGGTAGTCGGCTCCATCTGTTTCTAAGTCCTACAAGTGCTCTTTGTTGTGTAAAATTAGGAAGTGTCTAATACTCCCTGTAAACGTTCTCCCTTTCTTCAAACACCTTCTCTCTGATTTTCGATTTTGGCCTTCCACAAGTCAATTTGAACCAGTCTCTTAGGAGATCATAAGGCTTATGGGATTCAACCTAGAGTGCCAGTGGTTCATATTTTTCAAGGTCTCTATAAGCATCCAATTGTCTATCATAATTGGTTTCATTGTGTATCCATAACATTAGAGCCCTTAAGTGAACATCCCCTGTGTAGAGCAAGGGATTCCATTCTATTTCTTGTGGGATTGTAAAATTATGTAAATAGAGCTCACACAACAAATTATTTTTCCATGAGGGAAAGGTTTGATACACATTATAGAAATCTTGAGCATTCTTAAATTCAAAATCAATATTTCTCATCATCATCATCAACTAGAACAACAGAAACTATTCTTTCAAACACATAGCATACACCTTTGGGGGCGGTCTACAAGCTATAACCTGATCAACTACCTTCAAGGCTTTATTCATTTGTTGCTTCTATTTTTCTAGTTGCTCCTTTAGTGATTCAATTTCTTCGTCTCGGTCAAATATTGTGTTTTGCATTTGGTCTCACTCTTGTTTCCACAAGGCTTTTTGAAAAATAAAATGATTGTATAAACCAAACAATATTGATTGAATTATTGATGGTGAACATTCTCAAGTTTCAGATTTCATCTTTTGGTCTCCGAAAACTTGTTGGAAACATTGGGTGTACCAGGAATATTTATAAGGGATCAAAGAGACATTGGAATATTCAGAGACTAATGGCACAACAGGTTGCTCATTATTGGGTGTTTCTTCTAGAACTATAGTAAGATTTGATTGGCACTTGTCATGATTATCTTGCGGTGTCTCCTTTATAGACCCAACTTCATGTGTTTCTATGTTTTGGGGCTCTACTTGTGCAAGAGAATCATCTGGGACATTTTCAACTACTAACTCTGTTTGAGATTTTGAAATTGGGGAATTTGATTTTTCAACAGAAGTTGGAGATACTCAGCCTCGCATGCGAGGCCTTCTATGTACAGGAGCTTCTTCAGCTTTGATCACTTTACGAGTCCATTTTGGCTTAGGCGTGACTGGAGTAGATGTTGCAGGATTAGTTACTATAGGAACATACCTCTTTCTCTTTCTTTTTGTTACCCTAACAGAGGGATTTTACATTTCCTTCTCTAGGTTAGGATTAACCTTACCCTTGCCTTTACCCCTAGAAGAGCTCAACATATCCTCCTCTAAATTAGGCTTAGTAGACTTATTAGCAGACGGTTCCTTTTCCTTCTTAGCTGGATTTTGAATTAGTTTTGTGGTTTCTTCCTCATTTTCTAAATTTTGAGGAGCAAGGTTAACTTGCAGATGTAAGGTTTTGGTTTCAACAAATTATGCCCATGAAATAGGGCAAGACTCCCTAAGAGATCTTTCCACTAAAATTTTAATAAGGGCATGATGGGAAACAAGAATTGGCTTTCCTTTTTGCGTTTCCTCAGCACTGATACATAACATATTGTAAAGAAAGTTGGGAATATTGACTGGCATATTATGCCTTATGCAACTAAGCAATTTAAAATGATGAGCATGTAAATTTGAGAACCTACCTTCACAGGTTAAATATTTGATAATCTAGGTTGCTAGGTCTGGATATCGAGGTGGAAGAGAAAGTCTCTTGCATCCTTGTTTTGTAATGTCTAGCTAAGGGTCACCTTGCTGAGTAAATTGTGCTCTTGTAGATCTAGCATCATGCTCATTTGGATAATGTTCAACAATTGCTGGTAACCCAGTGACCTCTACTATTCTTTCCTAAGTAGCAACCACTCTTAATCCCTAAACTAAGGCTTCTCCTTCATCAAATGTTTTCATGAAATCCATTGCCACTTCCTCACTAAATTATGTTAATTGCAAGAAATAATTGAGCCATCCACAAGCATGGAATTGCCACACCACGACAATATCTGCGAGTAAAATATCATGCATGACTACCTCGTTCCTCTTTAACTGTCCTCCCATCCTTAAAATGTTTGAATTCCACTCTTGCTACTATGACAATTTTTATCCCTCTTATCTTTGCAAATTTTCTTTGCCCTAAGCTTCAAAACTAATTTGTTAAAAATTCCATAAAAACGTTGTATTTCATTACCACTTCTCATAATCAAGACCCCTTCATTTTTGGCATGTAGAATAATAATGCATTAATGGTGGAGTACATTGAGGCTTTAACTACAAATGTTTCCATAATATCTCTTAGTCCTTTCAATCATTCCAAGTACAAGAGATCTTTTTCCAAAAATCACAATAAAAGGTACGGCAAATGCAGAGAGGTTTTAAAAATGAATGAAATGAAAACTATCAGACTACTGCCAAAGTACATTCTTTGATGTAGACATAACTAGGATATCATGAATATGACATTTGGAAATTACTACACTTTCTTGGCCCCCCATTAAAATTTGACAAGTGTCCTTACTTTAAAAATTTTGGTATGGAAGGGGAAACTAGTTTAAGGCTTATACGATATATATAATGCAGTATTAGATATAAATATCGAAATCTATATTTTAAAAATAAATAAAGAGTAAAAGAAATTGTTATACCTAAAAATTTGAAATTTTACATCCGTGTGCAAGTCGACAAGGTTGCAAAGGCTGATGATTGCAGAAATTGCTGACAGTTTTGTTTATTAAAAGCAAGGAAAATAGAGTGGGGTGACATGGATTGTGGATGGACGATAGATAAAGAAATGAGATGGGTTAATATGAAGAAAGAGGAAAGTGAATGGAAGAATGGGACCTCATACTTAAATGAGGTTTTATTATGAAAATTCCTAAAATTCTATCATTGTATCGCTGCAGGAAGAAGATTTTCATCTTCTGCTACAGGAACTATGTTTAGAAGAGCTAGAGCACTTGTTGGTTGAAATTGTTGTAGGAACTGCTCTTTAGTCTGTGGCTCATGATAGAGACATAGCCTGTGGCCATTTATAAGTAACTTAAACTAAACAAGATCAATGGTTGTGAGTTGTACTACGCCATTGTCAAATACATGTTGAATTTCATAAGGCCCTAACCATCGAGTCTGCAATTTCCTTGGATTCTCTTTGCAATGAGAATCATGCAGAAGGGCCCAATCTCCTACTTGAAATCTTTTATTCCTGATATGTGCATCATGCTACTATTTTCACTACTATTGAATAATTTTTGTTCTTTCTAGAGCTCTCTTTCATATTTCATCCAGCAAATTTAAATGGAGGAGTCTCTCTTGTTGTGCTGCAAGAAGATTGATATTCAACTCTAAAGTAGTGCACAATGTCTTGTGTTGGAATTCAATGGGCAACATTACTACTATACCATAGACAAGCTCAAATGGATTGAATCTAGTTGTTGTCTTCCATGTGGTCTGGTATGCCCAAATAACTTCAGTTAGTCTACTTGTCTAGTCCTTCTTGTCTATGTGTATTTTTTTGTCAGAATGGCTTCAAGTTCTCTATTGGTAACCTCTACTTGTCCATTTTCTTAAGGGTGATAAGGACTAGATTTACAATGCCTTATGTTGTACTCCTTCATAACCTCAGTGATCAAGTTTGATGTAAACTGAGCTCCTTGATCTGTGACAAGTTCTGTAGGCACTCCATAGCGGGTGAATATTTCTTCATAGAGGAACTTAGCTACTTTCTCATCTCTAGCACTTTTCATTGCTCTAACTTCCACCTATTTAGTGACATAATTTGCACATACTAGGATGTAAGATTTTCCACTTGATGGTGGATCAATTGGGCCTATGAAATCCATTCCCTACTTATCAAAAGGTGTGACTACAACCTGTGGAGTGAGTGGCATCTCATCAATTTTGGTTGGTCGGCCCATCCTTTGACATTTATCACACTTAGATGTATATGTCATTGCATCCTTATGTAGAGTTGGCCAATAATATCTTGTTGTAAGTATCTTCAGTGCTATTCTTTTCCCTACAAAATGACCTCCACATGGTTCATCATGACAAGCATGCAACATATCATATATCTCATCTTATTTGACACAACTCCTCATAACTTGGTCTGGTCCTACATAGAAGAGGTTGTTATCTATCTCAGAATATTCAAAATTTTTCTCTGCTAGTCTTCTCTTTTCTTTATAAGAGAAGTTCTGGGGCAATCTATTTGCAACAAGATAATTTTCAATGTCTACATACCATGGTGTATGGGTTACTATATGGAACAAGTGCTCATCTAGAAATGTGTCTTCAATTAGAGTTGGATCTTCATCAGCAAAGGTTAAACTAGACAAATAATCTACAACTATATTGGATTTTCCTGGCTTATCAATGATAGTAATGTCAAATTCTTGTAACAACAAGAGCCATCATGCTAATATACTAGTGATAACTAGTTTTTTCATTAAATACCTTATAGCTGAGTGATCAGTATGAACACAAATTGGATATCCAGTCACATAATGCCTAAATTTGTTCAATGCATAGAGTACAACAATTCTTTTTCTATTATTGTGTAATTTAGCTCGAGTCCATGAAGAGTTTTACTAGTATAGTAGATGACATTTTCAAGATTGGTAGGTTTTTGTCCTAATACAGCTCCTATGACATAGTTTGATGCATCTGTATGAATATGAAATGGAATTGACCAATCTGGTCCTTATAAAACTAGTGTCGCATTGAGAAGTTTCTTAAGCTACAGGAAGGATTCATTGCATTCGGGTGTGCAAATGAATTCAGCTTCCTTAGTCAACAAAGTGTACAAAGGACTAACTATTTTGTTGAAATCTTTTTTGAAATGCCTATAATAGCCAGCACGACCTAAAAAATATCTTACATCTTTTGGTTTTGTAGGTATGGGAAATGTTAGAATTACCTCTATCTTAGCTAGATCCACTTGTATTCTTGCAACTGATATGAAATGACCAAGTACCACACCTTCCTACATGAACATGAAACATTTTTCACTATTAAGTGCTAGATTTTTTTCTTTACATCGGATAAGAACCTTTTCATGATTCATCATGGCTTCTTCAAAGTTGACTTTAAATGTTGTAAATTCATCCATATATATTTTCATACAATCATGTGATATATAAGCAAAAATATTGATTGCAACTCATTGAAATGTTGCAGGAGCATTACACAGGCCAAATGGCAAAATAGAATATGCAAAAGTACCCCATGGGCATGTAAATGTGATTTTGTCTTGGTCTTCAGGAGCAATACTTATTTGATTATAACCACTGTACCCATCTAGAAAAGAGAAATACTTCTTTCCAGCTAGAGTATGCATTGATATATGAATTGTAAAGGAAAGTGATCCTTTTTGGTTGCCTTATTCAATTCTTTGTAATCTACACAAATCTAACATTTCTCGCCCTTTTTAGGCACTATGACCAGGGGTGACACCCATCGACTATCAGATATAGGATAAATAAAACAAGCATCAAGCAATTTTTTCAATTCAGTTTTAGCTATTTCTCCAAGGGATGGATTAGTCCTTCTTTGGGGTTGATGGAGCGATAGGCACCCTTCATTGATGTATATTCTATGAGTACATAATGTAGGACTCAACCCTTTTATATCCCCATAGTCCCATGCAAAATCCTTTCGATGTTTTTTAAGAAGCTCTGTTAATTGGTTCATCTATATGGAAGATAATTTAGGATTGACATGAAGATTATGACTTTTTGATAGCTCAACAGTAGTGGTAGACTCTATCATAACAACTTTAGATATTGGACTTGTATCTAATTCATACGATAAGAGTTGATGAATAATGTATGGTTCTTTGAGCATAATACAATTCTCATCACATTCCTCATATGTGGTTAACTGTAACACAAAACTATTAGATACATCTTTTTCTACTACACAAGTATTAGTAAGGATACTCTGAATTACTAAATCCTCTTCCTGTAGCATTAGGAAAGATTGTCTATGTAACATCATAAGCTATGTTATAGAGTTTAACTCTTCTTCTTCATCCCCTAGATTTGGCCAGATAGATGTGCTTAAACCTAGTTCTGGTTGGGTTGGAGGATATAAATCAAGTTTCTTTGTTGCTTGACCATTAGATATGGTCATATTCCTTGATCTACAACTTATACTTGCATCAGCTATAGCTAACCATGGTTTTCCTAAGATGACAAGGTAACTAGATAAATTAACTTTGGGAGACAGAATCATGAAATCTGAAAGATACTCTAGAGAGTCTAGGTTTACAACTATGTTTTCTATCATCCCATCAAAAGTGACAATAGAACTATATGTAAGTTGTAGAATTGTTGGAGTAGCCCTTAATCCTTCTATTTTCAACTTCTTCATAACATCCTTGGTCATGACATTTATGGTGGCATCAAGATCAATTAAAGCATTTTTAACAGGCTGACCATTTATAATCACATTCACAACAGGACTACCTAGAATAGAATATTTAGGAGTGATCAATTTTCCTAACATAATGTCAGCCAATTGTCCCACAACATGGACTGTAATTGGGTCCTTTTTCTTCCTCCTAGGCTTCTTTAGGTAGGCTTTTCTAATGGCTTTTACATAGATGGGAACATCTTTAATAGCTTGGAATAGGGGTATTTGGACATGCATGTTCTTTAACTGATCAATAATATCAAAAGATTGCTCCTTTGTTTGTACAATTTTACTTTGTACAATATTTTCTGGAAAAGGTGGCTCAACCGTTGGTTGGGCTTGAGCTAAAATAGTGACATTAGTTGGGTCAACCTCTTTAGAAATAGGGGGTTCTAATGTTGCAGGAGTATCTGGTATTTTAGTTATAAGAGGCAGTTTAGGTGTTGGTATGGTTGTACCAGATCTCAAATGTATATTTGCAACATTCAGAGTGTAAGCAGGATACTGTTGAGCATCAATAGAGTACATGGGTTGTTGCAACTACTAGTTATTTAGATTTGGCTAAGGCTGTACAGGTAACTGGGTCTATTTTTGAGGTCCAGGATTCACAGGTGGTGGCATTAGTGTAGGTTGTTGGACTGGGGTGGTAGTTGTGGAGTACCAAGATTTTGGTTAGGCCACTATTGAGGTCTTCTCCATTGGTTCAAGGACTGCCAATTCCCCTGGGGTGGTTGCCATTGGTTCTACTGGTTCTACCATTGATTATTTTGTTGGTTGGGCCAAGAAGGTTGGGAGTTTTGAGGCCATTCGGGTTGTTGTAGATTATTTTTCCAAGCATTATTCCAATTAGGTTGACTATATTGTGGAGGACCTTGGGTATTACAATTTTGCCATTGATTAACATATAGATTTGAATTTTGCAAAGGGTCTTGAGGCACACCTTGACTTTGGATCCATGGCCAACATTAAGAAATAAAGAATACTTTTTCATCATCTTTGTCTATCTTGATGTACTCAGTTGGAAGATGTTGGTTTTCCATGCTAGTGACCAATTTGCATTGGCAATCCTTCTATTGCTTCCGACAATGAGGGTAGTATTTAGCTATAGTCATTGTATCAAGATGTGTGGCAACATCATTTATAATGTCTTACTTGAAATCTGATAGTATATTAGATATCTCAAGCTTTGAAATACCCTGACTGATTCCTTTAATAGATGTAGCCCGGTGTCCTTTCCCTTTCTTCATGGTTGATCTTGAGTAATTAAGACATATTTTTTTGAGGTCATCCCAAGAAGATTGATACACATCTCCTCTAGCCACCAAGTCTAATGCTTCTAAACAACTATCATCCACACCTCCTAAAAAGACTAGCTTTTGTGAATCCTCAGACAACACATGTTGTGGATTCTTCTGTAGTGTATACAAGAAATGTGAAACATAGTCTTCCAATGTTTCTTCCTCCTTTTGTGATATTCAAAAAATATCATCTCCTCTTGAATCATTTTCTTTATAATACTCTTTGTATTTATCCAGAAATAGAGGTTGCATTTCATCCCAAGTACCTGCTGCATTGGCTCCTAAACCCATGAACCATCATAAAGCTGACTCTTTCAATGTTGCTAGAAATAATTTGAGCTTATGGGCATCAGTATTGTAATAAAAAATATGATAGAGTATGTCAAATTCAAATAAGAAAGTATCAGGATCTTCAGTTGCAAGGCCATAAGACTTTGGGAGAGCATTTGGAGGTATATTTTTGAGATTAGTATTGGTTGCAAGGCTTGGGAGAGGAAATTAAAAAGTAGGTTATGCCATTACTAGAGGTATTTGATTATGAGGTTGTTATTGAAAAGGGATATTGGGCATTGGATTGTTAACAACTAGTGGATTTGGAGCAGTACTATCAAGAATACTGGCCAAAATTTTAGCAAAAGGTTGAAGGCCACTTGTATCCAAAGGGTATCCAAAGGTTCTACCCTTGAGGATGATTCTATAGGAAAAATAGGGCTTGCATCTAAAAAAGGGAACTTAAGCTTCTTCTTCAATTTCTTCATTCAAATTAACAAGTTGTCATGGAAGAAATCTTCCATATTCATCTTGTGGTCTTCATCTTTGATGTATGCAATTGAATTGGTGTCTTGTGAACCAAGCACTCAATCTTGTGGTTTCTGACTAACACACTAATCTAGAAACAAAGGACTCGGGAAGGTTCCTAGTTTGACACCATTCCCAGCAATGGTACCAAAAATGTAGGTTTCCATAATAGATCAAGATAATCATACTCCTATTCTGCTAACAAGGGTGCTATATCCAATTTTGAGGACCATCTATTCCATTATGAAAATACATTTGAATTGTCAACCCACGGACATAGACTTGAAATGGGTCAGCACAGTATGTGCACTAAGTTCCTTTGAGTCTTAACACCTATGCTATAGGAAAGTAAAATGCATGAAAGGAATCTATACTACTGATACAAATAGTAAACACACTTAGACTATCAACAAGGAACTGTAGAAACTATAGAAAAGAGAATTCTAAACTAGTTAACAGTTCAAATATCCGCTATGGCAGTTTTCCACAAGTGATGTAGGAACTCTCATAGTAACTATATTGTAGGACTAAAACAATAAATCTATCTTAAATAGAAAATTAAAAGAAACAAATCTACTCTACCTAAATCTATTCCACCTCCCAAGTGGGCCCCCTTGGCTGGCTTTAGCTAACTTAAGAACACAACAAGTAATCCAAAATCACTCCCTCATTAGAATTTCTCTTTCTATTACAATTTTGAATAATTTTTAGAGAACTGAGAGAAATTTCAAAATTTCCAAATCTCTTTACTAACTCTAACATTCCATATATATAGAAGATTGGAACTTATTACAAAACATAACATAAAACTCATAAGAAAACATCATCTGTAGAAAAAGGGCGGGATGTTAACCATGACTCTTGAAACATTGATTGAATAATAGAATAATGGTCTACAGATAGGGTAACAAGTTAGTTTTTTGAAATAACTCCTTCCGCATACACGACTTATTACCTGATGCTCACTTGCATTTCATGCATTGACTCGTCTCCACTACTCCTTATTTAACACTTGTCTGCCACTCTTCGTGCCACTTGCACATTTCCTACAAATTAGTAACATCTAAACATATACAACAATATTTCTACTCTCACTCAAATATTAAAACATAGCTTAAAAAAATTATATGAAATACTACACTTTATATATATAATATTTAAGTAAGGTATGTCATAACCACTATCCATAGGTTTAGTAGCTTCTGGCTATATGCAACATAAGTTCTTAAGACATTTAGAACAATTGTTTTGGAAATGTTTTCTCATGGCTTAAAAGAGTAAAGATCAAACTATAAAACTATATCAAATTTGAAACATTAATTTGTCTCATCACATGCCAGGACTAGATCCTAAGTTAGTGGTACATCATTTGGTTGTAGATCTTAAGGTTAAAACAGTTAAGCAGAAACTCCAAAAGATGCATCTCAAAGTTTCTCTACTGGTCAAAGCGGAGTTAGAAAATATTTCAGATGTGAAGGTCATTCACCCAATTGATTATTCATATTGGATCTTTAACATGGTACCTGTCACCAAGCCCTCTCGTGATATCATAATTTGCACAGATTTTAGAGATCTCAATAAAGCTTGTCCTAAAGATGATTTCCCATTACTAGGTATAGACATGATTATCAATCTTGTAGCAGGCCATGAGCTCTTATCTCTCATGGATGGTTTCTCTGGGTACAATAAGATTTAGATAATAGATGAAGATCAACATAAGATAGTATTCAACACCCCTTGGGTAACATTTTGTTACAACATGATGCCATTTGGGCTAAAGAATGCATGGGCAGCCTATAAGTGAGCTATGCCAGTCATCATCCATGACCTCATCCATAAAACCATTGATAATTATGTAAATGACATCTTGGTCAATTCTCTTAATGCCCTTGATCACTTATCTCACCTCAAGGAAGTGTTTGATTGGCTGGCCAAGTACACTCTCATGTTGAACCCCAAGAAATGTGTTTTCACCATCACATCTGGAAAGGTCCTAGGTTTTATTGTATCATAATACAATATTGAGATTGACCCTCAGAAGGTCAAAGCCATCATGGATATGTCTCCTCCCAAGATATTGCGACAACTTCAATCCCTTCAAGGCAAGTTGCAATCAGTCAAAAGATTTATCTCACAGCTAGCCGATAAGTGTCAACAATTCACACACTTGCTCAAAAAAGATTAAAATTTTAGATGAGACCCTATTTGCTAGTGTAGCTTTGAACAGATCAAGCAATATTTGGCCAATCCACCTATCCTAGTTCTGCTAGTTGCTGGGAGACCATTAATATTGTACATAATAGCTACCCCAACAATATTAGGCGCACTTCTCACACAACTTGATGACAAAGGGAAAGAAAGGGCTATTTACTACATCAGTTGCACTCTAGTTGGTTATGAGCTTAATTATACGCCTATGGAAAAAGCTTGTTTAGCTGTGGTTTTTTCCACTCAGAAGCTCCACCATTACATGATGAGTCATACTATACAACTTATATCCAAGATTGATCCTTTGAAATACATGTTATCACACACAGTACTCATAGTTTTCCTAGCCAAATGGGTCATGCTTCTTAGAAAATTTGAGATTCAATATGTTGATCACAAGGCAACAATAGGACAAGCTATTGCAAATCATTTGGTTGATGCACCCTTAGTCGTTGATCACCCCCTCATTATGGAGTTTCCAGACGAACATCTTTGCATGATAGAAGAATAACCATCATGGAAACTATACTTTGATGGATGTTATACATCCCATGGCTCTAGAGTAGGCATAGTTTTGGTCACTCCTCAAGGTGACTACATTCCTAAGTCTTTAAAAATTTAATTCCAATGCACCAACAACATATCAAGGTATGAAGCTCTTATTATAGGACTCAAGATAGCAGTTGAATGGAACATCATAGAGCTATAGGTCTTTGGAGAACTGCAACTAATTATCAAGAAAGTCCTTGATGAGTACTAGATAAAGGATGATAAACTCTAACCCTACAAAGAATTGGCTGATAGTTTAAAGTAACATTTCATTCAGATCCAACTGACACAGGTGCCAAGGTTGCAAAACAAGGTTGTAGACACCATGGCCACTACCAGTTCACTCTTGGAGATCCCTCGGGAAGCTACACAATATGAATTCTTAGTCAAGCAACTACATAAGCCCACATACAAGAATGATGAATCAACATGAGTATGCATCTTGGTTGGTCCCCAATACTTGTGGTACCATGAAATTCATGCTTATCTACAAAATGGTATCATATCTCCCCATCTCACAAGAACCCAATGCCAAAATCTCATTCACTGAGCATCCTGCTACACTATCCTTGCTAACACCCTATATTATTGAGGTTATCATGGTACTCTTTATTAGTGTTTAGATAAAAAAGAGGCCACTATGGCATTAAAAGAGGTACACTCCAGACTTTTTGGTGCTCACACGAGCAGTATAGTCCTAGCTAGAAAAATACTCAGAGCTGGATACTATTTGCCTACTATAGAACATGATGCTTGTGAGTTTGTGAAACGGTGTCTACCTTATTAGCAACATGTGAATTTGATATGAAGTCCATCTCAAAATCTTCAACCTATTGCATCACCATGGTCATTTGCATGCTGGGAGTTTGACTGACCTTGTTGGTGTTATTGCACCTCTATCTTCAGAAGACCACAAATGGATCATCACTGCTATAGATTACTTCACCAAATGGGTTGAGGCAGTCCCACTTGTAACTACCATAGGATTTCAAGTATCAAAATTCATCCTCTATCACATTATATGCCACTTGGGTATCCTTGCTACTATTTTTATAGACCATGGAGGTAATTTTGAAAACCTCAACATGGAAGAGTTGTGCACCTCCCTCCACATTCATCACCATTTTTCCAGCCCCTAATTCCTACAAGGTAATAGTTAGGCTAAGGCAACTAACAAAACCCTACTCAAGATCTTCAAGAAAGTTGTTAATGATTATGGCCGTGATTGGCATTTACAAATCAACCCTGCCCTATAGGCTTACCGCACCTCATTCCATACATCTATAGGCACAACCCCATATTCCCTGGTCTATGGTGTTGAAGAAGTCCTACATATTGAATTTGAACCCCCATCCTTTTGCATCTCTTTATGAGGACGAATATCAGATGAGGATTACAGAGTAGCCAAACTCACACAACTAGATCTACTTGATGAAAAAAGGCAACAAGCCTATGACCATCTCATGATCTATTAGAATCAATTCAAGCATAACTTCAACAAAAAGGTTCACCAATGGAAATTTCAAGTAGGTGGCATGGGCCTCAAACAAAATACAAAATTCCAAGAAGACCGAGGAAAGAATGACAAGTTTGAGCCCACACGGCTTGGTCCATATGTTGTAACAACATCTTTCAGCTTAGGAGCATATCAACTATCAATACTTGAAGGCAAAAACACTAAATGATCCCACCAACTTCATTCACCTCAAGAATTTCTATGCCTAAGCTACTTAATGTATCTTACTAATCCTATTAAAAAGACCAAAAAAATCAAAATAGCCAAAAAGAAGCAAAAGAAAATAGTAAAGAAAAATATGCATCCAATGGTGAAAACTTGGCAATTCAAGCGCCTTGAATAGGTACCTTGGTGAAAACCTAGAAAATAGGTGTCATGTACTTGACCTTCCCATTATCTATCAATGATCTACATCCCCTCCACCACCTTTCCCCACATCTCATCTTTTCTCATCTCACCATTTTCCCAAGGTGTTCCAAAGATCCTATTACCACACTATCCTCGTCCCTGAGCTTGAAAATCACATGCAAGTCATGTATCATATCATCACACTTCTCACATATATCATATCCTTATACCATATCACAGTGTATCATATCAGTTGTATCTTATCTCTTGTATCATATCCATTTAACATACCCCTTTTAAAATCATATCTTTTTTCACGCTATCTCCTCATCCTGAGCTTTTTCACATTGCATTGTATCAGATCATTCCTATTATTTCCTCATCCTGAGCTTTTTCTCATTGTAAATAAAATCGCTATCCTATCATGCTCTCACTCCCATTACTTTGAGCTATTGTACAAGTACTCCTTAAACATATCTTGGTATGTTTGTTGTACATCCCAATTTTCATCCTTCCTAGTCTAGTCCCTTTGTATATACCTCATTTTCTCTCTCAAGTCAGTTTGTTTCAGGTCATAGATCATGTTTCCTCTCAAAAGGTCATTTTTCTAACCCTCCAGTGAGATCCCTTGCCATCAATGAGTTATCCTAGAGATAGTTATAGTTGCCACAGTTTTCATAGTCCCAAATACTACCAATAGGTCCTTGTAGGATGCATTCTTCCTCATGTTTGATCTTGGTCTGCCAGTATCCAATCCTATTGATCTCTTTGGCAAAAGGTTACTTCTTCTAGATTTATTTTTTCTTTCAATCTGGATTTCACTTTTTGGTTCTCAAAAAATCTTTTCCAAGTAATTTGGTTGTTCCCTCCTCAAGGTTGCCATGATCTTCTATATCATGGTGAGCTATGAATGGGGCAATTTGAGAGAAAGGTCTTGATCAAGTCTTTTTTTGCTTGTGAGTCAGTCGGTTGTGACCCTTGCAAGTTCCAAGCATATGATCATTTTTGATCACATGGTGCAATTGGGAAATTTTGTTTGCTTGTGGATTTCCCAGTATCATTTCCACTCTGATTCCTTTGGGATTCATGTGTGAAGCTGGGGCAATCCTTGTGTGATTGTTCGAGTTGGTCCTATGTAGTATTAGTGTATAGGCCTTGATGTTCTTAGTAACCTTGGCATATCCCCAATATTCCTATATCAAACTAAGTGCTCAAACAACATGGTGGTACTTCTTTACAAACTACCCCACCCTCAAGCTTCAAGCATAATTTCACCCCCCATTACCTTTATTTTTCTAAACAAACAAATCTCCTTCATCTCCCTTTACCACATCAATACTACCAATCATATATCTTCCTATCTTATAGTACACATCCATCCTACCTATCTCACAGTTTCTTTTCCCAAATACATCCCTAGTTCTCCTATTTTCTTATCCTCGTTCCACCCCATCATACAGGTCCAATCTAACAAACTATCACCTTTTCCTTTCTCCTCGATCCCCTAGCCCATCAAATCTCCCTCGATCTCCTATCTCGTAATACCTATGTTCAAAGTTGTGCACATTATTCCCCCCCACCTAACCGAGGTTGTGGTCAATCAGTGATATGCTACAGGTCCATCCTACCCATCCCCCTACTCCCACATCTGCTTCCCTACCATTATACTTGCATTCACATTACATTCATTCATCCCTTACCTCACTATCATGGTCTTTTTTTGATTCATTTCTCATTTGTATCATCATCGTAGTCTTTAGGTTCATTTTAGCCATCCCTTTTTACATCATCAAAGTGTTAGATTTCTTTTTGTTACCATTTGCATCATCATAGTGTTAGGTTTATTTTAGTTACCATTTGCATCATCATTGTGTTAGATTTCTTTTAGTTACCATTTGAATCATCATAGTGTTAAATTTCTTTCAGTTGCCATTTGCATCATCATAGTATTAGATTTCTTTTAGTTACCATTTGCATCATCATAGTGTTAAGCTCATTTTAGTTACCATTTGCATCATCATAATGTTACACTTCTTTTAGTTACCATTTGCATCATCATAGTGTTAGATTTCTTTCAATTATGATTTGCATCATCATAGTTTTTAGGTTCATTTTAGTTACCATTTGCATCATCATAGCATTAGATTTATTTTAGTTACTATTTACATCATCATAATTTTTAGGTTCATTTTTATCATTTTGCATCATCATAGCTTTTAGGATTCACTTGAGATATTATTTTACCTCATCATAGTTTTTAGGTTCATTTTTATCATTTTACATCACCATCGTCTTTTTTCGATTCATTTTTACATCATCTTTCTTTACATTTTATATCTCATAAACAACATCACATCCTGCATCAAAAATGTCAGTAACATCATGCATCTCATTTATCTCATTGACAACATCACATCCTCCATCAAAACACATTAATACCATCATACATCTCATATCTCTCATATAAAGCATCTCAGGACACGTTAGTAAACTCATGCATACCATCCATCTAATAAACAAGCATCACATCTTGCATAACACATGCCAGTCCACCTCATACATATATCAAAATACATCTCATAAAAGAACATAGTACAATAAAATAACATAGGCACAGTACTCAACACACATATCCCACCCCAAAGAATGCTCATAACATATATCAATCACATCCTCCAAAGAATAATGAATACATCACCCAACCCTAAAAGAATACAATTTGTCCATCATAGTCTAATCTAATGTCCATATGATAAAAATAACCATAAATGTACATCCAAGTCTATGCCCACAAAAATACATATTTATAAATAAAAAATAATCATAAAAATTATAAAAACTACAACATATCATTGCTCATCTGCATCCTCATCCATCACCTCCTCTCCGTGCGACTCATAGGGGTCCGTCTCTACACCTTGCACCGCTCGTGGTGGTGTTGGCCTCATCCTCTCTCCTCCTCCTCCAATATGTGGAGCCAACATTTGCATGCCCTCCAAACCAATCCCAATCCTGTGACACTATATCTTTTCATGCCTAGAATAATCCCTCTCTCTGTAAGGGTGGCCCAAATAGCATGACTAACTCTCTAGTAACCCTCTAGTACCACACAAGATCCCCTGGCATGTCCTATGACCATCTAAATTGTTGTAACACCTTGTCCAGTTGATACTACTTGACTATATAGTCCCACTAACCAAAAATAAAACACAACAATGTGGTGTATGGCAAATGTTGCCTCTCCACTACACATTACCTGAGACCCATGTATGGCCTCCATGTCATAGTCCTGGTCTCATCGATCTGGACTTGCCAATAGTCCACCTCCTCTATGTGATGGTATGTCAACGAATCCCCCTAGCTGTATATTACAGGCTCCTTAGGTTGCCTATTCTTGTGCCCAATTGGTCTAACTGCTTCAATATGCTCCCAAGCCCAACCCGAAAGAAGGATTAGAAAGGCCACACTCCTCCCCTGATGACACCTTGTACCTTGATGTACTATCTGATGTAGATCTCAGTATAGCTTTGTGAGCATTAGCGAGCCCCATGCAGCTAGGACTCTCTCATCTACAATCTGGATGATCATAGGAATCAATGCTAATGTCACTCTTGTACCACTTGTATCTAGGGAAATGTACCCCAACACTAGTCCACAAACATAGAAATATATTTGTCGATCTACAACCACCTAATCTAAGTGCTCATCTAGTGCAAAATGACCCCTCTGGATCTAAAACTAGACCCCAGATCCCACCAGTCACCGCACTGCTCTCTCTCATGAGACTCCTCTATTTACCATTACCAATGTGCCTTGTATTGGTAGCCAATAAATCCTATACCCATTCTCCAAGGTCATCGTCATCTCACTTGTCGGCAGATGAAATGTCTCTGTCTCGATGTGCCAACCCTCGCACAATGTTGTCACCATCACCATGTATGTGTGACTATGCAAAAACCTTGCTAGATATCCCAGTCTGATAGTATCAATCTTAGCCCACTCTGCTAGTGTGAATTGCTCTCCAGCATGCAAAACTATGGCGTGTCGCTCTCATGACACCAATGTATCAAGTGACTATTGCATCCAAAAGCATCCAACACAAGTTAGTTTTGCTTTCCATTAACCCCTTTTGCTTATGTTTCATAAACCTCCCTTTACCCCTCAATGCTAAACCTTTACCCACATTCCTGTTAGTGGGATTGTGTTGTCGCAATCCATTCCTATACTTGCATTCCCATAGTTATAGATTATAGTAGGAATGTGTCTCGCATTTCTACCACATGGGTCAACCCTTCCCTCTTTCCCACATTGACTTTACCCTATCCCACCCTTAGCTAGCAAGAATACATTCCCACCAATGGGAACACTTTCTCGCATTCAAAATTGTTATCCTGCAAAAATTGTGACCTAGATTTTCTTTCCTGTGAAGCCTATAAACTAGATTCACTTTCCTACGAAAATAGCTTACAAACCTCCATTTGTCCCCCTTATCGCTGACACATTTGTGGAATCACGATCCTGCGGATCCCTAGTGCATTCCCATTGGACCTATGCCTATGGGAACTCCCTTTTGAAAATTTGGGAATGCTATAAGCATTTTTTAAAAATCACAGAGAAAAGTTTTAGCGCCTACCAAATAGTCTAGTGTCCATCATGCCCATACTCACCGTACCACGTCCACCTGATGCTTTGGTTGTCCTTGTGCAGCCATAACGTTGTGACAACCAGAGCTCCAAAATGACAATATATCACTGTATATCTTAGAGCAGTTACTCCTTTCTGGCCTTCCTAGACCTTCTTATAGCACCCTCTGATGCCCTACTTCCCTCTTTGAACCCTTTATCCCCCCCTTTTCTTTCCTCCAGCCCTATGATTCTTGCAATTTAACTGCAATTTTAAACCTCTTTTAGTCCCTCTGCATCCTCCTACTTACCCTGGCTTGTTGTACCTTTTCAAGAAGTTGTCGAGTCTCATCTTCTCTCCCCACCGCCTTCTTGAGGGGCATCACATAGTCTAGTTTCTCCTCTTTCTATTTGAGACTTAGGCAATTCTATTGCCTTAAAAATCTTCTTTGTGTCATTTATGAAAATCTTCTTTGTGTCATTTATGTCCAAACTTCTTTGAAATAATGTTGTCCCAACACTATGTCAAAGAGGGGGAAAATGTAGACGCCTAAATCTAATTACATCACTAAGTAATCTTATTTAGTCATCTTCTAGGATATTATTAATTAAATATTAAATATTTAATTAATTAATCATCATCCCTAAGTTAATTAATTTATTCAATTAACTATAGTCCAATTGATAATATCAAATGATAACCCAAAGTCTAATTATCAATTAAATCCATATTCCTCTATTAAATTATATAATTGCACTATACCTATTTTATTTAATCCCACACTCCCTTTTATTAAATAAATCATTTAATAAATCAATTCCCAATCCCTAACCACTCCTTAACCTTATCATTATCCAAACCCAACCCATTCACCTATGCTAACCTCACTTAGCCAGCTAATTAACCAATCTCATTAATGTCAAGTCACTTACATCCTAATCCCCTCCTAAACATGTGCACAAGGTTAAGACTTTCTAACCCAAGCCAAATTCAAAGTCATATCCCATCCTTCTTACATCCCTATCCAAGGATTTTAAGGCTCTTACATGCCTCTTACATCTCTCTTCCACACTCCATCCCCTCATAACTCCCTTTAACCCTCCATTTTGACCCTCTTCCCCCATCCAATCCCCTTATGACACTTATCACAAGGCTATGGATTTGAAAAAGCACAATTCATGTGCTCCCCCTTCCTTGCATCCTAGCCCTCCCTCAACCTTTCTCCATCCTTGCATCCTAGCCATCCATCTCACCACCCCTTAGCCTATAAATTGGACCCTTCCCCTCTCACAATCTAACACAATTTTATGCTAATGTTATAATGCTATTTTGAGAGCCTAAAAACTACCAAAATACCATCTATAATGGAAAAATCCTTCCATGCTCTCATTGATAAAACTATTCACTCACCCTCGTGATCATGTAACGCTCCGCCAAGAGATCCAAAAGAATTAACCTAAAGTTTTACTAAGTTTGCAAAACATTTTTATTTTTTTTAAAGTAAGAAAGTATAACATACACATCAACACATAGTAGCGGAAGCAATAACATGTAATCATCAACAAACATACATCACAAGTTACATTCCTTAAGGATCCCAAGACGTTGAGTCACATTTAAATTTAATTAACTCTAAGTCTAACAAATACCACATACATATGAAAGAATAATTAGAAAACTCCAGTGTCCATAATATACATTTGTTCCGAATGCCTCTTGGCAAATTAATTCAGAATGCTCAATCATCCACTGTACATGTCACAGGGTATGAAAGGCTTAAAAGAATATACATATGTAAAGATAAAGATACATCATCCTCAAATCCATGATACAAAGTACAGTAAAATAAATGAAACTAATAACATACCCGATACATCCATACATCCATAATGATAAAACATCTATCATAAAAACTAACCATCCATCATAATAATCCAAGAACATAGTGAACGTAAATGCCAACCAAGAAAGCTCCAACCACGGTGACCACGGACGGATCTCAATGGTAAGAGTAAAAAGCACTACCACCCGACCGCGTGGAACCTAAATGGTCCACTCCCACCGCACTGAGGAGATAGTCTCAAGTCCCAAACAAGGTATCAAACACAAAATAAAAGTACTCTCTAAGTCTAGGAAATCCTAAAATTATACTAACTCAAGGGTTCCAACATAGATAGACATCTAGACCCAGAGGCACCACAAGACACGTAGGAAACCTGCTATGCAAGCGGAAAAGTGTCATCGCAAAAGTCACGTAGAAGTTACCCGAGCAATCCCTTAGGAATCTTGGGTCCCTAGTGATCCCTGCGGCCACTAGTATCCTCTCGTACTGACGAGGCATACTACGGAATGCAAGGTCGTAACCAAGCATTCTCTCTACCCCATCCTAGCCTGTACTAGCACTCAAGGTATGGGAGAGAACATACAGTTATCTTATTAGGTTCATTTAAGTTAGTATTTAGGTGAGATGTTTTCACTTATTAAAACAACTTACAATGGGTTACTCTAGGCAGCCTCTTAGGGCCCCGATCCCCATTGCAAGCCACTTCCCGACACTACACATAGATAACCTACCCTAGGCTCATGAAATCACAAATCAAAGAATCATAATAAAATCACCGCAGTCCTATACAAGCAACTGAAAAACATCATAAAAGATAAGCCACAAAATTACATCAGTTCTTCATGAGCAACAGATAAGCATCAAATAATAATCATATGATCACAACAGTTCTCTATTAGCAACTGAATGCATCAATGATAAATCAAAAATCCAATGGTTCTCTAATGAGCAACTAGAAAGTATCCCAATAATAAATCACAATACTGATCAAAGACTCCAAAATGGTCAAGTCAACACATGACATCATCAAGAACATAACAAACACTTCAGTCCTCTCAAGCGACCGAAAAGCAATCCAAGTATAACTGATCGAGACTCAAAAATGGTTATCAAATATAACTGATCAAGACTCAAAAATGGTTATCCAATATAACTGATCGATGACTCAAAAATGGTTATCCAATATAACTGATCGATGACTCAAAAATGGTTAAGTCAGGTATCTTATATACATACACTTCAGCTTCACACCAGGAAACTGGAAAGTAATAACAAACAGTAATCACAAACATGTCATAGAGCATATCAACACATCACCAGGGTTGGGTTTAAAAGATCGAGATCAAAACAACATAACATCACATTCACATAATCCCCGAGCCTCTGGTAACAACCTAAGACTGGTCAATGCTAGGACAAAACCTAAACACCCCATAATACAGATAACACATAGAAATATAGAATAGTCTCACAATTTGATTTAATCTTAATAATATAATGTTAATTCAAATGTATGGGTTTCTATTCTCGTTTCCAGTGTATAATTTAGGTACTTATGATTTACAATATATCCCTTAACCTATTCTTATATTTAATTAGGATCAAGCTAAAACCCTAATTTGGTTTTAAAACAATTTTCTAAAATGATCTAAAGACAAGATACTTAACAAAATAAATAGGTAATTTATCAATTTACAATTTTCATTTAACTATATTCATCAATGGTTAATTTTAATTAAACTAATGTTTAATTAAATTAACTAATGATAATCGACTAAGTTCTTATATTACCAACTCTAGAATTATCAATTATTAATAATTAATATAATTACTAATAATTTTATTAAATAAAATAAACTTATTTTAAATACATTATTATTTAAATAAACAATAATAAAACTTTGTTAATACTTTCATTTAAATAATAATTAAGAATTATTAATAATCTTATTAATAATTTTATTTAATAATAATTAATAATATCATTAAAACCTTTTTATAAATATTATTAATTAAAATAATAACTAAATACAATTAATATTATTAAAAATAATAATTAAAATTTTTAAAATAAAAAAAAAAACTTTATATTATTAATATAGGCCATCGGCCTTTCAAACGGCCAGTGCGGCAGGCCTGCTGACGCAGGGCCTGCGGCAGCCTGGCTGACGCAGTCCCTGCGCCAGCAGACTGCCGGCGACAGTAATTAAAAAGGTAGGTACGAGGGGGTGTGGGTATTCTCGCCCCCTCCCATAAACATATAAATTTTTTATTTGTTTAAAATTTTATATTAATACTTTTCAAATATATTTAATTTTATAAACATTGTTTTAAATAGTCTTCTTTTTCCATTATATATATATATATATATATATATATATATATATATATATATATATATATATATATATATATATATATATATATATATATATATATATATATATATATATATATATATATATATATATATATATATATATATATATATATATTTTAATAAATGATTAAAATTTTAATCTGATAGAACTAACCACTTAGATCTCTAAATTAAAATATTCCTTAAAAGAATATCGTCTCTTTTCAATATAAAATTTATATAACAAATTTCTTCTCTTTCATTTTAATAAAATTTTCCAATCAAGATTTTCTTTTCTTTCAAAAGCTCTCCCTAGTTTAATTTGTAAAATTCTATCATCTAGAACGAGGGTTTCAAATTGATTTATTCTTCCAATTCTATTATATAGATGAAATACAATATAGTATCATAAGGTTCATAAGAGAGCGAAAGGATCAAACAGTGAAATCCAGACAATTCGGATTTATAATCCACAAGCACGAAGAAGACAGGATTATCAAATTGCATAATTCAACCCGTGATCAAACACAAGACCCTACCTCAACTTGATGCTATTATGCAATCTCCAAAAATTGTAAGAGAATTTGCTCCTCTTCAATAACCTTCTTCTGAAAATCTTCTTTAGAATTCGCCTTCTGAAATTTGCTTCCAAAAGTTGTCTCCCCAAAAATGAAACCCCCCAAAATTGTGATAAAGAGTTTTCTCCTCAAATCGGGGCACTAATTGTGCGTTCACCCGAGAGGACTCTTTTCTCAATTGAGTTAACTCAAAATTATCTTTTATTAATACTTTGCTTTATCTTTTTAATGCACATTAAATGAATTATTAAATAACTTTATTTAATATTCCACTTGACTTCTATTTTTAATCTTTATTACTTTTAAACCCATGCGCACTTTATGAAATTAAAACAACATTATAATTTTCTCTTATTTTAACTTTTTAATTAATTTCTTTTATATTTTCAACACATGCTCGCATCATGCAATCTTACAACTTTTTAATAATTAATATATTTTCACTTTTTAATTTATTTTAGAAACTTAATTGATAGAATATTTAATTAACTTAAATAACAATAATATTTAGCATTTATTTAAAAATGAACTCTAAATATATTATTATTAAATTAAATAAATATTATCACATTCTAAATTTATCTTTAAACTTTTATCTCCAAATTTAATTCTTTTATTTAATTAATTTCTCAATTAATTAAATATAATTAAATATGAAAATGTCATAATGATTTTCCATTAAATTAAATCATTAATTAATCCTTTTAATTAAACTTAATTAATCCTTTTAATTAAACTTAATTAATAGAAAAATACGCCAAAGACTCATAAAGACAACATATGAAAACCCATCATAGAAGAACACATACTAAATCAAACAAAAGGGTTATAATCACGAAATAACATCATTTGATGCATTTGGAGGGTACTTAACTCAAATACTTGTCCTAATTATCAATTAAGACAATTGGCTAAAGGGTTTAGGAATTGGACTTAAGAGTTTATCTCCCCTCTCTTACCATTGAGATAATGCGATAGGGTACGCTCATCCTGGCAATTCAGGGAAGTCGATACCTGGTACCTGCAACCTGCATAAAATCCACGCATGTACAGACACAATATTCTAAGCTAAACAGACAATGGCAAGAAGTGGTGCATCGTGTAGATCTCGACTAGCAAGTGACTACGACTCCCTTCCTTAACCACATCAGAAACATCATACATAAAGAAAACAAACACGCACACCATACACATGCAGTATGGGGTAAGTATCCATAAGAAGGCATATGTGATAATAAGCCATCTAACTAATCATCATTGATAACTGAAAACACTAAATAATCATCATACATGCATGAAATATAGAGTACCAAGTAATCTCATCATATAATAAACTGAATGTAAAACAATATCTGATAATCTGAAAGTAATGCTACTAAACATCAAGTATAAAACTGGCCTAAAAGAGTTTGGAAATTAAAACAAAATGTGAACTAGGGGCAGGCACTATAGATCAATTATAACCCATCATTTTAACTTTGAAGCACACTCAAGCACACATCTACCATAGTTTGGACACATCGAAGTATCAAAGTCGCACTTGTGGAGCTCACCATACTTGGTTTGCATTCCTCTACAATGTTTCCTTTATCCTCTCATAGGTATTATTGTTTCCTTTAGTTTGTGAATGTTAAATTAAATTTGATGTTCTTTAAACACTAATTTCATAGAACTAAACCAGGTACATTCACCTTGAGTTCACAATCAAAGTGTGTACCTATATCCCTGATAGTGGAACCAAGAAATAGTGACTTTGATCATTCATGTTGGGCCATGTCATCCCTATATGGGCGTTGTATCTGAATATTTGTTATTAATAACCATCTTATAATTGGTAAATCCATATTCATGATGCGTTATGTGATTAGACCTGTGAGCATGTTTGTGCATTTAGTGTACAATAGTTATCGCAAAAGATGTTATTAAAATGTTGATTTAATGATTTGGGGGAATTTTTATGATTGTTTTCATTTATTTTATTTACTGGATAATTTACCCTAGTTGAATTTCAATTACTTGGAATTTCTTAATTTATTTGGGAAAATGGGCCAATTACTTTATTAAATATTAAATATTCTAATTTATAAGTCACTTTTATAAAAGTGCTTGTATTGGAAAAAGTGAAGTTTAGTTCTTACTTCTCACATTTTATTTCATGAATTTTGAGAAAATCCTCCAAAATCCTCTTTTCTCATTTTAGATAAAAAATTTATTGCGAGAAATTGGCTTGTTAGATCATCATGAGGACAATCTTGTTGGATTTATAGCAAGAATCTCCTTTTTCGAGCATTTAATCGCATTCAGAAGTGTATTAATTTTGTGGTTGCAATCCCCAGGTTCGAGCTTTTTGGTGTGACATAGCACCTTTTTGTTTCTTATGTTTTAGTTCATTTTAGCTTACATTTTTTATTGCTAATTGGTTGGAGGTTGAGAACTAGTGTACCCCTCCATTTTCATGCATTAATTCAACCCGGTTGGATGAGAACAAATATTTGATGATTTAAGCTTTTATCAAGTTATGTTATCAAAATTTTCATGTGAGCTTGTAGCTCATATTTTATTTGACTTTTGGTTGTTTGACCTCATTTTAGAGTTGGGTTTTCAATTTCATCAATTTCCATAATGTTTGATTTTTGAGTGCTTTTCTTGTCACCTCATTTTGTGTGCCAACCAGTTTTTGTGGGAATTTCACATCTATGGATATAGAATGCTAGGCTTTCAATATTGCTATCTTTTTTAATTCTAACTACATCCACATTAAAGATTTTTTATAGAAAATGTGCAAATCTTGTGCAATAAACACCAAGCTGATAAAGAATTTATGAATTCAACCAAAACAAGTGACAAGTTTAAAATTTTGACCAACAAGGCTTTAAGGATGATAAAAAACAACAAGAATCCAACTCTTAACTACATAATCAATGCTAGTCCTCAAGGATTATCTTTTTTGGAAAAAAAATGTTGGGTTATATTAAGCGCAAAAAGCCAAGACCTTAGCAAACAAAGCTTGACGAGTTCATCTAGGAGATGTATAAACCAATATTGTGATTCCTAAAAATTTCAATCTTTACTTTGCGAAAAAATAAAATATTAAAAGTATAATCTACTATCCTACCTTTGACATTGATTATGAAAATTTTCTATGAACAACATGAATTGTGTTTCGTTGTGGTATCAAGATTGAACCCCTTCAACAAATCAAAATTGTTCAAAAAAATATAGAACCTGGTCTTTAGATATTGTTCCATTTAGAATAAAAGTGATTTGACTTCTCATGTGTAAATATTATTGATATCTATGGTTGTAATATAATAGAGATGGCGATGTAGTAAATAATAATATTACGCAACAGAACCCAGTACAATAGAGTGTGGGAAAGCCACAATGTGAAAAATATCAAAATTGAATAGTCAAAATATAATGGCTAAATTGGAGAAAAATAAAGTATTTCTAATCCACTCAATGTATATACTCTCAAACAATTATTCAAGCTACAAGAAAAGCATGCAATCCTACAACCGTAGAAAAAAATTTAAGGCCGCTCATGATAAGGGTCTAAGGGACCAAAATGCCAGTTAAATAGCTTTCTGTAATTTCTCCATGGTGGTCCTTTTGTTGTGTCTATATTAGGAAGCTAATTGTCTTGTGTAATCTTGCCTCGAAAAGTTCCTTCATGCTACTCATTTGTAGCCTATCCTTGTAAAAGGGTCGATAAACCAAACCAATTGAATTGTCTTGCAACATGTTTGTAATGGTTTCAACCATTGATCAACAATGTTAAATTGTTTTCTTCAATCCATGAGACTACCGACATATTAAAGAAATTTGACCCACTATGGCCAATATGGAAATAAAAGAGAATCAACTAAGGGAAAAAATTGAAGAGGTTAGGTCATGGACCCAAATAGTAAAGGAACCAAAAAACACACCAAATAACATCATAGAAAAGCAAGTAAGGAGACATATCAGGGAAGAATTAGGAGATAGAAATGAAAAGGCAACAAACCTTATCATCAAAGGGCTAAGATATTATGGCGAATGTGAAAATACAAAAGAATTAATAAAAGACCTTCTTAGAGACCAACTGGATTGGAATGGAGCATTCTTGCAAACACAAAGAATTGGAAAATGGATAAAAGGCAACAAGGGTAGGCACGTAAGGGTGATGTTGAAAATCTAGAAGAAGAAAAAAAATCCTAATTAGAAAGAGGCTTCTCAAAGGCACACATATTTACTTAGATGATGACCTTACCATAACCCAACAAGAGAAAAGAAGAAAGGAATAAAAAAAAATTAAAGTTGCAAGAGATAATGGAAAATGGGCATGGCTACAAAACGTAAAAGCCCAAATCAGTGACAAAATAACACATGATAAATAGGAATTCAGGCTCACCCAAGAACATTTAACTATGGTTATTTGGAACTATAGGGGTTAACCTTGGAAAAGAGGACCTAGGTTGGGGCCCATAGCTAGAGATAACAACATTATTTTGTTTATAGAAATACATAAACATGATAGGTCTAAAGTTCTAGAATTTGAGGGGCACAAGAAAGTCTCATGTGGAATGAGAGGACATATAGTGGCAAGGGACATGGAGGCATTACCATTCTAATTAAGGAAGCTTGGGACATATTTATAAGTATTGATAAAGAGGATGTAAATAAATAGTAGATATAGATGAAAATAACAAAAAATCAGGAATCTATAAGGGTGGCAACCTGCTACTTTGCTCTTAAAGGCTTGAGAATTTATAAGAAGAAGAATATTGACCAAGAAGATCCTTTTGCTTTGCTCAAAAAGGACATTTCTTCTCATAGCTCTGTAGGCAAAATTCTGATAATTGGCAACTTTAACACTAGGACAACATTGAACAAACAACTAAACTCTCAGTCTCAAAAGGAGTTACAAAGAAAGCAGTGATTCAATATGGTTGGAAGAAGAGGGAAATCAGTACTACAAAAGGTCTTTGCAAGACAACAAGGACAAAGTCAACCACTACGGGGCAAAATTATTGGGTTTTTACTGCCTTTTCAACATGGTTATTTGCGATGGTATTGGAAAATGACCTGATTTGGGCAACATCACGTGTAAAACCTAAAATAGGAAGAGTGTGGTGGATTATGTCATATTTCTCTCAAGGCTATACCATAAAGATTATTAATTTTGAGATAGGAGAATACCCCATTGGGATAAATTCTGATCATAACCTGATTTTACTGAAGCTATCCATTGGGATAAAAGGACAACAGAATATTCAAACCACTTACCAAAAGAGAAGGGGGCCTCTAGTTGGCAGAGTTTTAATTACAAAGGAAAATTAGAATAATTTCAAAGAGTCTCTCAACCAGCTATCTAATAATCAAGGAAATTGTATTAACACTTGAAAACAACACCTCATGGTCAATGATAATCTTGTCCTTATTATTAATAAGGATTTGGAGGAATGTCAAAACTTTAGGATCAAAAGAGACGCTAAGATTACTTTTGTAATAAAGAGCTAACGTAACCTAGAGAAGGCTCAAGCTGATTAGCCTCAGGAAAAATAGTCCCAAGAAGTCCTTGAAAGAGCTTTAACAAAAAAAGAAACAAATAGAGAATAACATCACGAGGGCTTAGTGGATGGAGTATGCCAAGATACTCTATGAATGTGAGTTGGGAGAACATAGTACTGTAGTAATTAAGTCCATAGGTGACCTGTTTATAATGAAGATAATGCATAGGGCATTATGAGGTTAGCAACAGGTAAATCCCAAGATATTGACGGGTTGTAGGCTAAATATTTAAAATGGGGTGTTGATATTCCTATACCTCATATCAATCACATCTTCAACAATGCCAATGAGGAGGGGTTCCCTATAAAATGGACCATTAATGTGGTGATTACTATTCACAAAAGTGGAGACATAAACAACCCTTCAAATTATTGGACTATTATGGTTAATCCACTCCTTAGCAAGCTATTTGGTAGCATGGTAGAGCAAAAAATGAGTAAATAGGCTGAAATAGAAGGAAAAAGAGCAAAGGGGTAGGTAAAATTTAGACCCAAGCATTCCACTATGAATCACATGGTTATGCTAAAATACTTGGTTGAAAAAATATGGGACACTTAGGGGGTTGAGGCCTTTTGCTATTTTGTGGATGTTCCTAAAACTTTTGCACACGTGTAAAATTTTGAGCATACATGCAATGAAAGTACAAAAAATGCTATTCATTTCATTCAAACAATAGAAATGTCATTGCATTTATTTATTTTCAAATATGCATTGATATTTTCAAACAATGAAATGAATTAATATGCTGAACAAAAAAAGATCTCACACAAGCCGTGAGTATAGCTCACTATACTACATTTCTTTCATAAGGAAATACATGAACAAATAAATATAAATGAAAGAAAAGAAGTGTAAAGATAACCACTCATTGCCTGTTGCTTTGACTAGTTATAAATCCTCTGTTTGGCGCACTCATCCGGCTCCGAGCTCCATGATATTCAGCATGTGCAAAAAAATTAAAACAACTGGTGTTAGATCTCGAAGGATCTAAGCAATGACCAATTATCTCTACAATGACATATTCTATATGTTGATGCATTTCACTACAAAAGAAAGTAATCTAAGAAAAAGAAATGAAAGTTATTCGTGAGTGTCACAAGCCCGTGCTTGAACCTCACATAATAATATGCTACAGGATTACAATTGTGCTAAGAGTTAAAGAATTTTCATTAGAAATGAGAACTTGCAATAGGATAGTAAGTACAACAAAGAAGCAATGATTAATGTCATGATAAAATATCACAAACTTCAGAACAGCAAACATGCATATCAAAAGAGAAAAGGCATATGGTTGATGATCTTTATTACAGAGGTGGAATAGACACTTAAAAGTGGGCCAAGGCTCAGATTGGGCAATACCTTGGAATTGATTTGTCAGCATCTGTTCTTAGTAAAAAATGAGATTATCATTAGAGGCCTTACCCTACTGAGTTTTATGAACTGGATCCTTGTATGGAATGTAATAGAGGCAAATCATTTATCAACAAAAGAATAAGGAAGACCAATTTTTCTTACAATCATTGATACTCATAGTAACGCTCTCTCTTATTATTTGAATCTAAAAGAAGTCCAACCAAAGATCTAGTTAAAAAAATGGTATATTGACTGTACTGGCTGCTTAAGTTTCATTGGATTTGTCTATGAGATTTGCCCAATAGATTTTGATCTTAGTTACACTGGTAGTTTACTTAAACTTGTTGATAATCCATACTATGTGAGGATAAAAGAAATACCTTATGTAACATAACAACAAGATAAGGAAAATCAAGTAAAGTATTTCTAAAGCAACAACAATAATGATGCCTTATCTATGGAGCTTCCTTCTAGTAAAGATGGAATTAATAAACGGAAGTGGATTACCTAGTTTGTTGTTCCGAGTATGGTATTTACAGTGATGGTCTATGCAATCATTGGGTTTTTGGTGCTTCTTTTTATAGGGATCAAACAAGTGATAACATTCTTCAGAACAAGTAGATGGAAAGTGGAGTCGGGCAGGGAGCTGCTGGTATCTGTATTATATCACTCACTAATCTTGGCCTAGTGATCAAGGTTCAAGATTGATAAAACAAATGGAGTCATATATGTTATAACCCATAGTAAATGACAGTCTCATGGCAAAATATGAATGCCAACAGCAGAAGGAAATGGTTAAGCTTCGCACTCTAAGAAACTTAAGGCTTTTGGAGAGCCTTTCATTCAAAAATTGACACCCACATGGTGTAAAGGAAAGCAATGATACCTGTTGATTCAGATGTGTCAAGTTAAATTACACAGTGACGACAAGTGAGAAAAGAAACACTCACATATATAGGTAGTAGACCCACGTGTATCATGGCGACTGATGATCCAAAGGGAAAAAGCTCCATCAAAACCCTCATTTGAAATAAATTGCAACTCACATAACCAACAAAAAGAGGATGAGTTAAGTGTTGTTACAACCACATTAAAACCCATTCGGGTTCTTATAAAACATGGCTTTCAAATTCATTCCAAGGGAAAACAAAGAAGAGAAATGAATAGTTCAAATGACAAAGCTTTGATGGCAGCTATATGCAAGAATTATCCAGCAAATTATCATGAAACATGTAAAAAAAATTGTGTGCAGTAATGCATCTTGTTTTAAAATACGACCAAAATATACTGGATATATTATACAACAGTGTACAGGGTAGAAGACCAGCAAAGGAAAAGTAAAATGTTGTTGTAATCTCTAGAAACCCATTTGGGTATTTGCAAAAATGACAATTACAATACCTTCTCATGGTACTTTCTTCATGGCGGCATCAAACATGGAGCCCGAACAACAGATTCAAAATCTTCAAACAAGAAACCCTCATGCTATATGCAAGTGCGGAAAAGAACTTCAAAACCAAATGATATTGTTACCACCAGCAAGGAAAGTATGCGAATGATGAGCAAAATCTCGACAAAGAGACTCCCAGAAACCCTCCTAGTCGTAGCTCCAAAGAAGCCTCCACAATGAGATGCAAAAAACAACAAATGAGTATTAGGTTTTTTTTTCAACCTTTTTTATGCCCTTTTGTTTTTTGCATAAATTTTTGAGATCCGTGGGCATATCATGGGATTTTTATCCCTTTTCCATTATTTTGCATAAAACAAAATGTGACAAGAGGTGTTTGTTAACCTCACGGGCTACTTTTGTTTCTTTTGCATAGGATATATTTTATATAAGAAATAATATTAATGTGAATTTGATATTATTTCTTATTTTAAAATGCAAAAGAATAAAAGGGAGGAGTTTTAATTTAATTGTTTCTTTTGCATAAGTATCTTTGTAAAGGAAATATTTAAATGATATACTTATAAATCATTAAATATTTTCCTTGTTTTTTTTTCAAATGCAAAAAGAAAATATGAGTCATTAGGTTCTTCTTATCATGGTCTTTAAGGCTCAAGTCAATTGGGAACATCTGGAGGAAAAACAAGATTTCTGGGTCGAGTTTGCCTTCATCTTAACAATTAAGAGACATTTTGTTAATTGTTAGAGTATTTTTAGAGATATTTTAAGTGATTCATAGGGTGCTTTATGACTGAATGGAGCTTTTTGAGCAAAAGACCATTATTTTAAAAGTTTCCAACCCCTCTTTTCCAGGCTATCTTTCTGCATACGACTCAAACAGTTGGGGTACTTATTGAATTTTGTAAGTCATTTGTAGAGAGTTCTGATTTTGATAGTGAAGTTTTGAGACATCTTTCTGAGTCCTAAACTTTATTACAGGGTCTGTAATTTAGCATATTTTGGAGATATAATATCAGTAACAACACTGTGATCATGCTTTTGCGGAGTTAATTGACGCTTTTTTCCTTTCTGCAATTCTGTGTGCATCTTTGAATGATTTGATGGATTAACTTGTGAATTTTTCCTTATTCCTTGTCTTTCTGTCTCATTCCAGCACCTTTGTGTAGAAAAGTAATTTTGCTTGCAGGTTGTGATATGTGTTTATAGGTGAAATTAGTTTAAAAGAGGCATTAGTTTATCCTCCTTTTTGTAGTTTCAGTCTGCAACCTTATTACAAATCCTTTGTGCAAGCCTTTACAGGAAATTGTGTTTTATGTATATTTCATAGAGCTATATTATCCTCTCTGTTATGTGTGTGTTACATCTTCATAGTAACTTCTGGTGTATCACCTCCTTAGTTTAGACTTTAGGTTTTAAGTTGTTTTTTTCAGTCACTTCTCACCTTTTCCCTACAAGTTTTTTATTAAGTTTTAGAGTGTTTCACTGAAGAATCTAATAGGAGCTGGCCTAGAATCCAGAGATTTCATTTCATTAGCAAGTCTCACATGGTGAAATGACTCCCATGTTAAGTAAGGGTCATTGAAAATTACCAGTTCAGTAGGGTGCAAATCCTGAAACTTAATAGTGGACTCAAAAAAAGTGTTTGACACATTGCCACATAACAAACTCTGGGATATGATGGAAAAGTTGGAAATTCCTAAGTAGATTAGGACTACAGTTCATAGATTGTATGAACATGTTAAGGCTAGAATTAGAATTATGGATGGGATGTATGAATATTTTTTCATGACATTGGTGTCAAACAAGGGTGCTCGTTATCACCAACTCTATTTGGGCTTTACATTGACAAGCTAGAAGAATGGTTAAATAGGGCCAGTGGCGAGGGGGTGGAGTTGGCCAACTATGTGATAAAAAAAATTTTGTATGCAAACAATCTCATCATAATCCCTAAGACAACTAACGGTTTGAGAAGACACTTGAAGGAATTGGAAAGTTTTTCCTAGGAGGTGGGAATGCATGTGAACACTAGTACAACCAAAGTTAAGACTCTACACTAAGAAAGTGCACTTCTATAAACCCTTCTATCCAAGGTATCCTATAGATTGGAACACTTGAATGGCGGTGTAATGTCCCACTAGGGAACCCAAAAGAAATTAACCTAAAGTTTCACTATGTTTGCCAAACTTTTTTTTTGAAAGATAATAGCAACAAGAGATAATATATAGCGGAAGTAATAAATCACATACATACAACCATCATAAATAGATTACATCTCTTAAGGGTTCCATGATGTTGAATCACATGTAAAAGTTTATTAGTATTAAATGTAGCACAACAAAAATCCACATCATAGAATAATCACAAGTACAAATCCATTTAAAGAATAATACAATTACATAAGATGCTACTTGGCATAACTAGAATGCATGATCATCTATTGTACAAGTCACAGGGTATGAAAAGCTCAAAGAATATACATCATCTCATAAGATCTCTAGAAAACCAAGTATAGTATTATAGAATATAATTATTCAATAGAAATACAAGATCAGAAAGAAAAGATCAATTGCACAAGTACACCCAACAACGACATCCAATGATAAAACGATCGGATCTCAATGGTATAAGAAAAATGCACTACCACCCAACCTTGTGGAACCTAAATGGCCCACTCCCACCCTGTTGAGGAGATAGTGATGAGTCCCAAATAGATAACAATCCACAAGTCTAACCAACATCTAGGTAAAGGAAATCCTGATAGCAATCTATCTCAAAGGTACCAAAACACTAGTATCATCTAATCCCAGAGGCAACAAAGACACGTAAGAAATCTACTATGTAAGTGGGCAAGTGTCATCAATTGAGCCAACTCTAAGGTTGCCCTGGCAGCCTCTCTGGACTTTGACCCTCTAGTGTCTCTATGTGGCACTAGTATCCTTTCATATAAAGAAGGCATACTAACGAAGCAAGGTCACAACCAAGCATCCTCTCTACTCCCATCCTAACCTATACTAGCACTCAAGGCATGGGTGAGGAAAACATTAACTCTTATTAGTTTATTTTAAACCTATTTAATGAAATGTTATCACTTATTAAAACAACTTACAATGGGCTACCCAGGCAACCACTTAGGGCTTCAACCTCCATTGCAAGCCACTTCCCAACGTACGCATAGATTACCTACCTTAGGCTCATAAAAAGTACAACTCATAAAATCACAATTTTCAACTCAATCCTTTGCAAGCGATCGAAAAGCACCTATAGATTAAAACACAATATTCACCTCAGTCCTTTACAAGCAACTGGAAATCCCCTAAAGACCAATTATACTATTCACCTCAGTTCTTTACAAGCAACTGGAAAGCACCATAAGACAAATCACCATAATCACCTCAATCCTATACAAGCAATCGGAAAGCATCTAAAAGATAATTGATTGAAACTCAAAGGTTAAATCAAGAAAACACACCATTCAACTGAGTTCTATACAAGCAACTAGAAAGCATCAACAAACAACAAATGAAATCTCATCAGAGAAGATACGTGACACATCACCGTGGTCGGATCTAAAAGATCGTATACATAACATCATCATAGAACAAAAACTCCCTAAGCCTCTAGTAAACATCCTAAACTAGTCAACACTCTAAGTCAACCCCAAACCCAACACAAAAGAAATCATACAACTAGCAGTGTAGTTTCATAGATTTTGTCTAGTTTGAAAACATATAATTTGATCTAACAGTAGGATTCAAGTTTCTTCGTTTCTTATAAGTTTTTGACTTAATAAGGTTTACAAAACATAGAGGTTCTGTAGACACAAATTGTCCAAAAACCCATTTCTTGACCAATTAGATAAATATTTATTATTTATTTAATTCCCCTACCTTAATTAAATAAATTTTACATTTATTTAATTATGTTTGCCTTACCTTGATTTAAATAAACTAAGGTTTATTTAAATCCTAGCCTTCCCACTTGCATCCTAACCCATTCACTTTAATTAAGTACTTTGTTTACTTAATTAATCCCTTTCCTAATCTCACTTGGAATTAAATATTAAATTTAATCCTATTTGAGCACATGGCTCCTACCTTTAACCCTCACCTAATCTCACTAGCCTACCTAACCCATCATTCTAAACCTACCCACTTCCTTAATCATGCTTGCTTTGCATAATCACCTAGCTAATTCACCTTTTTAATCCTAAGTGTGTGCTCACACATGTGTGAGAGATGTTCACACTTTCCTCATCCCTCATGTCTTCCATGCCTCTTGCACACTTGTCCTCTTGCATGAGAATCAAGTTGTCTCACACATGTGTGAGAAGCCATGCCTTCTCACACCTCTTGCACACTTGTCCTCTTGCATGAGAATCAAGTCGTCTCACACATGTGTGAGAAGCCACACTTCTCACACCCCTTGATCATGTCACCATCAAAGGTTGCTCACACGTGTGAGCATATTGCCCCCTTTGAATGGTCAAAACCCTAATCCATGTGTAGACTACTTGGCCTCCACCTCATTGACACCTCATTGATCCTAAGAGATCTTAGCCCTTCATCTTGCATTCAATCTTAGTTGTCCATTGCATCTCTTTTCCTATAAAAGGAGAGCCCTCTCCTCATTTCCACAAGCACCATCTACCTCATTGTTATGCTGCAGGAATAGTGGGTAACCACATCCCATAATGTGAAATCATCTCCACTTGGTGATTTCATGAGCTTTGCATAGTGCTATTTTGATTTCATGTTATGCTTATTTACATGTTTATCTTTCATATTTTGAGGTTTGCATGATCATGTAATAATAGATGTTAGTTGCTTAATGTTTATTCCTCTTATTACATTTTTATGCAATACATTTTGGCACGTCTGGTGGGACCCACTTCACAGGTTCGAACTAACCATCTAATGTGTTTTTGAGTGTTCAAGCTTGTAGGTTGAAGGCTTGCATTTGGAGATCAATTTTGATGAGGAGCCTCTAATTGAGCCATAAAGCCCATCATCACGTTTGGAGGACATAAGGGAAGTTTTTTGACATAAAACACTCTATATTTTGCTTATTTCTTTATTTTCAAGTTGTAGAGGTACATATACATTAAATATACTCTTCGTTATTTTAAAAAAATAAAAATAAAAAAATTCCCTCTTTGTTGTTAAATAAATGTCTATGCTTGTTGATAATTAACTAGGTTTAAAATTTAAAAAAATGGGAGTCATTTTATTTTATTGTGTTTATGCACTTTTTTTTTTTTTTAAATCATTTACATTTACATATTAAAAATTATAGGGGGGGGGGGCTGGGGGATAAATATATAAAAATAGTTCTTATCATAAGTTAGGTTAAAAATTTCAAAAATCAAAATTTTTAAAAAAATAAATTAATTTAACCCTTTTTGCAGGGTTGGCCACCCGCAGGTGCCACCCGTGAGCACCGCCCCCACGCTCACCACCATCTCGTGGCACCGCTCACTATACATCCTCGGCCACCCGCTTTCAACTTTTTGCATGCGTTGCAGACTCCTTTGCCCCCTCTATAACTCCACCACCCGCAGCCGCATCCCAACCTACGACGTCACTCCTCCTTTCCACTGCTCACTCCCCTCCCCGCGGCCACAGCCCTGCCTCCCATCCGCTGGTGCTCACCCTCGTAGTCGTTGTTGCTGCTCCTTACTCGACCCTTCCTCTGCTGCACCACCTATGACCTCCCACTCTGCCTCCACCCACGGCTAGCCCTGCAACGCCCGCGAGCCACACTTCCAAACGCCACTGCCTTCGCAAAACCCCATCGCTGCTTCTACCAACACCGCCTCCCTAACCTCCGCCCACCTCTACCTCCTCCCCATGGCCCTGCTTCCCATCTACAACCTCATCCTGCACCCCCCATGGCTTACCTTGCACCGCTCACGTGCATTAACCCTAGGTCGTTGCACCTCCACCCTCCTTCCCTCCACTCGCTGTTCTCCACCTCCTCGTCTGCCGTAAAACCCTACCTGCTTCCTTCCCTACTCCATCGTCGCTTCCCTCCCCCACCTCCGCCCGCCATTCTTGTGCCTATTTCATTTTCTTTTCAAATTTTGACATGTAGACTAATATCATAGCGCATAGCACATTAATGTTCTTTTCAAACATTCTTTATTTTTATTTTTATTTTTAAACAAAGTTTATCTTTTTAATCAATCAGATTTGACCCTTTTTTTTTATAAAGAAAAAATGTCAAAAAACCAAAAAAATAAAAAATTGCTTGACGTGCACCTAACTGTCAACTTTTTGCTCACAGGTCACTGACATCATCACTACATCAGCAGTCCACATGCCCATTTAGATCATAAAGAGCAGCCCTTGGTTTTTTGCTCATAACTTGAGCATATGGACTCCGTTTTTTTAAAAAAAAACATCATTGGAAAGTTGATTTCGAGCCCATTGTAATGGTGGTGGTTTTATGAGATTTTGATGCTGTTTATATCTATTTTTTTCTTGTCAAAGACAAAACTTTGTGCTAACCTTTTCATTGTAGGGTTGTTTCACGTTTGTCCTACATTTTTTATGCCCTAACTTGTGTTTTTTGCATGGATATTTGGTCACTAACCATATTTCTTGCAAATTTTTGCTTTAATTTTGTTTTGGGAATGAACTTGTATGCTTAAACACTAGTCTTTGAATGCATGGCTAAAGCTAAAATAATCGAATTCAATCTTGAATGCCTTAAGGGAATGGACATGTATGCTTAGGCTAGCAAACATTTAGAATTGGTGCTTAAAACGAACTCATACAACCTTGAATGCCTTAAGGGAAATTTATTTCATTTTCAACAATTTTGTTTATGCACGCTCGCTTTACTTTCTTGTTGACAAATTCGCATTTTTCATTTACATTGGCACCATTTCAAGTTGGAAAGAACATTGTATGCTATAAACACATGTGTCTTCAATGTAGATTAAAAAACCTAAAGCTTCATTGGGAAAGAACAAGTGTCTTTTAAACCCCAAGGCCACTTATGTATTCTCTCCCCTTGCGCCTTTGAGTGATCTTGGGTGCACAAGAAATAAGTGGTCTTGTTTTTCTTTTTTTAGGAGGCCTGTTTAGGGATTTCATCACCCCTTGGGATGACCTCAACTCTCGTGTTCTGGCGGAGTATAAAAATCGGGAGGTGAATCAAAAGACACCTCTCTTGAAAGCAAAATATTGTCACTCTTGGCTAAGCCCTAAAGAACTTTATACCTTTGGGAAGTGAAGGAGGAGATTTGGGTTACCGTCTCCCCCCGGCTGTGTGGCAATATTTTCTTTCATCTACAGATTTGGGCCTCACGTACCTTGCGTATATCGAGGATGCCCTCTAGTTGATCCTTGTACATCCTAGTTGCAACCTCATAGGATTGTTGGTGTGTTTGACATGCTTGAGTGTTCAAAAACCTCCCCAATTGAATGGGACAAACACCATCTAAACCTGCCTTGTATATATTTCATTGTTTGATTTTACATCTCAAAATTGAAAAAACCCAAAAACATTATAAAATGCAAAAATTCAAAAACATCATAAAACATAAAAATCAAAAAAAAATCAAGCAATCTCAAAAATGACAAAAACAAGTCTTGGTTCAAGTCCTCTTAGTTAAGTTGTCAACATCAATTCCACCTCATCAAAGTCATCACCCTCACACATCTCTTATCTTCATCATTCAAACCATTCCTTGATCATCGCTCTTCGTCCACATCATTTCTTTGTCTTCGTAATCATTCAATCTCATTCACAATCTTCATCCTAGTCATGATTCGTCATCATCTAGATTCAATTTCCTTCGTCAATCTCATAATTCATTTTTAATTCAATCCTTCAACTCATCATCCTTCTGATCTAATCCCTTGTCAAATCCAGTCATTTCTAATCAATTCTTAATTCGATCCATTTACATCTTCCTCCATAATCAATCTTTATAATTTCATTCATGCCTTCTTCTAATTCAGTTTTGCATCACATCTTCTACTTTGAACAAAGGAGCATTTTCATGAATATTGGACTTTCATTCAAATCTAACATTCACTTGTTTGCAATATCATAGGGTTTTTATCAAATCAAATCAAACCCTAGTTCAATCAAATTATATCCAATCAACATCAAATCAAAATCAAATCAAGTCAATATCAAGTCCAATCCATTTCAAATCAAATCAAAACAAAGTCCAAAATTGCTCCTAGTCCTAAGTTCATATTCCATCATCAAATCTTCCATCACTCTTCATCTAACATCTATGGATCCGAGTTGGCTTAATCAAATGGTTGACAATCTTCAAAGACAATATGGAGTTATAACTCCCGTTCAACCTACATATCAAATCCATCCTCAACACTTCATATCCAACTCTCATCCACCTCATGTTCATTATTCTTCTACCTTTGAGAAGGGAAATCCACCTCATTATCCTTACACTACATACGCTTCTATTCATAGCCCACACACTGCCTCCAACACAAATGCCCTTGCCATGGAAATGGAACAATTAAAGAATTATCTCTTAGAAAGTCAACAAAAAGAGGCCACCTTCCATGCCATGTGTCCTCTTCCCCCATGTTTCGAAGATCCTAGTCCTCATGTCCCATCCAACCCCAACCCTCCATGCAATCCCCTATCCATAGTTCCACCTTCACACAATCCTAATCCTCTGAAAACCTCATCCCCACCTCGTAAGGGTTTTTTCACATCACTCTTGGCTAAGTGTAAAATACAAAATGAAGAGAGCCAATCACCCAAAGTCATACCCCCAATTCCATCTCAAGACCTTCCTCCAAAGCATGACATTATAGATTCATCTTCTCCTCTAGATCTGAGCATTTCTTCATCCCATCATTCCCCTATCCCTCAATATCCATTTATCCTTCCTAGTCCAACTCATGATTCCCTTCCTAATCAAGATCAAGGCATTCCATGTACCACCAATTCCATTCCATCTCAAGAGTTAGCCTCCATAGATCCTCCACTTTATGAAGAGGTTCCTTCCATTAGCTCTCCTCCATGTCAAGATCAAATCACTCCATCTCATGATCCTATTTCATCTCATGATCCACTCATTCCACTACATGATCCTCTTTTAAGTCAAGATCAAAGCATCCCTTCATTTGCCTTTCATGATCCCACTCCATCCCAAGATCCTATTATCCCTAATAATCCCCCTTGCAATCCTAATCCTCCACATGATCCTACCACTCATGAACCCCATCTACCTGGACTCGCATCTTTTGTTGAAAATGCTAAGTATCCCATTGAAGAAATAACGTCTCAAGATGTTGGTACACCTTCCACTTCTTCCAAACCTAAAATTCCTCCATCCAAACCCCAATTTTCCCATCCTCCATATTCCAAGTCCTTTTTGGGACCTTATATCCATATTCCCATTCCTTCCTCACTTCCATCCATTCTAGGTCCTTATATTCCACCGCTGAACCCTTCATCCCTTCCTTCCATTTTGGGTCCTTACATACACCCATCCACCATATCCATGTTTTCCCCTTCATCCCCTCATTGATGGGGAAGGCTAGGATAGACTAGCTAGTCTATGCTTCTCATCCAACAATAGAATCTTGGTTTTTTCACTACACCTATATGGTCTATAGAATTTCTTGCAACTTAGAACATCCCCTGACCTTCCCTAACCTTCCCACCAAGTGAAATAATCAAATCTTGCTCCATGACTCACTTATCCTCCTAGAAGTGCAATTCTTCCAAAATGCATATGTAGGTCTACCAGGGTTCCACGATAATACCTAGTCCAACTAAGGTTTTGATGAGTTTTAAGGTGCTATTGGAAAACTTTTAGTATGCTTGAATAGATGCTAACAATGGGTTCATACCCGATTTCTTGGTTTCTTTACAAAAAGGCTACTGGAAGAGCCCCAAATTAGGCCTCCACCTGGATTTGTAGGGCTAGTAACTTATTACCCTTAAGGATTCATCAGACCTGGTCTTAATAAAATTTGTTTCATACATCACATGCTCAAAGATTTTTGAGGTTTTAAGCCACCAAAAAGCTGTACAACAATAATGGTAAAAATGAGGGTTTTGAAGGGTTTTGAGGGCTGCCTGTTGTCCTCAACTTTCAAACACCTTATTCAACTCATAGAAACTTCTCCTCTACAAAAAAGAACCTTCTTATATACCTCTTGAATCCCTCCAAAGGGAAAGTCTTGAATCTTTATGCTTTGCTCTTGAGAACAAATTCTTTGATGCTTGCTCCTAGCCGGGCATTGCCTAGCTCGTCTAGGGCTTTGTCAAACAAATGCTTACACACATTTTCTGGGCCCTTGCTTGCAATATGTTACACATTAGGGTCTGTAGTCTTGGAATCCAAATGGCCATGGAAATCCCACGATGGAAACAAGAGCTACAACCCGTTCATTGTTGACAACTCAAAACTGGACAGCAAACTCTTACTTTGAAAGAAATTCAACAAAACCTTCCAAAACGTGTTTAGAAATCTAATATAATGCATTTATAATGGAGAATATACAAGATAATAACTAGAACATGCAAAAAAATGACATTAAAAACGTGATTTTCTGCCAAACAACACCAAAAACCAGTCAAAACATATTAAAAACCAGTCACAGCTTGCTGTAGCAGCACAATGCAATACAAAAAAATGACTTCCAACCCTTGGTTCATGTTTTTCCAACTTTAAATAGGATATCCCATGGTGTATGGGTTGAGTTAGGGCATTTTTAGCCACTTAAACAAGTTAGCTTGCTCTCTAACACAAGTTGCTTAACACTTTTACATAAGTGACCAGCAACTTAGCAATTTTTAGTTCTTTTTTTTTTTTTCTCTTTGCAATTTTGTCACCAAGACCATTTTTGGGTCTTCTCAAGGAACTCTTGGGCTTCAAAATTCCTCCAATACACCATTCCAATGTTTTAGGAACACCCTATGCACTAGAAATCAAAACATCACAACATGACGATACATTGTCAATCACTTAGACCAAGAGCCTAAACTAGAGCAAAACACACCAAATGAGATAGAAACTCTTATTCTATCTACATACTTCTTAGAAGAAGTTCATCACACCAAAATTTGATATGGTGGGAGCCTTGAAAGGGTGCTCCTGCACCACTCATGCTCCTATTAAAGATCAACAAAGGCACGCATCCTTGAATTCCTTCCAACGTTCACCATCCATACGCTCTCCTTCATACACCCCTACCATAGCCAATGGAAGCAAATTGGATGCCAAAGAGATAGAAAATAAAGCCAAAAATCCACAAAAGTCCAAGGATCAACATGTCCCCTCTAAACGACATGTCCAAGAAACGAAAAATCCGATCCAACGTAAAATCAAAAAGCCACAAAGGCTCAAAATCAAAAATGAAAAAATTTTGTGGATACCAAAGCTACTTAATGTAGCAATGAATCTTAAAGAAAGATTCCAAATGACATCCAATGCTGCTAATCCAAAGGCTTCCCGCATTCATAATTCATCCAAGCTTCCACTTTTTGAATCCATTTTAGGTCCTTATATACCCAAATCCACCATCCTAAATCCATCGTCTCCTTCATCCATTTTGGGTCCCTATATCCCAAAATTCAAACTTTCTCCTACATACCCTCCAAAATTCCCTCCGTTCCATCACCCTTCAAGGTGTGTGCCAATGATGATCTTTTTGTCTCCTTCACCCACCCATCCACAAGTCTTCCAACCTAGCATCCATCAACCATGTCTTTCTCCCACCCCCTCCACCCCGTTAATCCAAACCTTTTCATAAGTCCTTGACCTTCATTCCCCAACCCATTTCATCCTTCTTTTCACTACCCTACCAACATCTAGGAGAAAATAGTAAAAATTCCTTGAAAATAAGAAAGAAAGAGAAATACATATCAAGGGATACCATCCATATAACTAGATGTTTGAGTCCTCCCTTCATTCTCCTATCATGTCTCCATTGTCTTCCACTTCCACTTATCCATCCATTCACTTTGCCTCTTCCACTTGCACTCTACACTGGGGACAAGCTCCATCCGTACCAAACTTCCATCTACCATTCATCATCATTTTCCATCTTTGATCTTCACTTTCACTTTCTTTTCATCCATCCATATGCGCTTTCCATGTCCCTTTCTTGTTGTCCATCCATTATCCTACATACTTCCATAATCTTTTCATATATTTGATCTTGACATGCTATCCATATCTTGCATTCCATAGTCCCTATCATGCTTATTTCATCCATCTTCCATCCATATTCCTACGTACTTCCATCCCCCTTTCATATGTCCTTGATCTTGGTTATCCCATCCATTTCATCCACTTCATATCCATTTCATGGCCATGCTCGTGATCCATACTAGAGGCACAATACCAAATGTTCATACATGCTTTGGAGGAGCACATGCCTCCTCTTCCTCCATATGCTAGCCTTTGTTCCATCTTTCCATTTTCATGCATCCTTTCCCACCACCTTTTCTTCCATTTTCCTATCCTTGGTATGGGGCATTGAGACTCCTTCGAAACATGGTCCTTGGCTCTGCATTTTCCAACACCATATCATTTGGCCCCTCATATCCTTTCACCATCCCTTTCGTCCACCGAATCTCGTTGCTTTTCCTCCATTTACCATGCCTTGGTTCTCCCTTGTCATTGGTCCCAATCCATTATATCCCACATTCATTCAATCACTTCATTTCTATCCATTCTATCCATTCGTTCATATCACATTCAATCTACTTCTTCCACTCACTTCAATCAACTTCATTTATCCTCTAATTCAATCCTTTTCAATTCTTCTAATTCTTTCACATCAAATCCATTCTACTCTCATCATTCTTCATCCTATCAACATCTATTCTTCCAATCTCATCCACGTTCATTCTTCTATCCATCATAAAATCAAAAAATCAAAATATAAAGTCTTAACCAATGTGCAATGAATACTAATTCAATCAATCTAATCTTGCAATCTTGTACATCAATCCTTAATCAATTCATCAATTTGACCCAATCACTTGATAATCCATTAATCATATTCAAACATCATTATCATGGGATGAATCCTTCCCAATCCTTGGATGTGCATTATGCTTATCGTTAACTTGGCCATCCTTAAAAAATCATCATCAATCAATCCATTAATGGGTTTTCAGTTGGACTAGGGGCAAAATGTTGGTTTGCTTTTAGTTTTTCGTGCATGATTGCTTGTTACTTGTATGCATTAGTATTTTTTGCATTTCTCATGGTCTTTGCATCCTATTGTCCCAAGGAATCATGGTCTTCCATATCATGGTTTCACATGGCATCTGGTTGTATTAGACCCCTATTTTCATGTACTTGACACATTGTCATCTTGGTTCCTCATACCTTGGTGCATAGTGTTGAATACAATATCAAACTTAGGTTGTTCATGCCATTGCAGCATAACTCCCTTCCATCCTCCCATCCATTTCGAGAGAACATCTGTGTTCTCCTAACCCACATGTCCTCTTGAGGGGGCATACCCTTCCATCCTCATCATCCTTCCTCATCCTTCCATGACTGGGGCATCATGCTACTAGTCTTATCCTCCTAGCCACTATATTTTATTCTTCTTTGATATAACATTACTAATGCTATATCAAATAGGGGCAAAATGTAGACACCTAAAATTGTCCAAAACCCCATTTCCTGACCAATTAAATAAATATTTATTATTTATTTAATTCCCTTACCTTAATTAAATAAATTTTACATTTATTTAATTATGTTCGCCTTACCTTGATTTAAATAAACTAAGGTTTATTTAAATCCTAGCCTTCCCACTTGCATCCTAACCCATTCACTTTAATTAAGTACTTTGTTTACTTAATTAATCCCTTTCTTAATCCCACTTGGAATTAAATATTAAATTTAATCCTATTTGAGCACATGGCTCCTACCTTTAACCCTCACCTACCCTCACTAGCCTACCTAACCCATCATTTTAAACCTACCCACTTCCTTAATCATGCTTGCTTTGCATAATCACCTAGCTAATTCACCTTTTAATCCTAAGTGTGTGCTCACACATGTGTGAGAGATGTTCACACTTTCCTCATCCCTCATGTCTTCCATGCCTTTTGCACACTTGTCCTCTTGCATGAGAATCAAGTTGTCTCACACATGTGTGAGAAGCCATGCCTTCTCACACCTCTTGCACACTTGTCCTCTTGCATGAGAATTGAAAGTTGTCTCACACGTGTGAGAAGCCATGCTTGTCACACCCCTTGATCATGTCACCATCAAAGGTTGCTCACACATGTGTGAGCATATTGCTCCCTTTGAATGGTCAAAACCCTAATCCATGTGGAGACTACTTGGCCTCCACCTCATTGACACCTCATTGATCCTAAGAGATCCTAGCCCTTCATCTTGCATTCAATCTTAGTTGTCCATTCCATCTCTTTTCTTATAAAAGGAGAGCCCTCTTCTCATTTCCACAAGCACCATCTACCTCATTGTTATGTTGCAGGAATAGTGAGCAACCACATGCCATAATGTGAAATCATCTCCACTTGGTGATTTTATGAGGTTTGCATAGTGCTATTTCGATTTCATGTTATGCTTATTTACATGTTTATCTTTCATATTTTGAGGTTTGCATGATCATGTAGGAATAGATTTTAGTTGCTTAATGTTTATTCCTCTTATTACATTTTTATGCAATACAGGTTCAATATACAAATAGGGTTTTAGTTTGCTCATTTACAAAGTGTCATAATAGCTAAGGTTTTTCGAGTTGCAAGTATCTCAAAAGACTCAACAATTCAATAAAATCACCTTGGTAAAAAACCCATCTGAAAAAAAGAGAAATACCTTTTTAAAACCAAAATCTTACTTTTATAAACAATTATCTCTTATTTAAATGTTGGAAATTCCAATTTTCAATGTAATATTTGTATATTTAAAAATAATGGAAAAAACTTTAATTTAAAATTTATACAAATCTAATAATAATTATAAAATTATTGTTATTAATAATATTAAATTAAAATAACTAATACTTATTAATTATAACTAATATAATTAATTTAATAATAATCATAATTAATATTAAATTTTATTAAAAACACATTTAACAATTATTATATTTAATAAAAATAAATTTTCAAATTAACCTACCTTTAATCCTCTTGTGAAGGGACACGACCTATACAAAGCAGTCGCAGGCTGCCTTTGGTAGCTGTGGACTACTTAGGCAGCCGTGGTCTGCCTTTCGCAGCTGTGGACTACTCAGGCAATTGTGTGCTCCCAACCACTAACCAAGAAAAAAATTAAGGAGGGGAGAGGTGGGGGTGGTGGGCTGCCTCCTTATTTCATTTATATATTTTTGTTTATATAATATGTTTTATAGAAAAGAAAACAAACGATCTCCATAACCCCAACCTTATTTAATAATGTTACCACAGTAATAATTTATCACTGTAGTAATATATATATATATATATATATTGCAAAATTACCAATAGAGATTTAATAGGAAAACAAATACAAGTAATCAAATTTGTAAGTTTAATCCTTGGTATCTTTTTTCAAACCCCATCTCGAATTCAAACATCCAACAAGGGTTTCAGATATAAATTCTTTCACATATGATTTTCGAAGCAAAGAATAGTAAATATACAAACAAGGGTTTCAACCCAAAAAGAATTCTAAAACAGATCCATCAATCACGAAGAAGACAGAATGATTTCACAAAAGAAACTATTGCACAAAGCTCATGAAATCCTACTTGGATCTGATGCTAAATGACGAACGCATAGAACTCGCAAACCATTCTTTTTCTTTTGAAAACCCTCTTCTCGAAAATTGGCTCCTCCAAACCTGTGTGTGGAGAAATGGGCTCTCATTTCATATAAAGAGTTTTTCCCAAATTAGAGCTTTGATTTTGCAATCACGAGAAACCTTTTTTCCTTTATTATTTTGTTATATTTTAATTTCAGTGCAAGCTTTTGTATTTTAATTAAAATAATTTTTAGACATTTTTTTAATAATATATTTATTAATTCAACTAATAATATTATTAGGCAAAAAGCCTACAATGCAACGGTAACTTGCGAACCTCTCATGTGGGAGGTCTTAGGTTCGAATCTACCTTCACTTAACATATAATAATAATTAATTATAATAAATAATAATTAATCTAGGCTTCGACCATTTACCAATTTTATAAATTTAAAAAAAATTAATAATATTATTTAGAGTTTATTATTAAAATGAAACTCTTAAATAAATTATTATTAAATTAAATAAATATAAATATGCCAAAATTAGAACTTTAATAATATCTTTTAAATTTAATTTTCTTATTTAATTAATTTCTCAATTAATTAAATACTGATTTTTTTTTATAAAATTTTCATTAAATTAAATCATTAAATACTCTATTTTGATTTAATTATAACTAAAAATCACAACAAACCCACAAGACTAAATACAAAAACTCATTATAAAGTACAAAATACTAGATCAAACTCAAGTCAAAATCACGAATTCACGTCACTAGACGAATTTGAAAGGGTAAACAACTCAAATACTTGTCATATTTTCTAAGACAAATGACTTAGGATTAGGATTTAGACTCAAGAATTATATCCCCTCTTTTACCATTGAGATATTGCGATAAGGCAAGCTTTTCTTGGCAATTTAAGGAAGTCGATGCTCAATACTTGCAATCTACATAAAATTTGAGCATTTACATACACATATAATCTAAACTAAATAGGCAATGGCAGGGAGTGGTGCATCGTGTAAATCTCGAGGTGACTACGACTCCCTCCCTCAACCACATCAGCAATGTCAAACATAAAGTAAAACATACAAGTACACCATACACATGCAAGTATGGGTAAGTATCCATAAGAACTACATATATTTCATTCATTTAACTAACATCATGAGATAAATGAAATCATTGTATGAACATACATGTATCATCATAGAACTAATCTTGAACACATGAAATAACTAAGTAACTCATCACATATAATTTCACTAAGTATGAAATAACATCTAATCAAATCTGGTAACCATGTACTGATAATTATAAAACAAAATCATAAAACTGACCTAAAAGAATATGGTTAGGAGATCAGATCAAGGTTTATAACTACAATGAGTTAAATCCGTAGTCAACAAGCAAAGAAGGTCTACTATGCAGATTTGTTGTATATGATATCAAATTAGTATCAAAGCTAAGATCCATTTGATCGATGATTATTGACTATTATTGTGTTGATGTCAAATTTTGCAAGTGAATCAATCTCGTGAAGATATTATGGCCCGTACTTGGTATAAATACCTAAGTGTCGAATGGGCAATGAACATAGATGACTGTTGCGTATGTCAGGATGTCATGTGGATCACTTGTGCCAAGTTGAATTGCTCGAATTGGGGAACTCTTGCCACAAGTGCTACGGCTTTTACGATTCAAATCTCGTCATTGGGCATGATCACTATAAGCTATCAAAGAAATCCACAATGCTTGCTCGATCATATATATTCCTTCACACACTGACCAAATTATAAGCTCCCTAGATCTCACACAGATCATGTGAATGTTCAAGGAATTGTTAATTCAAAAACAACAATTAACAGGAAGTTTTTTTTTTATAATAATACAAATGCTATAGTTCAATGAGATTAACACAAATGTTTGATCCCACCTATCGCATGCAGATGTGGGAAGTGGTTAGTTTACCAACCGATATTGTCAAATCATTCACATAGGAGCTCGGGTCATATTGTTGATCTGTTTGAAGAAAAGGAAATGGTGAATAGAGATGGCTTAGGAAAACGTGTGTAATGGCTTTACTGGGGAAAATTTGAAGCTCGATGGAGATATGGAGAAAACTCGGTGATGGAGGGTTGTGAATCAAATTGATGGAAGAGCGGATTCAAATTATTTTCAAGGTGACTCTATTTCCGGTTGCCTTAGTTGCTCTCACAATTGTTTCCATCATAATACTTGTCGCTCCTATTAAATCATCATCAATTGCACCCTTCTATAGCAAAGGGTATGAATTGTGTAGTTTCAGCAATTGCCTAATTTCCATTTGTAGGCTATGAGGTCTCATAGTTGTTGTGATGCTCTTGAGCTTCACTCTAAGGGAATCAATAGGCATGTCGGAGGCCTGTGTAGCGCAATGTGTGTCCTGTGCACTAATTATAAGCTTTGGAGCAGGATTTGGGAAATCATCAACATGTAGTGGAAGGTTTATTTTCGAGGTAATTGGGAACCTCTCATATTGCCTCAAATGCTTACAACCTAAGATTTCCTCCCAATCCCTATGTGAACTTAGTTGAGTTCACTGATTGAAGTGGAATCTATTTAGTAAACTCAAGATTATTATTGGTTTCTAGAACAAAACGCATGGAGTATTTGTCTCTATGCTCACCACAATGGCGTAAGAATTCTAGTGCATAAAGCAATATTCGAAATATCAAAATTGTCAGGAATATATGCAAAAGGGAATTTTGTTGGAACCGGTTAAAGAAGAATTTAGGAGTTGGACATCTATTCCTCCTTTTGGCATACGATTTCACTAGTTGTGACATCTTACTCTTATTGCACAATTGGAGTAACCTTTGTTTCCAGGAAATTTGTGGGCCCAAATTATATTTGGCTGGCCCATTATATATAGTTTGTGATTCTTGTTTTTGTTGTAGTCTGGAATAACATATGTGAGACATTATCAGGCTAGTAGATATTTGTTCCAAAAAATATCACGAGGCAAATGAAAGTTTAGGAATTTGCAAAGGGGCAAAATCAAACATTCTAATTAGTTGGATATCCACCGTCAAAAGAAATTTTATAGCCATGTTTGGTGTTTGAATGTTTAGTTGTGTGACGTTATCATTCCTTCTGTATGTGTTAGCACTGTATCTGGATGGGTTGATTTTTCAATGAAAGTTACCATGCTTGCTAAAAGTTTTATTTCATTATGATCACCTTTACATTATCAGGTTACAGAATTTTCATTAACTTCTTTGCAGCATCTCATCAGGTCTCTTATGGTGTCCTTCGCAGGTCTTATTTTCTCTGAGCCGTATTGTTCTTAATTTGTTGCAGAAGAAATTCTATTGCTGCTATATTTGTGGTTGAATCTCCATATTCCTATGATGGTGAAGTCATCAATTTGGAAAGTATAATCCCGATCAGTGATAATAGGAGTGTGAAGCTAATTTTTAATGGGTCCATTTGAGCCATAGAGTTATACATGCACAAAACTTATTTTGCACTCGCTTTGAATATTTGGATAAAGTTAATAGAGGGGGTTGTTGTAATACATAAGAAAGATGTTACAGGAGATAATGTTGCAAGTATTAAGGAAGGAAAGTCGAAGTTTTATGTTGGCGGGCTTATCATGAATGTGAGTTTTGTAGTATATTCAAAGGATTCCATTGAACACGTCTACATTTGGTATGATAGCCATTATCGTAATTCTACTCAAGATATGCAGATGAGACACAAGACTGAAGTAGATCTTATGGGTCAAAGATATAAGAGTGGGAATTTTACATTGTGGGGAGAGAATAATAATAAATGTTTCATTCCCACTTCAACCATCTTTAGAGGGGAGATGTTTCATTCTCAAATAATCTAAGGCAATTTCTGATTTAATGTTTATGGACTCTCATGTGCAGATAAGTATTTCTTATCCTTGAGTATTATATTTATCTACTTATATAAGTCTCTCTCTTATTTGTAATTCTATATATACTAGAAAGAGTTATTTGTCTTGATATTTACATTTATGTCTAAGGATGTTCTTGTAGGAAAAGAAGTTTGATACTTTACACATGCTACCAAATATCGTGCAGACCCGATCTTATAATACTAGCTCCAAAGAATTTGTGATCTAGAATTCATCAATCATCTCTTGATTGGGCTAGATGAAGTGAGGCTCTTAAAGAGAATATTTTAATGATTGAGATTATAAGTATCCTTCCATATCAAGAGGGAGTCTGGTACTTCATCAGAGGCAACCTTATATGAGGAGGTCAGAAGGTTGATATCAGTTTCGAAGGGAGTGACATTTCGTCAAAAGAAACCTTGGACAGAAAAGTCAATAAATTAAGAGGGATAAGTTCGAGGTGAAATTCCTTATAATGCATACTTCTCTGTGAGAGAGACATTTGAGGTGAAAACCCTTGTTCCACCATCTAGAAGCATCTATGGTGGATCCATCATCTGACACGGTTTATAGTGGATATCATGTGAGTTACTAAATGATTTTCTTGGAAAACATCATTAGAAATGACAATCTTTCATTGATGTATTTGTGAGGTCACTATTGTAAGGTGACGATCTTAACAATGGCTTGACCTATTACCATGATGGACTACATTAAGTTATTTTCATGAAATGTGTTAGAGATCATGATAACAAACGTATCATGATAGACTACATAAAATTGTTGTCCCAGAATGTGTCAAAGATCATAATACTACATTTATTTTTCTTGACTTCTTGATCTATTATCATGATAGACTTCATTAACTTGTTGTCCTTGAATGTGTCGAAGATCATGATAACTAACGTATCACAATAAACTATATTAAGTTGATGTCCTGGAGTGTGTCAGAGATCGTGATACTTGTCATAATGGAGAATACTTTTTTGTCCCTGAGATCAAGGTTGTTATCTGATAAACCACATTTAGTATTGTCCTAGAGTGCGTCGAAAATCAAATAACTCATATCTTTCTAGGATATGATATTCTTATTGATAGGCATCTTGGCACTGATGCTAGTGCACATATCAAAAGAATGTGAGATTGATAAGATTGTTCATAATCATATCATCATTTTGTGAGATGGTTGTGTTGTTTAAATCCTCCCTCACTAAGAGAGAGTGTTGATGAAATAGCATCAGTCAAATCATATCTAATTTGAAGGATATATGTTGATATCCATAAATATGTAATTCCATGAATATCATATTGAGATGATATCTCTATATATGCTTGAGAGCATAATGTGTTTTATAAAAATCCTCCCTAGCTAAGAGGGAGTGTTAATGTTGTAGCTTCAGTCGGATTGAATTGATCTAAAAGCAATTCCCAATGGTTATTGGTTAAACATTATTGGATTTGATTAATCATCCATATATATAGTCTAATGGAAATTAACTTACCATAACCAATATTGATTAACATAGAGACATGTCCCTTGTACTCCTATATGTATGCATGTGGATCTACACTTGAAACACACAGAAATAATTGCAGTGTTATTATATTTGCAACAATCCTATACCTTTACAATTTAGAGACTGTTCTACATTTCATTGCAGCAATACAATCCTTTCATATATAATATATTTAAGCACTTTCGATTTTCCAAGTCATTTCAAGATAATTACTATTGAAACACAAGTATATATCTCACAATTAAAATCTTCAAAAATGTCAATGAAAATTAACTTAACTCGTAGCTTAGCTATTTATTCACATTAGAAAAATAATCATACACAGTTTATTGTGCACATAGCTATTAGTTCATGTCCTTACTCCTCCCTTATTGAAACTCTTGGATAAAGGTACTCATTCTATAAGATACACCATTCATATCCTCTATAATCAACTTCAACCCTGTCATGTCCGTGACCTCAAAATGAAAATCTTTTGAGATATGCCCACCACTCTCTCTAACATTGCCCTTGTGCAGCGTACCTTCAGAAAGTCCTTTAAACCATTTAAAAAGTCCTAGATTATATTTTGATTTTTCCGAATTCTCAACATGGTATAGTTCTTTTTCGGCAGAATCTCCATATTTGGTGTATGATAGGTTTCTGACTTTGCAAACAAATAACTGTGAACCTACAATTGCCTTGCGTAAAGATTCATTCTGTGCATCGTCACCAATGACCTGCGAAAAAGATAAGGCATGTATCCTTGAAACATGAGAGTTTGCCATGAAGAAAAATATACAATCAGTTGAAGAGGTTAGGCATATGAAAAAAGTTATGAACCATCCGCGCACCAATTTGAAAAATATAACTTGTAAACAACCTTTTGATTGCAACATGTTCTTTACAATTTTAGAGATTTATATTTAGCATTATGTCTGCTGCTCACAATATCGAATCTACCTTGAAATTCAAGAATATAATAATCCCAAAAATATATGCCAGCAGATGAAGCACTGTACAGATGGCAACAATAAAGGAGCAAACAGAAAAAAAAAAAATCATTGGTACCATAAGTATAATAAATCTCATACGTTTGAGTATAATAAATCTCATACGTATAATTATAATAAATCTCATACGTTACCAAGATGGTATAAATATAATTTGCTTAGAAGGCATCAAATATTTAAGGGATTATTCTGGATTATTCTCCCAAATGCCCTTCCACCATCCGCGAATCATTTTCAGTTATTTTACATCATGCTTGAGTAATATCTAATGTTTCAAAGGTTATAATTTTTTAATATCGATCACCTGAACTGTTCAATTCAAATAAGGTCTACAATGAACATTAAGAGTATTTTTCGTAAATGAATTGGCTAAGCATAAAATGATAAGAAAAAAAAACTTGCCACCATAAAGAGAATTTTTAGTAAATGAATTGGCTAAGCAGAAAATAATAAGAAATAAAACCAAATTCCACCTATTAGGGAGTAATAATGAAATGGTAAAGCAATCAGGTTCTGAAACATAGAACCGAAGTAGACTATATGAAAACAATCAGTATAATCAGCATAAGCTCTTTTAGAACAAAAGCAAACTATATAAAAGCACTTTTGGGGAAACCACAGAATCTCATTTAGTTATCAAAAGAATATGATGTAAAATCAGCATTACAAGCTTGTCTAATGAAACTCGTGCATTTCATATTGGCTCTTTTTAGTTTTCCAGACTTATGTATATCACTTTTAATATTCTCTAAAACAGGTTGGAACTTGGGAGATATTTTTCACAGTATTCAAATTATGATATTGCTATCAGGATTCAATTGTGTAGTTTTTGGATCAAACTCATTGACCCATATTATGAGTAGTGGTTTACACAAACCCATCTCTCTTGACAATGAATAGAACACTAAGCATTCATTTGATCTAGGTGATGCTCACAGAGGTGAAGCAGTGGGACTTCCTAGGAGGTCACCCATCTCAGTTTTACTCCAGCTTGAGCGCGCTTAAACAAAAACCTTTACCAAGTGTTGTGCCTTATGAACCGTCCATTAGAAAGCCCCTTAAGCTCATCAATTGATAAGTGGGAGATATTTTCCACAGCAAGTCAAATTGTGATATTGCTATTAGGATTTAACTATGTAGTTTTTGAGTCAAACTCATTGACCCATATTTCATGAGTAGTGGTTTACACAAACCCGTCATCTCTCATGACAATGAATAGAACACTTAGCACTCATCGCTGGAGTAGTATTGAGATGGGTGACCTCCTGGGAAGTCCCAGTGCTTCACCTCTGTGAGCATCATCAAGATCCAATGAGCGCTAAGTGTTCTATTCATTGTCATGAGAGATTGGTTTGTGCAAACCACTACTCATGAAATATGGGTCAATGGGTTTGACTCAAAAACTACACAGTTGAATCCTGATAGCAATATCAAAGGTTGGAACTTCTCAGTATCTACAAAGGTGCAAGCAATCCTGAACAAGTTACATTTCTTCCAAATGATGTAGAAAGTAATTTCTAGTTTGTAACTGAAACCAAGATGGATCAGGCAACTCTGGGTGAAACAGCCCAACAGCAAGCACCTGAGTAAGAACACACTGAAAAATTATCCCCACTTTTGGGCCAATGTCATTTCCAAATGGCACCAAAATGGGAGGGAGGTGTTGAAACTCTCTCTTTTTTAAATCTAATTCTTTTGTCAAAAAAATACATGCTTTATAACAGACACAATTAGTTCTGTTTTGAATTGGTTTGGTTTATAAATAATCTTTCAAGTATTTCTCTTCAATATTGGTGTTCTCTCAAAGTCTGAAGAAGTATACAAAAGAATTTTAGTTAGAATGATGTTTGAGACCATGTTTGGAAGCTTGGAAACCAGAGAGAGAGATTTCTACAAGTAAATGAACACTAGTAATAAAACATTAAATGATGTTTCTAGAGGCTACATGCCAATTACCTTCTAAAGCAATTTCTTGTTTACACTTCTCACATGATACCACAACGTACATGACCATGCATCTAAAATCTCTTTTACAATCATTGACTCTAAGTCTGGATCATGATATATTTGATGCAGTTATACTACAGATTCTTGCTATCGATGCTGTCATGATTAATTTAATTGTTGTTGTACTGCTGCACTGATATAATTAATTAACTTTTTCTAATGTTATGAATGATTTATTATTTTATTTATAAAGAATTGCTTTGCTACAGGAGATGATCGGCCATCCCTGGCTGCTTCAAGGACGACCGCACATCCCCTAAATATTGTCATCCCCTAAAATGGAAATGCATTTTTTAAATGTTTCAAGAGTTTGCTTGTTTGGGGAGGGCATCCCCTACCATCATGGTGTCCCCAAAATGCATAAGGAAAGGAAAATAGGCATCTTAAAAATAGGAATCCACCCATGTAACGTCTGAAAATTTAACTGTAATAACCTTAGATCTGACAGGTAAACATTAATTAAAGCTAACACTTCAAATCGGTCCTAGTTGATGCCTGAGAAATTCTTCTAAAAAATCTCAATCATACTTTGACAACAATAGAGGACATTTACTTGCAAAAACGTTAAAAACACTATAACAAAATTGTAGCATTACTGTAGCAAGCTAAAAATATCTCCAACCCCTACACAAAACAACACAATGGTGATTCCCAAGTGCAATAACCCGAAGATTAGAAGCAAGGGTTCTTGATTCCAAATGTGGAATCCAAGAGGACTTATGTCCTCTATGACCATGAACAAATAAACGTTTTTGGCCCAGCAAACATGTCCCTGTGTACTCCTGAGTTTCGCACTTGGATGCCCTAAATTGAACAAACTGCTCAAATGTGAAAAAAGGACATGACAGACATCACAACACCTGCCAATGCAAATTGAACATCAGCACTGATCCCAGCAAAACAATTATGTGAGGTAGGATACTATTGGCACATCATGACAAAAGCGTCTGGATTAGCTACATTAAATAGACATGAACTTGACGTTTGAAGTGGCAGAAATCTAAAATAATCCCAAAAAATCCAAAAATCATAAAGAAATTTTCATCCAACAGTGAAAACCATTATCATGGTACCTTGAGAAGTACTATGATGAAAAGTTCAAATTTCTTTGCAGGCATCAAGCATATATCGTCTATGTTGAACCTTGTACTTGAGTGTAACAACCGGTTTTCTTCTAACTAACTTCATCATTAAACTAACTAATTTCTATTTCATATTCACATGACATAGTATTCAATAACAGATTTAAAACTGAAATTAAATCTACATTGCTTTTCAATTCCATCAAGAATAACATTATCTAATAATTTACATGATAAGATGAAAATAAATACTTAACAATTTATCGTTCAACTGAAATGGAAATGCAGAGCTAAATACGCATGATCGTCTAACTAATTTAAAGAAACTATCTAATTTTAAAATAAATGATCTTAAAGCTTGAAAGGGAAATACTAATCTTACAGGGTAAAAAGAACATACAGTTTTATTTGTGAGACTGTCTTAATTGGTTGTCCAAGCTCTGGCTTTGGTGAGAGGAGAAGCATTAACATAGGCTTAATCCCCCAACCGCAAACCTTTTTACTTATCCCCACAAGTTCTAATTTAATAGAACGGCCCTCCCTACCCCAAGGTCAGGCTTGGGATGTTCATTGATCTAGCCATCAGAGTATTCAGGTGGGTTAAGGTCCTAGCAATTATCTGATGGAATAACTGAAGCGTCTGGACAACAATAAGATCAATTTGTTCTGGCAAGTCTGTCTAATTCCATCCTGGCCAAGGATTTCGAAATGTGGGTTTATAACTCGATCTCCAACACTCAGCTTGACAACTAATTTCAAAAGTGGAACTTGCATGAGCTAAATGCATTAGTTTATTTTTGTATTATTGGTTACTAATTTCATTCTTATATATTTCCTTTACAGGTTCATCTACACCTCCTCACCATAAACAGGCCATCTAGCCGGTGATTCCTCGGTGCCATCAATTAACTTCTTAAATATATCTTGTACCTTCTTCACAATATTCTGGCTCTTTAGCCTGTGAATCCCTTGGTACTTGGATTTGTAACTCATCTCAGATTTGATCATTATTCCATGTTGTATAACATCTTTTATCAAGAAAGAAATCATTCAAGAAAGCTTGGTAGAGTAACACATGTTCAGATATTATGATTATGACATTCTTTATATTTAAATCAATGTTGTGGCAGTCGATTAAACTTGAAGATTTATCAAACTAGAATATTGACTGCAGACGACTTCATTTATGTAACATTAACATTTAAAAAGATGGCTGAATGAAATACGTTTGACTATAATACAGTCGTATTCTCTTTCAAATCAGGAAAACGACAGTTTTGCAATGATTACTTGGAAACGATGACTTTTAAATTGGCTTTACATAAAGTCAACTCAGCGTAACAAGAAGGTAATAAATGGAAAGGAAAGATCACTTCTTACGTGACACACACTGTTACCGTAGTCAGAGGAGACTCCCGCTTGGCTCAATTTGTCTCTCTGTTCTGTATGTAGCGTAACTTGGTAACAATGAATAGGAATGCGACTACTATAAGGCTTCGGTGCTATGTTCAATATTCTAAAGGCAATGACAAATTCAAGCATGAAGGGTAAAATGATTCATTAGTGATCCCCAAAACACAACAAAGGATGAATAAATAAGTTTGAGCCGACCTTACGGCTACCCAGCAGTTACAAAAGATCATGCTCGATTCTTTATTCAATCGGCTAGAAAGAAAATAGAAAGGGAAAAATTAAAAAGAAAGAAGATGAAGAGTTTAAATATTAAATATTATTTATATTATCTTATTTCCTTGATTATGTTTATAGGTACGTAGTTGTAAGGTGGCATTTTCAGATTAATGAACTTAATGTAATGATGGCACTTTATGATTATTTATCTATGATCATAGTTAAGCGAATAAAATAATATTTAAATGATATTATTATTCCATAATTTCTTAAAGGTAAGAACTTTGTTTTTTTTTTTAATATTTATATTGTTTTTTACTTATAGCTCATGCGGTTCCACCATAAAATATATTGTCAAGCCTTAATAACCTTGCCAAGGCAGTTTTTAGGTCAAACCTATCATTTCTGATGACTGAACCTTATGACCATCCCCTTTCGATGACCTTGTTTCATAATGCTTCCCCTCTCTCTTTGATGTCATTTCTGATGACTGAACCTTATGACCATCCCCTTTCGATGACCTTGTTTCATAATGCTTCCCCTCTCTCTTTGATCTTCATCTTGTAAACATTTAAAACAACATTCTCGCCAAAACATCAATTCAAGATTCATAATTTGTTAAATAAAATCATCGAGTGATCGTTAGGAAATTTCATTATAATAGCTAACTCATTCATCATAAATGTACAACGGCTAAAATTAACTGATTCCATTTCACATGAACACAACGGCTAGATTTAACTGACTCGGTTTCATATGATAATTAGATCGATGCAATGGCTAAAATTAACTGATTCAATTTCACATGAACATGAAGAAATAAATAACGGCTATAACTAACATAATATAACAACGGCTATAATGAACTAACTCAATTTCACATGAACATGAAAAATTAATTTGGTTCAACGGCTATAATCAATTTAAAATTTTAGGGCAAAAATTGGGATGTAACATTGAGGCGATATAACGTCTTGAATTAAAAGCCAAATCACAATTTCGCAATGGACAATGCATGGACGTTAACCATTTTGATCACTATGATCCCTATGTTGGCAAGGTGAGAACATGTGGTGAAAGATGTTAGACTCATTATTACGAAAACGTGCTTGATGGCAAAAAGCTGCACAGTTCCCACATAGTACCTGACACAAATTTGAAAGAAATGAGATACTTTTCTTGGTGACAAACCTTCCAGAACCTTAACATTAAAATTAACAATGTTGAAAATAAAAATAATTTTTAATGTTGTGGTGGCAGTCATGGAGACTTGCAATACCAAAAGCATAAATAGTTCTATCATTTTTGGTGATGATCTGCACAAAAAGTTTACAATTAAAATGTTATTCTAATGAATTGTATAGTCAACTTACTAATAACTTCAGAAATGTAATATTTAGATCTGAAATATATACCAGATTAAAAATTCTGCATATACCCTTCATGGTTCAACTGTTCAAATCTGAGATGAGCAGCAACAAAGGCTGTGCACACTTTGATATCCCTCATGCAACCAAAGAACAAATCTTTGTTACCCCTCAAAAGCCTATGGCAGCACCTTGGAAGTTTACAACCAATAGCACTTAAGATTCCCCCTTTTATTTTAGTTGCCACCTTCAACAAGTAGATAAAGATAAAGATAAATTTACTAATGTCCAACAAGTGACCACAAGTGGATCAAGGGGGCTGAAAAGAACAAACAAGGGGCAGTGCTCAGTAGGAACACCAAACAGTGACCAAAGAAAAACACAAACAACAGCCATGAAACAACTAATAGACAAATAGGCAGTGAGGTAGGAGGGGTGGGAGGGGCAAATCGGGTCCCAACCCACCAAGCCAACGTGAAGAAATTGGGGCAGCGAAGAACCCCAAGACCAAGAGGTAAGTCCTAGGGCAATGCCGCTGAATATTTTGAGTCTGACTGGAAGAGGGCAACCTATGCATGTAGCCCTTGCGGGGTCTCACGGACCAAAAAGGACTAGGAGACGTAATCAACAGCCTTCTGGTACTGCGTGTGGGAATAGTCCCCGAGCAAAAGGAGGTAATGAGTTGGCAAGACTTCGGGAGTGGGGTGCTGAAGCGAATGATCACGAAGTCTAACAGCCTCTTGCAGGTAGAGAGCAAGGCATCTTCGATATGTGAACCTGAAGGAGGTGGAGGGAGATCGGGTCCGTCTAAAAAGGCAGTAGAGCCTCCCTCTGATCTCATAGAAAATAGGGCAGCGAAAGATGAAGTGGTCCTCAGTCTCAACCTTGCTGATGTCACAAAACTAGCAAACTCTGTTAGTTTTGTCCAAGTGATGGTTTGTCTCAACCTACAGCCGATGAGATTCAACTCTCAAAGAACCAAGAAGAATACTTAGAGAATATGACCAATGGCAAGAGATGTAAGAAGGACAAACTATAAGCCAGTCTTGCAACTCAAGAAAGTCCTCCGCATAGAATGTCATTTTAAGGCCAAGGTCCCCATGAGGGTTGACCCAGGTGGTATGAATAAACTACTTGTAAATGTCAGTTCTAAATTCTACTACACTTGTTCAGCCCCTGTCTAGAAGGGAGGATGATCAATCTCAATTGCAATAGAACCAAGGAGAGTTGAGGCCAAGGGAGTACTAGGAAGGGGAGACGATCAATCTCAATCCTCATAGAGCCAAGGAGGGTCGAGGCCCCAAAAAACAAGCTGTGATTTCGACCAAAAGGTGCAACATAAAAGGCAATAGACTCTGAGGAGCAGTAAGGAAGTTAAGGGTGCCTATGGCGCCCCATACTAGAATCAGCAAAACCACACAAGCGGTGAAAGAATCAGATGAGATTAAATATGACCTTAAGTCTAAAGGGTTGGGCACTAAAACTCAGGCAAAATGACATTTTGAGATGTAACCTATTTACACTAAATGATGCACCAAAGGAGAAGACTATGAACCCACTCGATAGTTGCCAAGAAAGAAGCTTGCATACATCTGGTTAAAAGATATAGGAAGAAGACCCCGCACCTTAAGTTCACAAGACCGCCTTGTGCGCTCTTCAACGAGCTTGGACTGGACAAGCTCTTCAACCCTAACCAGAGGACTACTATTACTATAAACCGTAGTCTAGGACTTTAGTTGTTTCTCAGTTTCACACTTGAGGGAATCTTGCAAAGTTTTAATCTCAGACTATTTAGCTTTCAATTCCGAAATATTAGTGTCTTTCATAATGGTGTGTTCCATGTTTGTGTTGAGGAGCCTAAGTTTGGTATTCTCCTCCATCAGTGAAGATACTCTGGTTGAAATCCCTTGCAATAAGCATTTCAGAGAGTAGTTTTCTGATTTCAATTTCCCTACAAGGTCCAAATTTTCTTACAAAATATTATTTGTAGAAGACTTACATTGGTAAGTCTAGAGAGGAGTAGAGCACGAAAGCAAGAAGTCATCATCTGGAATCGCCATGGTGAGAAGGAAGCTAAATTGCAAAGATGTGAGCAAACAACCCACGAACAATGAAGAGCAAGCAAGGAATGAACAAACCAAACAAAGTAAAGTGGAGAGTCACGAGCTAACAAGTCCCAAACAAACCATTTGAAAACAATCTAGAAAGCAACAAACAAATAGGCCACATGAGTCGAGCAGCCACACGAGGCAAGTGGTGGGATGGTCATGAGAAGATTTAAGTGAGAAAAGAACTCAACCAATACAAGTCTTACAACCAACGAACAATGAAGACTCCCTACATACTACACCAAACTTCTCTCCAAGTGCTCCTTAGTCTCAACCTCGCTAATGTCGACAAACTAGCAAGCTTTGTTAGTTTTGTCCAAGTGATGGTATGGCTCAACCTAGAGCCGATGAGATTCAACTCTAAAAGTACCAAGAAGAATCCTAAGAGAATATGACCAATGGCAAGAGATGTAAGAAGGACAAACAATAAGCTAGTCTTGCAACTCAAGAAAGTCCTCTGCATAAAATGTTATCTTGGGGCCAAGGTCCCCATGAGGGTTGACCCTAGTGTTATGAATAAACTACTTGCAAATGTTAGTTCTAATACACTTGTTCAATCCCTGTCTAGAAGGGAGGACGATCGACCTCAATCCCAATAGAACCAAGGAAGGTTGAGGCCAAGAGAGTACTAGGAAGGGGGGACGATCAATCTCAATCCTCATAGAGCCAAGGATAGTCGAGGCCCCAAAAAACCAGTTGCGGTTTTGACCAAAAGGTGCAACATAAAAAGAAATAGACTCCAAGGAGCAGTAAGGAAGTTAAGGGTACCTATGGTGCCCCATACCAGAATCAACAAAACCACACAGGTGGTGTAAGAACCAGATGAGATTAAAGATGACCTTAAGTCTAAAGGGGTGGGCACTAAAACTCAACCAAAATGACATTTTGAGAGTAAACTATATACAATAAATGATGCAATAAAGGAGAAGACTATGAACCCACTCGATAGAAATCTTGTTCGACTCCAATAGAGAAGCCCCCCAAACAATAGAACCATAAAGAACCGTAGGATAAATGAGAGTGTTTGGAAGAGGTGTCCTACAAGTGATGCTAGAAGCATTGCCTCTCAAGAAGGAATCGTATCCCTTGTTGATAAAGCAAGGACCAGAGAACTTAACCCCCAAATAGGTATAAGATGAAACAATCTCAATCTCAAAACCATCAAAGAATAAGTGAAGATGGGAGATCTTAAGACTCGCATCACAGATCGTCACCTTTGTTTTCCCCAACCTAATTGTCAGCTATGTTGGTTTCTGAACCCGCAGATTGGAAATCCAAGAGCTTGCCACTTCTCTGATAGGATTCCACAATCAATTTTGGCCAATGAACGAGACTCACCTCGATTCCCTTGCACTTCAAGCTTCGCTACACTTAGGCGGGTAGACCTTCTCCTCGAACCAGATCACTTAGTTCAAAGCTTTTCTAAAGCAAATTTAAGATTTGGTGAGTTCTTCGATTGGAAAAGTCCTCGAACTTGATCAAAATGAAACTTAGTGTTGAGTGTTTGAATTGAACGAAGTATATAAGGTTTTAACAAAGGATTTGAAATTTGTAAGAAGGAAGATAGAGATTTTCTAACTTCAAATATAAATCCAATACTTCAATAACAAAAAAGAACAGTGCTTTAGCTTATTTGGGCAACAGAGTCAACTACAATGAAGATTATAACGTACAACTTTATAATGTTTGATGCACAAACTTTAAACAATTTAATAATCAAGACGTGATGGATCAAATATATATACACAATTCTTAACTAGTCCAGATTACGTTTTAACTCCTAAGGTCGAGGAGGCAGACTGGACATAGATTCGGAAACACTTAAATATTTCACAATATTTGCGATGATCGAGCTTAAAATGCCATAGATGACCTCGTCCACTTATCTAACATAAATTGTTTACAGAATTTTCTTTAAATGATTATAAAGGATGAATCAATTGCGGTTATAATCTCCATGCCTCCAACAAAAATAAATAAAGGACATTTTATTTTGTTATTAAAATAAAATATTTGAATTTACATTACAACGCCATATTATAAGCACCTTATTCCTCCTTGAAAATAAATATATTACATCTTATAATTGCTTGTTCGAATCTGTTATCTGAATATGTCTCCGTATATTTATACCTTGGAAGTAGAAGTAAGGTGTTCCTTCATTCATGAAATGATACAACTCTTCTTCTAAATAATATATCCTTTGTTAAATAAACTTTTAGCAATCATACCTTTTTGAACTTCAAATCACATCCTTTGAAAATAGATGTTCAGCCGCTGAAGTCCTCATGACTATAATTTGGAATTTATAACAATCGTTAATTGAATCCTTCTATCATTATCCTCAAACCATGAGGGATATAATGTCGGATTGGATCCTAACACTGCTGACTGGTCATCTAGATTTCAACAGCATCTCAGTGGTTTGTATTATGGTTTCTGCACTATCATTTAACCTTCCTCCTGTCTTTATTGATGTAACTACATAATCCTGACACCTCAAAATCATAATTGTTGTTGCTGTTTTGGGAGTCAACTTTCAAACTGGTCATCATTTTCTATGATTTATCTCCATTAAAAGAAAAATCCTTCTCATATTCATTTGTCAGGCATCTTATCACATATGCATCAAGAACATATCGTTTAAAGGAAGAATTTGATTTCCATGCTATTATATAAATTCATTGAATACACCATTTGTTATTGCCACTGATGAACACAATATTGATATTGACGTGATTGAAACCCCAAGTCACTTAAATAAATATTTGCATGTTCCTTCAATCACTTGACTCCTGCAAACACACTTGATAAATTTTTGAAGGCTCGTTACCATTGTCTTACTCTGAATGTCCAATATTCTAAGACGTGGAAAGACACATCATGCAAACTTCATCCAAATCGGCGTATATCATAAACGACTGGGATGGCAGTTAATCATTTATTTCTTTACTCATGTTTATCAGGATTTATTGTCTGTGATTCAAAACATGATCTTTAGCAGAGACCGAAAACCATGAAAGATAGGTGTAATGTCTTTTCTGGAGTGACATTGTGAACAGGTCTTCTAGGGACGTTACTAATTCTACATATAGTTGGATCTGCTTCAAATAGTTGGGTTTATGATCTCCACATAATCATTTGGTGTGTTCATCATTTTGTTTTTAGGACCTATGAGATACATAAGGCTTGGTGTGTATTGCATAAGCTATAAAGATTAGAGTATTCATCATTTTTGCTATCTTTGCCGTATTGAAGTTCTCTTGCTTGCAGTCTAGTTGCAAAGCTTCCCTTAACACTTGAACTTTGGCATTTCACACAATAGTATCGAAAGACATCTCGTCTCTCTTCACAAATACCTAATTTGGATTTGAATATCACTCTTGTTACAAATTGTTTCACATTTTCATCAAAAGCTGCTGAAAAAAGAAGAGTCTGAAGATCACTCTAAGATTAATGAATGTCCTTTATAATTCTCATCGAGTCATCTCTAAATCCATCTTGAGCAGTATAATCTGCTTCATCAAAGACAAGAATACTGATGTGTCTCATGCTCAAAACTTTTTCCATCATCCACTTTCAAGTGTACCAGGGGTACCAATTACAACATGCTCAGTAAAAAGTTTGCACCTCTTGACATAACTTTCATCTTCAGTAGGCACAGCACATGCTGAAGTTATAGATCTATGCTTTACCAATTTTAGAAGGACTTCTTGATTCGGTATTCCAGTATCTCTGTTGTTGCTGTGACAGGTCTGCCTAGCATAAGATTACAAGGGGGGGATAAGTCCCAGTAAATTGCTGAGCGTACTTCGTAGTCAGGTTCTTACATCTCTGTTTAGCAAGCCCTGCATGTGAACATAAATCTCTGAATCCATTCGTGCTCCAGATTTCATATCTGTTGTGTCATTTTTGCTTCCAAATAACTCCATTTCATATGACTGAGATTTTACATTCATCATATGCAGACCTGAAATGCATCTACATTCAGGATCATTGCCATCAATAGCACAAGCCATGTAATAACCCCAGCTGGTTATAACTTACACAATCAGCAAATTTCATTTACAACTCCATAATTTGACATTTAATCAAACACTTGGCAATCATCCTCCAATACTTCAACATTAATTAAATAATTAATACTGAAATTAATAGGGCACTAACATATTGACCTTCCAATTATCATTTAGAAATTCACAATTGAATTCTATACAAAATCAATTTAGTTTTTTCATATACTACTGCTGCCACAATATTGAAGCAATTACAAATTAATAAACCTGTTAACTTCCAGCATTTGGTCTGATTGCAGCAATCCCACAATCCTTGCTTTGCATGCCAAACTATCAATCCTTATACAGTCAAAGTGCAGGGAATAATCTCACACACAAACTCACTGTCAATAGAGGCATGAACACCTGTTATGGCTGAACACTAAGAGCAGCAATAGACCACCAAAATCAGAGTGGTATTTGCAGTAATAGACACCAGCCTTCCATCTATATCCCACGCCTCAGCAATGGAAATGGAGTGATCACAACCTTCGGCAATAGACTTCTCCTTAGCCACAAGAAAATACAGTAGGAGAGATGACCAATTGTATACCTTAGCACAATTGCCAATGCAACTCAGAACAAAATCTTTGATTTGAATCTACAATACTTCAGCTGTAGATCCAATGCAATAATTCAAAATTCAGACCCTTCAGCAAGGGCACAATCAGAACTCAAAAAAAGCTACAAAAGCAACGACAGCAAATAAATATCCAAGCATGTTTTTCTCAACAAATGGGTTTGTATTTATAACCTCCAGATTTTCTTTTGTCGCCAAAATGTAACTTCACTCAAGAAGCTTCACCACACAACATTAATTAGAAGCTTCCATTAGATTCTCTCACTTGACTTGGCTTCACTAATTAATAAATGGCTCTTTCCAATGATAACTCAACCTTCAACTCGAGTGAAATTATAAAGTTAAATTATAACTTTATAATAAGCCATTTAACCATTTAATAATAATTTGGCCACTAAAAATACAATAACGCCCAAAATACTCATCAATTAAATATGTCGTTTGAAATAGGAGTCATATCTATTATTTCTCCATGTGACCAAATGCACTTTCCAAAAATAGAAAGGGTCCATCTCAATCAACACCAACTTACCACAAATAGTAGGTACACAAAACTAAGCCCAAACGAAGTCCAATCTGAGCCAAACGAAGACCAACATGTAGCTTACTGAATAGTGGAGAAGATAAGACCTTCCCAAGCCAAGCCACTGCCTCAGAAGACCCTCTATCCACAATGATTAGCCTACGAGGATCACAATAATAGGCTAATCCTTGAAACTCCAATGCTGGCAAAAATGAGGACATTACAGTCCTCCCTCCTCGAGATTGCTTGTCCTCAAGCAATCGAGCAACACAATGAACTCTAACCTCCACCTGGATCCCAAATCAAGAAGTGTGTGACATTCCTATCAACACTAAGCCAATTGCTAACCTGCATCATCGAGACCAGCCACATGTCCTGCAGCCTAACACCCAAAACTTGTGTAGATGATGTAGAAGTCAAAATGTCACCATAAGGCAACTCCATAAACGATCTATGCATCCTCTTCTTCACTGTATCCACCCACATAATATATATTGGACTAGAATCTTGATCATCACCAACAATCGTTGAAAAAGATGTAGCTACAGGCGAACCATATGTACTCATGCCAACTGTATCAACAATAGGTGTAGCCACATCAAAATATGTGGACAGGAACAATTCTAACTGCCGCAACAGAAAACTAAACCGAATCTACATTTGATGAAAACTCATAATCATCAACATGTACATCATCATCAGAAAACACAAAACATCAACAACTGCATGCATATTGCTAAATTCCTCCATAGATGGCTCAACCGACGTAGAAGTAGCCGCCAACACCGATATGACTATATCATCGCATGCTCCTATTCCCACTATCATCGCATCACCATCAAATGCATAATCCTGGGAACTCATGCCAACAACTGCATCATCCAACTCAACCTGAAATGAATTCTCATCACTCCACACCCATTCTAACCAACTCATGCAGTGTCTCAAAAGAAATGTCTCGCTCATCTGTAGCCGCAACTGTATCATCACTTTTTGCTCTTCGAAAAAGCGATATCACGCTTTGCTCAAATCTTGGATTCGAAATCAGTTGGGTCATCCGTTTGTGATTTTGATTCAACTCATTCACTAGCACATCCAACTATTTCACAATACCCCGTATTTCATTTTCTCCATCCCTAGGTGGAAAAGTACGCCCTCTGCGGGTATAATGAATACCAAACCTCTTGTCAGCATCCATAACGCTGAAAACCAAATCTCCAAAATAAAGCACCAATCAAACTGAGCCCAATTCCTGTAGGTTGGCAAAAAACCGCTCTGATACCACTGTAACAACCCCAGCTGGTTATAACTTACACAATCAGCAAATTTCTTTTATAATTCAATTGTTTGACATTTCGTCAAACACTTTGCAAGCAAGCTCTGATTGCTATAAATCAGAATTTGAAGTCAGCCTGTTATACTTTCAAACTATGTAATATAAACATGATTTTACAAATTAAGAACCTGGTCTTTGCCGTAGAATGTAATTACAAAGTCAAACCAAAAGCCACCTGGTCCAATTTCAATTTGGCGTTCACAGTCTACCCTTACAAATTTTGCCCAAAACTGATATAGAAATCACACAGAACATAAGAACCCTTGGCATTCAAGCTGTAAATCCAACACAATAAGTCTGATGCAAATCAAACAAATTAGGATATCTAGAATTACCAAACTCCAATTAGTAGACTAAACTCTCGCCCAGCAACAAAGAAATTATCATATTCAATTGTATAAATGCTCCTAAGCCACAATTATTATAGAAAGAGGAAACGATAATAGAACTCAAAAGTCTACAATACCTCAGATGTGGATTCTCAAAATTAAATCTACAATACTTCAGCAAGGGCACAAAAATCAGAACTCAAGAAAAGCCACAAAGGCAACAAAAGCAAATAAATATTCAAACATGCTTTTCTCAACAAATGGGCTTGTATGTATAACCTCTAGATTCCCTTTTGTTGCCAAAATGTAATTTCACTCAAGAAGCTTCACCACACAACATTAATTAGAAGTTTTCATTAGATTCTCTCACTTCACTTGGCTTAACTAATTAATAAATGGCTCTTTCTAATGATAACTCAAGTGAAATTATAAAGTTAAACTATAATTTTATAATAAGTCATTTAATAATTTAATAATAATTTAGCCACTAAAAATATAATAACTCCCAAAATACTCATCTTTTAAATATGTCATCTGAAATAGGAGTCATACCTATTATTTCTCCATGGGACCAAATGCACTTTCCAAAAATAAAAAAGGTCCATTTCGATCAACACCAACTTACCACAAATAGTAGGTATACAAAACTAAGCCCAAACGAAGTCCAATCTGAGCCAAACGAAGACCACCTTGTAGCTTACTGAATAGGGGAGAAGATAAGACCTTCCCAACCCAAGCCACTGCCTCAGAAGACCCTCTATTCACAATTATTAGCCTACGAGGATCACAATAATAGGCTAATCCTTGAAACTCCAATGCTAGCAAAAATGGGGACATTACAAGCCAACACCGATATAGAACCATGTCTGAGTTGAATACTTGTGAAGAATCAGGTTCTAGGAAAAAGGTCAATAAAGGACAGGGAACAAATATAATAGTCAAGCCATAGAATGTGGTTATCATTTCAGGGTTGAGACAAAATATAAATCAAAATATAGCCTTTCAAATATCTAGAATGCTGAAAGAGATAGTTAAAATCTAAGATTTACTCAATCTGAAAGTTTATGTTCAAGGGGAAAGAATCAGCAATTTTGAAGATAAGATCAATAGTTGGAAAAGTTAAAAAGGGTGGTAGATAAATGAAGACCCTAATTTTATAAATCAAGATTCCATCAAGCTGTCTTAAGTCAGAAAAAGAGGCCAAATAATCCAACTATATTTGTAAGCCCTCTAGAGAGGAGACCAAAAGAACGTTATTTGAGAAAAGAAAGATGGAGATCAAGACCAAGTGAAGGCAACCATCCCCCTCTAACAAATGCTCATGTAAAAAATCCTCTAACTCATCCATGTAGATCCCAAACAAAGTAGCAGATAGGGGGCAACCCTGTTTAACCCCAATGGTACTGGTGATAAAGCTAGAAAACCCACAAGAAGTCCTAAGATGGTCTTGTGGCCTCTAGTAGTCTCATAATGGCAGTCAAAAGAACCTTGGAGATGTCAATTTTACAAAGTCTCTGAAAAGGAGCCCAATATTGAACCATGTCAAATGGTTTGCAGAAGTCCACAAAGAAGCAATATTGTAAAGTTTCTGCAAATTCTAAGTAATCAGATCTGAGATAATACCTTTCTATATGGTTGTTGTTTTGATCTTCCTTCTATCTGACCTTGAAATGAGATGTCAATATTAATTGTTATTCTGAAATATATTTGTTTCAGCAAGTATTCGATTTGTGGCAGAGTTGCTTAAAAGAGCAAACTTGATATTCTATTGTGTGCTCTTTAACTACAACCACACCTTACTCATATACCATAACCAAAGGGCATGCCCCTTAAAGGGATGACCCTATCTAGGTCGGCCCACAATGCTCTCTCATAATCGACACCTAGAAGGAGATATAGTTTAACAAACAAACATAACTAAATTTAGTTAAGGTTAATGCTAACATATACTCATCACAATAAATCGTCGATCATGCCTAGACAAGGTGCAATGTGTTAATAAGCCTTTAGACGGAGATTACATGAAAGATGAAGTCTATACAATCTGCACAGTCAGACCAGTATGATTATTGTAGTTATAGTTTTAACACTCCCTCTTAACATATCTAGCATCATCAATTATGATGAAAAGGTATAGAATGATACTCTATATCTATCTGAATCTTCTTAGCATGTGGTATCATTGAACACATGATACTATGTCATATTACTATATTTGTGATATGACAAATCACTGATACTAGTGATAACAGTATTGCAATGAATACCATATACAGGATAACATCCAGAGAATAATTAAATTCTTCATTTATCCAAGTTGTGACTCGTAGGTACTGGCATTCCTATATTACAATATGATCCTGAATTAAGATCTACCAGAACACAAGACAAACTCCGAAGAATAATAAAATTCTTCTTTTATCCAAATTGTGACTCATAGCCATAACAATGTCTAGATCACAATGTGATCTTGAACTCATCTAGATCTAACAGTAGATCTCTACTGTTTAGCACATTCTCTAAGAGATCGTCACCTCTAAAATAATGAATACAAATGGTGGAGCCCATAACAGTCAATAGCCTAACAATAAAATTATTTTATTAGTAATTTAAAAAATAAAAACAAATTACAATTCAACCATATCAAGTCTTTTCCTGAAGTGATCTATCTTCACTCGAGAGAGAGGTTTGGTAAGAATATTTGTTGTCTGATATGCAATGCAAATGTATTCTAATTTTACAGTATTCCTGTCTACCATATCTCTTACATAATGGTAAAGAATTTCGATATGTTTGGATCTATCATGAAAAATTAGATTCACAAAAAGCTTGATTGAACTCTGATTATCACAATGAATAATCATAGGATTTATGGCTTGACCAAATAATCCCACAAGTAACTTTCTAAGCCAAACTACTTCTGGAGAGGTCAACTCTACTGCAATGTATTCGGCTTCTGTGGAACTTTGTGCTACTGAAGACTGCAATCTGCATATCCATGATATCATTGTTGAGCCTAAACTGAAATAGCATCCTAAAGTGCTTTTCCTGTCAGTAACACTTCCAGCCCAATCTGAGTCTGTGTATCCATGTAGGTCCAATTCAACTTTCTCATACTTGAGCCCCAGGTTAAGAGCGCCTTGTAAGTTTCTCATGATGTATTTGACTGCAACTAGGTGAATCTCCTTTGGCTCACACATAAACTGACTTAATGCATTAATAGCATAGCAATATCAAGTCTTGTATTTATCAAGTACATAAGGGACCCAATCATCTGTCTGTAAAGAGTAGACTCTATGGAAGGTGAGTCTGTTGCTACTTCCTTAAGTTTATGTAAGTTAGTCTCCATGGGAGAAGACATAGGCCTACTATTCCACATTCCAAATCTCTTCAAGATGTCTAATCTATACTTTCCTTGATTGAGTATGATGTTAGAATTTTGCCATACTTCCAATCCTAGGAAGTAATGGAGTCTTAAATCTTTCCTCTCAAATTCTTTGATTAGATCTTTCTTGCATTGATCTATGAGATGATCATCACCTATTATTAGTAAATCATCAACATATAGTATCAAAATTACAATATCATCTTTATCCCTTTTATGATATAGATTTGGATCAGCTTCATTCTTGGAGAATCCTAAGCCGGTGAGATACTTATCAATTCTTTCATACCGTGCCCTTGGAGCCTATTTAAGCCCATAAAGAGCTTTCTTGAGCCTACAGAAAAAAAATTAGGTTTATGAGTTTCAAATCCTTCAGGTTGCTCCAAATATATCTCTTCTGTAATCTTTCCATTCAGAAATGTTGTTTTTACATCCATCTGATGTACTTTTCATCCCTTCAATGCTACAATAGCTAGGACTGCTCTTACAGAGGTGTATCTGGCAACAGGAGCAAAGGTTTCTTCATAATCAATCCCTTCTTTCTGAGAGAATCCCCTGGCCACGAATCTGGCTTTGTATTTGTTGGTGTAATTAAATATTCACTAATTACACTTACTTGAGCTTACTTAGGATAATGCATTGCATAGTAGTTTGTGATTGAGACACTTGGGAGTTTGCACCTCAATTAAACACATGGTGTAGGAGAATTCCACTCTGGGTGGTCATAGTTGTTATCTCATTCCACCTTTAGTGTACTTATCACATTATCATCATCACACATACTTCATTGCATAATGGAGGATGGTCCACCTTTGGTGGACATGTGATTCCACCTTGTGTGGGTGATAGCTTATCTTCTCCTTATCATTGTCTCTTATTGCCTCTCTTATATAAGGAGGCCTATTATGTACATTTCAAATCAATCTACTGGATGTCAATCAAGTCCATTATCAATAATAGCATTCTTGCATCTTCATGCAATTGTCTTGCCAATCTCTTGTGGAAGTAATCTTGATCTTTCATTTGATCCTTAGGGTGTTGTAGAGTCACCTAAAACTCTAACATGGTATCAGAGCTCTCATTGTGTGAAGACCTCTTCTCAAGAAGTGCAATCTTGGCTTGACTCATTGTTGGTGCAGCATTTGGCAATTTGGACATCACAATTTGGAGGAAATTTCGGGAGTCATATTTTAACCTTCTATTGCAGGTGAAAACTGAAGCTTGTTGATGCAAATCAGAGGTTGGCATCATATAGAGGAGGTCCAAGAACCCCTAAATCAAATTTTGTTTCAACCAAATCAAACATTTGAGGCCAAATCTAGAGCCATTTGATTTTTGAAGGTGCGGCGGTGGCGATTTAGAGAAAATAATTTCAGAGGCGATTTTCAAACAACGATATCTCCCTCATACGGACTCCTTTTTCTAAGCAATTTTTTTTGTTTTGGGGTAGAATTTCACAATCTACATAGTGGTGCAGGTGATTTTGGATCTCTATCTCTGAATTTTTCTGAAAATTGCAAATCCCATTTTTTACAACTTTCAAGGCTTTGTTTGGGCACATCCGGTAACATTTTCAGGTGCAATTTTTTTTAAAAGTGCATGGATTTTCCTCTACTTTTCAGATCTGTAAGTAGATTTCAGTGATTTGGAGCGGACATATCACTTTTAGAAATAGGCCTTTTTTGGTTATATTTGCACTTGGTGAATACTTGGATTTCAATTTTCTTAATTGAGTCAGTAATTTGAAGGAGTTATCAATTGATTTCAGTCATCATTGGATTTCATTATGGATTTTTCAAAAGTTCTTTTACTCACTCCATATAACTATCATGAATGGAAACAAGCAGTCTCTACTCAGTTGATGAGTACTAGATTGCTTAGAATGATTCTTGGACATAATCTAGAACCAGTTACAGGTGTTGAAGAAAGAAGGAAATGGTTTGATAGAAGGGATAAAGCACTTGGCTCTCTTAAATCTACCATCTCCAATGATTTGTTATATCATATTGTATCCTGCACACATCCTCATGATGTCTGAACTACATTGGAAGGAATCTTTGGTAAACCTAATAGAATAAGAAAATTCAAATTGGAGAATGAGCTTATTGGCCTAAGTCCATATGATTTTGACAATATTCAAGACTTTTTCTCTAAGTTTAATTCCATTAGATTGGAGTTTTTCTAATTGTGGCATTACTAAAGATGATAAGCAATTAATATTATCTATTCTTTCCAAACTAGGTCCTGAATATTCAATCTTTGTTTCCACATTTTATGCTACCATGGATGCTCTTGGTAGTGCATACAAAATGACTTCTCTTGATGAATTTGCAACTCAGCTCACAAGGGAACAAGCAAAGTTAGCACACATGGGTCAATTGAAGCCTTTAAAGCATCAAGCATTGGTTGTGATAGGACTCTAAATTCTAGTCTCCATTTTTGTACACGCTCCTATCACTTTGTTATCCATGTCATGTCAGCCAATGTAAGTGTCATGGTTATTATGGTTAATCAGAAAGATACAGCCAGGAGATGCCTATGTTTGAAATATATATATATTCAAGTCCATGATTAAATTAATACGAAGAAAAGTAATAATACTGATGTGAAGGCTAATAAGAGGAGTGAATAGAACAAACAAACAGAACCAATACATCCTTTGTTATCCACTATAGTTTTAGAAATCTGAGATGGAATATTAGTTTCATGGAGCTTATCAGAAATCTATATCCTTTCAAAGAGTCTTTGCAATGTGCCTATTGTTTAGGAAAAGCTTACTAGAAAATCCTTTCTTTGTGCTGTATAGCATAATGCTGCAAATTGAGTTGTTTGTCATTTGAACCAAAGTTATAGTACTGGATTATTGTAACACTCTAAACAGTTTATAAGCATCATCTAATCTGCCTGTTGTACACAGACCATCAACAAGTAACCCATAAGTTATTAGGAACAAATCAAGATTCCGACATTTTTATGAAGAAGTCATAAGCTAAATGAACAAGATCGGGCCTGCACATTAAGTTTATTAGAGAATTGAATGAAACTGTGACAGGATCAAAGCCTGCTCTATGCAACAATAAGGTAGAAATGTTTGAATAAAGGAGGAGTCTGCATTTTCAAAAGAAACGATAAAGTTGAAGGCCTGATAATGATGAAGCCAAACATATTGCTGAAGATGAACCCTTGAATATGATGCCCAATAGAAGACATGTTTTTGTGAAAATTTTCCAGATCTTATCACACGAATACCATAGTGTGACTACCCAAATCGTTGGATGCATCCATTTTGTAGAAGACTTAATCTATTCAGCATCTGTCAATAAGAAAGAAAAGTAAAAGTAGAAGCGGGGACATGAGTTATGGTCTGAGCCTAAGCCCTCGTCTCGTCACAAACACAGCTATGGAAGCAGAGATAGGTTCAGAAATCAATGCTTGCTTTTTCCCACCACTCTCCTTGTGTGAAATATTGCCCGTGGAAATGGACCAAAGGATCTTCGAGTACCATTTGAATAGTTTGGAATGGTAAAAGGTGTTTATCGTCCAAAATTTTTTTTTTTACTAGAATACACGATGAATTCCACATGTAGAATGACAGCTTCAAATTTTACGCTTGGAATGCGTCCATGGAGATTCGACCCATTAATCCAGTATAACATCAAGGAGCCACGCTAGTGGACAAAGCAGAATTTTTTGAGGTTTCAACGTCATCGGGAATCTTGTAACTTCGAAGGGCCTCATAAAAGATATAATATTGGCAGCAAACATATCAGCAAAATGAATAAGAGCTTCCTATTATCGATCAAGGTCATTTGATTCTTCAAAGGGCTACAGTTATAATAATGGAGATTATCGCATATTAAAGAGATGACTTAATCATAAACCTATGATAATTAGGGTGAAAGGGCACGTTGTTTAAAGTTAGGACTTTTCATTTGCATATAAATATAAAGATGCAAAGAAGGAAACAAGAATATATCCGAACATTTAGATTGAGAAGAGGCATTTCATATTTATATTTTATTGTAAGGAGGAATAAGAGTTCAATATGATTTTAGAATAAAATTCAATTATTTCATTATTATACAATTATTTTATTTTAATAGTAAAATAAAAATGTTCTTTGTTTATCATTAATGGCACGGAGATTTAAAACTACAGGCGAATCGTCCCTCATAATTATATTTTAAAATTTTGTATATGATTTTGTTATCAGATAAGTGGACATGGTCAATTAAGCATTTTAAATTTGATCATCATAGGTGTTGTGAAATATTTAATTGTTTCCACAGCTGTGTCCGGTTTGTCTCAGTGGAGTTAAAATTCAATCTGGACTAATTTAAGATTGCATCATAATTGGTCTGTCGCATCTAGATTATCAAAATTATTGGCAGTAGAAGTGCATTGAACATTATGAAGTTGTATGTAAAAATTCTCTGAAGTTGACTCTATCGCCCGGATGAGCAAAGGCACTGGTCTTTTTGTTGAAGTCAAAAAATCAATATATTCCTCCTGCAAGCATCAAATTCATTATTTACAAAATTTATACAGAACATTCAATCATCAAGTATTCAGCATCTAGTTTTAGTTTCATTCTGATCGAGTTCAAGGACCTTGCCAGCCGAGGAACTTGCAAAGTTTAAATTCGCTATAAGAAAACCCTTGAATTGAGTAGTCAGTGTTCAAGGTGAAGGTTAACCCGCCTGGGTGTAGCGGAGCCCGAAGTGCAGGAGAATCTAAGCGATTTCCGTTCGTTGGCCAGAATTGATTGAGAAATCCTATCGGAGAAGTGGCAGGCTCTTGGATTTCCAATCTGCGGTTTTGGGAACCAACAGATTGCAAATGACTCCTCTCCAAAGGCTCCCAAAGGAAAGGGAAACAAACAACACAAGGTGATGACTCTCCTTCACAACATAATATTGAATCCAAGGCCTCTTCAAGAGAGGAATCATCTAGAAGAAAGAGAGATAAATGTGATTATTGCAAAAAGTTAGGACATGATGAGCATAAATGTTTCCATAAGAAGATTGGTACTCTTACTCACATTCTTCAAAAGAACAATATCCAGTTGCCCTCATCAGTGTCTTCTCCTTCTTCTCAATATCAGGCAGCTGCTACATCTACATCATCATCTAGAGGCAAAGGACAAGCACTCATTGCTTTCACACATCCTAAGCAAGGTAAATGGCTTCTTGATTCAGGTGCATCACATTACATGGCATCTTCTATGGATAAGTTTTCTTCTATTGAGCCTTGTACTTCTCCACCTATATTGATGAGTAATAATACATACATGAATGTTTGTGGGAAAAGTTTTGTTCCTGTGGGAGAGGGTACATTTAATGATGTTCTTTGCATACCATCCTTGACCACTAATCTCCTTTCCATTTACCAAATTACTCATGGGGCACAAGGTAAAATTGTTGAGTTCACTCCTGATTATGTCTATATTAGGGACATGAAGACTAGAGATGTCATAGCTATGGGAGTTGTCGATCATACATCACGCTTGTATTCTTTTGCAAATTTTGTTGATAATGATGATGATATTCATGATGTACCTAACCCTTTATCAAGGGTGAATAATTCATGTGAGGAGAACATTGGACACTTGAATCATTGTGTTCTTGAGACTAGTGTTGAACTTCCTACTCCTCCACCTCTTGCTTCTTCAGACATGAGTTCTACTATTCAGCAAGATGATCTTTATGCTTCAGATCTTGCAATGTGGGATGAATTCCTAGATGCTCTTTCGGATGAGTCATAATACAGATTTGGCTAATACATCTGAGGAGGTTTCTCTTTGAGATACTTCTTCACCTTCTTTGGAGATTGGATTTCCCAACTCTTCATGTGCTCTTAGTTTTTCACATCTCATAGGTCAGCTTGATGGTGTGACAGAATCTTTGAGCTTAAAGACACCTATTTAGTCTTCAGAGATGCATACATGGAGACCTTCTTCCTCCTTCCTCACTTTTTACACGGAGTGGCTTCTTCATTATTTGATGTATTTATTTCTTCCTAAGGGGAAACATGTTTCTTGTAGGTATTAATTTATATTTTGCTTGCAGGTACTCTTCATCTATATTGGAGCTTCTTCATTATGGGGGGGATATCATGTCTCCTTATTTCCTTCCTATGGGGGGATCATTCTTTGTATATACCTGATGTATGCAATTTTTGGGGGGCCTTGAGTACTCCATCCATCCATGCATCTTGTTTTCATCTCTCTTTTTGGAGGAGGGTTTTTCCCATGAGATTTTCTCTCTTTCTCCACTTTATGAGAGATTACATTTCATGTATTGTATTGCATATTGTACATGGGTACCTTAAATTAGCCAAGTAGTCAGGACCCATCTTGCATTGTGAGTTTAAGTGCATTCCCCTAAATTGCACTTAAGGGGCGTTGTTGGTGTAATTAAATATTCACTAATTACACTTACTTAAGCTTACTTAGGATAATGCATTGCACAGTAGTTTGTGATTGAGACAATTGGGAGTTTGCATCTCAATTAAACACATGGTGTAGGAGAAATTCCACTCTGGGTGGTCATAGTTGTTATCTCATTCCAGCTTTAGTGTACTTATCACATTATCATCCCCATCATCGCACATACTTCATTGCATAATGAAGGATGGTCCACCTTGGTGGACATGTGATTCCAACTTGTGTGGGTGATAGCTTATCTTCTCCTTATCATTGTCTCTTATCGCCTCTCCTATATAAGGAAGCCTATTATGTACATTTCAAATCAATCCATTGGATGTCAATCAAGTCCATTATCAATAATAGCATTCTTGCATCTTCATGCAATTGTCTTGCCAATCTCTTGTGGAAGTTATCATGATCTTTCATTTGATCCTGGGGGTGTTGTAGAGTCACCTAAAACTCTAACAATATTTTTCAATGCTATCGTCAGCAGCATGCTTGATTTTAAATATCCAATCGAAAAAACAACAGATTTTCCTTCAGGTCTTGGAACAATTTCCCAAACATTATTCTTCATAATGGATTGGTATTCTTCTATCATGGCATCCTTCCAAGCTATATGTTTAATAGCATCTCAAACATTGGTTGGTACTGATTTAGACAAATCATTCATGTTTGTTGCATAACTAGAAAATCTTTTGGGTTTTTGCTTTCTCTAAATGTTCCAGATGGTGCAACGAAGTCTTGTGCTTCCTCTACTGTCTTAATGGCCCAAAGTGGTCTTTTCTTAGAATTTTGGGTTTCTTCAAGATTGAGGTTTTGAATTTCATCTTCAATTTCTTCAATGTTCTCCCTTTGAGACTCAAATTCAGTATTTTCTTCAGAACTAGGTAAGGGAGAGGGTTCTTCAGAACTTAGAGCTCTTTTGAATGCTAAATCTTCTTCAAATATTACATCCCTACTAAGTTTAATATTTTTCTAACCAAGTATGAAAATCCTATATGCTTTAGATATTTCACTATACCCAACAAAAATACCTTTCCTCCCGAAGGGTTCTAACTTAGTTCTCTTTTCTTTTGGAACATGTATATATACTGGACACCCAAAAATCCTAAGATGACTTATATTAGGTTTAACCTTAGTAAAGACTTCTTCGGGAGTTTTATCTCTAAGGTAGGAGTGACAATTTTTGTTTTCAAATATAGATAACAGTACAAGAGGCTTCTACCCAAAGATAATATTCTAGATTTTGATTAAATATCATAGCTCTTGCAGCTACTATAATTGTCCCATTCTTCCTTTTTGCTACCGCATTTTGTTGTAGGTTATGAGGAACAGTAAACTCCCTCTTAATTCCTATTTCTTTACAAAACTCTTTAAACAAATCTGACGTATATTCCCCTCCATTATCGGTCCTAAGAGTTTTAATTTTATGTCCTGATAAGTTTTCAATTAAAGTTTTAAATTCTTTAAATCTCTTAAGGATTTAACCATATCCTGTGTACACTAGTGAAATACCCATCAAGTCATGAACCGTGACAAGTGTGATAGCTGCAATATTTGTAGACAAGCACAATATGGATAAATTGCACATCATGGCAGGAAGTGTGGTTGATCTACGAAGAAGTTAGCCCAGTCAAGCATTCAAATATATATACAACAACAGTAATCGAAGATGTACAAAGTTATATGTTGCGGAGTTGATTCAATCTGCCTGCATATAGGAGTTACACAACACAAAAACAAATAACATACACACAATGGTACCAATCCTAATAGCAGTGTTGATGGAAAGATAAAGAAATAGATGAGTTAGAAGCAAATATGTTGTACAAGAAGCAAAAGAAACTAGATCACAGTGAAGAGGATTTCAAACAAAGGAAGTGCCTTAAAAGGAGATAGACAAGCAAGCCAACATGTGTGAAGTGAAAATTATTGGGATGAATACAAAGGTGAAAAAATATGCAGATCGACCACCTTCTCATTCCCATGAAACACAATCAATCATTGGAGATTTATAAATGAAGACTTTCCTAGTATCACCTAAAAGCATGGATGGACTTACCACTGGAATCAGACATGTATCCTCTGTGTGTGTCTATTGGAGTTGGGAAGTTCTTATCAGAAATATATTGTTGGCAATCCATCTCAATGTAGACACTATCGGGAGTCTTATGTAGCTAGAGACAATGGCAAGAAGCAAATTTGGCACGTCCATGCACGCTTGAAAGCTTCTAAATATGCATGTGTGGCATTTGTGTTGTGGAAACCTATAGTTAATAGTTTGACCATATATGAAGAAATCACAATAGGAAGACATCCAGTGGTAATTGACACTGATGAAATTAGATGGGCATGCTGTATACGTCTAGCAAAAGATAGTTAAACCCGATGGCAGCAGATGTTAATGAAACCCAAATTGAAATACAAAAATCTATCATATACATCTCAGGAAAGAAGTGTGGCACGAGTTAATCAATTGAAGGCTCAAACTATTATTAATGACCATCTACGTCAAAAATGGGTGTCGTTAGGAGTAACTAATTAAGGATGTGATTGATATCAAAGTCTTCTATCATTACAAGTTCAAAACAATTAGGAGTATTTATTTCTAAGGTTGATTTCATTTTAGAAACACCAAAGTTTAATTGAAAGTTTCATATAATGATCGGGAAATTAAAATGTGAAGAGTTTCAATTTAGTTATGAAGGGAAGTATTCTTTCAATTTGAAAAGACACCCTCTCTTTTATTCTCAAGTATATAAATAAGGAGTGATATAAAAAATAACAAGACATATTCAACATTCCAAAGAAGAAATATTCATATATTCATTTGTAAGGAGGAACAAGGAGCGAAAATATGGCTTTGTAATATGAATTCAAAAAAAAATTAATATTGAAATAAAAGGCCCTTTGTTTATTTTTACTAAGGGCATGGAGATTTATACTGCAGTTGATTTGTCATTTGTAATTATCTTTAAATTCTATAAGCAATTTCAATGTTTGATAAGTAGACAGGGTCATTTATGGCATTTTAAACTCAATAATTATAGATATAGTGAAATATTGAATTGTTTCGGTATTTATATCCAGTTTGTCTCCCCACCTTGAGAGTTAAAGTGCAATCTGGATTAGTTTAAAATTGCATATATATTCTTGATCCGTCGCGATTGGATTATTAAATTGTTTGTAGTTCAAGTGCATAGAACTTTATAAAGTTGTACATGATAATCTTCATTGTAGTTGACTTTGTTGCCCGGATGAGCAAAGGCAGTGGTCTTTATATTATAGAAGTCAGAAAATCTATATCTTCCTTCTACAAGCATCAAATCCATTATTGACAAATATTATACAAAACATTCATTCAATTCAAACATTCAGCATTCAGTTTCATCTTGATCAAGTTTGAAGACCTTGCCAACCAGAGAACTCGCAAAGCTTAAATTCGTTGTAGAAAAGCCTTGGACCAAGTAGTCAACATTTGAGGTGACAGTTTACCCGCCTAGGTGTAGCAAAGCCTGAAGTCAGGGGAATCCAGAAGTATTCCCATTCGTTGGCCAGCACTAATTGTGGAATCCTATTGGAGAAGTGGCAAGCTCTTGGATTTCCAATCTGCAGTTTTGGGAACCAACACCAGTAAACACACCTTCAAACACACGTTGAACTTGCTTTCAACATTGCAACCCAATAAATGTCCCAATTGCAGATAGAATTTTTCTTTATTTCACTTTTAACTGATCTTGAATTTACGATACCAAAAACAAATATGATTAAAACAACTGAAAAGGAAAACAAGGTGTTGTGAACATTTATTTCTCCACCGCAACATATTGAAGTTGAATAGGCATGCGTAAAAAAGAAACAAGAGTCGACGATTACCATGAGTTGAGACTCCTCCATTAGTGACAGCATCTCCAAAACATGCGCAGAAGAATGACAAGTCTCTACTGTCAAGGCTAACTCATTGCATATTTGGCATTCATTTGTTTTATGTATTTTCTTGGCCCCATGCTGAAAAACAAATACTTGACGTTCTTTTTCATGATTGAGGATCCAGTCAGACAGCATCACTGAATCTCCTACAGCCATGACCCATCAGCCCTTGATCTTGGTCATACTTAATGATGTTGTATCGGTTGCAGTCTCTAATAACTTTAGTGTCCTTGAAGTGAACCTCTGGATCAGCAATAGATTCCATTTCTTTTGTAACATATTCGAAGCACAGTTATGTGAGCGAGATACTACCATTACGGAGAATGGTTTATATCAAAAATATAAACCTCACGATAATTATTTTGGGCAGATTGTTTGAAAAACAGTCCCCGAAACGAGGCTCTTGACCATGATATTCATAGTAAATCGGCTCCAAAGGGACGTCGGCTGCAAAAGTAACTTTAAGCTTCGATGGCTTTGCTCCAGCATGATCCAGATCATCAAATCATTCTCCTTCGATAGTCTGATGGAGGTAGGATGGGATCATAAATGACAGCAGGAGATAGAATGACTGCCTACAATAATGCTACGACAATGCAGGACTGAAGCAAATAGATAAGTAAAATCCCTTGATTCACACAAGCTAAAAGGAAGAGTTAACACAATAGTCTCCATCAACTGCAGTACTTGATTGTAGGAGAAAAATCACACTACATAGAATGATCACAATACACGTTGTACATAAAAGATGCTCAAAGACTATGTCGAGGAACCAAAAGGATAACATCCATTATGCTCCAATGAACTGATGGCACAATATGAATTTCACTGATAAAAGGCCAACACTCACTTCGTATGATTATGAAGATAGAATGCATCAACCTTCAAAACAGAGAGCTCTCCCAATAGAGCAATCTTCATCGCATACAAATTCCCTAGTGAAGACTAGAACACAAGAGAAACTGCCTTATTGTCGTTATCGAACCTGCTTTGATACCATGTTAATATTTTGCTCAGAAAATAATGATAAACAGCAATATGAAAATATAAAAATGGCACAAAAGGATACCAGCAACTTTATCCTAGGAAAATCCTTCCGCTTGAAGGGAAAAACCCAGCCACGCCAGCAAAGTATTTCTCTTATTGATAACAAAAATGTTCAAGTACAATGCTTTCACTTGATGCAATCCATATATAAAGAATAGAGAGACTCTTCATTACACAACTAAAGGTCTCTTCATTTTCCAACTAAAAACTCTTCAGAATTTCCATAGGCATGCCTCTTTGCATGACGAATGACACGTCCCTTTATATAATATTATTTCATATATTATTACATATGTCTTCTTCAGCTGAAGTCATAACGATCATATTTCTATTTCATAAAATCAGAGATAAAGATCTCTATCGCAACTACAATCTTCAACAGTCATGACTGATCAATAACACTAAATCTTTGTAATTTTTCACGCCTTCCAAACTTTATGCAAAGAGAACTAAAATTTGCATATATTATTATATTTGATAATTGCAATTTCTAAGATGACTGCAATAGATGTAAACTGCTATCGTTTTGAATTTGAATCATGATAAATCATTCGGGTGATGCAAGGAGAAGACAAGAAAGGGCAACTAGAATTCCCCCCATGATATTTGATAATTGCGATTTCCAACATGACTGCAATAGATGTAACCTGCTATTGCTTTGAATTTGAATCATGATAAATGACAAAAATTACAATGTAATACAACATGGCATGATCAAAATAATATTTGTAGCATATATGTGTGGGTATTTGAGATGGTTTGGGCCAAAAAATTCTTATAATCCAAACACTTTTAAAGTCGTCCTAAATATTATATCTTAAAATGCTTATTTTGCTTCATAATTTTCTCTTTGGTCTAAAAGATTTTCTTGAAGTCTCAAGGGCTTCACATGTGTAATGTTAAAAAATAAAAATGAAAAAGCTTGAATTCTATAAGGTGAAAGCCTTGAAACTTGAAGGTCTGTGGCTTTTACAAAAGTAAAACCATTCGTAAAATGAGCATATGCTCACACAATATAAACTAAAAGTCTCAGTTGGCTTTTACATAGATACTTCAAAAGAAGCAAAAGTATATCCCATTCCCAGAACAGATGTAGTATGTGAGTACGCACATGCAAGACAGTGCACTTTGTAAAGTACACAGCAGTTAACTCAAAACATGAAAAATACTTCAATAAATAAGAACACCGATACTGAAGTGTACTTATATTGTTTGATTTGAAGCATACAAATAAAATGCTCACCAGTAACACCTGCCATGGAGGAAGGTCCCAGATTGCACAAAATGATTTCAGAATCTCACTGCTGTAGATAAAAAGGCAAATGTACTAGGGGCTGTCATTACAAAGAAAGAAATAAATGATATCAAAATTCTCTTTACAAAATTTATTCAAATAAACAAGTGGGCCAGGAGCAAACTATTGATTTGCAGAATTTGCAACTTCTGAAGTTGACTTCTCTGTTTCGTCTATTTCTAGATTCCTTAAATATTGGAACTTGAAATTTCTGAGCTCTTCTAGCAATTCATTAAGCTGTGACTGATCTCCTCGTGCTATAAGTGCTTGTGGTATTCCTCTTTCCTGTTGAAACGCAGTTCAACAGTGACATGTCAACAAACATACCAAAACAAATTATATCACAAGTTTGATTACTCAAACAAAGACTCCATATAACTCTTCCAAACAAAAGTAAAGAACATATCAACTTTTGCTCGCTCAGAATTCAATAATTTAAGGAGCTCAAAAAAAAAAATTAAAGAAGCAAAGTCCAAAAACCTGCTGTAATTTTTAACAGAGTACATTGATATAGAGGAGACAAAGTTTAAATCCCCTCAGCACATCAAGCATCCTACAACCCAGAGAGTGTCCTAGGTGCATGGGCAATGAAGCTAGCCATGTTAACACAACCTACAAAGGGCTTGAGAATTGACACCCCTGTTTGTGTCTTCGAATACTTTTGGTTCAGTGATTTGCTTTTAGAAATGATTTGAGGACGAACAACTCGGCAATGTTATGTAAGAGTAAATTAGGAAATACAAACAACCTGCTCTCCATCTTATGTTGAGTACGAACCAAAATATGAAGGCAAGCAACCTGCAGTACATCTTATGTTTATTTCAGTGTAAATGGGTATCATTGCTTGTATCTTCTTAAGTTGAAGAAAGTTTAAATGTATTTTTGCCCACTGGATATAGCTTGCTGAAGGGTAAGTCAGCTTACTCTGGTAGTTATGTATATGGAATTCCAATTAATCCAGTTATATATATAGAAATTATCCATAAGCAAATAGTGAAGTTCCATCATTCAGAAACCAGAAAAAAAGCTGACCTCGAACAACACCAAGTTGAAAACAAAATTAATTCCGAATGCTTTTAGATACTTGTGTGCTAAGTGGGTCTCCTCCCTTAAAATTATTATCCCCATACGCGAGGAAAACTGTCGTTACAGTAATCACCACTCGTGGAGTACATCTTAACATGATTGAAGCATGGACGATTCAAATCCCAGAAAACAAATTAAAAGTCTAGTTATAACAATCTCATCTAACTCTATATAATTGGCTTGATATTTTTGATTTGAACGATGTTATAATGTTGTTACAGGATGCCTTCTCAGATTCGGCAAATAAGATGCAACAATGAAATCATAACTACGACAAACTGCAACTTTTAATAATTCATGCCAAGTACAGCAGACAAGGAGTTAAGATTCTGGATAATAGGTTGGTAAAGCATACAATGTAACCAGCCTATGTTTCCATGGGAATATCAACAAAGCATAGTGCAGATAAAACAGAGAAAACAATGCTGTAGTTTTCAAATTTCAATGCCGACTGGAGTAATGTCGTGTTTTCGGGTGATAAAATCACAATTTCTGACAGCGTTCCAGATTTATGACGAGATTGAAAATAATTGGCTGGCGCGGCAGTCTGAGGCGTGATGACTTGCAAACTTTTCCAGATATTTACAAACAACTGTAAACTAAAAACAAAAATGCATTATCGCAGGATATAATTGAAAGAGTAGAAAAGGAGAAACGTACCTCGAGATAAAGGAGGAGCGCAGCGGAATTGGTTGTGAGACGCCAGGCCTTGTGAGGAGTTGTAGATTGAACGGGGTAAGAAGCGTTAGCATTGGTGTCTATGGAAAACCTTTCCCTTTCTCTCCTGGCTTGAGCCATCATCTTCTTGGCTCTGATCTGCTCCATGTATTTGGCTCTCACACTGTCCCCTCTGCCCATCACCTCTTCCAGCATCTGCTTCTTCGCCAACCTTTCCTTGCCCTCTATCAAAGTTCTATTTTGCAACTCGGGAGGATCGTAAACCCCAAGACTACGTACAACCTCAGTAGCATTCACTTCACCAGAGCAAGAACTGGTACAGGCAGAGGTGGGAATGAGATTGCTCAAGTCACTTTGGCCATCAGAAGAAGAAGTAGAGTCAGTTAAAGAGATTGCATTTGAGGGTGTCCTCTGAATAAAGGAGAGCATGTCAAAGATGACGGCCCTTATGGGGAACCTCGTGGTGCTGTTGCCGTGGGCCGCTGTGGAGTACCTCTGGTAGACATTATTCCCAACTGCGCCGAGCCACCTCTCGAAAGGCGGACTGATGGCCATCAACTGGACAAAGGGCTCCTCGAATAGCGAACAAAATTTAGTGAACAGTTGTTACTGAACAACCTACCATCAGATCTCTCCTCTGAACAAGGATAGGAAACTCCGTAGTTAAGCGCTTAGGCTGGAGTAGTATTCGGATGGGTGACCTCTCGGAAAGTCCCCGTGCTTCACCCCTGTGAGCATCACCTAGATCCAATGAATGAGTGCTGAGTGTTCCATTCATTCTCATGAGAGATAGATTCACTTGAATCATCATAAAACATGGTCAATGAGTTTGACTGAAAAATCACACAGTTAAATTCCGATAGCAATATCACAATTTGACTTGTTGAGAAAATTATCTTCTATTTATCAATTGATGAGCTTAAGGGGCTTTCTAATGAATGGCTCATAAGGCACAACACTTGGTGAAGGTTTTTCAAATGGGGTTGCAAGCTTTGGGTTTAACCATGGAGGAAACTTCATAGTTAAGTGCGCTTAGGTTGGAGTAGTACTAGGATGGGTGACCTCCTGCGAAGTCTCGCTGCTTCACCCCTGTGAGCATCACCTAAATCCAATGAGTGTTAAGTGTTCTATTCATTCTTATGAGAGATGGATTCACGTTGAATCACTACTCATGAAACATGGTTAATGAGTTTGACTGAAAAATCACACAATTAAATCCCGATAGCAATATCACAATTTGACTTGCTGTGGAAATTATCTCCTACTTATCAATTGATGAGCTTAAGGGGCTTTCTAATGAATGGTTCATAAGGCACAACACTTGGTGAAGGTTTTGCAAATGGGTTTGCAAGCTTTGGGTTTAACCATGGAGGAAACTCCGTAGTTAAGCACACTTAGGCTGAAGTAGTACCGGGATGGGTGATCTTCCGAGAAGTCTCGGTGCTTCACTCCTGTGAGCATCACCTAGATCCAATGAGTGCTAAGTGTTCCATTCATTCTCATGAGAGATGGATTCACGTTGAATCACTACTCATGAAACATGGTCAATGAGTTTGACTGAAAAATCACACAATTAAATCCCGATAACAACATCACAATTTGACTTGCTGTGGAAATTATCTCCTACTTATCAAAGGATAGGAAAACAAAATTCCAAATAGAGGTGTAATGGTTATGCAGACTATAATCAATCAATCAATCAATGTATGTTTTTAATGATAGATCAAAAGTAGTCTAAGGCAAGGGTTCTATGCGAGGGGCTTGGGTTCTATTTTTGTGGAGCGGGTGGTTCCATATTATTTTTTAGGGGGGCTAAAGGTTTAATTAGAATCTTTTTCTATAAAATGGGAGCTAAAATTTTAGCTCTTTTAATTTGAGCGGGTGAAAATAGGGTGGGGTCAACTTAGAGAAGAATTTTGTCATTTGTAAACAGTTTGATCTTCATTTTCCCACCATAATGAAATAATCCCACCAAACAAGTTTATGAAGTAATATAATTTTATTTTTTAAAATTTATGAGACAGCTAGCTTCCTTGAATTTAGGAGCTGATTTTTTTGAAGTTAATTCACATATAAATCCATAGGACCACTTCTCTTTTTAATTATCCCTAAAAAATCTCAACGGCACCTGCTCTATTTTTAAGCAAGCGGGTGCCCATGAGACCCTAGCCTAAGGCTATGGGCACCAGCTTTCTTGGTGTGCGAGCTTTTTTAGGGATATTTAAAAAGAGAAGTGATCCTAAAAATAGCTCCTAAATTCAAGTAAGTTGTTTGCCTCATTAAATTTATTCATAAATTTGTTTGGTGAGATTTCATTTTGGTGGGAAAATGAAGTGTAGGTTGTTGACACATGGCATAATTCTTCCCCCACCTGTTTTTCACCCACTCAAATTGAGAAGGCTAAAAATTCAAGGCTCCTATTATGTAGGAAAAGACTCTAATTAAACCTCTAGCCCCCCCTCTAAAAAATTGTCATGGAGCCACCCGCTCCACAAAAATAGAGCCCAAACCCCTCCCATAGGACCCTTGACCTCCTAAGAACAATTGCACTAGATAATTTCTATGTTCCTTTCCATTCTCAATCTTTTGATATGGATCTTAACCCAAAAAAATAGTCTATTTATCTTGTCCCCTTCCATGCATGTTGTCCGCCTTCAAGATGACATCATTGAGAGGTCGGATGTTATCTTATACCTCACATTATGAGAGAAAATCTTATTCTGTTTCAACCACTCCTAACCTACAAAATATGCAAGTTCTCTCCTCCAAATCCCGTCGTCAGTTGTGCCACTAATAACCTTGCATTTCCTTTAATAGCATCCCCAAGGTACATTTTTTCGTCAAATTCCCCAATTAGATTGAAATCTTTAATATAATAGGCTTTTTTCTACTCATATTATTGCTGGAGTTAATGTTCCAACAGTGGTCAATAATAATTGTTGCACATGTGGCAAACCTTATTGAGTTGCTAGTAACACAAGTTTAATTTAGTTGTGAATCAAAGAGTTCTAGTTTGAATCAAGTTCTTATTGTAGATGTGTTTGAGTTAGGTGTCCATAAGTTTCAATTAGTTGTTAAGTTTGTGTGTGTTGTCAATCATGAAGTAGTTTGTTGTCAATCTAATTAGTAGTCATTTAGGAATGTTGTTGAGTCAATTATTATATAAATTTGCATCTATTGTTCAATAGAATAACAAGCTGAAAGTTCTTTCTTCTCTTCTTTTTTATTGTTATTCTATTTTTCCAGTATGGTATTAGAACTATCTTCCTATTAAGTTTTGTTTGTCAGAGAAGTTGTTAAGAAGATGAGGTCAAGAGAAGAACCATTGAATGATTATGATTTCATTGAAGAATTTGTTTGATTTTGAAGAGATCAATGCTTTGAAAAGTAGCAAAAGATGTGGTAGAGTCTAGATGGATGCTTTAATAGTTTGAGGTTCTATAGGGTCGGAGAAGCTATACCTTTATGAGGGTTATGAAGCATTCCATGTGGAGATGGTGTGTCCAATAGTTCAAAGAGATTTGAAAGTCTAGAAGCTTGGCATCATACTTTTACGAGGGTTATGAGACATTTCATGTGGAGATGGTGTGTCCAATGGTGTTTCAGAGCTAGATGATAGTTGCATAACTATAAGAAAGTCTTACTCATGTATGACATATTTTCAAAGTATAATTTCTACATAATATTTCCTTTAGTTGTCACATTGTATGGGGGTGTTGGAGTTAATGTTCCAACAATAGCCAATAATAATTGTTGCACATGTGGCAAATCTTGTTGAATTGTTGGCAACACAAGTTTAGTTTAGGTGTCAGTCAAAAAGTTCTAGTTTGAATCAAGTTCTTATTGTAGATGTGTTTGAGTTAGGTGTCCATAAGTTTGAGTTAGCTATTAAGTTTGTGTGTGTTGTCAATCATGAAGTAGTTGTTGGAAATATAAGATAGGCTAGGTTACTAAGAGGGGAGAGGTGAATCAGTAACCAATAAAACTTAACTTTAATTCACCAATTAATCCTTCATATGTATTCTGATCTAATTGCGTGCATGAAAAACTGAAAGCATTAAAACATTCATAACACTTTGACACACAATATGGTAACTCAGAAACCTTCAAAATAGAAAGTAAAATTGGGATGGGGATGATACCCACAAGCTTTAGTACTATAGTATAAAGTTGGCCTGTTAAGGCTTACAATGATCACTTTTGATGATCTGCCCTGTTAGGAGCAATAAGAACTGCTAGGTCCACCTTGCAAAAGGATCTACAAACATACAGTGAAGCATGCACTTGGTAAAGAGATTTACAAAAGACTGTTAAGTCTACCTTGTGAAAGGATTTAATTGTTCCACTTGTTAAGATGAATCAGTGGTTGATATCTTATCTACAACTTTGATTTGTTGAATGAGATTCCTTTGGAGTGTAATGATCACCTTGTTGTGATAGATAAATTTTTGTTGCTCCTTATATTGCTTGTAGCCTCCTTACTTCACACTTCTGCTCTTATATATATATATATATCTTCAACACCTATTTGGATGTAATACAATGCATTACATATATAACAATCCAATTTACAATTCATCAAAGTCAATTGTAATACAAGTTTCACCAAAATACACAAAGTCAGCCCAATTGCAAGTACTCAGGTTCTAAAGACAAACTCGATGAGTTTTTAACACTTGGCAACTATTGTCAACACTCGGCATCATCATGCACTTGGTAGACGTAGAAGTTCGGCTCATAATAATCACTTCCAAGTAGTCTAAACTCAGTCTGCACTAGTGACTCGATGAACACTGTGAAACTCGACATATAAATTGAATCACTTGGTTGACACTGCATAGCTCAGTCAACACTATCACTATGAGCTTGGTATAAACTAAATCACTTGGTTTTCATTGCATAGCTCGGTCAACACTAGATTCACATTACTGAAGCTACGAACTCGATAAACATTAGAAAACTCAATTTGCACTAAGAAACTCGGTAAATACTATGAAACTTGGTTTACACTGATAATCATCAACTTGGTAGATACTGCTCGGTGAGAACTAAATATTGTTCCTAGAACTCAGTAGCAATTGTAGAACTCGATATAGCTTGAATTTCTTAGTTAACACTGTAGACTGCAAGATAAGCTCAATAGTTGCTAACCATCTGACTAAGTGTGTGTGCCACTAATAAACAAACTTGACTATAATGTCAACAATCTCCCCCTTTGGCATAAATGACAAAAACACTTATCAATGAAAACTGAATTCAAAAGATTCAAAATAATCTTTAGTCTCCATCATGTGTCTTCAACTCAATAAAATACTTTGTTTTTTAGATTTTTCAAAATTGCTTTTGTAAGAGATGTTTATATGAATATCTGTACATGTATATGTATAATATTATGATGCTCCCTCATACATATATAATCAACATACTTTACATGTTATACATCTTCTCATCTTCTCCCTTTTTATTGTATCATCACATAGTCTCCCCTTTTTACATATTCTCCCCCTTTTTGACATAATGTCAAAGGTGTATGCTATACAGTTGTTCCAAAGTGTGACAAGAAGTCATAATGTACCTTTAAAATTAGTGACATTGTCTTGTCCCAATTTTCTTGCAACACCTTGCTTGCATGTAATGCAGTCTGAACTTCTACTGATAACTCCATCATGTGATCAACTATGGAGAAGTTGTTATCATGGATGAGAGTTTTGACATGTGCAATGTGTTTCTACAATGCATCCATGTTTGGAAGAATTTTGCCTTGTATATCTACAAGTCTGCCCCTTATCCGGGTTTCTTCCCTTAGTAATTATGCTTGCATATTAGTTAGAAATTTGATCTTTGTGTAATGAGTAGAATTGTAGCTTGGATCAAGTGACAGTTGATGTGCACTCACCTTCAAATCTTCATCTATCTTGGAGAGTTTATCTTTGATTTCCTGTGTAAAGATAGATGTATCACATAGTTTACCAAATAGAGAAGTGACATTTTTGGCAAAGGTTTCTAATGAGTTGAGAATAGTAGATAAGCCTACTTGATATATTGCAATCTTCTGTGCAACTAGCTCCAATACTTTGTTTTCAAAATTCTTTTATGCTCTTTGCAACAATTTCTCTTGCCCATTTAAATCTTCATTAAATTTCTAAACCGCTTATGTTAATTGAGCCAAAATAGGTTGAGAAGTATCAACCTCAATGTTGATACATCTGCAAGAATGTTCTTTGCATCTTCTAGTTCTTGATGTTCTTTGGTCCTCCTCTCTCTAAGCCTTTGTTGCTTAGCTTTCTTCTGCAAAATCTCACCTATTATATGCATTTGATCGAGATTCAAAGTAGAGATATCCCAATTCAGAATAACTATATCCTCAACAAGATCAATGTCTTCTTCTTTGTCTTCGCCTTTGCTAGAAACTTTAGTACTCGGTTGAGGTTTGCTCTGAACTATCTTTGTACTAACTATTTGCATACTTGGAATAGTAGCAATAGTGGAAATGGAAGGACTAGAACAAAAGTAGATATTGCACTAATTGTAGAAATACCTTGTTGTTGAGTAGCCAAAATTGATGAAGGAGGAAGCACTGACTGCTCAGTAGATGAAGTGATAATCACTTCAGTCAATTAAGTACTAAGCTGAACAGGTGCAGAGATTGGTTAAGTGCTTAGATTTGCAATGTTTTCCACAACCAACTCAGCAGAAGCTTTCTCTGAGCTTGATGGCTTTAAAGCTTTGCTCAGAGAGTGAGGAAGTGAGGCCATAACTGCTACTGCAATCTTTTCAAGGTCAGTTTCCTTAATGCTTTGAATGTCAGGGAGATTCTCCTCAGTGGCTTCCTATTCTTACTCATCATCATTTGTTTCTTCTTCATTATCATTGTCCTCTTCTTCCTTATCATCTTCACCATCATCTTTGACATGAACAAAAAAATCACTCTTCTGATGAAGATTGAAGATATTCTTCCATGTATTAGTGGCATTCCTCACAACATGCTCAATGTCATTGATTAGTATTAAGCAAGTGTTAAATTTCAAAGTGAGTTTTTCTTCATTCTACTTCGTGGACTCTTTTATTTATTAGTCATAAAGACTCGGCATGAGTTGCCTCAGAGTCTGCTCATATATATCCTTTGTAGTTTTCTTGGCTTGATTCTTTCCATCAATTCTTTGAGAATTTGTTGTGCAAGTTGATCAGGTGAATATTTCCATTTGCCTAGCTTAGACATAATCATGTCTTCAACTTGCTTCTTCTCCTCTGCATTTCTGGTTTCATATCTTAATGATTTAAAATTTGTCATGCCAGCTCCAAAATCAATCTCTTTCAATTTATCTTGAAATGTAGGTGGAGGTCGTTTGAAAATCACATCCTGTGCTTTTTCACCTAATTTCAATTTCTTTCTAGATGTTGTTCTTGTAAATACTGCAGTGGATGACTTCGTAGGTTTGGTTATAATAACCTTACATTTCTTCTTGTTTGGATCTTCTTCTTCTTATTTTGTTTCATCTGCCTCATCTTCTACATCATCTTCTATCACATCAACTCTTTTACCTTCTGTCAATAGGAGAGTAGAACTAGTGTGTCTCAGTTTTGCTATCCTCTTCTTTCCTTTGATGACAGCCTGAGGAAGCATTTATCTCTAGTTCAATTATGGCTTTGGCTTCATCATATGTATTGAAATATGTGGCCTTGGGATCCACAGGTTCATTCAATAATGCCTCAATGATGTCCTTGTGTCATCAATATTAAACTCATAACCAAGAGGCTTAATCCGTACCATTCTAGGTTTGGCTGCTTGTATGTACACTTTGTCACAATCTACCATAAAACAAACATCATCCTTGTAATCTTCTACAAGTTTCTTTGGAATTCTAAATTTTTTATTCATCTTATCTTTGAATGAATCAAAATAATTATCTATGATACTGACATAGTTTTCACCCATCTCTACTATATACTCATTGATTTGATATAGTATAGGTACATCTTTTCTCCATACAACTGTACCTTTTGAAGGGAAAAACTTATGTAAAAAGAAAAATAAACAAGTTAAAAGTGAACCAAACTTATATGGGTTATTCTTCAAAGTTCTGATGCTCTTCATGTTCTTGTTGAATTAGTTCAACATCAGCTCGGTAAGGTCAAAGGACATGTTGTTCTTCACCACTTTGAAAGCGAGATCCACTACCTTACATGATACATTGTTGAGATGACTGGATCTATATATTTTGTGTGCAATTACGTGAATTCCAAACTTTAGCTTCATGTCAGCTACACAACTGATCTTCACACCTCTTCCATCTCATTTGACAAGAGTTTTCTTTTCCAATTCTACTCGACTTAGGGTTTTGGTAGTGTTTGCTTTGGTCAACATCGGGAGTCTTGTGATTTAATGAATCATTTTCTTGTTATCAAGATAGGCTGCTTCAACCATAGCTACCCATTATGTACATGGCTAATGATAAACCTTATCCATTTTATTTGAAAGTCTAGGGGCATATGTGAAATGTGGGTTAAACCCTTGGTTTCCAAGTGTTGATGCTCGGGTTTCAATGCACCATTCACACACAACTTTTCCAAAGTTTCATCCATTTCTAGGGTTCCAATGTCTTGAATTGAACAATGAAAATGTGAGCAAATATCATTAACCAGTAGTACATTTGGTGGAATCTAGGACTAAGCTCTGATTAGATCAAGTGTTTTCGCAATTGTCAGACTCAACTTGGAGTCTGGTGCTTCCCACTCAACTCCTCAAACCAAACATCTCAAACCCTTTCTTGGCTTTGTTGTTGGAGGATGCCATGCTCGATAGGGTTTATAAAAACATGGAAACCCTCAACAATAATTCACATAGAAATCGCTCTTCACATATAGCTTTTAAAAATTCATGGTGAAAAATGAATTTGATTTCACCCTTTCTAACAAATTTCACTTTCCAACTGCCATAAATGCTTAGTACATTTGCTTGCTTGATGACAGGCTGTCTTCCACTTAGTTTGAATTAATTTCTTAGTAGAGTCATTCATGACTCGATGTCCACACAATGACTTAGTTACTCTTGACCTTGCTCAATAGGGTCTTGCAACTTGACCTAGCTTGGTAAGGTCTAGAATTTCCTTAGACACTCGGTGATCCCTTTACATTTTGAATGTTGATATGGATCTTTCCTTTTTGCTAACTAGAACTGATGTAAGATGTCTACTTCAAAATCTTAGTTCCAGTTATCCTTATGTGAGATCAAGTAGAAGTGTTTGAGTCACCCAATTCTTGAGTGACATGTGCTTCATTGCTCAAACTTGCATTCTCAGAAGATTTCAAAATCTATTGTCGTCTCATCTATTTTCTAATGCTATCAGCCTTAGCTTTCTTTTCATCTTCAATTCTTCTAGTGTTCATACAGTTCTTGGCGACGTGTCCAAGTTTTGTACAAATGAAACATCTTCTAGTGGAGTCTCTTGTCTTCATGTGATGTTTTACATAGTTTATTTCAATGTGTCCAAATTCTCCATAGGAGTGACATCTACAAGTCATGTGTTGTAGTCCCAACCAAATATAGCTTTTACAATATATTGTTTTGGGTTCAATATCTTAGTTTTGCATTCATAAGATTTGTGCCCATGCTTCTTGCATTTGTGACATTTGCCTTCAAATTTAGGTTTCTCCTTGCATTCATTAGCTCTATGACCATGCTTATTGCAATTGTAACATTTTCCATTGAATTTAGCTTTACCAATTCTCCAACATTTGTTTGATGTATGACCCAACTTACCATAGTGATTGCAAGTAGGTCTTTGATTCTTTTGAGCTCCTTGCTTGGATGATTCACCTTCTTCTGTATATCCAATTCCTGCTTTGCCTTTCTGTCTGTATTGGGTTTTCTCATTTAATTGATCCATGTCTACTTGAGATTTCATCATCCTCTCATTGGTTTGCTTTTCAATGTTTAGATCATTCTACAATCTTTCATTCTTTGATCTTAGATTCATGATTTTTTTCATTTGCATTAGTAAATTGATCAATGAAGTCTGCCTGTTGAAGGGATAGATGTTGAATTTCATTATTCTTTCCTTCTAACTCTTCTTTTATCTTGTTTTTCTCTTCCATGACTTCACACAATCTTACTAATTGAATTTCTTGTTCTCTTTTTAGCTTCCTTACTTCTTCTTGAAGTATATTATTCTTTGAACTAACAGTTCTCTGATTGCTTTGTTAGTTTCATCTAAATTACTTTTTGAATGGACATCTTCAATTCTTTCTTTAGTGTAGAGTTTTTCATTCATCTGTACTACAAGATCTTTTCTTCTTTTTAGGGATTGAGAAAGTTGTTCCTTTGCTTTCTTAAGTTGCCCAATAGCCAATTCCAAATCTAGCTTTTCATTATCAATAGTCTTATCAAGTTTGAATACTTCCATTGCCTCTGATATTTGCTCAAGCTTTTAAACTTCTTCTTTGAGAACCACAAAGCTCTAATAACAATTGTTGAAAATATAAGATAGGCTAGGTTATTGAGAGGGGAGGGGTGAATCAGTAACCAATAAAACTCAATCTTAATTCACCAATTAATCTTTCATATGTATTATGATCTAATTGCATGCATGAAAAAATGAAAGCATTAAAATATTCATAACATTCATGACACTTTGACACACAATATGGTAACCTAGAAACCTTCCAAATAGAAAGTAAAATTGGGGTGGGGATGATACCCACAAGATTTAGTACTGCAGTATAAGGTTGGCATGTTAAGGCTTACAATGATCATTTATGGTGATTTGCCCTATTAGGAGTAATAAGGATTGCTAGGTCCACCTTGCAAAAGGATTTACAAACATATAGTGAAGTATGCACTCAGTAAAGAGATTTACAAAAGACTGTTTAGTCTACCTTGTGAAAGGATTTAACTGTTCCACCTATAAGGATGAATCAGTGGCTGATCTCTAATCTGCAACTTTGATTTGCTGAATGATATTCCTTTGGAGTGTAATGATCACCTTGTTGTGATAGATAAATCTGTGTTGCTCCTCATATTGCTTGTAGCCTCCTTACTTCACACTTCTACTCTTTTTTTTTTTTTTTAATTCTTCGACACCTATTTGGATGTGATACAACACATTGCATATATACCAATCCAATTTACAATTCATCAAAGTCAACTACAATACAAGTTTCACCAAAATACACAAAGTTGGCCCAACTATAGGTACTCAAGTTCTGAAGACAAACTCGGTGAAATTTTGACACTCAGCAACCATTGTCAATGTTTGACTCATGCACTTGGTAGATATAGAAGCTCGGCTCATACTATTCACTTCTAAGTAGTCTAAACTTGATCTGCACTAGCGACTCAGTGAACACTGTAAAACTCAACATATAAACTGAATCACTTGGTTGACATTGCATAGCTCGGTCAACACTATCACTATGAGCTTGGTATAAACTAAATCACTTGGTTGTCACTACATAGCTCGATCAACCCTAGATTCACATTATTGAAGCTACGAACTCAGTAAACACTAGAAAACTCAGTTTACACTAAGAAACTCGGTTAACACTATGAAACTTGGTTTACATTGATAATCATCAACTTGGTAGATACTGCTCAATGCAAGCTGAGTATTATTCCTGGAACTCGGTAGCAACTGTAGAAGTTGGTATAGCTTGAATTACTTGGTTAACATTGTAGACTACAAGATAAGCTTAGTAGTTGCTAACCATTTGATTAAGTGTGTGTGTCACTAATAAACAAACTTAACTATTATGTCAACAGTAGTTTGCAATCAATCTAATTAGTAGTCATTTAGGAATGTTGTTGGGTCAGCTATTGTATAAATTTGCATATATTATTCAATAGAATAATAATCTAAAAGTTATTTCTTCTCTTCTTTTTTACTACTATTTTATTTTTCCAATAATTATTGTTCCACATGGCACTGTGAAACTTCCCTCTAACAAACTTTCTTATGTCCACATTTGTGTTCAAGCAATACTGTAACATGATGTTCCATTTATCCAACCATTTAATGGTTTGCTTCATCCATGTTTTCTTCCTTCGGTTAAGAGCCTCTCCATTCATAGTTTTCAACCAGTGATAATTTTTCATGTTTTCAATCTTCTTTAGGTAACTGACTGGATTACTGTCGAAGCCTCTAACAAATAAGGTCTTATAAATTGGTAAGTGGTCTGTCTAGTTCTAACTTTTTTGGAATTTAAGTACTTTATTAAAATTTAATATTATTAGGACTTGCACCAAAAGGAGGTGTGATTATATCTTAACTAATATTTTGGAAAGTTCATATAAAAAAGTGACATTAATTTTCAATTTGGCATGCTAAAATAAGTCAACCGTTTAGTTTATTCTCATAAGTCTCCTCACATCCTTCATTGTATAATGTATCATTGATATATCTATTTAATGATATTTAGAGTTATCATCTAATTAGGGCTAGGGTTTGTCATATGGTTAGTCATAGTGTTGTGAACTAATTAGGGTTAGGTGTAGTCCTAAGATGAAGATTAGGGTTAGAGATAAGATTTTAAAGTTAAAGTTAGGGCTAGAGTTAACCTGGTTAGTATGGTTAGGACTAAACGTAATGTTTGGTTTCAATTGAATGATGGCTTAACATTTTGAGGGTTGATATAAGGTTTACATCAAGATAATGATTATATTTAAAATTGTAGATGTGGTGCAAGAACACCTAAAGGATTCAAAGAGGTTCTTGAGACTTTGGTGTCCATTTAGTTGTCAGAATATAATAGTAAACTCTTGTGAAAACTATTTTTTAAACTTTGTTGCATTGAAATAAGGCCAATAGAGTCAATTTAGTGAATGTAATGCATTAGGACCTATTATTGTCAACTAATGCAAGGTAGGATGATAGCTAGGGCCAAAGGTTCACCTAGTTACCATGCAACCTCGCAGAGAGAACACAATAGAAAAAAATAACCAAGAGATAATGACTGAAAGAGAGGAAACAACAGATCTTTATTGATTCAACAATTTATTGCATACATGTCAGGTTGTAAGGCCTTCCTAGTTGCAACTCCAATACAATGATTCGATTATAGGATAGATTCTTCGTCTATCATGTGCGATCTGTGATCATCTAGACTCCCAACTTCCAAGACTCCAAAAGCTTACCTAAACCTAAGACTCGACCTCGTATTTATACTTCCAAAATGGCTTGCAGAAGATTCTAGATCCGCATTGGATAAAGCAACAACCCAAAATAGGTCCACAAGCTTTCCAATGAACAACGCTTCATTAAGTCCATATCATTAATTAAATACATAGGTTGGCTCTCAAAAAAGAACCAAACAAGCAACTCGATGAACAATGGAACAAGCATCATTGAAAATAGACTCGGACAAGCCAATAGGCACACTAGGTGAATAGAGTAGGGAACAACTTAGCAAACATGTGCACTAACCCAAGCTAACTCGATGAAAGAAGATAGAATGAATCCAACAAGCCAACCGCACCAAAAGCTATCGAGCAGGTTCAAGGAAGTAACCAAGCACACCCAATCTAAACTCATGTAGGATAACCAATCAACATAGGATGTTATTACATCATCAACCATGGTTAGTGATCACCTAGGTTGTGTCGAGGAGAGCCCAACATTTTCTTCTAATGTTTTTGGTCAAAAGGTTGTCAATGTTGTTTTGCAACTTTGACAAAAAAAAAAATGTAATTTGTAAATCAACAACTAATTGATATGAAATTTAGCTAGGTCCAATTGGAAATTGATGTGGAAAGATGGTATGAGACCCATTAGATCAAAAATTGATGTAACTTGCAATTTTGATGATTGGAGTGGAAAGGCATGGCTTCATTATTGTATGTTTTTTGTCATCTTATTCTCCTTCATTGTTTTTCATTTTTATAAATAAAATTATTTTTTTGTGTAGTTGGCCTACCACATATAGAACTACCATGTAATCGTATAGTGGTCAACAACAATTAGGTCCTTGTTATATGCATTTCCCCCCTAACTTGTGCCCTTTACATGTTTCTTTATATGTTTTTGTTTTTTTTAAGTGCAGTACCACAAGATTACTAACCTTTGTTTTCACAATTTGCACTACAATCTTCTCATTATGATTTATGAACTTGTTTTGTCCAAGTCCACTATCAATATTAAAGTCAATAACCTTTGTTAGAAACAATAGCCCACCAAGGTAATAGGGGGGGTGTGAATCAGTTATGCAATGATTAAAACATTTATCCACCTTAAATATATTTAACCACTCAACCAAAGTAAAAAAAAACCATATAAAGATGCACATACATAATTACACTAGATATGTTAACTAGGGAAACCCTTGATCAGAGGGAAAACCTCAGTGGGAATGATGCCCACAAGATGATGGACTAATATAAATATTCCTTGTTAGAGGATGGACCCTATTAGGAGTCTATTACAACATTTAGTACATATGAGTCCTTGTTAGGAGATTTTGAATCCTTGTTAGAAGATTCTAACCTTATTAGGAGTTGTAGAAGACAAAAGGACCCATTGTCCAAACAACTTCTAGGGAAAGATCATTGAGCTCATTGTCCAACTGATCTCTCAACTATTCCTTGTAGAATAATTATATGTATTGTATTTCAACTTCTTTCTTTTGTCTCGTTGACTGGACCAATCACTGTCAAACCTTGTAGACTAGGTCACGAACCTCAGATCCAAGTATCTAACTTCGGATCGCACAATAAAACTTCAACAACAAAGTTCTCTTCACCTTCGCTCTGCTCTGCTCAACTTTGCATTCCGCTCTTTGTGCTGCTTACAATCATTCATACATCTCACATATTTTCTTTCATGATAAAGGAAAATGTCCTTCCTTAATATCAAATTCATAAAACAATTCTCTGAGTCAACTATTACACCTTCTCAATTAATTATTATAGGACCTCATAAGAACACGTTACACTCAGTGATAACATTAATCTTTCGCCTTGTAATTTGAATAACTTTTTGTACATGCAATATTATGACGAGCAAGCTTAAATGTGTCATTTCTAGAATGTCTTCTTCATACCTTTAACTTTGGCTTCATAGAATAACAACTTTGCTAAGAGATATAACAAGTTTATTAGAATATGTCTCTATAAACTCTATCTCAGAACAATCTTCACCAAAACTTGCATAACTTTTTCAGATTTAATATCTTATGCTTCTAAGGTTAGCTACGTATGCTAGAAACATAATATGATCTCCCTTTAACCTTGCTTAGTGAAAATGCTAAATTGTCTATCCGTACCAACTTGATCTTTTCGTTGTTCTTCTGTCAGATACCACATAAAACTATTATGTTGACATCAATGACAAACACGGTCATGAATGTAACATATCATCATGAGAATGATCTAATCATGTTTCTACAATACTCTCCCATAGGAATATCATCAACATTCATGCTTCCAATAGTTTTGTCCAAGTCCAATATCAATATTAAAGCCAACAACCTTTGTTTTCACAATGCACACCACAAGCTTCACTTCTTATAAGTGTGTTTTTTGCTTGAATGCTTTTGTGTACTTTAGCTATTAATGAGTCTTAAAATTAATAAGATCTCAAAATTGGGTCTCTTCATGCCTATCGCTACTTTTATTTGATTTTATCAATGTCTTAGTCTCATATTATTACAATAAAGCATAGTTCATTTCATTTGTCCTATCTTGATTTTTGCTTCTTTTGACTTCTGTAAAACTTAAATATATAAAATCATAAGGCTTATTTTCTTGATCCATATATTAAAAAAATCCATTTGGTTGAAGTAAGAATAGGAGACAATTCTACTTGTTTTATTGCAATTTTCTGCACCACTTGTTTCAATACCTTGTTCTCAAACTTTCTTTATGCTCTTTTTAGCAACTTATCTTGTCCATTCAAGTCTTTATTGAATTTCTGGACAACTTCTGCTAAATGGTCCAAAATAGGTTGAGTACTATCAACCTTGATACTTAATGCATTTACAAATATGTCCTTTATATCTTCAAATACTTGAGTTTCCTTTCTCTTCTCTTCTCTAAGCTTTTGTTGCTTAGCTCTCTTTTGCAATAATTTTTCAATGGTGTTCATTTGATCAGGAGTAAGAGTAGAGATATCCCAATTTGCAATAAGTATATCTACATCTAGATCAATTTCTTCTTCTTTATCCTTACCCTCATCTGAAACTTCAGTATTCGATTGAGACTTGTTCTCAATTGTCATTGTACTAGCTATGAACATATGCAGAATAGAAACAATACTAGAAATTGAGGGGCTAGCAACAAATGTAGATATGGCACTAATAGTATAAATATCTTGTTACTACATGATTGAACCTGGTGACGGAGGCACTTGTTGCTTGGTAGATGAAGTGTTGGTCACTTCAATCAGTGGAATACTCAGTTGAACATGTCCTGAGTTTGGTTGGGTGCTTGGTGTTGCAGTGGTACCCACAACCAACTCAGTAGAAGCTTTCTCTTAGCCATAATGCACTAAGGCTTTTCTTGGAGAATGAGGAAATGAGGCCATTACTGTTGCTGCAATCTTCTATGCATCAGTTTCCTAAATGCTTTGAATCTCTGGAAGACTTCCTCTAGTAGCTTCCTATTCTTCCTCCTTGTTATCTAGATTTACCTCATCTATTGTTGACAATTGACTATATGTAGTGATGTAATTATTATCATTAATGGCAACACATGATGTACTTACTTGGAGAAAACCTTAGTAATAAAGATACTAAACTTTTGATGCTCAAAAAATTGTCTAAGTATGAAATTGGTTTACATCAATACACTATTTTATATGTAAAATGTTTATGACGTCATATTATGACTAGCAAAGATAGATGGAGATAGTATATATGTTGATGATGACATGTATAACCTTGGAAATCAGTACAAATAGTACGAAAAAGAGATATTCATGATTTACCAAGTGAAATAGAACATCAAAATTAAAGGAAAGGAATTATTTTGTTTACAAAATAATTACTTGACCACTTAGGGCCGACATCCTAGATGTTTACTCTAAGTTGGAAAAGTATATTGTGGTCTTAGCCAACCTAGCAACAATTTGTGAAAAGGCACGATATTTATACAAAGGATATCTTGTGAGAAAAAGTGTGCAATTGTATTGTGATAAGTGATATGCAAACTTTTTTGTGAAGCGATGTATATGAAGTTTTTGAGAACTTGATTTCATGATCTGAGATTGAGCCAAGGTTAGAAAATAGTCAAGAAAGAGGATACAACATCTATATACCTAAGGACTAATTAATTGTTTGGGAAATGAGCTCTTCTTGTAATTGAAAGTGCATGTTTGGGCAGTGAGCTTTTCTTGCATCCACTATACTACAACTCATAACAAGGTTGGAATCTCCTAACAAGGACTCTCTATATTGAATTTGCTCATTGACTCCTAACAGGGTCCATCATCTAGGAAGGAACATATATATTAGTGTATTATCTAGGGGGTATCATCCCCACCAGGGTTTTTCCTTGGCCAGGGTTTCCCTAGTTAACAAAATATGGTGTTATGAGTTCTTTTTATGCATGGTTATTATTATTGTTCAACATTAATTGTTTACTTTCTTATGCATGGTTCAAAGTTATTAATAATATCCAGTTGGCAAAAAAAGTTTGTAGAATACTAATTCACCCCCCCTCTTAGTATTCCCTATTTCTAACAATTGGTATCAAAGCACAGTTAGTCAGAAGAGGCTTAACACTTGAGTAAGATCCCTATGGATATGGAATAGTTGATGAAGAACCTTGAAGAGGCACTTGAACAAATTGATCTCCTTACTGAAGCAAGAGACAAGTTAAAGGATAGATATGAAGACTCCAAAGCATACATTGGACAACTAAAGGACAAGATTGAACATCTCAAATCCAAGCTTGAATCTACTAAATCTACTAGTGATGATGAATATTCTAAACCGAAATTAGAGTACAAGATCTTGAAGCATGAGTTAAAGATTACCAATTTTTATTTGAGTTTGAAGAATGATCCTAACAAAATTGAATCTAATTTGAAGACTGAAAATTCAAACCTTAGAGCGCTAGCATTGAAAGAAGATCATGAAGAACTTCATAAGTACAACACTATTATGAAAGATGAACTAACTCAGTGCAAGCAAAAACTTGAAAAGCTTTACACTAGCAAAGAAAAGCTTGATGAATCTATGTCAATACAAAGACCTACCTATGATAAGATTGGTCTTGGTTATCTATTTAACATGTCTGCAAAGAAACTTAAAAGTAAATTAGATTTGAAAGAGAAAGATAAATCTGATGATAAGATTGAATGTAGCCAATCTTCTGATAAATCCAAAGAAGTTGGACAAGAGAAAGAAACTAAGAAATTGGAGGAACCTAAGCAAGTGGAATCTCCTAAGGAAACCAGGTATGAATCTAGAGGTAAATGTTTTTCATGTAATGAAATAGGTCATATGAAAAGAGATTGTACAAATAAATCATTTAATCATATTACGAAATTTTACTATCATAATTGTCATGGTATTGGTCATAATGCAATTGATTGTAGGAAACTTAAATATGATAATGACAAAAGAAATAGTAGAATGTTAAGAAACACTAACCCTACAGATAGAAGAAGATCTAATGAAAGAACATCAAGAGAAAGTAGACCTTATGAAGAAAGGAAGCAGATTGTGTGTCATAAGTGTAACAACTTTGGATACATAGCCTGGAATTGTCAAGCACCTATTGATCAATAGAATCCTAGAAGTAGAACCCCAATATGGCAGTTATGCAACAACTTTAGACATACAACAAAGTATTGTAGAATGGACAGAAGCAACAATGGAAGAAACTTCAGAAATGACAGAAGAGATCATGGAAGAAACTTTAGAAATAGAAACAAAAATGGAAGGAACTTCAGAAATGTTAGAAGGAATCATGAAAATAACTCTAGAACTAAGAAAGACAATAAAGAACAAACAAATATAGTCAGTGAAATTTGAGAAGAACTTAATGAGGCATTTGTAAAGGGATTATATATTTCAAAAGAAAAGTTAGATGATTCTGAGACAGGAAAATTGAAGTCAGTAATTGAGTTTGATTCAACCAAGTTGAATTAAGCTTGTTCACAACACCAGAATTGGAAATCTTCATTTAAAGATTGAGCTATGAGTAGCGAGGTTGAGAGAAGATGCATCTTAATGAGTTTAAATTGTAGTTAAGCTCGCTTGCAATTTGGAGCTTATTGAAACAAGTTATGAAGGAAATAAGTGTTACTGTTAAAATAGACAAAGCTTAGTCTATGACAAAAGACAAAATCTATGTTTCTACAACAAATTTCATAGAGAGAAGTTTTGTGGAGCATTGTCATGATGAAAGGAAGCTATGGTGAACTTGGGATTGCATTCGAAGATCAGACTATTGGAAATATAAGAGGAGTAACTGAGAGGGGAGGGGTGAATCAGTTACTACTAAAATAAATCCTAGATCCCTTAGATGTCAAAACAATTCCAACTAATAAAACTAATTACTGTTGATACTCGGTAAGCATAGAGAAATTGTTGTAACTCGGTAAATGCATAGTGTGTATTACTTTAGCAGATCTTAAGATGCTATCAATAATTACTTGCAAGCATGAAAGAAATAACATGAAAACATAAGACACTAGGATTTAACATGGAAACCCAATTTGGGAAAAACCACCAAATGTAACTAGTTACTATTTTTCACTCTTCTGAAGTGAGCCATGTTAGGAGCCAACCCTATTAAAGGTTACAAAACACGCTATTAGGTGTGAGCCTATTAAAGAATTTAATCACCCTATTAGGAGTGGCCTTGCAAAAGGTCTTGAAACAATTCAATGGAATTGTCATGTTGTTAGAGGATTTACAAATGGTTGTTAAACCAACTCTGTTAAGAGATTTTTTATCACTGCTACAATGGTTAGATAGTAACAATGAAATGACCTGATTATGATGCAACTGAATTGTTGATTACATATATCTATTCTAGTTCATACTTGATCCTTCCTGATTGAATAACACTTTTCTACTCCATAAGGATACCTACTTATCCTTCAAGTTCGCTTCCTCTCTTCTTAGCTCTTTTAACTCATTCAACTTGCATATCATCCTCTTTGAAATCACAACTTGACCTTTTACTTATACCTTTTAGATTGTCAAGTTAGCCCAAATACAAATTAGAATAACCAATGTTCATCACCTCAATTGGCTAGAATCAATTGGTAAGATAATTAAGCTTTACATACCAAAATAAAAAAATCCTTTAGTAGTTGACCCAGCTGGGTAGAAACTAATTCTAAAGGGATTTCCTGTGTTAACCAACAAAAGCTCGGTGAACACTACAAACCTACAAAATTCCTTTGTAACTGAGTGAACTCGGTTAATACTAACTTTGTTCAACTTTCCCTTCGTTAATCAAGTGAGCTTGGTTAACACCTTTTTTGCTTAACTTCCTTTGACGCTCGAGTGAGCTCGGTAGATATTGCCTTCTATACAGAGTAAACTCAAGAATGCTCAGTAGACTAGGAAAATGTCTTCACTGACTAAGCAAGCTTGGCATGCACTGATTGTCAACTGATATGACATTTGTGTAATAGCAAAGACAACACACAATTAATCAATTGTATCCAATAATCTCCCTCTTTGGCATTGATGGCAACACAACATGTCATAGCACAATGAAATTTTGAGAACAAGAATCCTCTGTTAGAAAGTTTCTCCCTCTTTGATTTTATACAGAAAACTTCTCCTACAGTGTTCTCCCTTTGTGAAGAAACTACTTAACTTCTCCCTTTAGAAAATTTCAGAAAGATATGATAGTAAACTTCTCCCTCTTTGACAACACATGCCAAAGATAATTCAGATTAGTATCAACGTACCTTGAGTACAGATTCATCTCCAATATGTCCTTGTCCATACTGCATCAACTGATTGATCTTCAACTTGGTTCTTGTTGATGCATCAGTAAACATTATTTAGCGAGCTTCAGATAGGGGAATGACCCCTAGCTTACCTCTTAGATACAAGAATGCATCCTTAGGTAATGGCTTGGTGAATATATCTGTAATTTGTTCTTTTGTATGCACGTATTCCAATATGATTTCTTTGACCTACACTAACTCTCTTACAAAGTAATATTTTATAGAAATGTGCTTTGTTTTAGAATGCACCATTGGATTCTTTGATATGTTGATTACACTAGTGTTATCACAATACATCACTATTGGCTCTTTGATTTCAACCTTCATTCCTTCCAACAATTGTTTGAACCAAACAATGTTAGAGCAATTCACTGCTACTGCTACATATTCTACTTTTGTTGTGGATTGAGATGTGTAGTTCTGCTTCTTGCTTGTCCAAGATACTAGCCTTTTACTAAGAAAGAATGCTCTGCCACTAGTGCTTTTTTTGTCATCAAGATTTCCTGCCTAATCAGCATCAGTAAATACTTTTACGTTAAGGCTGCCTCCAAGTTTATACCATAAGTCATAGTCTTTAGTACCTTTTAGATATCTCAAGATTCTTTTTATTGCCATCATGTGGTTTTCTTCGGGTTTAGCTGAGAATCTTGCCACAATCCAAACTATTAAGGCAATATCAAGCCTTGTATACACCACATACTGTAGTTTCCTAATCATTGATCTGTATAAGGTTTGATCTACTTCTTTGGAATCATCATCTTTTGTGAGCCTAAGTCTAATACACATGAGGGTTCTAATTGGTATTGAATCATCCATTCCAAATTTCTTGAGTATCTCTTTGATATACTTAGATTGAGTGATATAGATACCATTTATGTTATGTTGTATCTACAATCCAACAAAGAATTTTACTTCACCAAACATGAACATCTCAAATTCCTTATTCATTTGTTCTGAAAATGCTTTGCATAAATCATCATTTTCTATGAATAGAGTATCATCTACAAATATTTTTGCCAATACAATCCTTTTATCTAGTCCTTCCTTGATATATAGGCTACTGTTATCATTTGTTCTTTGAAAACCAATCTGTATCAAATAGTTATGCAGTCTTTCATACCAGGCTCTAGGAGCTTATTTTAAACCATATAAGGCTTTGTGTAATCTGCAGACCATGTCCCTTTTGTCTGGATCAACAAAACCTTCTAGTTGTTCAATGTAGACTTCCTCATCAAGAATTCCATTCAAGAATGCAAATTTAACATCTACCTGATATACTTTGAATCCTTTTGTAAGCTACATAAGCTAGTAAAGTCCTAACACCTTCTAATCTTGCAATAGAGGGAAAAGTTTCACCATAATCAATACCTTCTTCTTGAGAATAGCCTTTACATACCAAACTTTCTTTGTTTCTTTACACTTTTCTATCTTCATTTAGCTTATTTTTGAATACCCATTTGGGCCTAGGCACAAGAGTCCAAGTTTTATTCTTTTCTATTTGATTTATTTCTTCATTCATAGCCTCAATCCAACTTTCATTTTCCAATGCATCTTTAACAATTTTAGGTTCAAATTTAGCAAGTAAACATGTACCTTTTAGTTTGCTTCTTGTCATTGATTCGTCTAATTTGTCTCCAATGATCTAATTAGGTGCATGATGCCTTCTAACATATTTAGCCAATACAAGTTCTTTGACTTTTGAATGAATTGTACTGTCTTCATTTTGAATCTCAACTTCTAGCTTGGGTCCTTCTATCTGTGGCTCGAGTTCTTCATACTTGGTTTGCACTAACTCAGTAGCCTTTGAATGTGACTCAGGTTTCTGTGACTCGATTTGCACTTCTTGTAACTCGGTAACTAATGAAGACTTGGAGAGCTCGAGAGATGAAGTCTCCTTTTTGTCAAATGTGTTTGGAAATGTATCAGGTTCATAGTAGACAAATCTTTTGTAATCTTCTGGCTCCTTTTTTCTTTCTTCTTCAGTCTTTTATGCAAACTCATCAGTTCTTACATGTGCACTTTCTATGATTTTGTGAGTGGACAAATTCAGACATTTGTATGCTTTACTTCTACAGGAATATCCTAGAAATATACTTTCATCACCTTTTACATCAAATTTTTCTTCTCTAGATTCTGTCAAGATATAACATTTGTTGCCAAATACTTTCAAGTAACTTACATTGGGTTTGTAGCCATACCATAGTTCATAGGGAGTTTTGTTTGAATCCTTCTTCAACTCAACTTGGTTCAAAGTATGAACTACAGTATTGATAGCTTCCTTCCAGTATTTGATAGCAACATTCTTTTCAATCATTAGTGTCCTTGCACAATCCATAATGGTTCTGTTTCTTCTTTCAGCTATTCCATTCTACTCTAGAGTGCCAGGGGCCGATACTTGTCTTTTGATTCCTCTTTCAATGCAAAAATTGTTGAATTCATTTGAGATGAATTCACCACCTCTATCTGATCTTAAGCATTTCAATCTTTTTCCAATTTATTTTTCTACTCTAGCCAGATACCATTTGAATTTCTCAAAAGCTTATGATTTTTCTCTCAGATACATAACAGTCATCATTCTAGAATAATCATCAACAAAAAGAATGAATTTTTTTTTCTCCACTATAGGTTTATATTCCAATGGGTCCACATAAATCAGTAATGCATAATTTCCAAGATATCTTCTGACTCATAGTTTTTGCTTTTAAAACTAGTCTTTCCCATTTTACCAATTTGGCAATTCTTGCGTAATCCAACATGAGGTTTCTTTAAATTAGGAAGACCTCTTACTCTTCTAAGTTTTCTAATCTTGACCATATTATCAAAGTTTACATGACATAGTCTTCTGTACCATAGCCAACTTTCTTCTACATGAGCAATGAAACATGAACAATCACCAAGATCAAGATAAAGTAGGTTACCTTTTACCTAATCCAATCATATTTCCTTGGTTATCCAGTAGTCTTGCCTTGACATTCATGAATTCTACCTTGAACCCAATGTTGTTCAACTATACCACACTCAATAAATTATGTTTTAGTCCTTTAACCCAATAGGCATTGTCACATACAAGTTCATTGGTTAATGAGATTTGGCCTTTTCCTTTTATGCAACAAGGTTTGTTGTTTCCAAACCTTACACTTCCTCCATCATAGTGTTCAAAGTATTCAAACTTAGTTTTGTCTCTAGTCATATGGTGAGAACATCCACTATCTATGATCCGTGTGTCATTTTTGCTAACATGAGAGACAAATGCCATCTTATCTCCTTCATCATTAGATTCATCTTTTACAGTAATATACACTATTTCATCTTCATTGATATCAGAATCTTTAGCCATGAAACAAGTTTTCTTACCTTTGTCTTTGTAGGATTTGTGACCTTTGAATTCCTTCTTGCCTTTGTACTTATGGCTTTTGTTCTCTTCCTTTCCTTCTTTATTTGGACACCTAGCAGTGATATGATGAATTTCTTCACAAGAAAAACATATTAGAGGGATTTTACCTTTGTACTTTCCTTTGCTCATGGAATATTTCTTTGCAAGTAGAGTTTCAACAATTTCAAGATCACTATCAGAACTTTCTTCAGTTTCTTCCTCACTTTCTAATTGATTATCATTTATTTTCTTGCCTTTTTCTTTGAGTGAGAGTTTGGCTTCAAATGTAGACTCGATATTCTTAGCAGCAGGAACATAGTTGTCAAAGTCATCTAGTTCAAAAGCTGCCAATCTTCCTACTAGGGCATCCAAGCCTATCTTGTTGTTTGGATCACATCTCTTTTCTTCAATAGCAGACACTCTGATTACATAGATGGGAATAAAAGTTCTGAGTATTTTACTTACAATAGTTTCTTCTTTGATTTCTCCTCCAGATGCTCTGATTGCACTAACACTGGCTTTGATTCTTTTCACATATTTTGCAACATTTTCATCTTCTCTCATCTTCATTTGATCAAATTGTCCTCTAAGACTTTCTGCTTCGGCTCTTCTTACATTGTCATCTCCTCCATAGATTTCTTTCAGTTTGTTCCACATATCAAAAACAGTTTTACAGTCTTTGACCTCATCAAATTTAGCATAATTGAGAGCAGATGCAATGTCAATCGTCATGATGTTATGGTTCTTCTCAGCAATATCCTCAACTGATAATGTTCCAATGGGAGTTTTACATTCTTCATCAAGATATTTGCATCCTGAATCACTAATGGTAGCTAGATGAAGCCTCATAAGTCCTTGCCATGTTGTAAAGTTGTCTCTGTTCAGCTTTGGAATCTCTCTCTTATAAGACATCTTGATCTTTAGCTTAGGACCTTGAAAATTTCTTTACAAGCACCAAAAGCTTTGATACCAATTGTTCGAAATATAAGAGGAGTAATTGAGAGGGGAGGGGTGAATCAGTTACTACTAAAATAAATCCTAGATCCTTTAGATGTCAAAAAAAGATTTCAGACTGATAAAATTGATTACTATTGATACTCAGTAAGCATACAAAAATTGTTGTAACTCGGTAAATGTAGAGTGTGTATTACTTTATTAGATCTTAATAGGTTATCAATAATTACTTGCAAGCATGAAAGAAATAACATGAACACATAAGCCACTACGATTTAACGTGGAAACCTAATTTGGGAAAAACCACCAAAAGTAACTAGTTATTATTTTTCACTCTTTTGAAGTGAGCCTTGTTAGGAGCCAACCCTATTAAAGGTTACAAAACACACTATTAGGTGTGACCCTGTTAAAGGATTTGATCACCCTATTAGGAGTGGCCTTGCAAAAGGTCTTGAAACAATTCAATGGAATTTCCACCTTGTTAGAGGATTTACAAATGGTTGTTAAACCAAATCTATTAAGAGATTTTGGATCATTGCTACAATGATTAGAGAGTAACAATGAAATGACCTTATTGTGATGCAATTGAATTGTTGATTACAAATCTCTGTTTTGGTTCATACTTGATCCTTCCTGATCGAATAACACTTTTTAGCTCCACAAGGATACCTGTTTATCCTTCAAGTTTGCTTCCTCTCTTCTTATCTCTTTTAACTCATTCAACTTGCATATCATCCTCTTTTAAATCACAACTTGACCTTTTACTTATACCTTTTAGATTGTCAAGTCAGATTTAGTTGGCTAGAATCAATAGGTAAGATAATTAAGCTTTACATGCCAAAATAAGAAAATCCTTTGGTACCCGACTAAGCTCAGTAGAAACTGATTTTGAAGCGATTTCTTGTGTTGACCAACAGAAGCTCGGTGAACACTGCGAACTTACAAAATTCCTTTGGTAACTAAGTGAACTCGGTTAATATTAACTCAGTTCAACTTTCCCTTCGTTAATTGAGTGAGCTCGGTTAACACTCTTTTCTACTTAACTTCCTTTGACGCCTGAGTGAGCTTGGTAGATACTGCCTTCTGTATAGAGTAAACTCAGGAAAGCTTGGTAGACTAGGAAAATTGTCTTCACTGACCAAGTAAGCTCAGCATGCACTGACTGTCAACTGTTATGACATTTGTGTAACATCAAAGACAACACACAATTAATTAATTATATCCAACATGGACAATTGGCCTTGATCAAATATTTGATTTCAGAGCGAAATAAATAGCTTTTTCAATTAAACAAAGTACACAATTAATGCAAGTCCCAGATGAATAAAAGGAGTACAAACTTGATTATTTTTACATTGCAATAATCTCATAAGCTTAGAGCACCCAAAAGCAATTTGGCAAAAGTGATTTTGTGCAAAACCCTACTCCGAAAAAGGTATTTTATCATTCTTCGCACATGAATTCTTTGATAAATTTATATTTTGTATAATCATGGATATGTCAGTTGTTTTGAATGTTAAAAATGTCAAGAGACCCAAATTAAAGGTTGTCCCTATGAAACTCCTAGAGGAAAACCCTAATTCGGCATTATCAAATACTTTGAACAATGTAGTGTCATTGGAAGATGTAGAAAACTATCTATGTAGTAAGTTTGAAACTGTTGGAAGTGAGTTTATGAACAAGGAAATGGAAATTGCTTTCAAACATGATATGACTATTAAGCCTAGATATAGCATCTGAAAGACTTAGACTTGGTCATATATCACTTTTACTGCAAACTTGATACATAAGAATGGACACAAGTCATATTAAGTAGAAATCATAATGGAAAGATTTGGATGGGAGACAATTTAGTCGACATCTCTTCCGACCTTATTCATGAAGTCATTGGTCTTAGCAAACAAGGTAGTGTACCTATTAGTGAGAAATTAGTTAAGAAAAAGGTTGAAAGTTATACCAAGGCAGTTTACAATGGTAAAGCAATGGTGATCAACACCATCAGACAACATGATGTAAGATTCCTGAGAAGAATCATTGCATATTCTACATGTGCAAGTTCTAAGAATTATGAGTTGTTAGTAGGCTTCATTTATGCAGCTTATAAGATCTATGTTGAGAAAGAACAAGTGAATCTAAGTGAAATTCTAAGAGTACAACTTCTTGAGAACTTAGAGAAGATTAAGAGAACTAGGAATGATGTATTTAGTTTCCAATCTTTGATTAATCATATTTTCTTCCATGTACTTAAAAAGATTTCCATTTTTATCAGTTACTGATATTATGAGCAATGAAAGATGCACTATGGACAAGATAGTAGATGTGTGTAGAAGGAATCCAACAGAGAAAATCTTGGACAACAAAATATTTGATTGTGAGAATATTTTAGAATGAAATGAAATAGAGATTCAAAATTGCCCTTGCAATTATTGACAGATTCAAGAATGATATATGTTTTATGGTGGACACTAACTTAACCTATATTGAAGCAGTAGAACCTTAGAAAACATTTCTCGAGCCCCTAGGTTATGAATTGAGCAATGATATAGCTATCAGTTATATTGATTTAATGTTGAAATTCGATATTGATCAAGCATCATACAGATTTGGAACATATGAGGAGATAACCTAGTCAGCCTACTAGGCATCATTAGAAAAGGCATCTCATAAGAAGATTGCATCTATAATGAAGAAAGCATTATTTGAGGTTGGTATATCAAAAGAAGAATCTCAAGCAGCCAGACAAACAATCTTCGGACTGAAACAAACCGGTGAACAAGGTGTGTTGTATATGACACCTCTATCAGTTGGCCAAGCATCCGATGTATCTATTGTTGAAAATCCTTTAGAACACAACATTCCATATGCTATTGTATCAACCAAGCAACAAGTGAACCTAAGAGGAAGCTTGAAAGACTAGTAGAAACTCACAAGTCTAAAAGAGTCAAGCAACAAACTATTGGACCAGAAAAGAGGAAAAAGACATTGTTGACAATTGAAGACTCCTGTGATGAAGAGGAAGAAGAGGAGCAAGAAGACAAACAACCAGAGTAAGTCACTATTTCCGAGTAGCCAACAGGTAAAACAAGGAAACCCTGGAAACCAAAGATAGAGAAGATTAACACAACTATTGTTAATGAAGGAAAATTTGTATGGATGAACAAGTTCTATGATTTGTACAATGATATGAAGAAATAACAAATTGATATCTCTATTGTGAGATATATGATTCTCAATAACTTGAAACTTGAGAGTATTAAAGGCATGATGAATCAGAAGGTCTATGAAAGACTTGTAGCTAAGAAGGCACCAGTTTATGAAGAAGACATGGAACTTCAGAAGTCAATGCTAAGAACTATGTGCAAGATAGATGTTGAAGATGAAATCAAGAAACTGATGAAGAAACTAGCACCTTACTTGTGAAGTAAGATGAGGCCATTTTTATTTATGGGAGGAGAAAAGAATGTTATTAGAGGTGAAACTGCAACAACCATCAATCAAATGATGAGTAAGTTAAAGGCAGAACCTTCAACAACAAATAAAACTTCAGAAGTATCAGTAAGTGGTGATGCCATACAGATTGATTAGACAAATGTTACTGTTAACATTGATGAAGACACGTTCAATCAGCCTAAGCCCCTTTTTGAAGATATTCAAGATTAGTCGAGACTCGTTGAAGAAGAGAAAAAGATAGCTTGAAGAAGAAAAGAAGAAGATTGAAGAAGCCAAGCTGAAATTGATTAAAGAGGAAAAGAACCAGAAAGAATATAAAAAGAGGAAAGAGGAAGAAAGAGAAAAGGAAGAAAAAGAAAAGAAAGAAAGATAAGAGAAGGAAGAAGAAGAGAGAAAGTCAAAGAAGGTGGTAAAGAAAAAACTAAAGGAAGATGAGGTGGAAGCATCTAGCTCATCCTCTCCTATATCTCTTGCAAACCTTATAGTTGTTGATGATGATCAATCTAACTTGATCTCATCCTTAACAAAATTATTTGAGAAGAATAAAAAGGTCAAAAGTCTACAGAGAGCATTAATGGAGGTAACTGATAGATTGCACAACACCCTCTCAGCCAAACACACTAAAGCAGACCCTTAACAGAGAGCTAAAGCAGTTGTAAAATCTTTTGATGATGAATTTGCAAATTTTTTGAATGTTGTTGAGTCTAAGGCTCAAATTTCACATGATGCTAATCTTTTTAGCACCATTGGCCAAAATATTCAGAAATATTTGCTAAGTCTTGATACTCATATCAAGGAACTTCGAAGATGTTAACAAGTTGGCAAGGTACTATATATTAATTGTAATTTATCTCATAAGTTGACCAAAGAAGTGGACAGAAAGATTCAAGGGAAGTTGATTGAGTTGGAAGCTCTAACTAGTCAGTTACAACAACCCTCTTGCAAAGTTAATGAATTGGAAGGCCAAGTTGCTGGTGTTCACATAGACATCAAGAAATTGGAATTTGAAAAGGAACTAATGGTGAGAAGACTATCAGAATTTAGAGAGTCTATTTCTCTAAAGATATTGGTTGTAGAAAGATAGTTGGAAGAGTGTGTCAAAGCAAAAGAGACTTATGCAAACTTCACCTACTCTGACCTTAATGAAGTTGAGATTGCATCATATGCCTTATGTACAATGCTCACTACTGCCAAAGCAACAAAGGACACATGGGAGAAATGTATCAATAGTTTGAAGGCAAATTTTGATGATTGCATGAATATTTTAACATCTTAAGGCAACAAGACAGTGCCTTGATAGTAGACAGATAACTTTCTTGACAATTTTTGGATTTTTTGACCTTTGTTATTGATCTCAAAGGGGGAGAATTTGTAGAAGAAACTTGTGTAGTAAGTTATGTATGTAGCAATCATATTGAAAGGGGGAGAAATTTATTAATTGAGTATTTGTACGGTAATTGTATAAGTATTGTAAGTTTGTGTTAATTTTTTGTCACTTAGCCAGTTTTCATTACTTTGTTGTCATCAATGCCAAAGGGGGAGATTGTTGATAATTGGCTATATATAGTGATGTAATTGTTTTCATTAATGGAAACACATGATGTACTTACTTGCAGAAAACCTTCGTAATAAAGATACTTAACTTTTGGTAGTCAAGAAATTTTCTAAGTATGAAATTGGTTTACAACAGTACATTGTTTTATATGTAAAATGTTTTTGACATCATATTATGACTAGCGAGGATAGATGGAGATAGTATACATGTTGATGATGGTGTGTATAACCTCAGTTGTTAGTATAGATAATATGAAAAAGAGATATTCACAATAAGAGATATTCACAATTTACCAAGTGAAACAGAACAAGGAAATTAAAGGAAAGGAATTATTTTGTTTACAAAATAATTACTTGACCAATTAGGGCCGACATCCTAGATGTTTACTCTAAGTTGGAAAAGTATATTGTGGTCCTAACTAACCTAACATAAGTTTGTGAAAAGACATGATATTTATACAAAGGATATCTTGTGAGAAGAAGTGTGTAATTGTATTGTGATAAGTGATATGCAAACTTTTTGTGAAGTGATATATGTGAAGTTTTTGAAAACCTAATTTTGTGATCCGAGATCGAGCTAAGGTCAGATATTAGTCAAAAAAGAGGATACAACATCTATATACCTAAGGACTAATTACTTGTTTGGGTAGTGAGCTCTTCTTGTAATTGAAAGTGCGTGTTTGGGTAGTGAGCTCTTCTTGCATCCACTGTACTACAAATCCTAACAAGGTTGGAATCTCCTAACAGGGATTCAAAGTCTCCTGATAGGGACTCTCTTTATTGAATTTTCTCATTGACTCCTAACAAGGTCCATCCTCTAACAAGGAACATATATATCACTATATTATCTAGTGGGTATCATCCCCACTGTGCTTTTCCCTTGGCCAGGGTTTCCCTAGTTAACAACATATGGTGTTATGAGTTCTCTTTATGCATGGTTATTATTACTGTTCAACATTGCTTGTTTACTTTCTTAATCATGGTTTAAAGTAATTAATGATATCCAGTTACCAACAAAAGTTTGTAGAAGACTGATTCACACACCCCCCCCACCCTCTTAGTATTCCCTATTTCTAACATCTACTTCATCATCTTTTATTTCTATATCCTCTTCCTCATCATCATCATCATCTTTGTCATCAACATGAATGACAAAATCTCTAGGTTGATGCAGTTTGTAGATGTTCTTCCATGTGTTTGTAGCTGCCTTCACTACATATTCTATGTCTTTCAACAATATCATGCATGTGTTCATCTTGAGAGTGAACTTTTGTTCATTCTCCTTCAAAGATTCTTTCACCTCCTTTTCATTGAGACTCAACATGAATTGCCTCAGAGTTTGTTCAAAGATGTCTTTTGCAGTCTTCTTTGCATGCTCCCATCTTGGCTTGATTGCTTGCATAAGCTCATTAGGAATTTGCTGAGTAAATTCATCAGGAGAATACTTACACTTTTCCAATTTGATCATAATAGCATCTTCAATCTGTCTTTTCTCATCTACATTCCTTGATTCATATTTGAGGAATTTGAAACATGCCATGCCAGTTCCTTCTTCTAATTTCTTTAAGCTTTCTTGAAGTGTAGGTGCAAGCTTTTTGAAGATAATTTTCTCGACATCCTCTTCACCTAACTTCAATTTCTTCCTATAATTTTGTTCCCTTCTTGTGAATATAGTAGGGGATGACTTGGCAGGTCTAGTTACGATAACCTTACATTTGATCCTTATAGGCTCTTCTTCCTTAGATTTGGTTTCCTCATCTTCACCCTCTGCATCATCATCTTCCACATCATCACCTTTTCCTTCTGTTAGTAAGAGAGTAGAACTTGCTTGTCTCAATTTTGCTATCCTCTTTCTTCCTTTGTCAACTGCTTGAGGAAGTTTAATTTAAAGTTCTATCCTTGCCTTGACTTCTTCATAAGTCCCAAAATAATGTTCTTTAGGATCCATAGGTTCATTTAGTAGTGCCTTAATTATATCTTTGGTGTCATCAATGTTAACCTCATACTCTAGAGGCTTAACCCATGCCACTCTTGGTTTGATTGCTTGAATATACGATTTGTCACAATCCACCATGAAACATATATCATCCTTGTAGTCTTCTACAAGCTTCTTGGGTATCTTATATCCATTTTGCATCTTCTCTTTGAATGATTCAAAGTAGTTGTCCATGACGCTATCAAAGTTTTCACCCATTTCTGCTATATACTCATTTATTTGATATAAAATAGGGACATCTTTTCTCCATACTATTGTACTTTTAGAAGGGAAGAATTTTTGCACAAAGAAGAATAAACAAGTCAAGAGTGAACCAAACTTACATAGATTGTTCTTGGAACCTCTGATGCTTTCCATGTTCTTATTGAATTGATTCAATAACAAATCTACAAGGTTGAATTCATGTTATCCTTCACTACTTTGACAGCCAGATCAACTGCCTCACATGATACGCTATTGACACGACTTGAGTTGTAGATCTTATGAGCGATTACATGAATTCCAAACTTTAGTTCCATTCTGTAATTTTGCTTATTTTTATTCCTCTATCATGCCACTCGACAAGAGTTCACTTTGCTAGTTCAACCCGACCTAGGGTTTTGGTTGTTTTGGCTTTGTTCAACATGGGAAGACTAGTGATTCTATCAATCATTTTCTTCGTTATCTAAACAAGTTGCTCCAACCATAACTATCCATTATGCACACTACTTAGGAAAAATCTTATCTATTTGACTTGGAAGTCTCTTGGCATATGTGATATGTGTGTTAAGCCCTTGGCTTCCAAATGTTGATGCTCAGGTTTTACAACACCATTCACACATAAGTAGTTCAATGCTTCATTCATCTCATGAGTGCCTAGCTCTTGAATAGAAAAATTATAATATGAACATATATCATGCACAAGTAGTACCTTGGGTAGAATCTGTGATTGTGCTCTAGCTGGGTCAAGCACTTCTATAATTTATGGACTCAACTTGAAGTTTGGTGCCTTGCAATCGACTCCTCAAACCAACATTTCAGACCCTTTCTTATTTTTGCTATTGGAAGATGCCATGCTCGATAGGGTTTCTAAAAACTTCAAAAATATTTCAACAATAAATGCTTAATTCGCTTAGTAGCTTTGAAATCATTATCTACTAATAGATCTAGAAATTAGTAGTGAAAATATGCCTTCGATTTCTCTCATTTTAAACAAATTTCCTCTTCTCAATCACCATTAATGCTTGGTACATTTACTTGCTCGGTGATAGGATGTCTTCTACTCAATTTCAGCCTTTAATGTTCGACATAAATTCATAGCTCGGCAGAATCATTATCACTTGGTAGAGTCTTCAACAACTCAGTGTCCATATATAATACTTTAGTGTATCCTAAGCTTGCTCGACAGAGTCTTGCGACCTGACCTAGCTCAGTAAGGTCTTGAATTTCTGCAACCACTTGGTGATCCTTGTGTATCTTGACTGTTGATATGGATCTTTTCTTCTTGCTGGTTGGAATTGATGAGGAATGTCTGCTTCAGAATCTCAGTTCTAGTTATTCCCATAAGGATTCAAGTTGAAATGCTTGAGTCACCCAACTCTTGAGTGACATCTACTTCATGACTTGGGCTTGCATTCTTAGGAGATTTTGGTATCCATTGCTACTTCATTTGCTTTATGATATTGTTAGCCTTGGTTTTCTTTTCATCCTCAATTCTTCTTGTGTTCATATAGTTCTTAGCAAGATGTCCAAGTTCTGTACAAATGAAACATCTTTTAGTGGTATCTCTCTTCCTCACGTGATGTTTCACGTAGTTTTATCCAATGTTCCCAAACTCACCACAGTAGTGGCATCTACACTATGTGTTATAATCCCATCAAAATATCACTTTCACAATCTGTTCTGTTGGATTCAATTTCTTGGTTTTACATTCAGAAGATTTGTGTCCTTGTTTACTGCAACTATAGCATTTACCTTCAAACTTAGGTTTCTTCTAACATTCACTTACTCTATGACCATGCTTATTATAGTTGTGACATTTCCATTGAATTTTGCTTTACCATTACTCCAACATATGTTTGATGTATGACCTATCTTACCACAATGATTGCAAGTAGACCTTTGATTGTTTTGAGCTCCTTTCTTGGATGATTCACCTTCTTTTGTGTATCCTATTCTGGATTTGCCTTTGTGTCTGCACTAACTTTGTTCATCTAATAGATTCATGCTTTCTTGAGATTTCATCATCCTTTCATTGGTTTTTTTTTCAATGTTTAGATTATTTTGCAGTCTTTCATTTTCTGACCTTAGATTCATAAGTTCTTTATTTGCATTACTGAGTTGATCAATGAAGTCTGCTTGCTGAAGGGATAGATGTTGAATTTCATTGTTCTTTTCTTTTATCTCTTCTTTGGCTTTGGCTTTTTCCTCCATGACTTCACATAATATGACTGATTAAATTTCTTATTCTCTTTTAGCTTTCTAACTTCTTCTTGAAGATTGAAATTCTTTTCTAATAGGTCTTTGATTGCTTCATCAGCTTCATTTGAATTTCTTTTAGGATATATATCATCAATTCTTTCTTTAGTGTAGAGATTGTCATTCATCTGTATTGCAAGATCTTTCCTTCTTTTCAATAATTGAGAGAGTTTCTCCTTTGCTTTCTTCAGTTGTCCAATAGCCAATTCAAGATCCAATTTTTCATTTAAATAGCCTTCTCTATCCTGTATACCTCCATTGCCTCTGATCTTTGCTCAAGTTTTTAAACTTTTTCTTTGAGAACCATAATGCTCTAATACTGATTGTTGGAAATATGAGGTAGGCAAGGTTACTAAGAGAGGAGGGGTGAATCAAGAACCAATAAAACTTAATCTTATTTCACCAATTAATCCTTCATCTAATAGTTTGATCTAATTGTATGTATGAAAGAATGAAAGCAAATAACCATGCATAACAATTTGACACAAGATATGGTAACCCATAAACCTTCCAAATAGAAAGTAAAATTGGAGTGGGGATGATACCCACAAGCTTTAGTACTGTAGTATAAAGTTAACTTGTTAAGGCTTACAATTGATCACTTTTGATGTTTTTCCCTATTAGGAGCAACAAAGACTATGAGATCCACCTTGTGAAAGGATTTACAAAACATACAATGAAGTATGCACTCGGTAAAGAGATTTAGCATAAGACTATTAAGTCTACCTTTGTAGGACCAGAAAAAAATGGGCTAAAAGCATAACATACTATGAGCAAATCACAAACTCAATAATCATACGTTAGCACCCACTAGTCTACCATGAAAGCCAAACTAAACAAAAGAAAGCAAACATAATCAAAAAGTCCCCTTTCCGTTTGTAGCTCCCATGTCCTTCTTTCTTCTCCAAATGATTGTAGCTCCAAAGTTGCCTATAGTGCACACAAAATTGAAGCAAAAGCCTATGATAGTGATAATGCCATTAGAATACTTGAAGTGTGATTTTATGTGAGAGAGAGAATACAAAATGAATATTAGTAGAGACTCAAAAACTCAAAGATTCAAGGACTCAAGACTTAAGCATTCTAGGATTCAAGGACCCAAAATGAGAGAAAGAGCGTTCATTTTATAATCAACACTCAAAGTGAGGGCATTGGATTTGTCACCCATAGATGTGTGATGTGGCAAGAGATTCCTATGAAGCATATGATAGAATATGCCAAATGTAAGATTCTATGACACATGAGAGTCAAATTTGGCTAAATGTGGAAGAGAATCTATGACACATCATAAGATTCCTCAACCCACTTAAAGCCAAGAATCTATGATGAATAAGCCAAATAGGGACATGCGTAAGAGGTAATAATAATTCCTATGATGCATATGATAGAATATGCCAAAAGTAAGATTCTATGACACAACAGAGTCAAATTTGGAAGAGAATCTATGACGCGTCATAAGATTCCTCAACCCACTTAAAGCCAAGAATCTATGACGAATAAGCCAAATAGGGACATGCGTAAGAGATAAGAATATTTGATTATGAAAAATCTCAGCCAAGTGTCAAAGGAGAATCCACGAGGTGTCACATCCAAGTGTCATGATGATGAAATATTTTATGGAATATTTGAATTAAAAATCCTTTTATTCCACAAAATAAGAATTAGTAGAAAATGGAATTAACGATGGAAAATAGAACTTACGAAATTGTAAATTTCCATGGTTTGCAGATAATGAATCAATTAATTAATAAAATTAATTAATTGAGGATGATAATCAGGAAGAATAATTAGTGAGAATAATAGAATTAAATTATGGGTTATTTAATCCTATAGAGAAAATTAGTAGATGATTGGCCAAATTGATTAAATGGATGCGACCGTATCCTTTGATGAAAATGTGACGATGATGGATATCGAATAAGATGATGAAAAGGTAGAACAAAGCCATGGTCAAATTAATTGATAGATCGGAATTGATAACATGCCAAGGACACATGACATGAATTGGTTGATATGTAACATTTAACTGACATTGTAAATGCTACAGGATTGAAATTGATTGATAAGGTTCAATCATAATAACACTGACAGACATTGTCAATATTATTAAAATGGTCGATGATGCCATGATCTGACATTGAAAGCCTCAACAATGTCAAAGATTGAATGACGTGAATGATAGTTTGACCTAGCACTGAGAGCCATGACAGTACTAAGGTCATATTGATAAGATTGATAAGTTGATAGGTTTCCAAGGCACTGAAAGCCACAACAATGCCTAGGAGTGGATAAATGATGATTGATTTGAGATGTTTGATATGTTTCAGGTTGATTACGACTGATTTTGAGTGATTTCAAGTTGATTTGGGTTGATTCTGCGTTGATTTGATATGATTTTGAGTTGATATGAAATTGATGTGAAAGGGGATACAAATGACGAAATATGGTCAATATGGCCAAAAGATCAAAGTTAGTAGAATGATAAAATGGGACAAATTAGTATGAAGAAGTGATGAAACCATAGATGCGAACCATTTTTGAGCGTCTACAACCTTGTTAAAGGATTTAACTAATACACCTATTAGGATGAACTAGTGGTTGATCTTAGATCTGCAACTTTGATTTTCTAGTTGAGATTCCTTGAATTACAATAATCACCTAATTGTAGTAGATAATATTTTGTTGTCCCTTATACTGCTTGTAGCCTTCTTTAATCACACTTCTGCTCATCATATTCTCATCACATATATCTTATTTGGATATGATACAATTCATTACATATATATACCAATCCAAATCACAACAAACTGAAGTCAGCTACAATACAAGTTTCACCAAAATCCACAAAGTCAACCTAACTATTGTAACTCAAGTTTCCAAGACAAACTCGGTGATGTTCTAATACTCAGTACCACTGTCAATACTTGGCATCATCTAGTACTCGGTTGATGAAGAGGCTTGGTTCATATTGATCACTTCCAAGTAGCTTGAACTCAGTCAACATTGTGTGACTCGGTGAACACTGCAAAACTTGACATATACTGAATCACTTGGTTAACACTCCATGGCTTGGTCAACACTAGATTCATATCATTGATATTATGAGCTTGGTAGACATTGGATAATATGGTTAACATTGTGTATCTTGGTTGGTACTGTAGAGCTTAGTTAATACTAGAGTTTCCATCACTTGAACTGAACAACTCGGTAGATATTGCTACACTCGACATGAATTGTACATAGGTTTTGAAGCTTGGTAGCAACTAAGAAACTTGGTAGTAACTATATATTGACTAAGTGTGAGTCATTAATAGATAAATTGACCTTAATGTCAACAGAATATGACCAATAAATACTCTGAAAATAGCTGACCATTGTTGAGTCCTCCTTTGGAGTTTGTATCAAGTTACCTTAAAATTTGAACTAGAGAAAATCTTATTCTTAGAGTTCCTAAACTCTATTTAATTAGGAAAAAAAGGGTGTTTCAATCTCCCTCTTTAATCCAAGTCTTTTTATACATTTGTTGCCAAAAAAATCTCTTCACGGGTTAGGGTTTTAGCATAGCATTTATTTAGTTCTTTCTCCTTTGGAAAACAAACCTCATCCATTCCATTCATGACCACCATCTTATGTAGATCAAACAACTCTCCCTATAGTTTAAGCATTTCATCAAAAATGTTTCTAAAGCATTCCCTATACCATTTTTTAATTGATCTATAAGAAATACACCAAATACACCAAAATTTACTTTTGTTTAACACCTTATAAGATACAAAAAACAAGGAAAAAACTGAAGAGAAATTTGTCTTCCATATACAAGTTAGAAAAAAAGTATAATCATTTAACCCCTTAACAAGGTTTTCTTTCATTTTCCAAGCCCCTTAACCCTTCCCAACTACTTGGTCCATCCTTGACTGACATGATATTGCTTTATCAACTAATGGCTTCATTAACAAAGCATGTGCACCATGTGTATTTAAACAACATGCACATTGAATGTTGATGCAACTGTCATTTTTTGTTAGTACTTTTAATGGTGTAGGTGTAGGCACAGGCTCTAGATCCTCACATTGTAGAGTCAAAAGAGCTACTACACTAAATTGTGCATGGATTTAGCTAAAAACAAATGCACCTATATCAATATGTCTACATATTGGAAGTATCTTATTGTTAAATTAAGATATGCAATTAACTATTAATCATATTAAGTCACCCATTAGAAGTATTTTATTGCCAATGAACCATCAATCATATTCACTCATCCATTAGAAAAATAAATTAGAACTCTTACCATGGCAAACAATCTTCATGAGTTCATATATTAAGAACCCACCTCAATGGGACAATAATTGAAAGGGCACCAAAGCCTATAAATTGTGCACTATTTGATGCATGTGTACCCAAGGCTATGACAAAAGCATCACCATAATCTTAAGAAGATTTTTTATAATTATCGTCATTAACACTATTATTTTCATCCTTGTAATATCTTTAAAAGACCAATCTATTTACAACACAAACATTTCATTTTGGCATTGCTAAGAGATTTAGATCCCTAACAAGATTTAGTCTAGACTTCTCTAACTTGTAGTTTTGTTTTTCTATTTTTATCTTCAACAACTAGATACCACCTCCTCGTTAGACTTAGTTTTCTTTGCATCTCCTCAAAAAGTAACAAGGCCACCTTCTCATGCATTTTCTACTTGGTTATTGTGCTCCCAATATACATAACAAGGGTGATTCCTTGAATTCGACAAATAACATAGAAAAGTCATACATTGACGCTCCTCTGTCTTCACTCCAACATAGTGCTAATCAATTAAGATCAATTGTAAGCATTTAGATGTTTGGACACATAACCATTGTCCTCCATTTTAAGGGCATTTAATGGATTAGTCACATATAGATGCATAGAGTCTTGGAATGACACCAAAATATATCATTCCTCTTCACTAATTGAGATGTCCTAAGTACTTTCTTAACTCTAAGCCTAAACATAGAAGTCCATTAAGATAGTCCACTAATTTAAAAAACTTCCCAAGTGAAATTTCTTCAACCAATTACTATCATACAAATTAGATTTCTATTCAATTAGCAAAAAAATCAATTTATTGTAACATAAGAAGATCAATTTCAATGTCCAATCATTAACTTTACTAAGCTTTATAATAGTTCACTAACAATTAGCAAGATTTATCCTTCAAGAATACTATGAAAGATTATCTAATATCCAAATAGATGCCTATAGTTTTGTTAGTTCTTGCTGACATATAGGATACTATAACATCCACTAGATGCATTTTTTTAGCTTTTAATAAGCCAATCAAATTTCAGAATTTTTATGCATTCCTATTTAATTATAATGTTTTTTCATATAAACTTTTTATAAAAATCTATTTGTATAAGTTGGTATGGTGAGCAATCATTGTTCAAATTTTAAAAACTTTTCATTGGTCAGGAAATGAAATATATTTTTTGAACTTTATTGTACCCACATATAGCACAGTGCACTATGGGGGTGCATTATGGGGACATGTATTATTGTCAAATTTGAAAGCATTGAAAAATATATGTACTAAAGCTTTGTTTCTTCCATTGATGTGACTTCATAAAGAGATATTTGCCACTTTGTATGGTTGGTGTTAAAATTTAATGTAGCCTTCTACAAAAATATATCCCCATTGAATGTGTGCCAACAACTGGAGTTGGAATTACAAAAACTCCATAATCTCGAACATTCATGTATTGCATTCAGCCTTCAACTGTTAGCATGTGTTTTTTATTTAGAGAAGAGGGGTTATAATTTTTCCAACAAAAAACAAATCTTAATTCCCTTATGAACAAAAACATGATATAAAAATCACATTTGTCTAATGTTCTTGCAAGGATACACTAAATCTTGCTTACCCACCGTAATGTTGCAACGGTAAGGCTTTCAAAATGGCCAAAGTGTTTGAAAGTTTGTTGAGAAGATGACATGTCACTGAAAAATCACAATTAATAGAAATATAGAGAGATTGAAAATTCCAATCATCTAACATAATGACATCTACGACAATCTTTTAGGATCGCCTTTCTATAATCTTGAGATTAGGCCTCTCCTAAATTTGACCATGGCCCTATTTTTCTACAAGAAACATTTTCAGCTAGTTAGTTTTCCTTTAGCACTATCTCAATTTGTTGCTCTCTTTGAATTTGAATGCTTGCCATTTCCAAGATTGAAATTAATTTTTTATTAGATGATCTGTATCAAACATGGATCTGTTTCTGTAACCCTACATACCATTCATTTCCCTATAATATGTAAAAATTTCTAAATTTCCTATTGACAAACCCTATAGGTTTATCATTTGAGTTTTTCTCTAATAAATTGGCTCAAGATTATCAATCATGATAAATTTGATCGCATGAACATTATGCAATATTTTGAATTTGAAGAACTCAAAGTTAGGCTCTACATGGGACCACTCTTTGCAATGCCTGACATGAAATTGGGAATGATGCATCCCATTTCACAATCAATGTGGTATTCTTGTTGTTAAGTTTTCAAATCAGAATAATATAAATGCAATACAAAGGAAACCAAAAATGTATATCAAAATATGACATGATTATTTATTCTGGAGAAACTCCCTCTTACAACCACACACAAAGAGACAATCCTTTATTAAAAGGTGAAAAATGAATACAAAGCTTCACGATTTTCCTTTTGAAAATGGATGTTTGAATTATAATTAATAATTGAAATGCTATATGAAATTGCAAGTTTAAAATGACTGTTTCCTATTATTTCATTAATAATTAATAATAGTCATAGTCATTTGTGTAGAAGTCGTTCATCCTGGATTTTAGAGCTACGGTTGTGAGGGATTATTCCAAAATAATATTGTTTATACTATTACCAATTATTGTGAGAGAATAAAGGAAAATAAAAACATTGTTAGCATTACCAACGATTGTGAGGGAATTATATAGTTGTTGTGCCAATGACCATTGATACCACCATCTTCTTCCTCTTAATGATCACTTTTATAGTTGGGATTATCCTACAAAGGGGCTATATGTCTTTTCCCTTTGTTTTTTGGGGCTTGCCCTCCTAATTGGATTGCTCAATAGTTATCAAAAAATAGAGAGGCATGGAAAAAATAGACACCAACATGTTTTACTGTCATCTTATATCATAGTCATTGAATTGATTTGTAATCACTGCAGATGTTTTCAAAATTTTAGGCCATTTCTTAGTTAGTCTATTGAATCGAACACTTGTAACATTCACAATCATTTGTTAACATTAATTTTCTCATCTTCATTTAAGTCTATCAATTTTTTTAAAATTTAAAAGAAGGATTTTTAGGTGAACTACCTCTATATACAAATTTATAATTTTGTACCTTCCACTCCTTTAGTATGTTTATTGCAAGTGTAGAATATCAAAGTCATCATCTAATTAATAGTTATAGAACAAAGTGACATTGTCATATATCATTTAAAATAGTATTATCTAATTTTTATTTAAAAAAAAAAACAATATGATATATTGATTCCCTTGCTCATTTTTTTTTCTTAAAATAATTTAAGATATAAAGAATTACATTACCTCATTTTCAAAAATACATTATTATAAAATCAAATAATTTATCTTTGCTAAAACTTATTGGATATTTGATCCTAAAATAAAAATATTATTTCTTTTACAAGGTAAGATTATTGCTTGAGGACTTTTTTTTTTTGGTCGGTTGCTTGAGGACATTTTTCAATATTGTACTCAATGATTACATTACATAGACACTTAACACTTTAAGTAGATAGCTTTCTACGTAAATTCTATGTCGATGGGATCTAGATTCTTTGCATCCTTGTTTTTAAGGGAACAAGGAAACATCATTTTACAATAGAGCACATCTAGTTACTCCCATACACATTACTAATAGCAAACAATAATTAGAAGTTTTATCCTCCAAGTTTGCACTATAAAATTATTCAATTTATTAAAAAGAAAATCTACTTCTCCACTTACAAAGGAATAAGAAAGCGTCATTCCACACCATGGTGCTCTTGGGGATCTCTTAAGAATTTCTCAAATTAATCCTCAAAGCATAACATACAATACTCTAGAATGTTCAATTAAAATTCAACCCTCTAATTGATTCAAGTGCTCATACTCAACTCCTACCTATTGGGCTTTAGGAGACTAAAGTCGTTGAGTTCCTTTACATAGTCTTCAATGGCCTAAGTTCAAGATTCGTTTACATGTGATAGCTTTATCTAATCTAACTTTACAACAAGCAAGACGATTTTGTAAAAAAATCTTTGGGTTTCTTTGGGTTTTTCATCTAAGCTACAACTACACGTTTCCTTAAGCACATGATGGTTTGAAGTTTATATATAAGTTTGCACAAAACCAGGTAAACCAACAAAACAAGGCTAGCTGATCAATAATTTTTCTCATGCTAAGCCCCACACCACAAAGGACCTTAAGGTATGAAAAATCCCCTATTTTACAGAAGAAAATAAAATTTCTCTTAAATTTGTTAAAACATAATCACTCACACCTCATATTAAAGTCATTTCATATGCCACAAGTGCCTTGGAGACAGTTTTCCCTTTCTTCTTTAAGTGAAGACAAAAATGTCCACGAGTTTACGCATTCAAACATGCAGACAAGAGAGGGGGAAAACAGTCTATACTGTCTTAAAAGACTAACATAGGTCAACAATGCTTTTAAAGAAAAATAGCAATGCTCTTAAAGTAAGCAATAGCTCATCTTAGCTAGAAACAACACCAAGATTAGAATTGGTTCCTCCTTTCAGCATCCACATAGTTTATCTGCTAATAATTGAAACACTGGCACAAAATTAGATTGATTCTCTAACTTTGCTAACCCCCTTCGTTAGTCTTATTTCCTTATATATGTTTTTCTTCTCTCCTTGGAGAATTGATGATCGTTCACTACACAAGCAACACCAACTATTTCCCTTTCCTTGTCAATTTTAACCCTCTAATTAATTGTTCTAAACATCCCATTGGCCTCGCATTTTTTCCTACCACTCGTCTAATTCAACTTTAAGGAAGGATATATCTTTAAATTCTCCCAAAAGATTGTTTTATCGAAAACAAGAGACCGCCTTTTCTCCATCATTGATTCTTCAATAGACATCTAACTCCAATTTTTTCCTCCTTAATTCCTTTGAGGCTTCTCAAACTCTAAGTTCTATGTCATTGTCTTTTCTAAGGATGCTCATAAAAATTCTTGAGGTTCAAGTTATATGCTTTCATTCACTTCACTATTGTCTTCTTGTCAGAGCTTTACCTTCTACAATTATAGTTTCTTGAGGATTGATTTCAAGATCTAGGTTTGTATATCAATGATCATTGTCTTGAAGTTCACACCATCATCAAGGAGTCTTGCTTCTACAATATTTGTGAAGTATCCATCTTGTTCACTTTCTTCCTAGCACATAGGCCACCTCCATTGACTCATAAACTTGTCATATGCACATCAACCAAACAACATCCCGACATCTTCTATAAAATAATTAAACATTAGAATTGTCATAAGAGTTAGATACCATCACAATAAATCCATCATTTCAGTATCTCCATAAACCATATTACATCTTAATCCACAAATCATAATTTATTAAAAGGTTTATACTGGACCACATTAATCATCACAACTAGCATTTACAAAAGTTACGATCTAGCATATATCCCTGTTATAGATCAGTTAACTTTAGCATCTAGTGAATGAATTACAACAATCAAAATAGAGTCTAGCAACAAAGGTGTCATCTACAGATGCTCTAAACAATAGAAAGTGGTCTTCCTAATGAAGCATTACAAAGGAAATCTTTATGTTCATGTTGTAGCTTCAGTCAGATTGAATTGATCTAAAGTTAATCCCCAAAGGTTATTGGTTAAATATTAATGCATTTGATTAATCATCCATTATATATATATATATATATATATATATATATATATATATATATATATATATATATATATATATATATATATATATATATATATATAAACTTACCATAACCAATATTGATTAACATAGAGACACGTCTCTTCTACTCCTATATATATGCTTTTGGATCTGCACTTCGAACACACATAAATAATTGTAGTGTTACTGCATTTGCAACAATCCTATACCTTTACATGGTATCAGAACCATGATTCTTGCCAAATTGCAAATGTTGTAGTCCAACAAAAGAATCTGAAAAGGAAACTAGGGGTAGGCATTATAGGTGGCTTAGAGCTCCCTATCCATGGAGTGCAAAGGTGTGTGCCTATGCATATGAGGAACCAACAAACACACCAAACAATGTCATAGAAAAGCAAGTAAGGAGACATAATAGGGAAGAAGAAGATAGAAGTGAGAAGGCAACAAACCTTATCATCAAAGAGCTAAGAGATTATGGCGAACACGAATATACAAAAGAATTAATAAAGACCTTCTTAGAGACCAACTAGATTGGAATTGAGCATTCTTGTAGACACAAAGAATTGGAAAATGGATAAAAGGCAACAAGGGCAGACACGTAAGGGTGATGTTGAAAAATCTAGAAGGTAAAAACAAAATCCTAAGTAGAAAGAGGTTTCTCAAAGGCACACATATTTACTTAGATGACGACCTTATCATAACCGAACAAGAGGAAAGAAGAAATAAATGAGAAAAAGTTAAAGTTGCAAGAGATAATGGAAAATGGGCATGGCTACAAAACGTGAAAGCCCAAATCAGTGACAAAATAACACATGATAAATAAGAATTTAGGCCTACCCAGAAACACTTAATTGTGGTAAGTTGGAACTATAGGGATTGTCCTTCGAGAAGAGGACTTGGGTTGGGGCCCATAGCTAGAGATAATGACATTATTTTTCTTATAGAGACACATGAACATGACAGGTGTAAAGTTCCAGAATTTGAGAGGTATAGGAAAGTCTCAGTGTGGAATGAGAGGACATATAATGGTAAGGGACATGGAAGCATTGCCATTATAATTAAGGAAGCTTGGGACATATCTATAAGTATTAAGAAATAAGATGTAATAAACAATACATATAGATGAAAATAACAAAAATTAGGTGTCTATAAGGGTGGCGGCCTGCTGCTTTGCTCCTAAAGGTTTTAAAATTTATAAGAAGTAGAATAGTGACCAAGAAGATCCTTTTGCTTCACTCAAAAAGGAGATTTTTGCTTATAGCTCTATAGGGAAAATTATGATAACAGACAACTTTAATGCTAGGACAACAAACAACCAAACTCTCAGTCTCAAAAGGAGTTTCAAAGAAAGCAATGATCCAATATGGTTGGAAGAAGAGGGAACTCAGTACTAGGAAAGGTCTTTGCAAGATAACAAGGACAAAGTCAACCACTATGGGGCAAAATTATTGGGCTTTTACTGCCTTTTCAACATGGTTATTTGCAATGGTATGGAAAATGATCTGATTTGGGCAACATCACTTGTAAAACCTACAATAGGAAGAGTGTGGCAGATTATGTCATATGCTATCAAGGCTATACCATAAAGATTATTAATTTTGATATAGGGGAATGCCCCATTGGGATAAATTTTGATCATAACTCAATTTTACTAAAGCAGGCCATTGGGATAAAAGGACAACAAAATGTTCAAACCACTTACCAAAAGAGAAGGGGGCCTCCAGTTGGCAGAGTTTTAGTTACATAGGAAAATCAAAATATTTTCAAATAGTCTCTTTACTAGTTGTCTAATAATGAAAGAAATTATATTAACACTTCAAAACAACACCTCATGGTCAAGAATAATCTTGTCCTTATTATCAATAATGCTTTGGAGGAATGTAAAAACTCTAGGATCAAATAAAATGCTAAAAATACTTTCTTAGCTAATCCATGGTTTGATGACAAGTGCAAGAGGGCTAAAAGATATATAAGAGGCAAAATGAATAAAGAAAACAAAAAGGAGTGTGGCATGATGTTAAGACATAAGAAAGAGCTATACGTAACCTTGAGAAGGCTTGAGCTGAGCAACCCCGGGAAAAATAGTCCCAAGAAGTCCTCAAAAGAGCTTCAACAAAAAAAGAAACAAATAGAGAATAACATCACAAGGGCTTAGTGGATGGAGTATGCCAAGATACTCTATGAACGTGAGTTGGGGGAACATAGTACCAGAGTAACTAAGTCCATAGACGACCTTTTCATAATGAAGATAATATATAGGGCATTAGGAGGTTAGCAGTAGGTAAATCCCAAGATATTGACGAGTTGCAGGCTAAATATTTAAAACGAGGTGTTGATATTCCTACACCTCATATCAATCACATCTTCAACAATGTCAATGAGGAGGGTTTCCCTATAAAATGGACCACTAGCATGGTGATTACTCTTCACAAAAGTGGAGACATAAACAACCCTTCAAATCATCAAACTATTATGGTAAATCCACTCCTTAGCAAGCTATTTGGCAGCATGGTAGAGCAAAAAACCAATAAATGGGTTGAAATAAAAGGAAAAAGAGCAAAGGGGAAGGCAAATTCTAGACCAAAGCATTCCACTATAGATCACATGGGTATGCTAAAATACTTGGTTGAAAAAATATGGGACACTTAGGGGGTTGAGGCCTTTTGTTGTTTTGTGGACTTAAAAAAAGCGTTTGACACATTGCCACATAGCAACCTCTAGGATATGATGGAAAAGTTGGGAATTCTTAAGGAGATTAGGACTACAATTCATAGATTGTATGAACATGTTAAGGCTAACATTAGAATTGCGGATGGGATGTCAGAATGTTTTTGCAGGACATTGGGCTCAAACAAGGGTGCTCGTTATCACCAACCCTATTTGGGCTTTACATTGACAAGCTAGACGAATGGTTAAATAGGGCTAGTGGTGAGGGAGTGTAGTTGGCCAACTATGTGATAAAGCTACTTTTGCATGCAAACGATCTCATCATAATCCCTAAGACAACTAATGGTTTGAGAAGACACTTGAAGGAATTGGAAAGTTTTTGCTAGGAAAAACTCTTATTATATCAAGGAATTTAATCGAGCGACTAGTCATGAGGAAAAAACATATTGGAGCTCCTATTAAATGGAAAGCAAAAATGCTTATGACCTAGCTTAGAATTAGCTCTCATTAGTTGAGATGTGAAACAGGGAGATGTCGGGTGACTAAAGAGGAATGAGAAAACAAAACATACTTATTATGTGACAAAAAGACTCTGGAGATGGAGCACCACTTTGTTACAGAGTGCCCAACGTACAAGAACATTAGAGTTGGGTATGCAAAGATTTCAAAAAGTGACAACCTGAACTACTTGTTTGAAAAAAAATAGTTGGACAAAACAACAAACCCAATTATTAAAATCCATCGGCAAAGAAAGGAGCTAGTTAAGAGGTTACGATGTACTTAGGTTTTTTCCCTCTTTTTGGAACGTGTGCTGATTGCATGTCCCATAGAGTGTTGTAGTTTTAGACATTATTAAAATCTTCCATTTCATTTCATTTGAAAATAGATCCCCCTTAACTAAGACCTCCCCTTAATTATGTCCAAAACTATAACCCATAGTTTATGAACACTCTCTCCTCAACCCCCACAAACCTCTACCATGGTTAAACCAGCGCCGAAGACTTTGACCACGCGGCAAGAATCATGAAGTGTGCTTTCTCTTCACATTCGCAGCAACCCATTCAAACAGATTTGACACGTGGTGCATGCTTAGTTCCCCTCAGCAACTCATATGTAACACATGCGTCCGGAACAACAACGGAAATTTAAAAAGAAGAATTTAAATATTAAAAATAAAAATAGAAAAAGCAGCGCGATTGCCTAAAGAAGCAGCCAGCGGTTTCTGGTTTTGGTAAACAGCAGTTTTTGAGCTCAGTTGACTCCCCGACTCTATAACGCGTTGGCCTTCAAATGTATTTTCAATTTTAATGTTTACCTCCGTGGGAAGTTTGCCTTCTTCAGGAGGATCTGGTCCAGTGCTGCCGTTTGTTCAATTCTGCGCATGAGGGAAGACATTTGAACAGTGCGCCAGGGCCGCAAATTGTAGGAGCTAGGGTTTCGATTACCTGGGTTGGAAGTTTAGGGGTGGAGAAGGGTCGTTACTGATGGCGGCGGAGCAGCGGCAGTATGGGGTTTTGAGCCCCATATCCATGGCGGGTCCAAGCGGAGCAGATCGGCTCAGGAATCGACAGCTTGAAGAGGTATGGATTTTTACTGATACCCTAGTTGCCGTTTGTTAGGGATGTGAAATTTTGGCGGCTCGTGATTGTTTCTGATTCGGTGGTGGTTGAAATCGCCGGCAGTTTCTTAAGAGTCAAGGGCTCTACGAGGGCCCCGAGGAGGCTGCGTTGAGGAAGGAAGTATTAGCTGAGATTTCTGAGGTAAGGAAAAGAGCTGTTTTGGCTTAATGTTATTATAGTATTTTTCTAGGTCTTGGATTACTACGCCTGTGGTAGTAGGTTTCATTTTATGCTTGCATCGTTTGAATAATATCTGACAATAGGGCCTTCAGAAAATTCAGTTCTACGAACTCGACAATGCTAGGCTTGATTCAATATATCGGTGTCTCCATCCTCGATTTTCTTTGTCGATTTCACTGCCGCAGGTTCAATCTTACAATGGAGGCACCGTCGGTTGAATTTTCCGATGTTGCATCCTTTTGAAAATTTTCAATTTCCCCACTCTTTGAATGAGCATATCTACAGGGCTGCCCTTGTTTCGAATGTTCGATGGATGCCTAACCTTGCAATTTTAATCGAATCACAGATAGGGCTTTGTTGTTCCATTAACTACTATGGTCTGGTGGACAGAAATACAACATGTTCAATGCATTTAATTATGTTTTAAACGTGGCTAATAGTACGGGGTTATGTAATTATATGCTCTCGGAAGACTGGTAAAATCTAACTGTGGCCTTTGGTTTTTCAGATTGTGAAAGCATGGGTCAAGCATATAACAAAACTCAAAGGTTACGAGGATCAAATGGTTGAGGATGCCAATGCTAAAATTTTCACATTTGGGTCGTTCCGATTATCTGTAAGCCATTCCACCTTTTGGCTTTTTTTTTAATGTTATCAAGCTCTGTGCGACCTTTGATTTTGCTATGATCAAACTCTCAGGGTAGTATTCTAGGTTTGTTTAGATCGTAGATGGATTGTCAAATAATTGTGTGTATGGTACTAGTCACGATGTACGTACTTCAATATGTAGAATGTATGATGGTACTGCTTAAGGTTGGTCCTTCTAACATATTCTATGGTTAGAAATTTTTGTTGTTTCATTTTATTTTTTACGTCATATCAACATCTTCCTCAATTCCAATTCAAATGTTAGGAACTCCTCTCGAGAAAAAATACTTTAGATCTCCCTGTGGGTGCTGCCAAAATAATTCAGGAATCATTAACATGCACGAATGTCCCACTCCATACGGTCACTATGAATTTTTATTCAAATATACATGTCATGGTCGTTTGGAGTCATGGCATACAGTTACAGGGACACCCAGAAGACTTGGGTATATGAGAAAATGCACAATGTTTTTTTTAATAGATCTAGTCCCAGAAGATATGGATATTGGGAGGAGTTTTCTGTCCTTGCTGCTACATGAGGGATCCCTGGTGGCCATGGTAACAGTAAATGCTTCTCCGAGGCCATATCAAGATTTACATCTGGTAGAATATCTTGCCAAAATTTTTGAGATGGTGCTGGAATTTCCTGGAATTAATTGCATGCAAGTTGTATGATTTCTCAACAAATAAAAACGAAAATATAACTTTGGCTAAAAGAACGATCATCCAACATTTTTGCATGATAGCTTTTGCAATTAAAAATCCTTTTGCTGGCACTAGACACTTGATTCACATTGTATTGTGCTCTAGCATTTTTCAATTCAGATATATTTTACCATTTTAGTGAAATATGGTAATTTAATAATTTATCATTTAATACTGTTCTTCAGAGCATATTTTGCTGGAATGGTGAGCACAACAATGCCCACTACCAAAAATGATATTACATTATATTGACCATGGTTTTTAGATTTCTCATCTTTGAAATTGTAAGACTGAAGTTACGAGCAAAGACATCTGTCTCACTTGTTGTTTTTTTTTGTAAATATTATTCAAATGTTGTTGTATACAGGTTCATGATCCGGGGGCAGATTTAGATACTTTATGCGTAGGTCCGTGTTATGTGAATAGGGAGGTAAGTCTATTTTGCTCTTATCATCAAAGCTTTATCACGTGTAGACACTTTTTTTGTACAAACCAATCAATGTGAATAAAATATCTCTTATTTTGACAGTGGACTTCCTTTATTTTGGGTTTAAATATATTGTGCACGTCTCTGGAGTTTTGAAATGTTATTTTTATCTCTTTAACCAACTTGGTTTCTTTTTCAGGAAGATTTTTTTGTCATTCTGCATGAGATATTGGCTGAAATGCCAGAAGTTACTGAGCTCCATCCCGTACCTGATGCATATGTACCCGTCATGAAGTTTAAGTTCAGAGGGATTTCTATAGATTTGCTGTATGCGAGCATATCACTTTGGGCTATACCAGAAGTGAGTTAATTTGTATTCTTAACTTGTTGTAAGCAGCAGCAATCCTTTATAAAAATAAATTGCCAAATGTGGTTTGCATGTTGTCTGTTTTCATTGTTCAAGCTTCTATCAGGAAAGCCATACAATGACCTATATGTTTTGATTTAATCTATTTTTTCTACTCAAATCGCTTAACTGTTCATTCTTTATACCTGATGAAGTTGTTTAACAAATAATATTTTTTATTGAGATGCCACTTTACCTGCAGGATTTGGATATTTCTCAGGAATCAGTTTTATATGAGACTGATGAGCAAAGTGTGTTGAGTCTAAATGGATGCAGAGTTGCAGATCAGATATTGCAGCTTGTACCAAATGCTGAGGTGATGCATTGCAGGAGTTTTATACTGTGATAATATTTTTTTTTCTGGTTCTTGTATTTTGTTCCTTCAAATGTTTTGTTTTTGCAGCATTTTCGTACTACACTACGTTGTATGAAACTCTGGGCCAAAAAGCGAGGCTTATACTCAAATGTGAGTTATTTTATTGCTTGATTTAAATATGTTCTGTAATTACAATCCCACAACTTAAATTATTGCAGAAAGCTTCAGATCACTCTATATGGTGGTAACAAAAAAGGCACTTGGCAGGTTACGGGTTTTTTGGGTGGTGTAAATTGGGCATTATTAGTTGCTCAGGTTTGTCAGCTCTATCCAAATGCAATCCCCAGCATGTTGGTGGAAAGGTTCTTTCGTGTGTATACTCAGTGGCGCTGGCCAAATCCAGTGATGCTACGTTCGATAGAGGAGGGGACTCTAGGCTTAGCTGTGTGGGATCCGCGCAGAAATCCTCGGGATCGAACCCATCTAATGCCTATAATCACACCAGCATATCCTTGCATGAACTCCAGCTACAATGTAACCAACAGCACACTTGTAGTAATGACAGAGCAATTTGAGAGTGGGAATAAGATTTGTGAGGTATGGTTGACATGTTTTTGTTATTGAGCTTTTAATTTCATATTGTGTGAAATTGTCTTTAATGATTCTGTTTTTGGCAGGACATAACATTGAATAAGGCAGACTGGACTGCTCTTTTCGAGCCTTACCGTTTCTTTGAGTCATACAGAAACTATTTGCAAATAGACATTATAGCTCTCAATCAAGATGATCTGAGGACGTGGAAGGGCTGGATCGAGTCTCGTTTGAGACAGCTTACTTTAAAGGTTTTATTTTAACTTGCATTTACTATGTATACCTGTTGCTTTTCTCAAGTAGAAAGAATTTACTCGTACTGTTACGTAATGCTTTTCCAGATCGAGCGGGATACTCTTGGGATGCTACGGGTACACCCTTATCCTCATGGATACTGCGATCCATCTACCCAGGGGGAGCGTTGTGCATTTTTTATGGGTTTACAACGAACTCAAGGAGTGCCAGTGCAGGAGGGTCAGCAGTTTGATATTCGAGGCACAGTTGATGAATTTAAGCTTTCATTGTTCTCATACCACCTTTGGAAACCTGGAATGGACATTTTTGTTTCACATATTCGTCGTAGGCAGATTCCATCATATGTTTTCCCTGGGGGGGCAGTACCAAATCGTTCTTTAAAAGTTGCAAATTCAAGAACGGAGACTTCTCCTATAAGTAATGGTGGAAACTCTGTTGATAATTCTACAAGAGTTGCAAATCAAACACTGAGGGCTTCTCCAGGAAGCAGCAGCGGAAACTCTTGTGATGATTCTGTAAGAGGAGTGAATCAAACAATGAGGAGTTCTCCTGGAAGCAGCAATGGGAACATTGTTGATGATTCTTCAAGAGTCACTTGTGAGACGGCAATCATTTCTTCTGTACGGAGTAGTGGAATCTCTGGCTGTCAACCTGCAGAAGAGTGTGGCCAGATAATGTCTGTGAATTCAAATAAGAGAAAGCATGTCAGTGATCAAAACATGGTGAAACGAGTGAAACAAGCAAGCACTAGTTTAGTTGGTGCACCATCTTCTTTTGGGTTGGATAGTGCTAGTTTACCCCAAGTCAATGCAGAGGAGGTATCTTTAAGGAGGACTACTGACGGTGATACAGGAAACTGTGGTAAAGAAAATGGAGTTCCAGTGGTGCCATGTGGTGCTAAAGCTATTGAAATTGAACCGTTGGGAAATGGCCATGTGGTAAAAGCAGGAAATTTTCAGAATGGGCTCACTGTGGAGGTCTGCCAATGACAAATTGTTCCTTCTGAATTTTTTAAAACCTGATTTCAAAATAGATATTTAGAAATTCTGTGTCATATATGGTGGTTTTAAAGGAGCTTTGTAGCATGAAATTTAGGTTGAACCATGATGGCATTATAACATTATTTAGAATTGTAATATATAATTAGAATCCATTGTGCTATTTTTTTTTCTATTTAGTCTTTTCTTTAATATTTGGTGTGTACGGGAGTGAGCCACTTTTTGGTAGGCAATATGGATCAAGTTCTGTTCCTGATTTTATTTACCTTTTTATTTTTGCATGGTCCTGGTTGCTGCCTTTGGGATTCATATACATTTGGCTATTTTTTTCAAGCATTCGGCGGTGTCACTTGGAAAAGTTTTCGTATCTCAAGCAGGAGCAAAAGCTGGACCTGTGAGCAAGCCTGTTGCAAGGCAAGTCCCAGCATTCTGATTTTGAATTTTGTGGACTTACTGTTGTCAAGACAACTTAGTATACAAATGCATTTTTTTTTGGATTGAATGCAGGGTCGGTCTTGCTTCACTAGCATGATACAGAGAAGGTGTGCTTTAAGCTCCTGAGAACTCTGCCATCTACATTTTCTGTGGTAATTTTGTTCTCAATTGTATTGTTCAAACTTCAGACTAACGTAATTAACACTTGGTGCAGTAGATCAAACCTGTAAGTGGCTCCTTTGTTTTTTAATTTTTTCTCATTTTAAGAAAGGCAGTTAGAGTGTCCAAAGGGTTGCGGGTTGGTAGGGTAAACGAAGTTCCTGACCTTTTGGAGAAATGCTGGAGGTATGAATTTCTATGGAGTAAGGTTTCTATCACCAACACAAGTCTGATGAATTCATGAGAATCATCCTCTTCCTCATCTGTGAGCATCCCTGTGCATTTGGTAATTTTGCTGATGCCAGGGGTACTCATTGACCAAACATTGAGTAATCTGTTCTGCTGCGGAGTCTGCAGGTGGCATCTTCAGTTCGTAGGGGACCATGGTTCTTCAGGAGGGTTATACATCCATTCTTAGTTTAGTTAACTTTTAGTTGTATTCTAGCTAATTCGGTAGGGTTCCAGTTTTTAGCATTTGAGGTGTATATTCATTTATTTTAGTTTCAGATTACTAGGCCAGCAGGCAGAGGAATCAATTCTCTTTAAGACGGAACAAATTGTTACTCTTAATTTAATAAAATTTCCGCCCCTTCAAATATGTTATTTCTTATTCTGTTGAATCATTTGTTTCCACTTTTAAGTTATTTTTATTCTGAATATGTCATATTTATTATTTTTATTTGGATTATGTTCTGGGAAATATGCTTAAGTAGTTTATATGGGGGGTTTATTTTGTGGAGTGCCAAAAATGACTCTTTATTGTGAGAGTAAACTCTAGTGCAATTCCATGTCTGAAGAATAGAAAAAGGTTGATAGATAAGCTAAAACCACTTTAAATCTCAAAATATGCATTAAATTGTAAATAAAAGTAAGCTAGTGGTCCATGTTATTTTTTTACAATATGTTTACAGTTTAAATGATGGGACTCGCTAGTATTTTGTTTCCAGAAGTTGGAAAGGGGTTTGAATGTTATATCTTCAGCCAAGGGTGGAATATTGTATTTGAGGGTACTTAAGTTACTGATTCTGTTTTGGTAACGAGAACAGTCCTCTGGGCACCAAATTTTATGGGGTTCGATATTACTATTGGTACTAGGATTTCTACCAAGTGAAAACGAGTAAAAATGAAAAATAAAATCCAGGATACTAATGTGGTAGATGGTTATAAAAGCTATAAAAAACCGAACTTGTAGCGTTTACAATATTTTCTTTATGCACCACTTCTTTGTTTGGGAGAGGCCAGCAAAAGACAAAAGCCTTTAAGGAGGGAATGTAGATTTTGAGGATTCGAGAACGATTTACACTTCCATGGTAAATTGTGTAAATAAAAATTGAAGGTCCAAAATGTGAAAGGGTTTTGGAGTTTCAGGTCTTAGAAATCAATTTACAGAGGAGTTGTCTACAGGCGCAAGAATAATCCAAAGGGTGCAAGATAAAGCTGGAATTTAGCGTTTGTAACAACAAATTTGAGTGGGATGTGCAAGGACTTACATAAATAGGAAAGCCACGGGATTTCCAAATTCTAAAGAGCAAGAATGATTCAGAAAGATGCAATATATGATATTTTTGTGAATATGATACACCCTAAAAAGAAACGGTTTGAATGAAAACGGAAAATGTACATGGAAACCTAGTGAGAGTGAAGATACGTTGTCACCAAAAACACGAGTACTAAAAAACATTTCTAGAGAAATGATTCGCGGAGAGACTGTTGTTCCAGATCAAAGTTTCAAGAGCAAAAATGGAAATGCCTATGACTTGATTGATAGATGACACCACGTTGATTTGTAGGGCTCAAGTTTGCATGCAATCATTCAATGAGCTTAGAAATAGGCGAAATGGGGAACCTTTCAACAATTCATAAAACATTTTTCAACGTGCGAACTAAATGCACTCATGATTTGTAGAGCTTCTTGACAGTATCTTGCTCATAGCTGCAATTGAAAATGTGAAACACAATATTTGATCTTCCTTTCAGCTTTTGAGGTTTTTGTGTTCGTAACCTTTGCTCCATCTCAATGCCCGGCTTCATTTGAATCATAAAACCAGAACCCTTTGTTAAGCGCTCTCTCTGGGATTCGAAAACATTTTTTTAATGTAAATTGTTGATAAAACACAACTTGAACTAAAAGAGGATGTTTATCTTACTCATAAATTTGTTTTATTGGATGGAACTCAATATTGACGAAGTCATATAGATCCTCTTTGGAACTTGCATGAACTGACTTTATTACCGCATTAGAGCTTTGAGAATTTAAATGGTATAGAATTAGACAAATTTGAGTTGAGATTTTTTTTGATGTTGTAATGATGATTGAAAAGATGTATAATCATGTGGAGGTGCAACCTACACTTCGTTATCAAAGCAATTTTCCGTCTACATATTAGGTGAAGTAGAGTTATAAATTTTTATCTTTTATATAAACTAATTCTTCGAAGAAATAATTTTAATCTTGATTGTAAAGTGAAAATATTATTTTACACTATGAAAAATGGGTGAAATGTAATATGAAGAAGCATTCAAGAGAAATGTGAGTTCGGTGATAAGGAGTTATGGTAGTTACAACTAGCTGGATGGGAATTCGTTAAAAAGAGAAAAAATCTTATTTAGGTGGGGAGGACCTATTGAAAAAGGAGAAACTCTCTAGAAATTCATAAATAACTTTTATGTTCAATATTTTGTACTCGAGGGCTTTCAAACTTCAATAATTTCAAAAGGATAATGAAGGAAATGCATTTAATTCGTATGTCTTGGATACATTTATGAAATTGTTATTATCAATTTCTTGTATGTTGAATTGATCATCCCTTCAAGTACCTCAGATGTATGTAAAGATGAAGCATGTTCACACCTTGGTATCTTGGTTAGAAATGTGAAGCTATTTGTCTCCTTGTATGTGGAGATGTATAATTGTTCTATTCATTGATTTCACATATCCATCTAATCCAGTGTTCAAATCCTCCTTTGCAAGTAGTCACTCTTTGGAATTAGGTCTATTGTGGGGGTTTCTTGCCATTCATTTCTTTTAGAGTTTCTTATTTCCTTTTTGTACTTTTAGGTAAAAAGTACTAAAAAATTTCAAATATTTATATTATTTGAGGGAGCTTCCCCTCTCAAATGCATAGGAAGATAGCAATTTGATAGTGATTGGATTCAATCTCTCCAACTATTAGAACATTTGTCACTGCCCATATGACAAATTGAGTCATGTGTGAAGAAGTAATTGCAGTGACAAATCTATTTGCTAACAGTTTTCTGGTGTGTTTATTGGGGATTGAAGTGTCTTGTGCATTTGGTTTTCAGACATGTAGAGGTACCTACCCCATGATGGAGGTTGGTGCTCTATTGAAAAAAAAATCAGTAAGGTATGTCGAAAATATCTAGAAATTTTGGTGGCTTCTATAGCAAATTAATTAAAAGATACCAATTCAAAAGACAAATGAGAGCCTTTTCATTATTCTTGTTCAACGGAAAATAAATCTCAAAATGATGTCCGAGATCTTAGGAGGAAAATAATTAACAGAGTTAAGGATAGAAAGGGCGCGGATAAGCAAATACTCACTTACCAATACCATTGTTACTTGGGGTTCAATTGCATCAACCAATCAGATCTCAGCCTCATAGTTCAACATGTTTTCCACCATGACTTTAACCTCCATTGCAATTGATAATTCAATCCTCAATGACAACATAAGAAGCAAAGCAGTAAAAAATAGACAAATATTACAAAATAGAGATCGAAATTAGATCACTGAGGATTACATGTACATTGGATTAAAAAAATTTCATCTGTAGATTGGTATGATTAAGTTAGTAGAGATTTCAGTAATCCTTCGTTCTCAAAATTTATAAAATGCACATATACATTGGAGGTTGAAACTAATATGAAATGACAATTGCATCCATCTTCATAATGAAATGCGGTTCTACTTGGGTCTTTGAGCTGGGTGGCCAAATGGTAGGGTGCCCTACCACTATGTAGATTTTGAATCAAGCTTAGAAAACGTTGGCAAAGAAATTAAGGGTTCTCCTTCCTAAAGTATTTGTAATTGCATTTGATAGATGTTAAACCGATGTTTTCTTGGGGGTTTCTTGACATTTGTTTCTTTATATGCTTTTTGTACTTTTCACTAAAAAGTATAAAAAAATCTCAAATATCATATGAGGGAACTGCCCCACTCAAACATAGATGAAGATTGCAATTTGATAGTGATCGGATTCAATCTCTCCAAATGTTGGAACATTTGTCACTACCCATAGGGGAAACTAAGTCATATGTGAAGAAGCATTTGTAGTGACAAATCCATTTGTCAACACACTTGCAATAGAAACAAGGGTTATTGTAATGGTATGAACATGCTTACAATTCTTATAAATGTCACTAACATAATTAAAATTAATTATAGATAGACGAACTTTTTTTTTGATTGGTAATATTCTTTTGTATTAATATTGAAAAAGAGAGTACATTATATTGATATGGCATCAAGCCTTGCATATATAGCTACTCTCCCCTCTACATATGCCATTAGATAAATATAACACAAAAAAGAGTATTAACACTCTGATAAAACAAACACCCACCCATATATTAACCAAACTTTAACCCAAAAAGCAATGCTACTACCTCCATCATCAGTTACACCTTGAACTAGTTGGTCGCTTCCTTTCGTGTAAATGTTGGTGTAGCATGATCATCCTCCACCGAGAGTCCCTGCCCCAACCTGCGACGCTTTCCCTTGCCTTTTCCCTCCTCTGTCAGCAAAGAAGCATCAACCCACATCCCCTTTGTAGTTAACACCTCTTCTTTTAGCTGAGATTTCTTCACAATTTGGTGGCAGAGTTTTTGTCCAAGGGCTAGAGTGTTTTTTCTGGCCGTCGTCTTCATAAAACCACACCCCTCCTTCAGCTCCCAAATGTTCTCAGCCATGTAATCCAGGATCAATTTCCACCCCTCAACAACTTTTGGGATATGCACTCCCTGCGGGTTTGAAGATGGCCAAACCACCAATGGTTGGATAGAGAAATCCCCTTCGCCAATCAAATGCCAGGGTTTGGTGCCCATTTCAATTCCCATCCCTAAAACCGCTCATTCAATTATTTCGTACAGATCCACAAGCCATTGCCTGTTAACGCTTGCATGCCAGGGTTTGGTGCCCATTTCAATTCCCACCCCTAAAATCGCTCGTTCAATTTTTTCATATAGATCCACAAGCCATTCCCTATTAACGCTTGCATCAACCACTCTTCAAATTTCATCTTTTGATCCCCCCACCAACAAAGCAAGTGCCACAAATAGAGAGGCCACGTCCAGATTGGACTGCCTCTTCCAAAATTCGTCCAAATACTTTGGCCCAAATAGCAGCCGAATACCCTTCATAAAGCTTGGATCTTCAATAAGAAAAATGTGTTTCAGTCACCATAGAGAAATCTGACTTTCATAAGTTTGAATTTGCGAATCCAAACCAAGAGCAAAATTTGCCTCCATTTTTGTCTCTATGAAAAACAATGACTTTTCCTTGTCTTCTGCCTAGATTTAACACCCTCAAAACTCTCTAGAAACTCTAGAAAACATACCAAAGCCAAACAAACACTTCTTTGCCATGCCCAAGGGATGTTTTGGTATCATGATCAATTTTGCTACCTTGGGGTGGTTAATGTCCTCGTGAGTCTAAATCATAATGTTTCAGACATCCAAAATGCAGTACCATGAGTGGGATATTTACTCTAATGGTCATCCACTTTTCTTTCTTAATTTACTCTCCAAGGTGGCGGAAGTCCTCACAAATTACATATTAAGGACCTAATGTTGAATTGGCACCTAAGTTGGCTAGCCGATCCACCACTTTATTCACTTGCTTGTAACAGTGAGAAACTTTAAAGTCCTCAAAGTCCAGCAACAACTCCTTGATTTGCCGTATGCTTTGATCCAAATGCCATGCTTCCATCTTTTCTTTCTTGATGCCATTAATGATGATTTTCGAATCACCTTCCAAATCTATTCGTTGACCTCCAATTTTTACTCCTAATTCCAAAGCTTCCTTGACAGCTAAACATTCTGCAATATTATTTGTTTCGTAAAACAATCTTTTGGCTGTAAATGCAATGATATTGCCTTTATGATCTCTTGCCACACATCGACACCCTGATACGCTTGGGTTGCCCCTTGCAGCCCCATCAAAATTAATTTTGATCCATCCCTCCTCTAGAGGCATCCATAATGCCTTCTCCCTTTTCAAGATTGGATTAACCCCAACACACCCATGAACAGGCCATAGATAGACAAATTTATGTTGTCAATAATTTCAAGAAAAATTCCTTAGATTAAAGAATATTGACAATTTGTGTTGCATCAAAATTTGTTTTACATTGTCTTTTGATTCTAATAATGATTGTTGAAATAATAATTAGGGGAATTCTCTATTCTATTAGAATAGATTAAACTATAATTGCTATCAAGGTTTAAGTAGACTGAAGTAATAAACAATATTAAACAAAATGCACAATAAAAGAAACAAAATGATTTAGAATAATGAACAAATTTAATGTGGTTCATCCAATGAGAGCTACATCCATATAGAAATACTTGTCCTCTTTTTTTAAATATTCCACAACCACTTATTTAATCAAAGCCTTTATGGGGGTTTACAAACAAAAGTGACAATATAATTCTTCATTAAATAATTAGTACAACTTTGTAGATATGCCTTGAATGAAAAGAAGATTAATCTAAATATTATAAAAAATGTTCAAGTACATTAAAAAAGCAAAAATGAGAAGAAATGACAAATATATGAAATGAGTAATAATGATACAAATATATCTTTAAAAAAGAACAATAATTAAAGAAATAAGAAAAAGAATAATAATGATAACCAGTCAAGGCCATCAAAATTCTTCGTACATAAATGGAAGGGATTATGTGAACTCAAGACTTATAGAATTTTGCACACTCGAGACTATTGGTGTTCAACATTTAGTCGCATACACTTCGCAACAAAAAGGTATTGCATAAAGGAAGAACAAGACTCTTAAGGAGGTGACCACTTGTATGATAAATGCTAAGTCTCTTGATCAAGGTTTTTGGCTTGAAGCTCTATATCGTTCCAATCAAATTCAAAATATAATTCCTCATAAGGCCTTGTATGGAGTTGCTTCCTTTGAGGCTACGTGTAGTATAAAATCAATTATGAAACATTTTAGAATATTTGGTTGCCTAGCTTGGGCACAAATACCTCCATAGAAATCTAGGGCATTGGAACCACAAAGTAGGCCTTGCATATTGTTTCGGTTATCAAACAATATTCCTTGAGATTCAAAGACACAAGATTTTCCTTGAGAGGAGTGTTCACTTTGAAGAAACTTGTCCTAGCTTGGGTTCTTCAACTCCTCCCGCTTCCTTCATTTGGAAAGTGATATTGATGATAGTGGACTAGAAGATAAAACTCCTTTGGCCATGAATTGTAGCCTCCACCTTCACATGGTCAAGAAATAGTTGAGGACGTTACTTCTTCATCTTTTTCCACTAGACTTGGTTGGACACAAAAAATTCATGATTTAACAAGTTCACTTGTGGAGAATCCTTCAAAGAATAGGAGGACAAGGTCAGAACATGAATCATTATGTTACAATTGCTTTGTTAAGGGTCCCTGAGTGGAACAAAGCCATGTAGGAAGAGTATAGCTCTTTGATGAGGAATAAAACTTGGGACTTAGTTCCTCTTCTTAAGGGAAGAAGGTTTGATGTAAGTGGGTCTATTAGACCAAGTTTGTAATGGATGGAAGTGTGGACAAGTATAAGGCGATAATTGTTGCAAAAGGTTTTTCACAGGTTTTTGGTGTTGACTACATCATGACCTTTCCGAGATGAACTCCATTCATTTGACACTTTCTATTGCTATAGCTCCTAATCGAGTTTTACATGAGATGGACGTGAAACATGCATTTCTACATTTGTGTATTCATGAGAAGATTTATATGAAGCAACCTTAGGGACTCAAACACGCTCCTAGGGCTTGGTATGCCAAGATTGATTTCTTCCTTCTCACAGTAAGGTTCACCAGGTGTCATTCATATTCAAATGTATACATTCTTTGACAAGACGACTCATACTTGATTCTTGTGATTTATGTTGATAACTTGATCTTTATAGGGAGTACTTCATCCATCATTGGTTGTGTCAAGCCTTCGTTGTAAGATAGATTTGTTATGAGAAACTTGAGTTTACTTCACTATTTTCTTTGTATTGAGATCACATAGTCCTTGGCAGGGATCATAATTCTCATCCCAAGTATGCTCTTGATTTACTTGTTTGATTTTTAATGAGTGATTGCAAGGCTTCACTCACTTCCTTTCATAAGTGTCCTGTGAGAGGCCGAGTGTACCACACCACTTGTTGATGCTACATTGTACAAACAACTTGCTGGATGTTTCATCTACTTGACACATACATGTCTTGACATAACCTTTGTTTCTGGAATATTTTCTTGCTACATGCAAGAGCCACATGAGCTTCTGGAAGGAAACCACACACATATCACACTCCATACAAGGTACACAGACACATGGGATTCACTATGTAGTAGGTATTGGACTTGAGTTGGTTAGATACACAGACTTATATTATGCATGCTATATCATTGGTTGCAAGTCTACTTCAAGGTACAAGTTTTAGCTTGGTTCTGACCCTATTTATAGGAAAAAAAAATTTATGTTTTGGAGAATCTTGGAGCATACATGTTAGATCTTTGTTATGATGGATAGTCTTTTGGAGTGTTACATATGTTTTGGAGACACCCTTAGATCTTATTGTTGTAAAAGGATCTTGAATATTTGTAGGTTTGGTATTTGAAACTTGTTATTTTTACATGATAGGATATGTTGATATCTTGGCATGTCATGGATAAATTTCAGTTAGTTGTTTAGGAGTCATGACTTGTTGACTTTGACATCATTTTTTTGGTTTAGATCTCATTTGCAATTATGTCATGATAAATTGTTGTTGAGACAATGATATGTTCATTTGGGACATATGTTATTCCCTTGTCAGGCATATGTTCCTGATTTAGCTATCAGAATTTGAGATTTATCATTAATGATTTTCTGTATATTGAGTACTTTGACCATTTTCTTGATTACTTCATGATGATTCTATGTTTTATTTTGGAGTTTAGTATGGATTGATCTATTATAAGTGCTCATAGATGCTTGGAGATTTACTTGAGGATTTGAGTTGTCTTGTGATAAGAGATGTGTTGAGATGAATACTCTTGATAAATTTTAATAGGAAGTCTAAGGAGCTTACACATTGGTTGCACATTACTTAAACATGAACCTACGATGATATTTTTCTTGGATGAGTAATGATGACTTGGATATTTTGGACGACCATTCTCATTCCATACTCTTGATCTAATCGACAACTTCTTACTTGAGAGGTGTTTCCCATTTTTTGTTTCATCTATTTTGTTTTCTTATGCTTATATTTTGTAGATGTGGATCTTGTGTTGTAGATAGATGGTTGGTTTGGAGTACTAATTTTAAGGGATGAATAACATGATTATCTCCTTGTGTATAAGAGTTGATTTTATCATATCACAATGAATATATTAGAAGATGGCTTATTGTGTTATTTTTTTCATGTGGGAATGACTTCTTTGAGTTTGATTTTTTTGGTTAGAGAGGCTTATCCATTTTGGTGTTATGACACATATGTTGTCCTTGATCTTGGCATATGAATGGGTTTTGTTTTGTTATGGCTATTCGCTATGGGGTCTTATGGAGGAAATCATATGTGAGGCAATTTACATTTAAGACATGTACTAGATGCATATGATTTAAAATTTCTCTATTTGGTCTTAGATATCTTCCTAGACATTTTCTTTCACATGACCTTGATTTTGAGGTATGGATTGAAGCTATAATGATCATTGGTTTTTGTTCATATGTTGTCACTTACACTTTGGGTGATGACATGGAGGTTCTTTATCTATTACTTTTGTTGGGTGTGGAGAACATTGGAGGGCCTTGGAGGCTTATGGTGTGAGTTATAATTACAAGTTATTTGGTTACATGCTTTGCATAACAATGTGGATGTTCCTTGGTACGATTATTATGTTTACACCTTCTATATGATGATACTAATAGAACTAATATACCTTGATTATTTTCATACTTACATCACACATGTAGTGAGGGTTCCTAGAAATGTATGCTATTCTTTAACATGCTCAGAGCTTATGATTGTGATTTATTGGTTCTATATATTGAAGAGTGGCCCAAAACTCTTATAAGTGTGAGGAGTGGTCATCAACCTTAGCTATTTTATTTCTAATGTTGTTGTTAGGAGGGAAACCCTTCCTTTCTCTTAAGTCTCATATTTTCTTCTTATCTCTGATGTTTTGTTCTTTCTTCATTGGCTCACCCAATTGAACACCCCTTGGGTTGTGGTCTTGTAAGGGGAATTACCCATATAATGTTTTCCTTCTAATTAAAAATAAAATACTTCCAAATAACATGCATTTTTATTCTTTATTGGCAATTGTGTTACACCTCTTGATACCTAGTCAAGATTATAATGCTCCAAGTTCTAGTTTCCTTATCCCAAATTCGCCCATCAACATGAAAAATTAATAGTTTAAGTTCATGCAAAATAAATTCATAACTTGTAATTAGCCAACCAACAATATCATAACATACCTCATACAAATACAAGAGCTCTTGTCTAGCTAGAGTCCCTGCCTTATGGGACACAATATAGTGTGCAACTTCAATTTCTTTAACATAATTGTGCGATTGTTGAAGATTGGTTTGGTGTGAGTTTGAAGTGAAAGTAAATAGTAGGATAGGGTTAGAGATGAAGATTCAAAGGATGAGGAATCATGTACCTTCAAAATATTTTTATAATGCTGTAATATAAATTCAATTTGCAATTGATAAAAATTATAGAACTTTGATACAAAAACATAGCATAATCTACAATTTAATTTTATGGCTCATGACTAATAATCTAAAAGTTAAAGGATTTGATTATTTGGTTATAGTTATTATATAGGTTCCTCTTTGTTGTGTTTGAAGTAAAACTTAAAAAAATTGATACATCATATGGGCTAACAATTGTTTGAGAGGTTTGAAATATAAATAATTGGGACATAAATATTGCCACACAACTCAACCAAATTGCAATACATGGCTATTTCCTTCCTAGTAATAGGATAATCTTAACACCATTACAACTGTAATCTACATACACATCAAAAAAAAATACAACATATAATTTTATGATTTGCCCAATTATAAACGATATGGGTACTGAGAAAATGCCTCGTCGATGGGCATCTAACCTTTTCCACCACTCGAGTCAATTTTTAATATATGATTTGCAGGCCACCCTAAAGCATCACACACTAAGGAAGAAATTAATCTTGCAAAAATAAGTCAACTTCGACAATTAACACTTTTAACCTAAGACTCAAGCCTTAGTGTGATGCAGAACAAGGTTGAGTGTACCTCCAAAGGAGATGACCTAGCCCCCAACAATAACCACACAACATAAGTATAATAATAAAATAGAGATTCAAATCAAATACAACACATATTATCATAATAGAATCAATAGATTAGCATCTAACATGCCTACTTGTAAGGCCTTCTCGATTATGACCAATACAAAGAAGAATACAATAATAATCTTGCAAGATCTCACAAGATCCAAATAACTCTTAGCTAGCCCAGATTTGCAACATTGCATCAATTTGGTAGAAATCCCAAGAAAGATCTAAACTTGAGCTCGCAAGCCACCAAGCAATCTTCTTGTTTCCCAAGCGCACACTCTACTACTATCTCTGCTCAACTTTGCTTCTCTCAACATCTCATGCTCCATTCCATCATCAATTAATGACTCTAAACATAAAAATACCCTCTACTTAAAGTAAACCAAGCCATAGGTTGACATAGCAAGTTATATTGAATAAACACTTAGGCCACAAGTTGGCCTAGCAGATTACATAACACTTAGGACAAGCCCCAAGTTTACAATACATAACTAAATCATAAGGTAAAATAAAATTAAGTTGCCTTATCCATAGGCGTACACACCAAACAATCTAGATCCTAGATCACATAAGCCAACTCCCACAGATTGAAGCTTGTGAAAACAATCTCCCAAGTCTATGCAGGAAAAATAATACATTACTAACATCTACCAAAAGAGCTCTAGCTCCAACACGATCCATCCAATCACTATGCACTCCTAGGAAAAGGTCCACCAATATGCCTTGAACATAACCCTAACCACATTATACATAAGGTTCAGAAAATCTAAGTTGTATGCTCCTGTAGGATTACCTCCTACCCCAAGATGCTCTTGCATTAGACACCCCAGGTGTGAAAAGATGTTCTCAATAGCCGAAAGAACATCTTCTAGGATTCAACGCACAAACCCTGAACTAGTTCTTCACATACATGTCCTCCACATTATCAATTTGTGTACCCTTGCCTTTATTCCACTTCCACAACTCCTTTCTTGTACTTGTCATCTTCACATCTGCCTTTGGTGTGCCACAAGTATTTTTTCCATGTCGATCTCTAACCCTTTGAGAATCCTTCGACTCAACTTGCCTAACAAAACTCAAGTTCTTCCTAGCGAGCTCTGCATTATGTAAATGAATTAGCGAAAACATCTTGCCACCCTTCTCAATAGTAAACACATTCTTGACACAATCATGCACTTCCCTGCAATCATATTGCCAAGGTCTACTAAGTAATATGTGACAACTACTCATGTCCACAATATGACACAACCCTTGATATATATACTACCCACTTTGAAAAGTAACAAGACATTGCTTTCTTACTTATAAAGCATGTTCATTTTGTAACCAACTGATCCCACAAGGACAAGGATGTATCACTCTCTTCAAACTAAGTTTCTGAACCATCTCCTCAACAACTAGGTTATAAATACTACCACCATCCACAATCACATTCCAACATTTACCTTTAGACATACAATGAGTCTTGAATAAATTCTTCCTTTGACAAGGTTCGAACACCTTTTTACCAAACAATACTCATTGAACCAACAAGTTATCCTCCACCTTAGGCTCATTCACCACGTCCTCATTCTCATTCACCACAACAACTCTTATATCTCCAACCTTCTTGTCAGCATTGAGATAGTCATAAGATCTATGTCCTTACCACATCTAAAATAATTACCATAAAATGCACCTCTACCTATTCTTCTCCTTGACTCAATAGGTTTTGGTTCATCTTCAGCAATTAGTTTATCCTTCACCAAGTGTTCATGCTTCTCCTGCCTTCAGGAGTTATCTTGATGTCTTCTCTTCAACTTATCTTCTTCCATTAGAGAACACTGATAAGAATTCTCAACTGAATCAATCTTTAGTATACCAATCTCATCCTGAACATTGAATCTCAAACTGTTAATATATCTAGCCACCTTAAACTTAGAAAGCTCTTGATGTCGAGATTGAACTGTTAACTTATATAACTCCTCGGTGTAATCCTTCACAGCCATATCCTTCTGTTTTAGAGTCTACAATATTTTAAACAACTCAAGTTCATAATCAACATGAATGAACTTATCCTTTATTTTTGTTACCATTGATCTCCATCTAGTAATCTTCATTTAACCTTCCCCTTCTCCATCTCTAAGCAATTCTTTCCACCATAAATAAGTATGTCCTTTCATCTTATTTTGTGCTAACCTCACTTTGAACGGGTCCCCAATATCCTCTAACTCAAAGTAGTCTTCTAATTCACCAATCCAATCAATTAGGGCCTTGTGATTCAAAGTTCTTGAGAAATTAGAAACATCCATCTTATACTTCTGTTTTAATTGAGCTTCAGATCTATCCAATTGACTAGTTTTGTCTTCCATAGATCTCTCCATCCAATTGACTCTGTCTTCTCCATTAGATCTAGCAACCTCAAAGTCTTCAACAACTTCCCCATAACCATCTTTTGTACCCATGTTCCTCAGTACACTAGCCATAGCTCTCATGATCTCAACGACTATATCATTCTTCATCAACTCCATCTCAGATTTGATCTAACATTCTATGAATCATAGAGATATGCAATCACCCTAGGGTCTAATCTTCTTGGAGGCATCTTCCAAGATCTTCATAAACCCTCTGCAACAAATCCTTAACCAGATCAAACCTTTGCTTTGATACCACTTGATGCAGTACAAGACTAGATGTTCCTCCAAAGGAGATGACCTAGCCCCCATCAACAACTGTACACCATAAATATAACGATAGCATAGAGATTTAGATAAATTACAACACATATTCTCATAATAGAATCGACAAATTAGCATCCAACATGCCCAGCTGTAAGGCCTTACAGGTTACGACCAATACAAAAGAAGAATACAGTAACAATTTTGCAATATCTCACAAGATCCAAACAACACCTAGCTAGTCCAGATCTGCAACAACACAACAATTTGATAGAAATCCCAAGAAAGATCTAAACTTGAGCTCGCAAGCCACAAAAAAATCTTCTTGTTTCGTAAGCCCACACTCTACTACTAGCTCTGCTCAACTTTTCTTCTCTCAACAAAGCTTGCTCCACTCCATCACAAATGAATGAATCTAAACATCACAAGAGCCTCTACTTATGCTAAACCAAGCCCTGGGTCGACCTGTCAAGTTATATTAAATAAACACTCAAATCATAAGTCAACTTGGCATATTACATAACACTTAGGACAAGTCCCAAGTTTACAATGCATAACTAACTCATAAGGTAAACTAACATTAAACAACCTTAACCATAGGCCTACACGCCATCTAACGATCTAGATCTAAGATCACATAAGCCAACTCCCATGGATCAAAGCTCATGGAAACAATCTCCCAAGTCCACCTAGGAAAATGAACATGTTACCAAAAGCCGCCGAAAGAGCTCTAACTCCAGCATGATCCATCCAATCATTATGCACTCATAGGACAAGGTCAATCAATATGCCTCAAACATAACCCAAATTACACAAAACATAAGGTCCACAAAATCCAAGCTTGATGTTCTTGCATGATTGCCCGCAACCCAAGGATGCTATTGCATCATAGTGTGTGATGTTTAAGTCCTCCATGATCTACATAAATGACATGCACATATGCCAAAGGTAATGTTTGATTGTGAGATTTCTTTTTAATTTTTAATTTTCTAATTAATTTTATTTGCTCTCTTTCCTTTTTCAAAAATATTCTTAATGCATATTTTTGTCTTCTATGACTGTTTCTTATCTAAACATTCAACTCTCTATTGTCATCCTGATGACGAATTGAGTTACATACTGTTCTGAAAATCGATTAATTTTTTTTACAGAATCTAGACATTTTAGAATCTCATGCTTTATGGATTGTGAAAGCTACATAATTGTAATTAATACATTATCTTTTGCTTGATTACCTCATGAATCAGATTGTGTGTGAATTGTTAACATGGACATCTCAAATGAAAAAGTTAGAAGGAGATGTGCATATGATTTTCACAAACTACTTTATTTTATAATTTGTTTTAAAAAGAACAATCTTCCCAATGTATAACCATCTTGGGTTAATGGGCAATCTTGCATCAACCAAAAAAATATTGCTTGTTTTCTATAATAGTTTTTTGATTCAAGGAGTAGCCGTTGCTGCTTGTGGTTTCAAGTTGTGCACAATTGGAATCTTATTATGGACCCATAGGTGATCCTTACCCTAAGTGCACAAAATCCAATGTTTGTTGTGTTTTGAGTTACATGCCTCTTTCTCTGCTTGCTTGTGATTGTGTGTTTCATGCAACACAGTATGGAAATTCATTCACTATGATTTCCTACGATGACATGACATCTTGTGTGATTAACGAACATCTTTTAGATCAAGTGTGGACCTATCCTTAAGAGTGCAGATTCTATTTTGATCATTTGATAGATTTTTAATTTATTTTGTCCTTCAAGGTAGGACCTATTTGTAATTAAATGCCTGATAGGATGACTTGTGGTCTTGATGGCTATATAAGAATTTGGATTAGCTTTATAGAAGTATCATCATGATAGAAATATTAGGTAGGAAGGAGAAAAATAGTAGAGTAGATGGAAGATGAAGAAGGTGAACCTTTATCTCTCTGATTACTACTTTTTTGTACTAGCCGCAATCTGGAAGGCCTTATGGTCGCAACTCAGAAGGCCTCACAACCAGCTAAGTTGATTTTATATTTTATTATCTGAGTTGTCTAATAAATCAATTAAATCTCCTGGTTGTTGTTGTTGAATATGTGTTTGCTTCCGCGTGTACTCTTGGCAAGTTGATAGGAGTTTGGATTCCCTTCCTTTTCCTTACTAGCCTTGCGTTAGGTGGTATAGAGCAAGGTTTCTTTCCTTGTGAGTTTGAGATCGTAGAGAACCTTAATTGGATTAGTTGTAGAGTGAAAGATCTAGAATCTAACCTATAACTTGTACAAGGTTACGATCCTGCAGGAACTATTGTCAAGATGAATCGAGGTAGAGGAAATGTAGATAATGCTATAATGGATATGCTAAGGCAGATTGCAACAAGACTTGAAGATGTTGAAGTCTAGTGCAAACTCTAGACTTGTTATTGAAGTTGCTTGCTATGATGGAAGACTTGAGACTAGTGTAGTATTGAATTGGATCTTTGAAATGGAAAAGCTCTTTGAGTATGAAAGTACCCCTAATAATAAGAAGGTAAAGATAACAGTCACCAAGTTGAAGGGTCATGCTTCACTTTGGTGGGATCATTTGCAAACTGAGAGGTAGAAAAGAGGAAAAGAAAAGATCAAGACATGGGCAAAGATGATTGGAAAATGAAGAAGTTTCTTGTTGCATATTACTAGGTCAATCTATTGAGAAGAATGCAAATTTTGAGACAAAATGATATGACTGTGAGGAATATACTTTAAAATTGTGAAGTACGGGATTTTCTGTGAGGCAGTTGACAAAATTATATGATTGTGAAGGAATATACTGAGGCTATGAGTGTGAGGAATTTACTTTAAAATCGTGAAGTACGAAATTTTTGTGAGGCATTTGACATGATAGGCTTTTAGCTTATGGAATTCACTTAATGTGAAGGATGCTAATGATTTGAGATGACAAAACCCTTATGAAAGACTTTTAATCTCATTGCAATACCACAATGCAACACTTGTTGACAAAGTTTTTTAAAAATTGCACAGTCCGCTCCATCCAGACGCATCCCACAAATTAATGATCAAATCTATATTTTGTACCAATAAATAAATAAGACGTATTTAAAAATTCATCCTTGGATTCCATTATGTTTTTAATGTCTTCGGGTAATAATTTGTAGATTTTATTTTGTTGATTATCACAAAATATTTGGACTCTCCATACACTAGTTGTCCTAATATTTGAAGGGATAACATTAGCCCCTAAAGTACTCAGTGCAGTTTTGAGTCATAGAGTCCAAGTTTTTATTGCATGAAAAAGCCCACACACCCCCCTTTTTGCATGTTTTATAGAGGAAAGAAATTCTCTATTGGATTTCAAGAAGGGCCTCAAATTGACTTCTTATGAGATGCTCCTCCTCCTGCCTCTGCTTGTCCAAAACAATCCCCTATATCTGAAAAAACCTCTATATCTTTCTTCTGATGTTAGAGAAGCACTACAATGGCTTACATGAGAAGAAGGACCATATGGGTTTATAGAGGATAAATGACAACTGTCAAATGAAATTTGTTAAATTCTGTCTTGGGCCTCTAGGTTATGCAATTCAGACTTGGAGAAGGTTTTTGTAGACGCTCAAAAATGGTTCGCATCTATGATCTCATCACTTCTTCATACTAACTTGTCCCATTTTCTCATTCTACTAACTTCGATCTTTTGGCCAGATTGACCATATTTTTTCATTTGTATCCCCTTTCACATCAATTTCATATCAACTCAGCATCATATCAAATCAACTCGGAATCATATCAAATCAACTCGGAATCATATCAAATCAACTCAGAATCACCCCAAATCAACTCGGAATCACTCGAAATCGGTCCTAATAAAAAATGGTTCGCATCTATGACCTCATCACTTCTTCATACTAATTTATCCCATTTTCTCATTCTACTAACTTCGATCTTTTGGCCATATTGACCATATTTTGTCATTTGTATCCCCTTTCGTATCAATTTCATATCAACTCGGAATCATATCAAATCAACTCAGAATCATATCAAATCAACTCGAAATCACCCCAAATCAACTCAAAATCACTCGAAATCGGTCCTAATCAACCCAAAACATATCAAACATCCCAAATCAATCATCATTTATCTGCTCCTAGGCATTGTTGTGGCTTTCAGTGCCTTGGAAACCTATCAACTTATCAATCTTATCAATCTGACCTTAGTACTGTCATGGCTCTCAGTACTAGGTCAAAATATCATTCATGTCATTCAATCTTTGACGTTGTTGAGGCTTTCAATGTCAAATCATGGCATCATCAACCATTTTAATAATATTGACAGTGTCTGTCAGTGTTATTATGATCAAACCTTATCAATCAATTTCAATCCTGTAGCATTTACAATGTCGGTTAAATGTTACATATCAATTAATTCATGTCATGTGTCCTTAGCATGTTATCAATTTTGATCTATCAATTAATTTGACCATGGCTTTGGTCTACCTTTTCATCATCTTATTCGATATCCATCATTGTCACATTTTCATCAAAAGATACGGTCGCATTCATTTAATCAATTTGGCCAATCATCTACTAATTTTCTCTATAGGATTAAATAACCCATAATTTAATTCTATTATTCTCACTAATTATTCTTCCTGATTATCATCCTCAATTAATTAATTAAATTAATTAATTGATTCCTTATCTGCAAACCATGGAAATTTACAATTTCCTAAGTTCTATTTTCCATCATTAATTCCATTTTCTACTAATTCTTATTTTGTGGAATAAAAGGATTTTTAATTCAAATATTCCATAAAAATTTCATCATCATGACACTTGGATGTGACACCTCGTGGATTCTCCTTTGACACTTGGCTGAGATTTGTCATAATCAAATATTCTTATCTCTTATGCATGTCCCTATTTGGCTTATTCGTCATAGATTCTTGGCTTTAAGTGGGTTGAGGAATCTTATGACGTGTCATAGATTCTCTTCCAAATTTGACTTTCGTGTGTCATAGAATCTCACTTTTGGCATATTCTGTCATATGCGTCATAGGAATTATTATTACCTCTTACGCATGTCCCTATTTGGCTTATTCGTCATAGATTCTTGGCTTTAAGTGGGTTGAGAAATCTTATGACGTGTCATAGATTCTCTTCCACATTTAGCCAAATTTGACTCTCATGTGTCATAGAATCTTACATTTGGCATATTCTGTCATATGTGTCATAGGAATCTCTTGCCACATCACATGTCTGTGGGTGACAAATCCAATGCTCTCACCCTACATGAAAATTATAAAATGGACACCCTTCCTCTCATTTCGGATCAGAATGCTTAAGTCTTGAGTCCTTGAATCTTTGAGTTTTTGAGTCTCTACTAATTTGCATTTTGCATTCTCTCTCTCACATAAAATCACACTTCAAGTATTCTCATGGAATTATCACTATCGTAGGCTTTTGCTTCAATTTTGTGTGCATTATAGGCAACTTTGGAGCTACAATCATTTGGAGAAGAAAGAAGGACATGGGAGCTACAAACGGAAAATGGAGTTTTTGATTATGTTTGCTTTCTTTTGTTTAGTTTGGCTTTCATGGTAGACTAGTGGGTGCTAACGTATGATTATTGAGTTTGTGATTTGCTCATAGTATGTTATGCTTTTAGCCTGTTTTTTGGTTCAGGAGCTGGCATTATGTTTATCACTCCTCAAGGAGACATAATCCCCAAGTCATATAGGATTGCATTTCACTGTAAAAATAACATAGCAAAATATGAGGCACTGATCACAGGGCTCAAGATAGCTATCCAATGAAACATTCAACATTTACAAGTCTTTGGTGACTCCCAGTTGGTCATCCACCAAGTCAATGATGACTATGAAACCAAAGATGATAAACTAGTGCCCTACAAGCAGATGGCAGACTTCCTTAAGTCTAAATTTGTTACTATATCTTTTCATCAGCTACCAAGAATACACAACAAGCAAGCTGATGCTATGGCTACCATCGCTTCTATGATTGATATGCCTCAAAACGTGGAACATTGTGAATTCCTTGTTGAGTAACTTTTGATTCCAGCATTCGAGCTCTCCCAATCTGAGTTTGTGTGTGAACTTGTTGGTCCCAACTCTCCTTGGTATCAAGACATTTATGATTACCTACATGCCCAAATTCTACCACTCAACTTATCCAAAAATGACCGACGAGCCTTTATCCGTCAAGCCGCTAGATATGTCATCATCGATGACACCCTTTACAAAAGATCTTTTGACCAAACCCTTCTCAAATGCCTTGGCTTGCAAGAAGCTGAAACTGCCTTGCATGAGGTTCACGAAGGTATATGTGGAGGCCATTTCAATGGTCTGAGTCTAGCCAAGAAGCTTGTCAGAGCTGGGTATTATTGGCCCACCATGGAACAGGATGCCCATGACTTTGCCAAAACATGCCATAAGTGTCATATACATAGAAATCTAATCCATGCACCAACACAAGAATTGCAGCTAGTCATATCACCATGGCCCTTTTCATAATGGGCATTTGATCTCATCGGAGCTATTTCTCCTCCGTCCTCTGATGGTCACAAGTTCATTATCACGGCAACATAATATTTTACCAAGTGGGTTGAAGCTGTCCCCTTGACCTTCACTACCGGCAAGCAGATCTCCAGGTTTATTCTAAACTATATCATATGTCGGTATGGAGTCCCCTTGGCTATTATTAGTGACCATGGTACTCCATTTCAAAACAAAGATGTAGACAAGCTTTGCGAGAAGTACAACATATACCATGGATATTCTAGTATTTACCATCCACAAGGCAATGGCCAAGCAGAAGCATCTAACAAGACCATCATTAAGATTCTCCAAAAGACCGTCAATGATTCGGGCCGAGACTGGCACCTCCAGCTAAATCTAGCTCTTTTGGCATATCGAACAAGTGTCCGTGCTCCTACTGGTGCAACACCATACTCTCTTGTCTATGGCACTGAGGCCATACTTCCCATTGAAGTTGAAATTCCATCATTAAGAGTATCCCTACAAGATGTTGTTGATGATGAAAACTACCGAATATCTAGGCTTCATGAGCTAGAAATGCTTGATGAAAGAAGACGAGCTGACTTGACACACTTGCAAGCTTACCAAAATCGACTCAAATGGAGCTATAACAAGAAAGTCCGAGGTCGTCATTTTGAGGTAGGTGATCTGGTCCTAAAGATGAATTACAAGACACAACAACACAGAGAAAAACAAGGCAAATTTGAGCCAAATTGGGAAGGACCTTATATAGTTACTGCATCTTTTGGATCTGGAGTATATCAGCTTGCAACTCCAGAAGGTGAACCATTTCCCATGTCCATCAACAACATGCATCTTCGCAAGTACTACACTTGATTCTATCTAAAAGTCCTGAAAAAATACCAAAAAAATTGAAAAATGTCATGAAAAAAAGAAGAAGAGAGGATGCCTTGATGAAAACTTGGCAAACAGGCATCTTGGCACGAAAATTTGAGTCAAGAGAAAAATTTCGTCCAAAAGTGAAAACCGGCAAACAGGCGCCATGTGTAATCAGTTATTGCTCCTCCATCTATCAGGATTCCATCTGGTCTTTTCCCCTCTATCATTCCTTGATCATACCCTTCATATTGCAAGACATCCTTGGTTCCTTATCATGGCTCACAAATTGGTTAATGTCCTTCGTTACCTTGCTTAAGTATCACCTGTCTACACACACACACACTCTGTCATTGGCCTTCGTACATAATTTGCGTCTTGTCTGGGGACATATTACCTACATGGTTTATGAGTTTGAATTTGAACTGGGGGCATACCCCTAAGTGCTTTTTATCGATTGGATCTATCGCATAATGGATTGGAGCTAACACTTGTACATGCTTATACGATCCTGAAAAAATCCCTAAAAATCATAAAATGTCCTGAAAAAATCACTAAAAAATCACATAATGTCCTGAAAAAAATCCTAAAAATTCAAATACGATCCTGAAAAAATCCCTAAAAATCATAAAATGTCCTGAATAAACCCTAAAAATCGTAAAATGACCTAAAGAAATCAATCACACAAAAAAATCAAATATCCACAAAACCCTAAAAATCACAAAACTCAGTCAAAAATTTGCAATAAACCTTGTACATATTCACTGTGGATAACCATCCCTTTTGCATTCAAACTTGCACTTTGCAGCCTAAAACTCAAAGCTCTGCACTTTCAAGACAATCACAATATCTGTACAACATGAACCAACAATCAATCCAACCAGTCACTATGAACTTATCAACTGAATCCACAACCAGAACTATCACATTATCAACATGTCGAACACTATCTACACACCTAAAACATTAACAAGAACGTAATAATGGACAAGAATAGCTATTGGCTCACGCTGTTTAGTGAGAGATTTATTTTTGCTTTTTTTTTTCTTTGATCATGTCCCTATGCTACTCAATGATATAAATTGATCTATGAGAGTGGCCAGGATGGTTCATGGTCATCTTTTTCTATTTTTGTCTGTTACAATGTACCTTTGAGAGTCTGGGGCATGTACATATGCCTTAGGAAGGACAAGGTCATTCTCTGTTTGCATCATGCTTGTTTACGCAAAAGGCTTGCATTTGCGCTCTAGCCCTTTATGCCATGATGCGTTGCATTCCATTTGCCATATCAAAATAAAGCTCCATTTGACATATAGTGCACTTTCTAGAAGCAAAAGTCTTTCCATCATACTAACATCTCCTCATCTCATCTTTCTTCTTCATCTCATTCTCCATCACCATGATCATGTCTTCTAATTCACCAAATCATCTTCATCTTGCATTCATGCATTCTTGCATCATCCTACACTGTCAATCACCTTTTTGTGGCTTTCCACCTGGTTCAACCTCAGTCTAACATTTGTCTCATCATCTTCGACCAAATACGACCATTTTTGATGATTTCCCTCATGTTATGACATCTTTCCATCATTTTGGGCATGCAAGCACAGTTTCGGGTCATTCCATTAGTTGCTATGGTTTTGTCTTCTTGTTGTCGATAAATTGACTTATCGTATGCTTATCTTAGTCAATTTCTCAAGGGGGCACCCATATATATCATCCCTACTGGGGCATGTTGTGGCTTTCTCATCAGTTATTCTTTGATACAACGCTCTAAATCACATTGTATCAAAGAGGGGCAAAATGTAGACGCTCAAAAATGGTTCGCATCTACGACCTCATCACTTCTTCATACTAATTTGTCCCATTTTCTCATTCTACTAACCTCGATCTTTTGGCTAGATTGACCATATTTTGTCATTTGTATGCCCTTTCGTATCAATTTCATATCAACTCAGAATCATATCAAATCAACTCGAAATCATATCAAATCAACTCGGAATCACCCCAAATCAACTCAAAATCACTCGAAATCGGTCCTAATCAACCCAAAACATATCAAAAATCCCAAATCAATCATCATTTGTCTGCTCCTAGGCATTGTTGTGGCTTTCAGTGCCTTGAAAACCTATCAACTTATCAATCTTATCAATCTGACCTTAGTACTGTCATGGCTCTCAGTACTAGGTCAAAATATCATTCATGCCATTCAATCTTTGATGTTGTTGAGGCTTTCAATGTCAGATCATGGCATCATCAACCATTTTAATAATATTGACAGTGTCCGTCAGTGTTATTATGATCAAACCTTATCAATCAATTTCAATCCTGTAGCATTTACAATGTCGGTTAAATGTTACATATCAATTAATTCATGTCATGTGTCCTTGGCATGTTATCAATTTTGATCTATCAATTAATTTGACCATGGCTTTGGTCTACCTTTTCATCATCTTATTCGATATCCATCATCGTCACATTTTCATCAAAAGATACGGTCGCATTCATTTAATCAATTTGGCCAATCATCTACTAATTTTCTCTATAGGATTAAATAACCCATAATTTAATTCTATTATTCTCACTAATTATTCTTCCTGATTATCATCCTCAATTAATTAATTATATTAATTAATTGATTCATTATCTACAAACCATGGAAATTTACAATTTCCTAAATTCTATTTTCCATCATTAAATCCATTTTCTACTAATTCTTATTTTGTGGAATAAAAGGATTTTTAATTCAAATATTCCATAAAATATTTCATCATCATGACACTTGGATGTGACACCTCGTGGATTCTCCTTTGACACTTGGCTGAGATTTGTCATAATCAAATATTATTAGCTCTTACGCATGTCCCTATTTGGCTTATTCGTCATAGATTCTTGGCTTTAAGTGGGTTGAGGAATCTTATGACGCGTCATAGATTCTCTTCCAAATTTGACTCTCGTGTGTCATAGAATCTTACTTTTGGCATATTCTGTCATATGCGTCATAGGAATTATTATTACCTCTTACACATGTCCCTATTTGGCTTATTCGTCATAGATTCTTAGCTTTAAGTGGGTTGAGGAATCTTATGACGCGTCATAGATTCTCTTCCAAATTTGACTTGCATGTGTCATAGAATCTTACTTTTGGCATATTCTGTCATATGCGTCATAGGAATCTCTTGCCACATCGCATGTCTGTGGGTGACAAATCCAATGCCCTCACTTTGAGTGTTGATTATAAAATGAACACTCTTTCTCTCATTTTGGGTCCTTGAATTAGAATGCTTAAGTCCTTGAGTCCTTAGAATCCAAAGGCTTAAGTTTTGAAAGTCCAAATCTTTGAATCTTTGAGTCTCTACTTCTTTGCATGTTGCATTCTCTCTCTCACATAAAATCACACTTCAAGTATTCTCATGGCATTATCCATATCATAGGCTTTGGCTTCAACCTTGTGTGCACTATAGGTGAATTGGAGCTACAAGCATTTGGAGAAGAAAGAAGAACATGGGAGCTGCAAACGAAACAGGGGGTTTCTATTGCTTTCTTAATTAGTTTGGCTTTCATGGTAGACTAGTGGGTGCTAACGTATGTTGATTGAGTTTGTGATTTTCTCATAGTATGTTATGCAATTACCCGTTTTTCTGGTCCTACAGTTTTCAATGAGTTTTTCGAGATATATAGTCCATCTTCCACAAACTCTTTTGATCATTGATGACCTCTAGTAGTGTTGATTGAGGGAATTGTGAAGAAGCTTCCAGGGTTTAATTTTTGAGTTAAAAAAAATAATTTTACCCCAACAAAAATGCTATGAACCAATAGGAAATTAGAAATTACAATATAAAAATGCATTTAAAAAAAAAAATCATTTGTAACTTTAGAATGCCAATTTTTTTAGTGTAAAAATTAATAGTGAGGGGTCCAATAGAAACATTAATTCTTTGGAGGAACTAATAATAATAAACCTCTTCCATACAAAATAATAACAAGAGCTCTTTACTAGCTAGAGTCCTTGCCTTTTGGGATCATCTTGAAATGTTTATGTGGAAATCTAGTGGTAGACGATTTCAAAATGAGAGTGACACATGGATGTGATAATCAAAGATCTGCAATGTTTTGTGTCTATTGTGTCAAAAGAGAAGTTATAAATTTTAACAAATTTAACCTAAAAATTTAATTAACATTTTAAGACTTAGTTTTACAAAATACTGTTGTGATTGGCCATTGTTTACAAATATAGAACTTAAATGCAATTTATAGATTAATTTGTTCCTTAAATATCAATATTTCAACTTTTTTTGAACTTCTAAAATTACTAATAAATATTTTGTTCAAAATTTATTCAATTTTAGATTTTTATTAATTCAATTTAATAAATTCTAGATTTTTGTTATTAGAACATATTTTAGATTTTTAGGTTGATTTTTACATTTGAATTACTATATTTTTATTCGAAGAGATTTGAGAGTTTTAGATTTTAAGAACACTTGAATTAAAAAATAGATTTTATTTATAAAATTATATCAATATTATATCAAAGCGTGTATATATATGATAATCACGTAATTTTACTTTTTGATATATTAGAATGGAAAAATTAATAGCAATTATATATTTTTATAAACAACCAAATTTAATAATTAATAATGATTATTGATCGTATTAAAAAAACTAATTAAAAAAATATTTTCTAACTGTTTTAAAAATTGAAAATTATTTAAAATATAGTAAATTAATACTTACATCATAATATGCAAGTTAACGTGCATATTAGCTAACTAAATTCTATACTTTTTAACAATGATTATTAATGACACTATTTTCTAAAATTAAAATTTTAAAATATTAAGTAAACACATGAAACATTATGATAATTAAACACATGAAACATAGTGACAAAATTGATGGGACCTGCAATGAATTTCCTTGTCATTCCTGTAAACTTTAAACAATCATTTATTTATGGCTGCCCTTTTTCCACTTATTTCCAATCCTAAAAGAATCCAGGAAATTAAGGACTAGCCAATCACAATTAAGAATTTTATGTATGAAAAATGAATTAAAAAATACTTAGATTTATAACTTTAGGTCTAAATCAAATCTTTTGGTGCTGAAGTCTAACTAAACAAATAAACCTACATTTGAATGTTATTTGACTCAAAGAATTTGTCCTACCTTATTATTAGATCACCGTAAAACATAAGCATTACAACTACCATAAAGTCTCTAATTATAATATTATATTAATACTCATGCCAAAATTGGGTGTTTTTGCAATATAATATTGTTTGTTTAGTTGAGTGACAAGGAAGTGAGCGATTCATAGGTATTACGTGCTTCATACATTTCAATGATAGCAAATGCTACACGCCACGTGCAAAATCTTCTCCTTAGTTGAAAATTGTACGCATTTCAATACTTGGCGTTGGCGTGCCGCAAATAGAAGACAATCTTTGACGCGGCCTTTAATTTATTTTTCATTTTAAAGACAACTATACAAAAACAAAATATATCCCTCCACTTGGGGTTGTTGCCACTTGGGTGATCACATGGGTCAATTCATTTTTACTACTATTTAAATGTGTTATCATAATTAGGATTAAAATAATTTTTTTTTAATATATAAATTTAATAATTTTTAATTTAAATTACAAAAAATATTTCTTATTTACAACATCTTCAAATGTAAACTATTAATAACTTTATTAGATTTATTTAGTCTTATTGAAACAATTTATATATATTTTAGATACATCTAAGCAAGGATACAATTTCTATGGAGGATATATAGTTCAAATAGTTAGAATAATATAATTCAACAAAGGGAAAGTGGATTCTAATGACAAATAAATCTTTGAAAACTATTCTTGTCCAATATCATCCACTCATACATTCGACTTAACATTAATAATATTGATATACCATTAAACAATTAACATCTAATAGTCATCATAACTTTTCCATCTAAATATTATTATTGTCTTCTTTATTACAAAAGATTTTGTCTATTTACATTTGTCACATCTTTAAACAACATTTAATCTAAGATAATTTCTAAGTATTTTATGTTATTTATAATTGAATTAAATTTGTTTAACATTTAGTAAAGAAATTCAATTTTGTAAGCATTTAAGAATTCATTCCATAGGAAAGTTGAACCATTTTAGGCTATTCACCTCTTGGATTATGTGATTTTTTTTTTCTCACTTGTTTAATTTGTTTGTAGTCTTAATATTTAAAGATAAACTAATGTAATAAAGCTAAGAACTTGTACTCCTTAGAGATACCTCATTGTCAGTTCAAAATTTTCAAGGGCAAGGTGTATAAGTCTTGTATCAATCAAGAGTCTCCTACACACTAAGAGTACTAGGTGTCTCATATAACTCTTGCATAGTGAGAAGAGAGGAGACACATATACTGTCAGTCATACATCTAATCATCCAAAAATAGATTACTCAATGCATAGATTATAAACCACAATTAATTATTGTTATAGTGCTATTGAGATTCAATTGTGTAGTTAATGGGTCAATGAGTTTGACTCAAGAACTATATAGTTTATCTCCTACTTATAATTAATCATTATTCAAAAGTATTGATGTGCATACGTATTAGGAATCACATCCAAACTATGATAATTAATAGTTATTATTATGTATAACATCATCATACTATTGTGCCATGATGAGGTTTTTCAAATGAGGTAGCAAGCTAAGTAGACTTGATCTTAGAGGAAACTCCAAGGCCGAGCACGTTTGGGTTGGCTTCATAGAGGGATGGGTGACCTCAAAGAAAGATCCAATGCTTCATTTGCTTGCGCATCACCTCTATGAGCTAAGTACACATGATCTTAGAGGAAAGTCCAAGGTTGAGCACGCTTGGGTTGGCTTTGTAGAGGGATGGGTGACCTCGAGGAAAGACCTAATGCTTCAACTACTTGAGCATCACCTATATGTACTGAGTGTTTAGCATTATGTTGATCCCCACGAAAGATGATGTGAACCGCACTACTCATAAAGCATACGCCAATTGATTTGGTTAAAAAGGTACATAATTGAATCCTAAAATAATATCACAATATGACTTTTTTGAGAAAATTATACTCTCCAATATAGAATCTCCATCTTAATAGACACTAATACTATATACTATTCTATATTATTATAAAATAACAATTTAAGAAAGATTATAATATATTATATTCTATATTATAGACTAGCAAATTATTTACTCTAATTATCTAATAACAACTTGCTTACAAAATTTGTTAGAAGTGGGTGCTAGAAATATTCTTCATCAAATCAGAGCCAAAATTAACTATTATAAAAATGTTGAAAAGAAAGAGTCATCTCTGTCATACACTGTCTTGACGTGGTTGACGTTAAAAATCTTCTATTCCATTCTTTTTGAAGAAGGAAAACATAGTTTGTGTTTGTATAAGTGCTTCCAGCCTTGACAACGTGGCCAAATTAGCTCCGCCATATTCATCATCACACGGTCGTCTCTGGCGGCCGGTAACACCACACATTCACCAAATCAGTATAATATCTAAGCAATCGGATCTTACCCCAGATCAGAAAACTCATTTCCTATATCAGAAAGACCTCACCTTAGAACAAAGGAAACAGATTGTTTATCATCAAGATTAACATGGCTCCAGGTGTAATGGCGGCCTCACAGGTGGCCTCAGGAATCGGGATGATTGTGGGAGCTTGGGTATTCAAAGCCCTAATGGAGAACGAGCAGCCCAAGTCATTTGTAAGGGGAGGAGCGGCGCCTAGATGCCCTACCTGCAATGGCTCCAAGAGGGTTCCTTGCATATGCAAGCGCTGGTCCGATGGAGATCAAGGTTGTTCTACATGTGACCGCACGGGAATGCGGACCTGTTCAAGTTGCGGCGGCTCTGGAACTGGGCGCCCTCTTCCTGTTAAGCTTCGTATCTCTAATGGCCAGAACAAGCTTTAGCTGCAACCCTGGTTTTTGATTTGCTTTAATATGTATGATATGTAAAATACAATCCGCTGTAATATGGGATCTCCACAGGTTGTTTTTGATCCAAAGAGCAAGAAATTGTAGGTGGATGCATTACTCAATGCTAAGATACTTATTTCATTTAATTATTCATTCAATTGCGGCCGGGTTTCCCCAAATTTTGGTCTTCTATTGTTTGTTTAATTCTGTGTATTTCCAATTTTTTTTTTCCGCCCGAATCTGTGTGTGGTCTGTAAATTTCTTGATTTTAAGTGTTGGGGTTTTAAGTTAGGAGAAATTGCATGCTATTGTCGTTTTGATGTATGCGTTAGTGTTATTTGCAGACTTGTTTTTTTACTGTGATATCGTGTTGTCGAACAAATTTCAAGCCCTAATGTTTTCATGGCTTTGTTTAGAATTTGGAACATGGAGTTGCATATATGTAAGAGTAAGAATTGAACGGCCCTGGAAATAGGAAGGTCAGAGTCAATTTTGTAGAGAGGGAGATATTAAAGAAATTTTTGTTAGGGGCCGAAGCATCAGATAATTGGAATTCCTGGTTTGTTAATCGGTTTCTGTGAAGATCTTTGCAAGAGGACTTCAAAAAAACTTGCAAGGTTCAATTTGGGTTTCGAATCGCCTGCAACTTTATTTACAAAGTTTTATACTAAATATCAATATTCAGGGTTTTTCCGCTAATTAAATAAAGTTCACAACTTCAGAGAAGAAATGGAACCACACTTTACTGTACAACTTCACAGAAGAAAAGGAACCACAATTTACTTCACAGAAGAAACCGAACCACAATTTGAATCTTAAAATAAATCTTTGGGGTGTTTTTATTATTTTGGTTTTTTATTGGCCTTATTTTGGAAACCGTCATAGCTGCATCATATGCTTCATCATTATCAACTACAAGTCTACAAGTGAGTCAGTTTGAGAGAAACCCTTTAATGACTCATCTTACCATTGAAAATTGATGTCACATCTCATCCAAATAATTTTTATAAGTCTCACAACTATATCAAGATCAACAAATAATCTAATTTAGTAGATGATACTGCATAATTCCTTTTGTATATCTACCAGGTCTGAGAAGCATATCTTACTCTATCTAATGTACCAGCAATTCCAAACTTGTACGAAAGCCTAGCTCTATCGACTTTAAGGTTGATTCTGCTCTCGTTGTTTTCTGCTTTTTTTTAAGGACATAGCCACCTCAAGCTAGCTTCCTGATTGAGATTGAAATCCACTGCTCCCAGTGTAACCAACTTTTGCAGGTGTTATGACACAAGGACCTTAAATATTTTGCATTTCATGACTTGCAGAGTATCCACTGTGAAAACTTGTCGAATTCTATTAAATCTTACTGCTAAACCCCAGTATGGAGCTTTTAGATTGGCTGCAGCTATCATTTATGCCTCATAGTTTCACTTCACTTCTGTCCTATTGCAATTACGGCACATCGAATAGCTAATGAAATCAATCAAAAGACACGTCAATTGGTTTTCTTGTGAAGCTGCAAGTCAGAGATTTTTCTGGATCTTCTTCCTGGACACCAGAGGACATGGTTTTGTTCACATGTTTAAACATGCTTATCCACTAAGTTCGTCCAACAGTACTTGGTATGCTTTTTATTAGCTTGCTAAGTTGCTTAGAGTCTTTTGATTTTCTTTTGTTAAATTTGCTGTTCCCTACTCTCAGTTTATAGAAGTTTTGTTTAACAAACACTTATTTCATATGAAATCCTAAGTTACCGATGCTGGTTCTGATGCTGATGAGGGTATGGGGTGCTGATGCGTGATTTTGCTTTTTTTGTCGGGGATTTTGGATGCGTTTGGGTGCATCCATATATAAATATATGTTTATGTATACTATAATTTATGTATGCAAAGAAATACAAGAAATATACAAAAATAAATCATTCCGTAGCATGATAGTTCACCATTGATAGTTCAAATTGAAATAAAAGTAATACTGATGCTTCACCATTGATATACAAAAAGTCCGGATGCTCTCCAGATGCGACCGGATGCTGTCTGGATTCTCTCCGGATGCTCTCAAAGGCATCTGGCATGCATCCACAGGCATTGGACGAGCTTCCTGTGAGCACCTGTGCAGCATCCAAACGCATCCATGCATTCAAAAGCACCAGAACCAGCATCCGGTGATTTCCTGGATGCACTGGTATCTTAGATGAAATCAGCAAAGATTTATATTCAAATATTTTCAGGTTCCTTTAGAATTTCCTACTGATATTGTAGAACAAAGTCATTTGCATTAGCTCAAATAAATAAGCTGGACAGAATTATTCGCATTAGCTCAAATAAATAACCTGGACAGAATCTTTAGTTCGATGTCTCAATCATCTTTATGGTAACAAATGTCTGAATTAAAGCTTCACTTACAGGAGTTCAGCTATGCCTGGACAGTTTTGTTTTCAGTACTTTGAAATTGATGGGGTCTAGATGTATAGTTGCTTTGGAAATTCAGTGCTCTACATTCATCCTCTGTCTACGTCTCTCATGCAATCCTTTTGTATTGTTAGAAGAAAGATTCTTACTGGAAGTTATTTGCATAATAGATATTCGGAGTAGAAGATTTTGTCTATCATCTTATTTGTCATTAGAGGAATGGAATTTGGAATGTAATCGCTTCACTAACTGAGAGATTGTGGCCCTTTGTGTTGATAATTAAGTGTTTAGATACAGCTGGAGGGTTTTGCATTTAATTTCTATTTGCTCGAGTATTAACAGGCTTTATGTATTCTTAAGTCTCGTATGCAATTTGATAGCTGTGTTATTGTAAGAAGTAACAACCAGTTAAACCTTAATATTAAATGAAAATTGGTTAAAGCTAAGTCATATATTCAAGAACTAGTTATTTGAAATAAGCTTGGTAGTATTTTCTTGGTAGGGTGTTCCAATAAATAGCGCATTGAGGGCCACACCACATCACATCTGATTCCTTCAGCTTAGGTGCAAGGTTTAAATGGTGTCTAAACCTTCCTCTTTATTCCATGCCTTTTGGGTGGAGCAGACTGCAACTCCAATGAAAGTCTGCTGACTGGTCTACAATATCATTAACGTGCGAATGGAAGAATTGACAAAAGGATTGGGAACTTTCAATGGTTGAGACTGATTTATGTTCTGCTACCATTCTTGTCTGTTTTTAAGTTCACAAGTTACTTGAACTTCTTGAGCTAGCTGATAAGTAAAGAAGAATATCCAAATTACAGAGTGAGTTCTTTTTGGGATACAAGACAAACAGACAGTAATCCTTGGATTTTATGTCTCGCTAATCTGGAGAACAAATTGGACTCAAGTTCTTTCATTGTATTCTATGCCCATGTACTGAGATCTGTGAGAAGCTCCATCCAGGTTGCCATCCCTACCGCCATCCTCCTGGAGATTTTTATTTATTTTTCAGTGCAAATATGTTCATTGGACAAACTACTAAATACAAAAACCAATGAAGTACTAGGATTTTGGTTTCCAATGTAAGAGTTTAGTGAGACTTAATGATGGAAACTGGCAGTTTAGTAAATGTTCTGGATTTTTTTTGTTGCACTGAAAGATGCATGTTTTGTTCCAGTTAATTGATGAACAAGTTGAATACTACAATATCATTTAGTTGGGTTTGTCTGATATTTTTTGTGGGAAATGCTTGTCATTTCAATTTCCATTGCCATTAATCTAATTTTGTAAAACAACCTTTTATTACCAATAGATAGTGCAAGGGCTTTTTCAAATAGCAAATTTTTAAAATTTCCCCCAATTTCTTGTGAATATCTTCCTTATCAAAGATAGATGCCTACGAGAAATTGAGAGATGATTGTGAACTAGAATAGAACTGTACTCTGCCGGTGTTGTGTCAAACCCCTCTTCATTGACTGTTTATATAGACTATGGCATGTGTGTGCCCTCCGCTTCTATTGGTATCTAAAAGATTTTGATAAAGATATAAAGAATGTTTCAGCTTATTGGTAAATATTGAATGCAAATTGGAAATTTGTAAATAAATAATGGGAGGTTTAGTTTAGGCGATCTCATAAAAAATGCTAGACCTCTTTCAAAAAATATTTTCATGGGCAGTATAGTTACTGGAAATTTAGTTTCTGTATGGATAAGCAAAACCAGAGACCCTTTAGGCAATCATGGCAAGCACAACTAGGCTAACTGACAAAACTTCAATTTATGACAACCAGATGATGAACTCCACATGGCCACAAACATTTCTACTTTATTTCATGACGCTACAAATAAATAGTCAAAAAAAGATATGAGCATCCATTCATCTCTACCATTTTCTCAAGTTCAACTCGAAACTGCACAACCACCATGAAGATTCCTAATAAGTTCCAAAAAACAGTAAAGTTATAGGATTGATGCAAGGACCGTAGACCGTTGCTGATTGAACTTCCATAAAATCATCAGGGCCTATTCTAGTTCTACATTTGAAACTACTCATGGAGAATCTTCCAGGCTTAATTGACAGAGAGAGATTAGACAAATTTCCTCAGATTCAGTTGGTGAATCCATCACTATGCTCCATCACTGCATCTTTCTCTTTCCAGAGGATAGCAACAATGACAAAATTGCCAATAGCAGCAACTACTTGGCAATCTTGTCATTGCTGACATTAGAACCTCCATTTTGATGCTTCTCTTCAATTTCCATGTTCATAAAGCACAATATAATTTCTTTAGCCTAACCTCGCCATGAAACTCCACTTTTTCTCTCGAGAAGCAAGGCATTGACTCATTGCCTTAACACATTGACTTATTAGCTCTCATCTATGGTTGTTATAATATCTCCATATGGACTAGTTATCTATGCCATCAAATTTAGATCGAAAACTAGGGTTTTTACCAATTTAATATTTTTCTTTAATAGGATAGGCTCCATTAGAGAGAGACTTGATTGGCTGTCATGAAGTTAGCTATAACTCCTCTTCCTCAGCCAACCATTTAACTTAACATCCAAGAATAAGAAACAAGAGTCACTGAACTCACATAACTTCAAACAAGTTGTCTTTTGACCGTAGCTGCATAAAGATCTAGTAATTTGCTTCTTCCTATGCTTAGAGTGAAGATTAATATTCTTTCAACCTCTATCTCGAGTTATTGTATGATATACCATGTTTAAGAAAAATTACAATTATATTAGTGGTTTGTAGTAGATTGAAAATGATGAATTTAAATAAATTGATCATAGCTTGAAGAATGCTTGTGCTGTAGGCTCCAAATTAATTTTCTTGTGGCATCCAAGTTTATTACTCTTGCACATGTAAATTCCTGTTGATACGTTCTGCAATTTTAAAAAAAAGCTCTTGTTTGATTGTTTGTCTAAAAGCTAGGCGAAAAAAAAGACACAACTTGTGATTTGATTTGTGAAATGATGATTATACAAGTATTTCATGTTCAGAAGTGAAGTTACATATTTAATCCTTGTTGTCTTGTGCTCAAATGTAGTGTTGAATTCTACGTCAAAATGTACTGTTGAATTCTACGTCTTTTTGAATGTGTTGTATCCCATCTTCTATTTTGATCTATATGTAAGTACAAATGCATGTAGCATTCTTATAATTGGCAACTATAATTGAAATGAATACCCAGAGAATTCAAGCGACCCAAGTGAACAAGTAGATTGTATCTAGGTGGATAGTACTGCGAGTGGAGTTGCAAATGATGATCTTTAAGAATTGCGAATGACGATCTTTAAGAATTGGACATCGTTGTTTTGGGTGTTTCCAAGAGGCCTGAGATTCTATTGTTATTGGAGATAATAGACAAACTGGTCATTTAATTTTTATTGAAGTTTTCTTCTGAAGTTTAGTGTACAGGGTAATTTTCTTGTGCCTTCGTTGTTTTGGGTGTTTCCAAGAGGCCTGAGATTCTATTGTTATTGGAGATAATAGACAAGCGGGTCATTTCATTTTTATTGAAGTTTTCTTCTGAAGTTTAGTGTACAGGGTAATTTTCTTGTGCCTTCAATTGGACTATTCTTCTTTTACATTTAGTTTGCCCAATTGAGTAAGTGGCATTCTTAACTTGTTCTCTTATGACCCATATGTTGATGGAAAAAAACTCTAGTTTGATGTGGTATGAGAGAAAGTACTTTCCTTATGGAAGTTAAGGGTGAGTTGGCAAGATGGTTTTCACCAGAAGAGCAAGTGAATAAAAATTTGTCTCTGCAAAGAGATGGAGGCTCCGTAGGATAGAAGATATTAGATAATGAAATCTCGGTGAAGAATTAAGGGAACTCGAGCTAGAAGTAGATGATGCAAGCATGACGTCAAAGTCAATTGAGATAATGAGAGGAATTAAGAAGTTGCACCCTTTGTAGGATGTCAAGACCAGGGAAAGTTCAAGTCCAATAAAGGATAGGGACGAAGACATGGCGGATCACATTTACTAAAGAAATTCCTATTCATGGTTTTCTTTGAAGGAGATGTGGATTGAGTGTTGCGTCACCATTGGAGGTATATTTTAGTATGCATGCTCTTGCTTTAGAACAAAGCTTTTTTATTGTTAGATTGAGAATAGCAAAGCACGCTTTGATTTGGTTTGAATGTCTTGTGTATTCTGTTTTCAAGCAAACAAGCTTCTCTTATATTATTTCTTGGGAAAGACATATTTATCCTATATGACATAAGGAAATATGTACGGAGTGTCAATTTTAAAATTATTAAAGATGGAAAAATACAGCAACAAGAGACACTGATGATACACACAAAATGTTTTCATTAGCCACTTCAGAGGCTTGTGTTGCTCTCTTTGCCAATGAATGTAGATGAAGCACGTGCACATGCTCATTATATTGAAGGAGATGGTTCTCCATTCTCTCTAAAGAGAGAGAGAACCAAGACCAAGATAATGAGGGAAAGTTCTACAATCAGGAAAACACAAATTTCATAAGACATTGTTAACATTGTGATTCAAATGATCACACACGTGCAACTTGTTGGAAACTATGCCCCCAAAAATGTCTTCACCCGAAAGAGTTGAGGGAAATAAAACCATTATAGATGAGGTGAGAGTAAAATTGTAAATCAAAGGTTGACACAGAATATTTTGCATTAAAAAAAATTGCTAGTTTTGAAATTTTGGTAGAAAATGAAAGAGTATTCAAAATAGTTCAGCATCAAAGTCAAGTTAAGAATGTTAAGGCTTTTTATACCTAAGCTAGTGTCATACCTCAAAATTTGTTTGGGAAACTTTACATTGAAATTTATTAGCTCTTAAAATCTTATGTTAGACAATGTAGATTCAATTTTGTTACTAGCCAAAAATTTGCTGAGGAAGTGATGTAGGATGTTTTGCACCTATAGTTGAGCATCCCTACATATATTACAAGCTACTTTTGTAAAGGTAGACAACACTTCGTGTTGAAGCATCCCTACATATATGACAAGCTACTTTTGTAAAGGTAGACAACACTTAATGTTGAATTCTTGCTATGACAAGTAGCAACTTAATGCTCCAATCTTATGTAGTGCCTGCCCCTAGTCTACATTTTCGAGCTACATTTAAGATATGATTGCCAAACTCTTTTAGGCCAATTTATGTTTGATGATTAGTATTATTATTTTAGAGATTATCAGATGATGTTTACACTCAGTTTATTATATGATGAGATTACTTGGTACTCTATATTTCATGCATGTATGATGATTATTCAATGGTTTCAGTTATCGATGATGATTAATTAGATGGTTTATTATTCCATGTGCTTCTTATGGATACTTACCCCATACTGCATGTGTATGGTGTGCGTGTTGTTTTATTTATGTATGGTGTTTCTGATATGGTTAAGGAAGGGAGTCGTAGTCACCTGCTAGTCGGGATCTACACGATGCACCACTTCCTACCATTGTCTGTTTAGCTTAGAATATTGTGTTTGTACATGCGTGGATTTTATGCAGGTTGCAGGTACCGGGTATCGACTTCCCTGAATTGTCAAGATGAGCGTACCCTATCGCACTGTCTCAATGGTAAGAGAGGGGAGATAAACTCTTAAGTCCAAATCCTAAACCCTTTAGCCAATTGTCCTAATTGATAATTAGGACAAGTGTCTGAGTTAAGTACCCTCCGAATGCATCAAATGATGTAATTTCGTGATTATAACCCTTTTTGTTGTTTTGGTATGTATTTCTCTATGATGGATTTTCGTATGTTGCTTTATGAGTCCTTGGTGTATTTTCTATTAATTAAGTCTAATTAAAAAAAAAAAAAGATTAATTAATGATTTAATTTAATAGAGAATTATTATGATATCTTTATATTTAATTAATTAATTAATTAAATAAAAGAATTAAAGTTGGAGATTAAAGTTCAAAGATAAATTTAGAACATGATAATATTTATTTAATTTAATAAGAATATATTTGGAGTCATTTTTTTATAAATGCTAAATATTATTGTTATTTAAATTAATTAAATATGTTATCAATTAAGTTTTAAAATAAATTAAAAGTTGAAAGATATTAATTTATTAAGAATTCTAGATCGCATGATCTAAACATGAGTTTAAATATAAGAATTAAATTAAAAGATTAAATTATAAAAAATAATAATGTTATTTTAATTCCTTAAAAGTGCACATAAGATTAAAGTAATAAATTAATTAAGAATAGAAGTCAAGTGGAATTTTAAATAAAGTTATTTAATAATTCAACTTAATGTGCATGAAAGTTGAATGCAAAAGAATAAGAAAAGATAATAAAGGTTAATTTGGAGTTAACTGAGTTGTGAAAAGAGTCTTCTCGGGTAAACGCACAATTAGTGCCCCGATTTGAGGAGAAATTGCTTATCACAACTTTGGGGGTTCATTTTTTAGATAGACGAATTTGGACGGGAATTTTTGGGAGACAATTTTTGGAAGCAAATTTCAGAAGGCTGATACCAAGAAAGTTTTCCAGGAGAAGGTTATTGAGAGGAGCGAATTCGCATACAGTTCCTGGAGATTGCATAATAGCATTAGGATCAGGTAGGGTCTTGTGTTTTTGATTATCCATTAAATATGCAATTATCCCTTCCTGCCTTCTTCGTGTCTGGGGTTTGTAGATCTGAATTCTCTGTGATGAAAGTTTTAAGCTTTCAATATTGTGAAGTTATTAATTGTTCGTCAATAATTTCTGTATCCATGGAGACTGGATGAATTAATTAGAACCCTTGTTTTCTTGATTTAGAAATTAAGATTTAATTTAGTAAGGGTTTTGTTTTAATGAAATTGAAAGTTCTAGATATAAAAAAATTAATATATATATATCATATATATATATATTCTTAGAAAAAATAAAAATAAAAAATTGTTTTATTGAAAATTAAACAAAACTAATTTTTAAAATAAAACTGGATTTGTTTTATTTATATTGAAATAAAAAAAAAAATATTAAAAAAAATAAATATAATAATATATAGTGGGGGGGGAGGGAATCACCTCGTACTCGCCCCCCACTGTCGGAGGCCAACAGTACCTGCGTCGCAGGTACTGCGACGGCAGGTACAGAGTACCTGCCGCCGCAGGCCCTACGACCGCAGGCCTGCGGCCAAGCCGACGGGCTATAAATGTTTGTTTTAATTTAAAAAAAATAAAAACAAAACAACTTTGTTTAATTCGCTTTTTTTTTAATATATAATTTTAATTTTTAATTTTTGTAAAAACAAATTTTATTATTTAAAATTTTTAATTAATAAAATTATAATATATTTTAAATTAATAATAGTTTTAACTTTATTAATATTTAATAAATAAATATTAAATGCATAAACATAGTTGTAAATATTAATTTATTAATTTTGGTATACAATTAATAAATTAACAATTAGTGATTAGATTAAGATAAGTAAGTAGAACAATCAATTATTGATTAATTTAATTAGTTTAATTAAGTTAATTAATAATGAATATTATTTGACTAAATTATAGATTTGGATTATGGATTTAATGAAAGTTATTATAGAAATGGGTTATTCGTAAAGGGTAGTTGTGAAAACTTTGTTACTTGAATTCGACATTAAACTGAAACATAAACCTTACCTTAACTCAAATAATATACTTTCAGATCCAATCTCTGAGACTTTGATGTTGTCTTTGTACTTTGAATGTTTTGGGGTTGGTTTAGCGTTGACCAGTTTAGGTTGTTACCAGAGGCTCGGGGGTTGTGAATGTGATGTCATGATGAATTGGTCTCGATCTTTCTTAACCCGACCATGGTAATGTGATGAAGTGCTCTATGAAATGATTGTGTTTACTGTGCTGAGGTGTATGTATTTGAGAATACCTAACTTAACCATTTCTGAGTCTCGATCAGTTATACTTGTATTACTTTCTGGTTGCTCATTGGAGAACCATTGGATTTTGTGACTTATCATTGATGCCTTCAGTTGCTGATAGAGAATTGTCGTGATTACATGATTACTATTGATGTTATCTGTTGCTCATGAAGAACTGATGTAATTTTGTGGATTATCTTTTTATGATGTTTTTCAGTTGCTCGTATAGGACTGAGGTGGTTTTATTATGATTCTTTGATTTACGAGTTCATGAGCTAGGGTAGGTTATCTATGTGTAGAGTCGAGAAGTGGCTTGCAATGGGAGTCGGAGCCCTAAGAGGCTGCCTTGAGAAACCCATTGTAAGTCGTTTTTAATAAGTGAAAACATTTACACTAAATGAGAGAAAATGAACCTAACAAGATAATTGTATGTTCTCTCCCATGCCATGAGTGCTAGTACAGACTAGGATGGGGTAGAGAGGACGCTTGGTTACGACCTTGCATTCCATAGTATGCCTCGTCAGTACGAGAGGATACTAGTGGCCGCAGGATCAGTAGGGACCCGAGATTCCTAAGGGATTGCTCGGGTAACTTCTACGTGACTTTTGCGATGACACTTTCCCGCTTGCATATTAAGTTTCCTACGTGTCTTGTGGTACCTCTGGGATTTAGATGTCGATCTTTTTAGGAACCCTTGAGTTAGCATACTTATAGGATTTCCTGGACTTAGAGAGTATTTATGATTATAGGTTTTGTTATCCTATTTGAGACTTGAGACTATCTCCTCAGCGCGGTGGGAGTGGACCATTTAGGTTCCACGCGGTTGGGTGGTAGTGCTTTTACTCTTACCATTGAGATCCGTTCCGTGGTCACCGTGGCTGGAGATTTCGTGATTGGCATTTACCTTCACTATGTTCTTGGATTATTATGATGGATGGTTAGATTTTATAATAGATGTTTTATCATTATGGATGTATCATGTATGGTGAATAGTTTCATATATTTTACTTTACTTTGTATCATGGATTTGAGGATGTTGTATCTTGATCTTTACATATGTATATTCTTTTAAGCCTTTCATACCCTGTGACTTGTACAGTGGATGATTGAGCATTCCGAATTAATTTGCCAAGAGGCATTCGGAACAAATGTATAATATGGACATGGGACTTCTGATTATTCTTTCATATTTATGTGGTATTTGTTAGACTTAGAATTAATTAAATTTAAACGTGACTCAACGTCTTGGGATCTTTAAGAAATGTAACTTACAATGTATGTTTGTCGATGATTTCATGTTATTGCTTCCGCTACTATGTGTTTGATGTGTATGTTATACTTTCTTACTTTAAAAAAAAAAAAATGTTTAGCAAACTTAGTGAAACTTTAGGTTAATTCTTTTGGATCCCTTGGCGGGGCTTTACATCTGGTATCAGAGCCCGAGTTTCTACATTGGGAGCTCTGGGTATATTGGAATGCCACTAGTGTTAACTAGTTGAACAAAAATGAAAACTTTAAACTATCATGTGTATCTCTTTCAAACTGAAACCTGAAACTAGTTGAACTGAAACATTATGTAAACTTTTAGTTACCTATTTTCCATACTTCAATACTTAGACTTCAAAACTGAAATTATAGGTAAACTGAAAATTGAAACTATCTTGTTTGCAAAACATGTGTCTTTTATCTATGTGTTTTAGTAGTATGTTTCATGGTTATTTTAGCATATTGTGTCTTGGATATTATTGTAGGATGGTATTTGGGACGAGATCTTCCGTTAGGGGCCGTAGCCTTGGCCGTGGCAGAGGCCGTGGACGAGGCAGAGATGTTAGTGTTCATGAGTCTATCCATGAGAGCCCCATTCAGGAAGAGAATAGGGAAGAGCATGTCAGTGTACATCAAGAAGAGAACCACGAAGAGGGACATGCCGACTTTGAGGAGGTTGATCTGAGGCAAATGATGCGAACCCTTATTGATCGCTTACCTCCTGTTCTTGAGCAGGATAGAGCACACTAGGTTGGACATGAGCATAGACGCAGATCTAGGAGTCCTCAGAGGGATCGACATAGATCCATAGTATCTTCTTAGATGAAGGATCTTCAGAGATCCAAGATCAAGCCCTTTAATGGGCAAGGTTCTGGGTATGTAGCTGAGCAGTGGCTTATTGCCCTTGACAGGATTTTTGCTATGCAGGACTTTGACAGTAATGTCAAAGCGAGGTTTGCCATTACCAATCTAGAGTTATTTGGAGCCACCTGGTGGACTATTGAGGAGAAGAAGTTGGGCATTGACATGGGTAGTGTCACTTGGGAGATTTTCCTGGAGAGTTTTCATGAGCGATTCCTACCAGAGGAATGGAAGCAGCATAGAGCAGATGAGTTCCATAACCTGAGATAGTTCACTATGACCATTGTAGAGTATGAGCGCAAGTTCTATGAGCTCATGCCTTTTTCGGGATTCAGTGACAACCCAGCACAGTTGGCACAACATTTCATTCGAGGCTTGAACAGCCGTTTTATTGGGGGTGTTAAGGTATTTGAGCCTAAGACCCTCAAGGATGCGGTACATCGAGCTATCCTGGTAGAGCAGAGTGTCCACTTTGGGCAAGGAGGATTTGTGGGAGCGCCTACTATAGCAGGATCTAAGGGCAACCACAACTCCGGTGGAATCAGGAAGCCTCCCTTCCCTAAGAGGAATCAGTATTCTCAGCAGCAGCCTCAACAGCATAAGGGATTTTACCCTCAGGCACAGAGTGGTGGCGGTGGATCCAACTCTAGGATCAATCGCAATGCTCAACGTAATAGACAGAATCAGCAATCTCGGCCTGCACAGAGCAGCTAGTCTTTTGCTAGCAGGGGTAGCCACCAGCGGTCGAATGCACCACCTATAGGGAGAGGATCTGGTAGAGGCACGAGATGTTATTCGTGTGGACAGATTGGTCATATTGCAGCATACTGCCCACAACGAGCATCTTAGTATTCAGGACCCAGGCCAGCAACATCTGAGCCTACAGTCGGAAATGCAGGTGGATCTCATAGAGTATTTGCAGCGGTGGATCACCGTCAGGCAGACCATCAGGGGACAGTAGTTGAGACTACAAGAGCTATCCGAGGTACACCTCTCTCTGTATTATTTGATTCAGGTGCTACAGATTCTTTCATTTCTCCATCTCTAGTTGATAAGTGTAAGCTGGAGTTGGTTAAGCAAGATCATGGTTGGCAAGTGGAACTAGCCTCAGGCGCTAAAGTTTCCACAGATTATGTAGTTCATAAGTGTGGACTTAGCATAGGAGGGTTTGAGACTTCAGTCGATTTCCGAGTTATTCCTCTTGGCTCCTACGATGTGGTCTTAGGTATGGATTGGCTTGGCTCTCATAGGGCTAGTATAGACTGCAGAAAGAAGACCATTATGTGTCAGGATGACCAAGGGAAGGATGTTGAAATTGTGGGGATACCGAGGCTTATATCCCTACGGATGATCTCTGCTATGCAACTTAAGCGAAGCTTTTGTAAGGGATGTCAGGTATTTGCCGTTACGGTAAATGAGCTTGATGAGGAAGACTCTACGAGGAAGACCCTAGATCACCCTATTTTACAGGAGTATGCAGATGTCTTTTCGAGTGAGATTCCAGGCATGCCTCCGAAGAGAGACATTGATTTTAGCATTGAGCTCACTCCAGGAGCGGAACCTATCTCTAGAGCTCCGTACCGTATGACCACTCAGGAGTTAAGTGAGTTGCGTTTGCAGTTAGAGGAACTTTTGGCCAAGGGTAGTATTCGACCTAGTGTATCATCATGGGGAGCTCCAGTGCTCTTCGTGAAGAAGAAGGATGGTTCTTTGCGCCTTTGCATTGATTACAGACAACTGAATAAGGTGACAATAAAGAATAGGTATCTTTTACCAAGGATTGATGATTTATTTGATCAGATCAAGGGGGCTACAATATTCTCTAAGATTGATCTTAAGTCAGGATACCATCAACTTCGCATCAAGGAGGCTGATATTCATAAGACCGCCTTCCGAACTCGCTACGGGCATTATGAGTTCATAGTGGTACCCTTTGGGCTGACGAACGCTCCATCAGTTTTCATGTGCTTAATGAATGGGGTGTTCCGTTCCTATCTTGATAGATTTGTTCTTGTGTTCCTCGATGATATTCTGATATATTCTAGGTCCCAAAAGGAACATGAGGAACATTTGAGTTTAGTTTTGCAGTGCTTGAGAGATAATCAACTTTATGCCAATGCGGCAAAGTGTGATTTCTTTCAATCAGAGATACAATATTTGGGACATGTTATTTCAGGCGAAGGTATCTCTGTAGACCCTGCGAAGATCCAGACAATAGTAGATTGGCCTACACCCACTACTGTGTCGGAAATTCGTAGTTTCATGGGTCTAGTTGGGTATTATCGCAGATTTGTTCAAAACTTCTCCAGAATAGCACACCCTATTACCTCCCTTCAGAGGAAAGGAAAGAAGTTTCTTTGGACAGAAAAGTGTGTAGAAGCATTTCAGAAACTCAAAGAGCTTCTGACCAGTGCACCGATCTTAGTAGTACCTGATCTAGAAGGTGATTTCATGGTGTGTACAGATGCTTCCCTTGAGGGTATTGGAGCAGTTCTAATGCAGAATGGTCGAGTGATTGCATATGAATCACGCAAACTCAAGGATCATGAGTTGAATTATCCTACACATGACCTTGAGTTAGCAGCAGTAGTTCATGCCTTAGTGAGATGGAGACATTTCTTGTTGGGACACAGATTTGAACTACATAGCGATCATCGTAGCCTTCAGTACATATTCACGCAGCCTAATCTGAATGCTAGGCAAAGACGTTGGATGGAGTTTTTGTGCGAGTATGAATTTGAGGTAAAGTATATCCAGGGGAAGGAGAATGTTGTAGCTGATGCTTTGAGTCGCAGGAAACATGTGATATCATCTATGACTCTTAGTGTCGATTTGAGGTGTCAGATACTTCAGGCACTCCCCACTGATTCATGGTATCTGGAGGTGTGCAGTGAGATCAATTCAGGGAGACCCTTGGAGGGTAAGTTTTCAGGCTATGTCCTAGAGTCAGATGGCCTTTTGAGACATTCAGGAAGGATCTATGTGCCGCTACTGGATGAGCTTCGCATATTGATCCTATCAGAGGCCCATCGTGCACCTTACTCGGCACATCCAGGTGTCAAGAAGATGCATGCAGATTTGCAATGTTTATTCTATTGGTCCGGGATGAAGCGCGACATTGCTGATTTTGTGGCTAGATGTCTTGAGTGTCAGAGAGTCAAGGCAGAACACCAGCATCGGGCAGGACTTTTGCAACCGAATCTCATTCCTTCATGGAAGTGGGACATCATCTCTATGGATTTCATAGTAGGATTACCTATGAATCTTCGTCATCATGATGCTATCATGGTCACCGTTGACCGGTTGACCAAGGTGGCACATTTTGCACCAATCAGGTCTTCCTACACTGCAGCTTCAGTAGCTAATGTCTTCATGCGTGACATTGTGAGACTACATGGTATTCCCCGAAAGATCATTTCGGATAGGGATCATGTTTTTACTTCCGCATTTTGGACATCACTACAGCATGATCTTGGAGTGCAGCTGAATTTCAGTTCAGCATATCACCCAGAGACAGATGGGCAGACGGAGAGAGTGAATCAGGTTCTCGAAGATATGTTGAGGATGTACGTGATGGATAGGCAGACTCATTGGGAGGACTATCTCTATCTAGTGGAGTTTGCTTACAACAACGGGTATCACAGTTCTATTGGCATGGCACCTTTCCAAGCCTTATATGGACGCCCTTTTCGTACACCTTTGAGTTGGGATAGCCTTGAGGATCGCATCCTGTTGGGCCCAGAGATGCTTCGTGACATGGAGCAACTGGTGGTGCGTATCCGAGAGCACTTGACAACGACACAGGATAGGCAGAAGAAGTATGCTGATGCACATAGGTCAGATAAGAATTTTGCTGTGGGAGAGAAGGTTTTCTTGAGAGTGCGTCCGCGGAAGAGTCCGATCCGTTATGGAAAGGGCTCAAAGCTAGCACCTCGCTTTGTGGGACCATTCGATATTCTTGAGAGGATTGGTCCAGTTGCCTATCGTCTTGCTTTACCGCCCAGCCTTGCTCGCATTCACGATGTTTTCCATGTTTCAGTACTTAGACAATATATTCCTGATGTTGTACATATTCTTGATTGGAATGCATTGCAGGTAGAGGACGGGCAGCTGGCTTTGGAGCCAATACGTATTCTGGAGCAGCGAGAGTTGACCCTCAGGGGTCGAACCATAGAGCAGGTAAGGGTCCAATGGGACCCTACTGATGACTCTTCAGCTACATGGGAGGATGCATCTAGATTATGGGATTTATATCCCTATTTGTTTATAGGCTTCCAGGAGTAAGCCTAAGTCTAGGGGGGGTGGATGTAGTGCCTGCCCCTAGTCTACATTTTCGAGCTACATTTAAGATATGATTGCCAAACTCTTTTAGGCCAATTTATGTTTGATGATTAGTATTATTATTTTAGAGATTATCAGATGATGTTTACACTCAGTTTATTATATGATGAGATTACTTGGTACTCTATATTTCATGCATGTATGATGATTATTCAATGGTTTCAGTTATCGATGATGATTAGTTAGATGGTTTATTATTCCATGTGCTTCTTATGGATACTTACCCCATACTGCATGTGTATGGTGTGCGTGTTGTTTTATTTATGTATGGTGTTTCTGATATGGTTAAGGAAGGGAGTCGTAGTCACCTGCTAGTCGGGATCTACACGATGCACCACTTCCTGCCATTGTCTGTTTAGCTTAGAATATTGTGTTTGTACATGCGTGAATTTTATGCAGGTTGCAGGTACCGGGTATCGACTTCCCTGAATTGTCAGGATGAGCGTACCCTATCGCACTGTCTCAATGGTAAGAGAGGGGAGATAAACTCTTAAGTCCAAATCCTAAACCCTTTAGCCAATTGTCCTAATTGATAATTAGGACAAGTGTCTGAGTTAAGTACCCTCCGAATGCATCAAATGATGTAATTTCGTGATTATAACTCTTTTTGTTGTTTTGGTATGTATTTCTCTATGATGGGTTTTCGTATGTTGCTTTATGAGTCCTTGGTGTATTTTCTATTAATTAAGTCTAATTAAAAAAAAAAAAAGATTAATTAATGATTTAATTTAATAGAGAATTATTATGATATCTTTATATTTAATTAATTAATTAATTAAATAAAAGAATTAAAGTTGGAGATTAAAGTTCAAAGATAAATTTAGAACAGGATAATATTTATTTAATTTAATAAGAATATATTTGGAGTCATTTTTTAATAAATGCTAAATATTATTGTTATTTAAATTAATTAAATATGTTATCAATTAAGTTCTAAAATAAATTAAAAGTTGAAAGATATTAATTTATTAAGAATTCTAGATCGCATGATCTAAACATGAGTTTAAATATAAGAATTAAATTAAAAGATTAAATTATAAAAATTAATAATGTTATTTTAATTTCTTAAAAGTGCACATAAGATTAAAGTAATAAATTAATTAAGAATAGAAGTCAAGTGGAATTTTAAATAAAGTTATTTAATAATTCAACTTAATGTGCATGAAAGTTGAATGCAAAAGAATAAGAAAAGATAATAAAGGTTAATTTGGAGTTAACTGAGTTGTGAAAAGAGTCTTCTCGGGTAAACGCACAATTAGTGCCCCGATTTGAGGAGAAATTGCTTATCACAACTTTGGGGGTTCATTTTTGAGATAGACGAATTTGGACGGGAATTTTTGGGAGACAATTTTTGGAAGCAAATTTCAGAAGGCTGATACCAAGAAAGTTTTCCAAGAGAAGGTTATTGAGAGGAGCGAATTCGCATATAGTTCCTGGAGATTGCATAATAGCATCAGGATCAGGTAGGGTCTTGTGTTTTTGATTATCCATTAAATATGCAATTATCCCTTCCTGCCTTCTTCGTGTCTGGGGTTTGTAGATCTGAATTCTCTGTGATGAAAGTTTTAAGCTTTCAATATTGTGAAGTTATTAATTGTTCGTCAATAATTTCTGTATCCATGGAGACTGGATGAATTAATTAGAACCCTTGTTTTCTTGATTTAGAAATTAAGATTTAATTTAGTAAGGGTTTTGTTTTAATGAAATTGAAAGTTCTAGATATAAAAAAATTAATATATATATATCATATATATATATATATATATATTCTTTAAAAAAAAAAATAAAAATTTGTTTTATTGAAAATTAAACAAAACTGGATTTGTTTTATTTATATTGAAATAAAAAAAAAATAAAAAAAAAAATTATATATAATAATATATAGTGGGGGGGGAGGGAATCACCCCGTACCCGCCCCCCACTGTCGGAGGCCGACAGTACCTGCGTCGCAGGTACTGCGACGACAGGTATAGAGTACCTGCCACCGCAGGCCCTGCGACGACAGGTACAGAGTACCTGCCGCCGCAGGCCCTGCGACCGCAGGCCTACGGCCAAGCCAACGGGCTATAAACGTTTGTTTTAATTTAAAAAAAATAAAAACAAAACAACTTTGTTTAATTCGCTTTTTTTTTTATATATAATTTTAATTTTTAATTTTTGTAAAAACAAATTTTATTATTTAAAATTTTTAATTAATAAAATTATAATATATTTTAAATTAATAATAGTTTTAACTTTATTAATATTTAATAAATAAATATTAAATGCATAAACATAGTTGTAAATATTAATTTATTAATTTTGGTATAAAATTAATAAATTAACAATTAGTGATTAGATTAAGATAAGTAAGTAGAATAGGCAATTATTGATTAATTTAATTAGTTTAATTAAGTTAATTAATAATGAATATTATTTGACTAAATTATAGATTTGGATTATGGATTTAATGAAAGTTATTATAGAAATGGGTTATTCGTAAAGGGTAGTTGTGAAAACTTTGTTACTTGAATTCGACATTAAACTGAAACATAAACCTTACCTTAACTCAAATAATATACTTTCAGATCCAATCTCTAAGACTTTGATGTTGTCTTTGTACTTTGAATGTTTTGGGGTTGGTTTAGCGTTGACCAGTTTAGGTTGTTACCAGAGGCTCGGGGGTTGTGAATGTGATGTCATGATGAATTGGTCTCGATCTTTCTTAACCCGACCATGGTAATGTGATGAAGTGCTCTATGACATGATTGTGTTTACTGTGCTGAGGTGTATGTATTTGAGAATACCTAACTTAACCATTTCTGAGTCTCGATCAGTTATACTTGTATTACTTTCTGGTTGCTCATTGGAGAACCATTGGATTTTGTGACTTATCATTGATGCCTTCAGTTGCTGATAGAGAATTGTCGTGATTACATGATTACTATTGATGTTATCTGTTGCTCATGAAGAACTGATGTAATTTTGTGGATTATCTTTTTATGATGTTTTTCAGTTGCTCGTATAGGACTGAGGTGGTTTTATTATGATTCTTTGATTTACGAGTTCATGAGCTAGGGTAGGTTATCTATGTGTAGAGTCAGGAAGTGGCTTGCAATGGGGGTCGGAGCCCTAAGAGGCTGCCTTGAGAAACCCATTGTAAGTCATTTTTAATAAGTGAAAACATTTACACTAAATGAGAGAAAATGAACCTAACAAGATAATTGTATGTTCTCTCCCATGCCATGAGTGCTAGTACAGACTAGGATGGGGTAGAGAGGACGCTTGGTTACGACCTTTCATTCCATAGTATGCCTCGTCAGTACGAGAGGATACTAGTGGCCGCAGGATTAGTAGGGACCCGGGATTCCTAAGGGATTGCTCGGGTAACTTCTACGTGACTTTTGCGATGACACTTTCCCGCTTGCATATTAGGTTTCCTACGTGTCTTGTGGTACCTCTGGGATTTAGATGTCGATCTTTTTAGGAACCCTTGAGTTAGCATACTTATAGGATTTCCTGGACTTAGAGAGTATTTATGATTATAGGTTTTGTTATCCTATTTGAGACTTGAGACTATCTCCTCAGCGCGGTGGGAGTGGACCATTTAGGTTCCACGCGGTCGGGTGGTAGTGCTTTTACTCTTACCATTGAGATCCGTTCCGTGGTCACCGTGGCTGGAGATTTCATGATTGGCATTTACCTTCACTATGTTCTTGGATTATTATGATGGATGGTTAGATTTTATGATAGATGTTTTATCATTATGGATGTATCATGTATGGTGAATAGTTTCATATATTTTACTTTACTTTGTATCATGGATTTGAGGATGTTGTATCTTGATCTTTACATATGTATATTCTTTTAAGCCTTTCATACCCTGTGACTTGTACAATGGATGATTGAGCATTCCGAATTAATTTGCCAAGAGGCATTCGAAACAAATGTATAATATGGACACGGGACTTCTGATTATTCTTTCATATTTATGTGGTATTTGTTAGACTTAGAATTAATTAAATTTAAACGTGACTCAACGTCTTGGGATCTTTAAGAAATGTAACTTACAATGTATGTTTGTCGATGATTTCATGTTATTGCTTCCGCTACTATGTGTTTGATGTGTATGTTATACTTTCTTACTTTAAAAAAAAAAAAATGTTTAGCAAACTTAGTGAAACTTTAGGTTAATTCTTTTGGATCCCTTGGCGGGGCGTTACATCTTACAAGCAAAGACAATGTTGAGTGGAGAAATCTAAACCATTCCTCTGACGTGGGAGGAAAATTGTTTATATAATTCAGTTTCATAATTTTCAACACTTGAACCTTACAAAGTCCTTTAAATAGTTAGATGTAGAGATTTTTTATATTGGTTGGAATGGTGTGAAGGAAGGGCGGGGTGGGGGTGGGCGTGGGCAGAGGGACGGGTGGGGGCAGGGGGTTTGGTTGGTGTAGCCATGTGTTATTCATATAAAAGAACATCCCTCTCAGTTTGAGTATTCATAGCTTTTGGTGACCAATTCTATAAATGGATGAAAAAATGAGAAAGTATAATACTTTTACATATTGTGCAATTTCAATAGAAGACATTAATTTTTATTAGGTAAATTGCTTTTAAAAGATTAAAAATCTTGTACATTAATCAAACAAGTCAAAGCTCACACAAATATCTCACATTCAAAGAAAAATGTTATAGCTTCTAAAAATAGGAGGAACATGATTGCATAGAAGTGGGGATTTTATATTCTATTCTTCCTCCCTAAAAAACTAATGGGTTTTGCCCTTGTTGAAAGATGGTGATTTTGTAATTGCTCCTATATCATACATAAAAAAAAAAAAGTTTGGTGAAGGCATTTATTGACTTCTTGTCATCTCATTGAGCATAAATATATGTTGTAAATGTAGCATGAGGATTGATGCGTGTAATTGAAGTAGACCTAAAATAATGTCTCAAATGTAGAATTAGATTATGTTTAGGCGGATATAATTAAGCTCATTAGTTAAAGGGATTTTATAAGCGATCTTAGAGACTAGATATTGTATTTTCAACTTGTTTGTGTGCTCCAAAGATCTATGATTGTATCGAGAGGTAGAAATAGTTAACAAGGATACATAGCATCATTTTTGCTAGGGTTTTCTTCTAGAATTTGTGTTCTCAAAGGTACTTAAAAAAAAAAAAAAACTCGTTTTCAATCAATATGCTTTTTCTTTCTTTCAGTTTCCTTATAATTTTAGTTTATGTAACTGCCTAGAAGTGCTTTTCTTAATCTGTTACCTTTGAATACTATGTTGATGACTATTATACATTTTAAAACCTCATACTTTATAAATTAATTGATTCTAGGTTCATCTCGATTTTGACGTAACTTTACCCTACAAAATAATCAGAGTTATCGTGTCAAAACGAAAAGGTCTAATAGTGAGTAAAGGACATTTATTTATTAAAAGGCTTCAAGAAAAACCTTGTGGATTGACACACATTGAAGTTCAACGCTGCCTTTCTTGATGATCTAAGGTTCTTGCCTCTCAATGTTTATTGATGGATTGTGCTCTTTTTTTTTCTAGAACAATCAATATTATGGTACTTATTCTTTAATCAAATCACTTTGAAATATTTATTTTTCTTTCTTTGATAGAGTTTTATCTCAAACTAAGATCATTGTTGCAATCTTATGGATTAGGTCTAGGCAGATACCTCTTTGACAAAACATCAAGATTGAGATATCTATTTCAGCAAATTATTTAAGACATAATTTGGTCTCATCATTTATTAAAGTGAGATTCTTACATTAAACAAGATATGACCCTTAAATTCAATTAAAATTATTCAACTTCAGTACTAAACTATTAACATGTTATTCTTTAATGGAAAAAATTACAATCTTTTGAACTAATTCAGCTAAAATTATCTACAATCAAATCCTCCAAATATGTAGATTCACGTTGAATTGATCTAATTTTAACTACGCCCACATCTTCCCACATCATAATTATTCAATCTCTACAACAAAATCCTTATAGAATCAAATTACATTGATTAATAAGATTCTTTATGCTTGATAATATTGAATTGTAGAAAACTAATGATGGTCATTGAGCTTTCCATGGGATTCAAAATTATGACTTCCCCTCTTCTCTCTACATTTGTCATAGGAACGTCTTTCATCTATGCCCAAATAATTTTCTCTTTCACATGCCTAAGTAAAATGACTCCAACAAGAAATGAATTTATTTTTATAAAGTCTAATAGATAATGACTATTGCTTTTAAATATAAAGTTGTTAAGGAAGTACTCAAATCTAACACTAACTAGAGGACACTCAAAGAAGAAAATATTACTCTATTCCTAGGGTCTTTGGGATGGTAAAGTGCCCTTGTTTTAAGACACCTGTTACGCCCAACAATTTCATGGATTGCTATGCTTTGAGCCGTGTTGTTGATTAATTCTTTGTGGGCCAATGGAGGAGTTTTGGTTTTCCCAAATTCTCACGCATTCGTTTTCATTGAGATTTCTTGTTTGGCGCATACTTGAATATCGCGAGTCTTAAGATATCTTGCACGAATCTCTTTGTTAGTTTGGGTAAATTGCTAGCTGATTTGTTGGGTGTGAAATTCATATTTTGTAAGTTTCTCCACTACAATCATCAATGTATCACTTCAATAGTTGTAATACTTGTTTGAGTTTATAAGGATCTTATGAGGATAGAATAACTTGAGGGCATTGATGTCAACGTTGCCTTTCTGCCATTCAAAACAGGTTATTCCTAATCATATCATTTAAAAGAAACAAATTATAAGACATGGAAATTAGTCACAAGTATAAAATTGTAATACATGAAAGATAATCATAAAAATAAAGCTTTGTTTGACAAAAATAAGATTTTTATTTTTTTTTGTTGTAGAATTGTTTAGATAGTTTTATCAGTTTTTCATTCAACAACATATTATGCTTCTTGGATTCATATTCACTCTATTTTCATTGAATCTTTCTAGCCGAAAAAATCTATTACCAGTAGATATTCCATTATAGATTAATCACTTAAAATGATCATCTGTAAAGATCAAAGAATAAACAATATTGAAGAAGGATGCTTAAGGGGGTTTCTAACAACAATACTACAATTAGAAAAGGGTACAGAAGAAGTACAACCAAGGAAAAATTCTTAGGAGAACACACTTCACAATTAGATTTTAAGTAGTTAAGATTTCATGGTGGTATTATTGATAAACAAGAAAAAACTATAAAAAGGGCATTCATGAGCTTAAAGAACAAATTAGAAAGTTGACAACCTACACTCATATTTGTTTAGCTCCATCCTAACTCTATCTTTAGTATTTCTAGGTGTTAAAATTATACAAGTCTCAATTGAATAAAACCAATTTAAGGTCTATAGGTATTATGTTTTTGTAATGCAATAGCATCTCAAGTGTAACTAGAGCAATCTTTCATCACCTATTTTTTTTTTAAAGAAGAAAAATAACTAAAAAATAATAGTTTAAAAAATTAAAAAATGGTAAGATCCCTGTCCTACTAAGTAAAGCCACATCATCAAATGTGCAAGAAATGCAAAATTCAAAAAAATGAAACCTTAGTTGGCTATTCAACCATTCAAGTAACTAAACCATAATTAGGATTAACAAGTAGTTTTCCATGTCATAAACCAAAATCAAAGATAATCATTGATATTACTTATTGGTTAAGCAATTAGGATGTCAATTCCATGATGTTGACCTACATGTCATACATCCATGACGTAACAATACAATTTATATGTTTGATTGTACAATATACAAATGGATATCAGTACATAATTACATCTCATCAAAATGATTAATTACATCAATAACATCATATAAGATGATTTTATACATTACATCACATTAAGAGTTCAGAACCAGTTGCCTCAAACAATGTCCATCTGCAAGTCTCAGTTTCCACAGTCATCAGACATCGTTTATCCTCTATTTGAGACAAGAATGTGGCCTAGACGCTTTTTAGCATGCCAACCATAAAGGTGTTTAGCTCCCCAGAGTTCTTCTTGATATGGAGAATGCTTCAAACTTGGCACGAGAAGCCTTGTAACTCAGAACAAGAGGAATAGTGGATTAGGTACAACTGTGAAACATACTACATTCCACATCTCCCATGCTTTGCTCGATTTTTTCTCGCTTGTTGCTCGATTTTTTCCCACTCATTGCTCCCACCATTGCCTGGGCCAAGTATGGTTGTTGGGACCGCCTCCGCTCAGTCTATTTCTTCCGATGGTAGATCAGGGGTTAGGTTTACTGCTTCTATTGCTGGCGGCAAAGCTACCTCTTTTGTGGATGTGGTAGCTTTTGAAGCTAATGTGCATGGATTGGGAGTTCTAGTTGTGGATTGTTCGACTTTTTCCTCGATCGTGACTCCTATCACGATTTGCAAACCTATCCAATTGGAGTTGGAGGATGATATTATTGAAGAAATTGCTCATAAGATTGGGGACTTCTCTAAGAGGGCAACTATTTTCAAATTTCGTGCCTTTTGGATTTCCCTTCAGGCTCTTCATGCTTGGATTTTTAAGCACTGGGGCCTGTTGATTTCTGAATCTGTGCAAATTTACCTTGTGGCTAGGGGTTTTTTCATAGTAAAATTTGATGCTACTGATGACAGAAGGGCTATTTTGTGTAGTTGCTTCAACTGGGAGGATCGTCACCCTTTTATGTAGTCGCTTTGTTGGCCAAATCCTAGCACGAGGGTTTTGACCCTGCATTTGAATCTTTTTCTCATATGCCTCTTTGGGTTAGGTTCCTAAATCTTCCCCTTCACTTGTGGCTAGATTTGGTTCTTGAAATTGTGGGAGATGCCATTGGTGACTTCCAAATGGTGGATTTTAAATCTTCTAATATTCTACATACTACTTACGCTCGCATCCTTGTGGTGGTTGATACTTCGAAGGGCCTCTTTGAGAAGACCAAACTTGAGGTCCCTAATGGTTCTTGGATTTAGACTCTAGACTATGAAGAAATTTCTTTCCATTGTAGGGTCTGTTTTGGGACTAGATATATTGTAGCGTGCTGTCTTATGGAATTAAGGAAATAAAAAAAACTTTTTTGGTGGTCTGGGGCTTTGGTTCAATATTACTTTGTCCTTAAAGACTCTACTCCTATGGTTTCCCCTGCGGTTGTGGTTGCTGCAGGTGCCTGTAGCTTTGACCCATCTAACTAGGCTATTGATTCGTTGTTAGAAGTGGATGCCGCAGTTGCTCCTCCCTTTGAGAGTCGGGTTCCTGTGGGAAATTTTTCTAGTGTGATTTTACTTGTTTCTCTGATTGGGTTAGATGTCAAAGCTTTGGTTTGGGAGAATGAGGCTTCTCTGGTGGAGGAAGGTTGGACAAAAGTTAAAGGAAAAAAATACAAACATTCGCAACAATCCTCTGATTGACTTCTTAGATCTCACTCTTTTGGGATTAAAGGGTCATAAATGGTTTTATTGAGTTTTATTTGGTGGCGGAAGTGTATTGTGTTTTTTGTGAGGCCATCCTAGTCACCTTATTTTGCTTGGTGACCTGTTTCATCTTTGGTCTGTTGTATTTTTTGTTCAGGCTCTATTGAAAATATTTTGATGTGTAAAAGGTTTCAGACACCATTCAAAACCTGTTTTCCTTAATAAAAAACATACTACTTTCCACATATGTCTAAGTAGCCTAATCACAAAATGTCGAGGGAAATAAAATAACAACATATCTACACATATGCAGTAAAATAAACAACCTTGACCAAAGCTCTTTGTTCTAGATTTAATTGATAGAAAGAAATAAAACACACTATATCCATTTAAAATAAACAACCTTGACCAAAGGAAAAGAAATAAAACACACTATATCCATTTCTAATTAGAATTGACAGATATAAAGAAATAAAGTATACTGTATCCATTTCTCTCCCTTCCAATTAGTCACATTACAACTATCCCATACAAAAGATAAGAACACTAATGCCATCAAACAAATATTCAGATAATGCAATGCATTTCAGAATAGTTTGCAATCATATCCAACTTCTAATACCATGGTTATGGTTTTCTCAATACACAATGAGGTATTACATAAGTAATTAATAACAATAGACACTCATGCCTAAAAAGATTCCCAAATGAAATAAGATTAATTTCAGAATTGAATAATATTCTTATTGTTGGTTGAACCATGGAAACTAGTTGAACACATAATTCTACAACTATGCATTAGGGTTCACTTGGTTGCATGCAGGGGAAGTGAGAATAGGAATGCATATTGAGAATATGAATGCCCATTCCAATAACAACTATTTTTTGGAATGTACACAAGTTCATTTTAGAGGCAAAATGAGAATATGTATTCCTATTCCCTATTCCAATTGACACACAAAAACTAGAAAACATATTCCTAATTTCCTTTTCCTATTCCAACAACCAAACGCGCCCTAAGATAGCCAATTTATTCACGAGTAGTCAGAGTTTCAAACAATTAATTTGACATCTACTCTACTAGGCTTAGAGGATGAATGTTCTAACATGCTCCCCATTTAAGTAAGTTGGTTCATGTAGATATGTCAAGATATGTCCTAGCATTAAGAATCGTGTTATTCAATCACTTGAATAGGAAAACTCACTGCTTCAAATCCACCTATTGCCATTGTTATTACCTAAGTTTCTGTTTAATTGTTTGAAAAAAAACACCATCATGGTATGATTGCAATCTGCATTGTATGGAGTTTTAATAAATCTATTTTATCGATTTCAGATATTGCTTCCAGTCATACCGATTTGCAACATTTCCGTTAAAAAAAATAATGGCTTGTAGATAATCTTAGTGCTATGTTTATTTGTGGGAGTGTATACATTGAAGAGTAAAGCCGAGTCAATAAGGATCGCTTCACACCCACTCATTACCACAGTCAGTTTAAAGATGATGGCTATATTTCTTTCGCTGTTATGGGTATAAGCACAACATATTTCATACTAATTAATTAGAATACCGTTGGTGTGTTTGAAAATGGAAGGGCGACGAAACTCTTAGTTTGTTTGCTGGAATTAATCTGGAATAAGGAAACGGGAATAGGAAAATTGGAATCTATTCCAATTTTGGTCCAATGCAAGAATAAATCTAATTCTTAAAAAAATCTGGAATTCGATTTATTCTCATTTTGGGCCAAAATTGGAATAGATTTATTCCAATTTTCCTATTCCCGTTTCCTTATTCCAGGTTAGTTCCAGCAAACAAATGAATGAAAATGTCATATTTAATAGAATGCCTTGTACATTGCTAACACCTCTCTCTCATTTTTATAAAATTAAGTTTATTGACTTAATTGAACACTAAATGCATAATGTACATATTCAATTTAAGTGATTAACTTTGTCCCAAAATCAACATCATTATATTTTATTTGTTCCATCACATTTTACCATTCAAGAAGTAGGATAAAAATAAAATGCAAACTAAAAATTAAGCCAACATTTAGGATCTAAGTGGTGTGTGGGCTGCCCTAATATTTGCCCATCCTCTTCACGTCCTCTACTTCGACCACAGTCTTGTCTCGGCATCCTTGCAACCACTCAGACACTCAAATAAGGGATGCATCGATGCATCAAATATTAATACACATAATTTATAAATAATTGCTAATTAAATTTCAATCATTCCCATCAAACCAATATCATGATTGCATAACATAAAAACATTAGTCACTGACATAACATCCATGGATCATATAGATTCATCAATTAACTAGTTTAAAAGCATCTTAAACATTTTTATTATTAAACAAAAAAATAAAGAGTACTGAACTTGATTATTTATTTTAATTAAGATTCATAACAAGGTTTGACCTAGTCAAAGGTGGACAAAATTGCCACATAAGCAACAATTAAGAACATTGAAGGATGGGTTATGACAAAAATTAAAAAAATATTAACACGTGAAAGTAAATGTCATTTGCATTTGAAGCTTACTTAAGCTAAGTTGACATAAGTTACTTATCATAAAATCACTTTTGCAATTTATTAGATAATGAATACTTAGTTAGTTACGATAAAGTTACTTTTTGTAACTTGTTATTTAATTAAGTTCATAGGATCATATTAGGCGACATTCTAGAAGATAGGTGATATCTCATTATTTAATATTTTCTTTAGGAATTTATTGGATTGCATCATGCATTTAATTTTTGTATCAAAGGTAGTTGTGCCTACCTCCTTACATTTTGCCTATATAAGTAAGGCATGGAGACATTTCTAGTCATCCTCAAGCATTATTGGTCAAATAATTATTTTGTTTATTTCTCTCTTTCTATTATGTGTTTGAGTTTGTAAAGACATAATCTTCATCAATGGTATGAATCATTCTTAACCAAATTTTAAACCTTTTATGCTTTATCCAACTAACAATCAATGAAATATGTTACAATGACAACACAGACACATGACCAAAATAAATTTTACATGAAAAACCAAATAAGGAAAAAAAAAAGAGAATCACACTCACAATAGAAATAACAACTAACAAATATTTAGGCTATAGGCCAACACAATTACTACTCCTAAAAAGGATTTGTAAACTAAGGTCCACAAGCCTGGGGAAAGATATTGTCCCATCTTAAAATGGAATCACCCATCATTTAAGAACTTTTACCTTCTATCATTTAGTGACCTTATGGACCATGGATGCATTTGTGCTTAAGCAACTCTTTGTTCTATTCTATTATGTATCTTCTACTTTCATCAATGCAATATCAGAGACCTCAGGGTTAGTTCGTTGTGGGCCAACCTTGGAACACGTCGGTTCTAGTCAATCTATTCTAGATTAGGTCAACCCATGTACACCTATTCTGAAATAGGTCATCCTAGGTTGACCTATTCCTCAAGGATTTTGAATCTTAGGGCTATTTTTGTCTCAGAATTGTAAATTAGAAAATCAGGTGACCTAGTCAGCTTGCTTTGTTATTGTGTTTGAAAACTAGTATAAAAAGAATCTTAGGAACCTTATTTTCACATCAAGAGACACCCAAGCAATTGTAAGGCATAAGTTCAAGCATTCAACAAAGCAGATTTTTATCAAGCATTTAAGGCATTTATAGATGCAAGGATCCTTTGTGAGCATTTCCTCTTCAAGATCTAGCATTTTTTTGGCCATCAAAGGAGGATATCTATATTGAGGCATTCATCATTTTCTTCACTGATGTGCACTTACATCCATGGATCCATGATGTGGTTTTGGTAGGCCCATTGCATTTGTGGAGATTTGCTACACCCTTCATTGCAATTTCAATATCTACAACATGCAAGTATTGCAACTCTTTATTGGAAAGGGTTTCTATAAGAAAGATGAATACTTGCATTTGTCTTGCTTTCGTTACATGTTTTACATTTCAATTTCAAGGTTGATTCTCAATGTAGGGCTTAACCAAGGCAAGCTATCATCCACTCAAAATGAAAACTAAGTTTTACTGTATGCAGAAGTAGGCTAGTCAAATCATGACCACATACTTGGAGACCACTTACCAAAACATTTTTGAGGAAGCTGGGTCAAATTTTCTATTGCTTCTTGAGAACATATCCATCTTCCCTTGAAGTGTCTGAAAACTACTACTAGGTCAACTTCTTCTAGGAGGTATGAGACTAATAATTTTTTAAAAGATTTTCTATAGTGATCGTGAATTCACACTTGGAAGTTTTGTCACATGTTCATATCTACAATTGTTGGAGTGAGAAAGGTATGCTCCCCTGCACATTTTGAGGTGAGTAATTTATCATTCATTTCACTTATTAGTTTAGACCTATTTTTATATCTTAATTGGAATGATTGCATATATTTAGCACTTAGATCTATCTGACACTTCTCATTTAATCAGTTAGCTCAATTTCACCCTTATATTTACATCTTTAATCCAACCAACATTGCATGATAGAGGACTTTCTTGCATAATCCCTTGATATAAATTGGGTTTAACATTGAAAACTCTTTATCCCTTTGTATTTCTCTAATCTAACTTGGTGCAATACAAGGAAGATGTATACCCAAAGGAAATGACCAAGCCCCCAACAAATAACAACACAACAAAAGTACAATAAAATACAATTGGATACAACTTTTTATTATTAACAATAGATCTTGAATTAACATCAAATGAACCACATGCATGCCACGTTGTAAGGACTTCCTAGTTATGGTCAATACATTCCATATTACACACCAAACCTTAAATCACAAGCTTTTCTCTTGCTCTCCTTTTTAGAAAGTAAAGTCCACCAAGATAACTTTGGGGGGGGGGGGGGGGGGGGGGCGGGGGAGGGAATTAATGGTATGCTTAAAACAAATTTTAGCATCTTTGTTAATTTTGAAACATGTAAATAATAGATGCAACAACCATAGAAAGATAACCATGCACAATAACACCATATATTTTAACTAGGGAAACCCTTGATCAGAGAGAAAACCTCAGTGGGGATGGTACCCACAAAATGTTGTACTAATATAAAATTTCCTTGTGAACTGATATACCTGATTAGGAGTCAATGAAATACAGTCAGTACATATGAGTCCTTGTTTGGAGGCTTTGAATCCTTTTTAGGAGATCAACCCCATTAGAAGTTGAAAGGAGGAAAATTGAACCCACTATCCAAATAGGCCTAGTACTATTCTCCCTTAATAATACAAGTATGAAATAACATTGTCCAACCAAAAACTGGTCTTACCAAATATAGTTCCTTGTAAACTCACCATCTCTTAATCACACCAAACTCTATTATGATCTTCACAAGTTCGCATATCTAGTTTGCACAATACATATTACAAATATATGATTGCATATCATACATTACATCAAAGGAAAGCATTTTCCTTTATGTAGTCCTAAAAAAAGTTATTCACTTAGCCTTGAGGATTTTTTGATTTACGATAATAATATAGGACCATCTTAAGATATTACAATACAAGTTACATTACAATTTTACTCTTTATCCAAGATTACAAACAAACTGTCGACTCACAGTCTTCATAAATTTTCACTTGATGATCTTTAGATTATGTCTTCTTAACCAAGGCATCTCTAACATGTCTTCAACATCTATCTTAGTCTACTTAATCTAGTTCCAATCCTATTAGAAGACAGAATCAAAACAACAATACCCACTTTCTAGAAATGTTGTCTAACAACTATCTTCACTAAAATCCTCATAACTCTATCCACTCTTCATATTTATGTACATGCTCTTAGCTATAGAATATAGACATACTATAGAACATAATCTCAAGTGTGCATAAGATGGATTTCAATACTCAAATCTGTTGGAAATAATTCTTCAAATTGTATGCTATCATTGATGTTGCACAAATGTTAGTATTAATCAAGTAGTCGGGCAATGAAGGACATTCAATATTTTGTATCAACCAAGTGGTCAGGCATCAAAGGAATCCCAATATTAATTGAGCGATTAATCCTAGTATTGATCGAGTGTTAGAAGATTACACTTGTCAATTAACAAACCAATTGAGGCCGACTAGTTAATTGTTTAATGATTATTTGAAAAGGTATTCAAGTTGACTTGGCAAAGCTTATGATATATAAGAAAGATCAACAAGTGTAGTGATATGTGGAATAAGTGGGATGTATGAAATAAGATGGATATGTGATCAAAGAAAAAGGAAGAATAGACAAGTGTGGAAGATTAGCAACAAAGCATATTTTTATCATTAAGGATCCAAAGGTCAAGCCAAAACATAGATCTGAATTTTCAAAATAAGTTGCTTCATAAATCAAGTCAAATTATTGTTTCCTTCTAATCATTGTAGCAGTAAAAAAAAATCCTAATAGAGTTGACTTAACAGTCAGATTGTAAATCTTCCTTTAACAAGGTGACATTTCAAGATTGAAGTGTTTGAAGACCTCTAACTAGGTCTCTCCTAATAGGGTGACCTAAATCCTCTAACAAGGTCATACATAATAGTATGTATTGTAACCTTTAATAGGGTTGACTCCTAACAGGGCTCACTTCAAAAGAGTGAAAATATTGTAACTAGTTACATGGTGGCTTTCCCAAATTGAGTTTCCACGTTAAATCTTGGTGTCATCTGTGTTCATGTTAATTGCTTTATGTGCTTTATGTTTTTGCAACTAAGTTACTAAAGGTTAAAATAAATTAATATTTATAAGACTCTTTATTAACCAAGTTATAAAAAGAGCTTAGTTGTAACCAAGCTAGATAAATAATTATATTACTAGTGAAAAGTTTGATTTGACATCTAGGGGCAAGGATTTGTTTTTATGGTAACTGATTCACCCCTCTCCTGTCAATTACTCTCTTCATTTCCAACAATTGGTATCAGAGCATTTGGTGCTTGCAAGAGAGGTTTCAAAGACCTAAGTTAAAGACCAAGATGTCATACAGGAGGGAGACCCCCAAGCTTAACAATTTTTTTTTTTAGCATGGTAGGTAATGATGGAGCTACACCTATTAAGCATTGGAGATACTAGTCTATTATACTTGGAAAACATATATGTGCCACCACATAAACCTATGTCAATGGAATATATGAAAGAGGAAAAAGATCACAATATTTCCTCTCTCAACTATTATGAATTTGATGAAGTTAAAGATTATCCAATTGTGTTTGAAATGTGGGAAAAAATGCATAAAGTCTATGGAGGTGATAAAATTGTACAAAGAGCCAAGCCAAAAAGTTTAAGAGGCAAGTTTGATCAAATGAAAATGAAGAAGGTAAAAACATTGTTCAATACAGTGAAATAATCAAAGAAAGCGTGAGTGCAATCAGAGTTGCAGGAGGAAAAATAACTGATGAAACAATTGTCAGTAAGGTATTAAGAACTCTTATTTCTATTTATGCAATTATAATTTCAGAAATTCAAGAGATGAGACACAATCCAAAAAATGATATAAACTTGGATGCACTTATGGGAAGACTAACTGCTTTTGAATTAGATAACTTTGATAACTATTCTCCTAATCCTATCAACTTTGAATCTGCATTCACAACCAAATTAACTCTTGGTAGTAAAGGAGGAAACTCAAAAGGCAAATAGGTTGATAATGAAGAAGAAGATGATACCGATGATGATCTTGAAGTCTTTGGAGCCCTTCTTGCTAAAAGATTACCAAAAGGGAAAGGTAAATTTAGAGGAAAAGTTCCATTGATTTTCTTCTCATGTGAAGATGTTGGTCATATTGCAACAAGATGTCCAAACGAAGAAGATAAAGATGAGAGAAGAAATAACAGGTTTAAAGGCAAGAAAGACTTCAAGAACTACAAAGAAAAAGTTAATAAATATTGTTACATTGCTAAAGATCTTGATAGTGATGATAATGAAGAAGAAGAAGAAGAAGTCTATATTGCTATTAAGGATGAATTTGATAATGAGGAAAATGAAAAGATGACACATATTTTTCATGTTAGGATAAATGATACATGAATCATAGATATTGGTTGTTCTCATCACATGACTGGTGCCAAAACTAAGTTTGAACATTTAGAACACTATGATGGTGGAAGTGTTAGGTTTGGAAATAGTGAACCATGTTATGTAAAAGGAAAATGATTCATAGCATTAACTGAAGGAATCAAATGTGTCAATGCCTACTGGGTTGAAGGACTAAGACACAATCTACTTAGTGTGGCACAATTGAACAATATAGGATATAAGGTAGAATTCATGAAGGGTAAAGCTAAGCTATTGGATGGTAAAGGAAATCTAGTTGGGACTAGCAATCAAACAAAAGGTAACTTGTGTTAGCTAGATCTCACTGAAAATACATGTTTATTAGAAAAAGTAGAGGAAATTTGGCTATGGCATAAAAGGACATGTCATGTTAACTTTGATAACTTGGTTACCATAATCAAGAACAAAAGAGTAAGAGGCATACCAAATCTAAACAAACTTGAGATGACCATGTGTAAACAATATCAAATTGGAAAAAGAAGTTTTAGAAGTAATACTTTCAATTCTGAAGAAGTTTTGGATCTAGTTCATACAGATGTTTATGGACCAATAGGTATATAAAGCTACTGTGGAGACATATACTTCATTCTATTTGTTGATGACTATTCTAGGATGATGACTGTAATGTTATTAAAAGATAAATCTGATGCTTTTCAAAAGTTCAAATGGTATTTGGCTAGAGTTGAGAAGGAAACATGAAAGAATATGAAATGTCTGAGATCAGATAAAGGAGGTGAATTCATCTCAAATGAATTTTGCGATGAAAGAGGAATCAAAAGACAAGTATCAGCTTCTAGAACACCAAGGAAAAATGGTATAGTAGAAAGAAGGAATAGATCCATCATGGAGTGTGTAAGAACACAAATGATTGAAAAAAATGTTGCATCAAAATACTAGTGAGAAGCAATCAACACAATGGTTTATACACTAAACTGAGTTCAACCAAAGAAAGGTACAAACATAATACCTTATGAATGGTATGGGTATAATCCTAATGTTTGTTATCTTAAAGTATTTGGAAACGAACGCTATATCTTGAAAGATATAAGAAAAGGAAAAAGTGATGCCAAAAGTGATGAAGGTATATTCCTAGGTTACTCCAATAAGAGTAAGACATATAAATGTTTGAATCTTGCTACTCACAAAGTTATAGAAAGTGCACATGTGAAGATTGATGAGTTTGTAGAAAGAAGTAAAGAATAAAGAAGCAAGGATCTTGAAGACTACATAATTTTTTTTTTACTATGAGGAGGAACTTGATACTTTACCACAAATAGTTGAAGCCAAGTGCAACTCGAGTCATAGACAATACAACCTTAGTTGCAGACAGTTCAAATAGTGCAACCCAAGTCATAGGAAATACAACTAGAGTTACAGTCAAATCAGCTAGAGGAACCTAAGCCATAGATAGAGGAGCTTGGAAAAAATGCAAAAGATCACAAGAATGGAGAACCAAGTGAACCCAGTTCAGAAATTGAAAGGAAAGAACCAAAAATTGAAAAATATGTTAGAAGACATCATGCACCTAGAGAAATAATTGGAGAGACATATGGCATACTGACAAGGAAAAAATGCAAAGTTAGATGCTTGCTTACTGAATTTGAACCTAGATTTATAAAAGATGCTTTAGAAAATGAAGGTTGGATAGAGGCAATGAATGAAAAATTGAGAAAATAGAAAAGAATAATACTTGGTCTCTTGTACCTAGACCTAAGGATAATAATGTGATTGGTACAAAATGGATCTTCAAAGAAAAAGTTAAATGAGAAAGGAGAAGTAACAAGTAATAAGGAAATGCTAGTATGCAAAGGATATGCACAAGAAGAAGGTATTAACTATAAAGAAATGTTTGCCCCTGTTGCAAGAATTAAAGGAGTTAGAATACTACTAGCATATGTTGCATATAAAGGATTAAAAAGTATATCATATGGATGTAAAATCAGCCTTCTTAAATGGAATATTTGAAGAAGAAGTCTACAGTGAATAGCCTGAAGGTTTCATTGATCGAAACAAAAGACATGGTATGTAAACTACACAAAGCTCTATATGGAATAAAGCAAGCTGCTAGAGCATGGTATGAAAGGTTGCATGGATATCTAGTAAGAATTGGTTTTGAAAAGACAAATGATAATAGTAATTTGTTTATAAAGGAAGGACCACATGACAAGATATTGCTAGTAGAAATATTTGTGGATGATATCATATTTGGAGGACATGAGATGTTATGCAAATCAATTGCTGAATAAATGAGGAAATAATTTGAAATGTCTATGTTTAAAGAGAACAAAATTCTCTGTTGGCCTACAAGTTCATAAAGTGGAGGATGGCATATACATCAATTAGTCAAAGTACATCAAGGAAACATTGAAAGCATTTGGAATGGAAGATTCCAAACTAGTTGGGACACCTATGTCTATTGGACATAAACTTTCAAAGAATGATGATTCAAAGGAGGTAAATTAGACTACCTATAGATCAATGATTGGGAAACTTTAGTATGTGGTACACATCATACTTGATATTGTAGTGGGAGTTGGCATAGTTTTAAGGTTTTATGAAAATCCTAAAGAATCACATGATGATGTTAAAAGGATTCCAAGGTACCTAAAAGGAACTGAAGAATATGGTTTATGGTATAATAAAGGAGAAAATCTTGAGGTAAGAACCTTTACTAATGAAGATAAGGTAGGAAGCATCGATGAAATAAAAAGAACCAGTGGAGGAGAATTCTTTCTTGGAAATAGATTAGTTTCTTGGACAAGAAAGAAGCATAATTGTATTTCTCAATCAACAACAAAGGCAGAGTATGTTTCTACGATATTTTATTGTTCTAACATAATATGGATTAGACAATTATTATCAGGAATGAAGGAGGAAATCAAGGAACCAGTGGTTATCTATTGTGATAACACAAGTGCAATCAATATATCCAAAAACCCTATGATGCACACAAAGACAAAACACATTACAATCAATTATCATTACTTGAGGGAATTGGTTCAAGGAAAAGAGGTGAGATTGGAATATATAAACACCAAGGAGCATATAGAAAAGATATTTAATAAGGAATTACCTAAGGATGCATTTATGTATCTAAGAGGTAAACTATGGGTTATTCCCCTATCTAATTCTCACTAAAGCACAAGATGGTGATGCACCAACTAAGTTTCATTGTAGATCTAACAAGTTGATGCAAATTGTCACACTTTAGGTGTAAAATGTAGTGCATATTGCATATGAATCAATACAAAAGGTACACAGTAACTTCAAAGTATGTATTCTTTTGCATTTGATGTCAAAGAGGGAGATATTAGTATCTCAAGAGGAAAAGTATACAGATGATGGAACTTATAGCAAGAGAGAGAATAATGAAAAAAGTACACAACAAAGTGATGAAAAATGTAAGAGGGAGAATTCATTTGGAAGCAACTGAGACAAATTTAGGTAGAATCACAGAGGGAGTTGGTATGGATGAGAATCATGTTGCCCCACTTTTCACCTTGTACCCATTTTGCAAAAGTGGAAAATTTTGTGTCTTAGTTAAGCCTAGGTATGTCTGGGTCTAGTTTTAATTTTCCTTAGGTGAAAAGAGTCTCCATTGGATTTTCCATCTTTCCCCTCTCCCGAATTTCATGGCCAAGTGGTTTTCCTTGATGTTGTGAGTTTATGGGTAGCTTAGTACCTAATTTGATGGGGATTCTTGCAACATGCAAAAGTTATTCACAAATCTGAGCTTGTTTGTATCTTATCATGTTTTCAATGACATAAGGAAGCTTGCAGAAAATTGAGCATCGCCTTCTCCTTGGTAGGTTTTCAATCCATGAAGGCAATTTTCCGTGAAGAGCAATAAATGATGTTTACATGCCTATATAAGAAGATAATGAGCTATTTTATGGAAAATCCCTATTTTAATTACAATATTCTACCTTGGGAAAAATTCAAGATTCATCATAGCACTTAGAATCATCTTAGGCGGAAAACTCAAAATTGACTTCTTCTCGGCAAGATTTTGACCAGTGAAGTCTGTTTTCTGCCAAAGGCAATTGTAAAGGAAGAAACAAGGGAGTGGGCCCCTTTCGACTTTCATAGTCCTTTCAAGATTTTTTGAACCTAAAGGAAATATTAACTCAAAGGATAAAGTTTAAAGGAAAGTTTAGGCAAAAAAATGAGAACCGTCTTCTCCTCGGTAGGTTTTCAACCCATGAGGATGATTTTCTGCATTTTAAAAAAAATCAACTTTATAAGAAGATTAGGCCCACAAATTACACACAAAACATCTTAAGATGATAATGAAAACAATCTAACCATTGTGGGCAAGGTATACTGAGAAAAATTCACTTATTCAGATATTTCCTTATAGGGTACTCTATTCATAATTCTTCGAAACTTAATGGAAAATGGAAAAGTAAGTATGAGAGAAAGGAAAGTTACCGTGGGCCAATGGAAACAGTGAAAAGACACCAAAATATTCATTAGAAGCTCCCGTATTTACTATTTCAATCAATTTATCCTTTAATTCATTCATGTGGCATGAATCCTGAAGATCACCAGATGAATTGAGACTCCTATATAGATGGAAACATAATAGTTATTCAAACTACCACTTTTCTTGAACTATTATTCTATTAAATTGCACAACGCTTTCAAACAGTCTGAATTTGTGAATTCAATATCCTATTCTTCATCACCATTCAAAATTTCAATTTACTTCATTCTCCGATAGAATGGCAACCAGATTTGCGAGGTTTGATGGGCTAAATGGAATCAAGTCCACATTGTAGAATTTCACAGATACTTCACTCCATTTTTATGATATGCAATATTTCCAAAGGAGGTTGAAGTTAGAGTCAATTCGTCCCATAACTAAGAAGCTCTAAGGAAGTGGACTAGTAGAGGCAGCCAGTTTCCCGGTGGCAGTCCAAGCTCCATAATTGATTTATGAATGCATAAATCACTACAATCTAGATACCAGATAGATTGTGTTACCTAATCATATAGTATTAGTTTCCATTGATAGGAAAAATATGGTGAATTGCCTCCAGGTTCTAGAACGAGAGGAGTTTTTGGACTTGACAATAGGAGGAGTAGTCTTTGAGTTCTTTGCAAAGAAGATGGTGTGGAGGAAGGAAATTATGCAATCTTGGTTTCAAAAATCGCAGAGCACCAAGAGTAAGGTCCCTAAAACTCTATTTGGTACTAACCTCAAACCTGAGATTGTAGACATTCTGGTTCTCTTGCACAGACTAAAAGGTGAGGTTGAGGCTCTAAATTTTGTTGAACAATATTTCTTTCTAGTACAAGTTATTTGTTCAGATACACAATTTATTGATTGGGCCCATGAGGTAAGTGAAAATATTTCCAGAGCTCTCAGCACCACGAAGTTCTACAACACTTTCTATATGTCTTCCTTGTTAATTTACATGCTAGCATCTCTTCAATTATGGCTAGGCCTTCCAAGAATAGAAAACTTTCCTGATGATGTGAAGTGTTATGAGTTTTATCCATGTTTGCAATTGCAAAATAGTTAGGTAGAGTATGTCAAAGTTAATGACGCATTCACAATGAGAATTTGTAGGGAACTCCAAAGATTCCCGGAGAGGAGATTCAGTCTTGAGGCAATGGCAACTATTAGCCAGTTTAGAAGTTATTTTATCCAGTTCTCATATTTCTCATATTTGTGTCTTGTAGCTTTTGATGGATTCCCCTTGAAGCTGCCCAAGTATCTGAGTGACATGATCATGTTGATAGAGATTGTACGGCAGGTGGTCCAGGTGAATGTGCTAAGCGAAAGCTTGAAGAAGAAGGGATATGAGTTCCCTATGAAAGTAGGAGCTTACAGTTGTGAGTCTTGCTCTGATGCAAAGAATATGCTCAAAGTGTTCGAGATGAAATAGAAATTGGAGATGTATGAGGTCTTGAGACTTATGTTTGATTCTAATGGATATGCTAGGGATGTGTTGTAGATTGGGAGTGTGATCAAACACATTACCACTACTGAAGACTATTGGGCAAACTGTAAAGATGAATTTGAAAGTTGAGATCATGCTTTTTCTAGGCTCATAGTAGAGCAAATAAAAACATATAATATCAATCTTGATGTTGAATTATTGGAGGATGATGGGAAAAATATGTATAGTAATACATATTTGACTAAGTTAAGGAACACTCCTATCAGTTCAGAGCCTTATGAGAATGCTGAGGAATATTTAGACATTATGATTGCTCGAATCATCAAAAGAACTGGGAAGTGGGTTGAATGGATAGCCAAAAGAAGTCAAAGTAAAGGCACAACCACTCATGAAATTCTCTAGTAGCTACAACTCCCTCTTCCTCCTAGAGTGCTACACCAGGAATAACACCAATTATCACTCAAGGTCTAGCTCAACCTTCGGGAGGAGGTGATCAATAGTTTCGCTAGTAAGTGCTACACTTAGGCAACCAAGTGGCTCCCCAATACAAATAGTAGATTAGGGAGATGGAAAGAGAAATAGTAGCGAGTCTATTGAATTTGATGAGGCAATGAAGAAAACCTTAGAGGTGGAGAAAGGCCAAAGCTCTTTCAAGCTTATTTATCAGGCCTTGAAGAATCCCTTCTCTTCAATTGTGATGACCATCAGTCCAGTTAAGAAGAAGATGTTTAGCATAGAATCACTTGGGATGGCCTCCAAAGTGATAGGCATTGATTCCTGGTTAGAGGATACTCTAGAGAGGAAGAGAAAAAGGAAAGATGAAAGTGCCCCTACCAAGGATACCATATCCCTTGTAGTTCATTCTAGATCTACATTAAGCAAGGTAAAGAAGTAGAAAACTCTGTCTCTACTTGGGCAAGATCCAAAAATAGGCCACCTAACAATGGAGATAGCCAAACCCAAAAAAGAAAGAAGAATTGAAGATATGACTATTGATGATTTTACTCTACACTCAGTGGACCTTGCAGAGGCAAGAAATGACACTAAGGTTGGCTTGTGGAAGTCAACCAATGAAGTAATTGAGTGACAATTGGAAAACTTGAAGTTGTCAGAATCTAGGATAAAGGCTGAGATAGAAGAGTTGAACAAATTCATTAGATAGTTGGTCAGTTCATTAGCAACTATCTCTAGAGTATCAGTAACAAGAAATCCTACTGCTGCTGAAGTTCAAGCCCTTATCTGTCAACTTTAGGAAGATAGGCACTTTGGCCAAATTGGTAAAGACTAATTGGGAAGCTCAAATTAGAGGGAGTTTCTATTATAGAACAATTTGGCAATGCTATCTTAAGATTAGAAACAACAAAGGATAACATCTTAGCAAATAGCAATACTCTAGTTGGAGAAATAATGAAGTGCGAGGATTGTATCTCTCTTCTAAAAATTGTCATTCAAATGAAGGCAAAGGAAGCCGTTGAAGCAAAAATCTTGCCTAAGGGAGACAAACCTCTATTCAAATGGCTTTAGAGCATGTGGTTCAAGTCAGAAATGATCCTATTAGCAGAAAAAGGACTTAAGGAAACATACGATAAAGTGAAGAAGACCCAAGATAGGGGATTTGAACTCATGAAAGGGCTACATACAGATTCATAGACTAGTGGCCAAGGGAAATCGCTCATTGGGATAAACATCATGAAGGATAATTTCTCCAAATTATTAGATAGTTTGATTGATTTGTCTTCCAGTAATAAAAATAGAGTCACAGAACTCCAGAAACTCAGCGGATGCATACATTTGGCCACAAAGGAATTTCCAAATCAATTTAATGCTGTGAAGGAGTTGGCCAGGGAGCATTCTAAGTGGCTCTTGAGATACACCAACATACACGTGCCTAGGCATGAAGAGCTAATCCCAATCATAGTTTTTGCTAAGGCCTATAAAACAAAAGTAGAAAAGGGGAAGAAGTCAAATTAATTCACATTCCAACCCCTTTTTCACTTTCTTATGTAATTATTGTAATATGACAAACTAGTTTCTTGCCATTTGTTATTCTTTGAGGAGATGAACTGATTGAACTTCTATTGAAACGGTCATCTCAAAATCCTATATGTATGAAATTAAAAGATTAATAAAAGGTTGAAATTTTTTTGGTGTGAAGTACTTGATGTTGCAGAGTCAATTGAATGGTATTTTGTATCAACTATTTTCTGTTCCATTTCTGTTAGTTGTAGCTATAAGTTTTCTCTTTAATTTGGATTGAAGCAAGGAAAGAATAGATTTTTACTCCCTTGTTTCAAGGCAGCAAACGAATGTGATAAGTAGTGTCATTGCATGTTCAAAGAGGAATCCCTTAAATGTTTTTCCCTTTAGCTAACTTCTTCTTCTCTGTAGATTAGATTCTAATTAATTTAGTTCAGTATTATTGGGTGGTCATTATGCATGAGGTCAACGATATGAATCCATTGCTTGATTCCTCTCTTGAAAAGCTAATCTTTTTGGGATCGACTCCAAGGTTCAGTATTTGTCTTGCGACGTACCAAAATCCACTTAGTTGAAGATAAATGTGATTGTTCACGAGGAGGCCTTTGCTGGTTCTATTTTGATCTTGCAATGAAGTAAAATATGTTCTTTGTCTCAATATAATACACAAAAAAACAATGTTTTTGTATTTTCTATTTTCAATGAATGCAATTCTAACAATGCAACTAAAATGAGTTCCTATTCTAACAAGGGGTTAGCAAAGAAAATAACAAAATTGAAGGAAAATAACATGAAATTCAAAGAAAATAACATGAAATTAAAATCCTAATGGACATAAGCTACAAAAAACAACACTTTATGAGTTAAGCTTTCGAATAAATCAGTAGGAAACCAATGAAAATAGGAGCAGTGCTTCCTAGAATCCACTGATGCAATCATTGATGAGAAACTTTAACAATCGTATGATATTTCACCTTTCATCAAATCGCAAGGCCACAAAAAGTGCACTCATTCGAGACAAAAAGCTATGTAAACACAATTCAATGATCTCTTCTCAAGCTTGATATGTTAGTGGAGTTCATAAATCTATAGCAAACACCAGAACTAAAAGATCGCACAACCAGAAACAATGCAATAAACCTTTGGCTCAATCACAATTCCATGAATAAAATTCACAAAAATATTACACATTCAGGCAAGAATCACTACACTCTAAACGCGAGCACCAAAAGCATAATTTTATTGCATAGTAATGGTGGCTCTTGTTACATATTACAATGGGGTATTTATAAGAAATCGTCTCCTCAATTTGTGTTGAGAGTGAGAGATATCTTCAAGCAATAAAATGCTTTTAAAACATTAAAAAAACTAAATATATACAGACTAACAATTAATCTGGTGCTTAGAGGGACTCCATCCATATTTTATTTATTAATTGGATGCATGAGCCCTTTAATGCATGAGCCCTTTACATGTCAAAACAGAGAAAATAAGAGAGAGAAAGTAGGATGAAGCCTTTAGTCAAAGTAGGAGTATTTGGAAGTGCCAAAAAAAGAAGTTGGTCCTTTACTAGGTGTGTGTCAAAGTTAAACTACCATTAGAATGTGTTCCTGATGCATGGAAAATTCTATTTTTGGAACAAGTAGTTAATTGTTGGCGCACCTCTAAATTATAGAGCTGTGTACCTACAGATTTGCGAACCTTAACAGGGTCAAAATCTCAAAATTTTACTAAGTGTCAAAATTGAAATTCTGGCATTTGGATTTTGTTCTTCTTCATCCCAAAGCTATGTTTAGATGTTTGCCATTGAAGTTCTCTATCATCTCAACAATCTTGGCTACATCTAAAAGATCTAAAGCCTCATACTTGTTTTTGACCTTCTATCGATAATTGTCTACCTCAATTTGGGTATCAGCAAAATCCACGAGTTTGGCATCCAATTCCAACAAGGCTTCTTCTATCCTAAATGCTTGTCAAATATCCTCATCATCAGCAACCTCCACAAAAGTATTCCTAAAATTCTCCACCACTATCTCTACAGGTAACAACTTTTCTCCTTCCTCATCTTCAAAAATATCCAAGCATGCATCACTGTAGTGTCTCTCTACTTCCAAAATTCACTCTCGAGCTTGGTCCTTGAGTTGATGGATCTCCTCATGTAATGTCTCCATTGCATTATTTCTATTTGCTATCTTCTCTATCTAATCATCAATCATGGCTAATTCTTCTTCGATATATACATCAATCAAAACTCGGTATCTTTGGCCCTTTATGGCTTGTAGAGTCTACAAATTCTTACTCCAGGCCCATACCTCATCCATAATACTGAAGTCTTGCTTCAAAATTGCTACAATCTTATTCACGTTCTCTTGCATAGCATGTAGTAACTTCAAATTCCTTGTGATGATTGTAACAACTTTCTCCTCAAAATTTTCTCACCACTTCTGACAAGTTGTCAAAAATGGGTCAAGTTACACACCTCCCCCTTCTCTAAGTATGGTATTCAAAGTTTTCTCTTTGTGTTCAGGATCTAGAGGACCAACAACTTTGGCTAGATATCCCTTTAAAATCTCAACCTACCTTCAAAGTGCTTGGAGTTTGGCCTCCTCTTGTTCCATTTACTTGAGGACCTCTTTGACTCCCATAGTCATCATTTGTCAGGCTAAATCCCATGTAGGCCTTTCCAACATAACATCCTTCAATTCATAATCTTCGAGGCTAAGGTCTTCCACATCTGTGTCTTCAAGAGGCAGAGCCACTTAAGCAAATAAATCCTAGTTCCTTATGCTAGTGACAAATGCCAATGGAGTTGCCTCATGTGATGGAGACTTAGGTTTATTTAGGATCTCTAAAATATCATAAATGTCTTCCTCTAAAGCACATAATTGAGGCTTAGTACTCATTATTTCCTTTTGAATCCATCTAGGGATGCATCCTACTAAGGACTTGGCTCTTGATGACGAAGGAGTATATTTCGCAACCTCCTTCCCTTTGTCGCTCTTGTTAGGAGTTGTATCCTATTGGGAAGGCTCATCTTCTATAGCCTCAATCTTAGTAGACCCTATAGCTAGAACCTCAATGTCTTGGGAAAGTGGTTGAGAATATTCCACCATTTGTCCCTCTGACACTTCACTAGTCGCCATTTGTTCCGATCTCTCCTTTGATGATGACTCTTTTTGAACCTACTCTTCCTCTAAACTTTGAGGTGGAGGAGTCACCGAGCCCTATTCTACCACTTTAACTCATGGTGGAGATGGATGAGTAAGATCAGGACCCTATGTATCTGGTGGCATTTATGTCCAGTCTTCTTGTTGAGGTTCACCTATAGGGGTGTCCTTGATCTTATCCCCAATCAATTATATACCTACAAGCATGAAATCAAAATCTAACATTAAGAAAACATCATCACCCTCTTTACTTTTCTCATCCACCCATTACTGTAATTCATCTTTTGAAGAAGAGAGTTCTAAAGGTTCTTCTCAAGTGGATGGTGGGGTACCCATGGCACTCTTTCTCCTTTGCAACTTTGTGGCTCTAGCTAGCCGAGTTCTTCCATATAGGGGCACTTGTTCATCTTCCTCTTCTGATTCTTCTTCTTCCTCCTCTTTGTCTCCTTCCAAAATAATTTTAGGAATAGATGGATTGGGCACTAATCTTCTATTGATCCTTTTCCTTTTCTTCATTCGAATCTTAATCCTTTTCTTATGTTTCTTGGAGGTAGAAGGAGAAGCTGGCTCTTCTTGCCTAGGAGGAATGGAGGCCTGTGGAAATTCACCCTCTTACAGTTGGCTGGAAACAATGAGAGGCAACTGAGGTTCATCTTGGACTTGAGTAGCTCCAGTATCATCAAACCTTTGTGCACTCTATTCTTGCTATTGGGGAGGTGTCTGTTTTGTAACTTGTTTTGCTTGAATCCTTTGACGAGAGGTCCTCTTTATTTTATCCTTTCCCTTCCTTTCAAGAGGGTGATAATATCCAACCAGACAATCAAGTTGGTACACTATCTATGGTCTAATAGAAGATTGGTCCACAAAGGTAGGAATTGTGACTTTCTTTCCTCTACCTCTTTCTGGGTGAGCATGCATGTGGAAAATGACTATGTTAGGAATTGGATCAATTGGAAAAGGTTTTTTGACCCAATCCTTCATCATTCTAATGACATGCCTCGCTCGATGATTAATATCATCGAATTCCTCCCGTTTAACCTTAGCATTCATAATCGATCTTTCACCAATTTTGTTAGAGTTGAATAGGGGGTCCAGTAACTCCTTCGAATCCTATTGCTTTATCTCCTCTGGGATGTTCAATTGGAGAGCCTTTTCTGCTAGATACAAAGTCATCCTACAATAGTCCCTAATGTAGACATCATAGTCATTTGTGACATTCATCCAGTGATCTTCAACAACATCCTTATGATGGAAGTCCTTTCCTACTAGACTCTCCACTCTCCCAACATTGTCAGAATAGGGCCGAGGAGAGTTGTATTCTTCAAGGGGATAGTTCTCCCACTCCCACTTGAAGAATAGAATGTCTTACTTTTGCTTCACTTGATATGGTCCAAATACCAATGGCCATGCTAAACAAGGTCTCCGTTGTCTCTTTATCTTCTCATAGGCTGACTCAATTTGTCAAGAAATCTCTAATAGCACCAAATTGTCACTTGGGTATCTTGGGAGCTTCTTAGGATTGATAGAGGCACCAGCTACCCACAGATAGGTGAACGTCTTGAACTAGATGAAGTAGGCTCCGAGAGCTATGACTTGTGCTTTGGCTTCATTAGATAACCTCTTCCCATAGTCTCCCTCAATGAATTGAATGATCACAAAGATGAATGCATCATTCACTATTCTATATTCCTTGCTCTATGTTGAGAGCTTCTTCTTTACTAACTGGGGGTAGACTATATATGGCCAAGCATTGGGGTCGTGCATAATGCCTCTCCTATACAAACTAGGATAGTTTGTTGCCTTTGCTGCAAGTAGGTATACCATGTAAGAAGTCATGTAAAACTTCTTCTCGTCCTTCACCATCCTCAACTTCTCACACAAGTTCTCACTTTGTGTGGTGGCCCAATCCAGTGGTATCTTTGCTTGTCTAATAGTCTTAATGAAATTGACCATGAAGGTGCTAAGTTGGCCTACTGCAGGTAAGCCCATAAATCTACTCAAGAGAATGATGGAATAACTGATATCCTCCTTCATGTATCCTCGGGTCATATCCACTTTGCCTATTATTTTCCCCCAAGGAGGATTCTCGATGAGGTATGAGGACTGTATGGTGTCAATTGCTTCCTGCTGATGCTCCCTGTACCATCTCTCAACTGCTTTGTATGAGAGCCTAATGAACTGATCTACTCTTGAAAGATGAGAGATCCTTTCAATGTTATCAGGTCATAGATCCAAAACCACCTCTCTGGTGACACTCTTGACTATTCTTTCATCAAGAACAAAATGTTGTGATAGAGCCATGATTAGTTCTGTTGATTGTATTGATAGGGGATGCAATGCTACATTTAGCAACCCAGAATGGATTAACGCAGACACCAAGGCTGACCTCTCTGTTGGCTTATTGAAAATTTTGAGGAATTCCCCTAGATCCCATGTGTCTGAGGTCAGTATCTCTAATTTTTGCGTAATCATCATGGAATCTTGACTTCAAAGGTACACCTTTGAATTTGAAGACTAGGTTTGGGTGCTACTCCAGACGTGGATGCCATTTAATCACCTGCACATTATGAGAAAAATGTTTATTAGTCCAAAGATAAAACATAAAAACTATGAATTGAAAAAAACATAAAGGAAAAAAAAATGCCCAATTTGAGTATTTTTATACTTTGATTTTTTGTCATCATTTTATTCTATCTTTTATTTTATCTTTTTTAAAATTAAAAATTTTATATTTTTTTAACATTTTATATTTTTTATATTTTTTATTTTTTAACATTATATATATATATTTTAACATTTTATATATTTTTAATTTTTTAAAAAAAATTTAAACAAAACAAAACAAATAAAATAAAATGAAATGGCCAAGGATGTGCAGCGCGATACCAAGCCTCCACGGTGCATGACACCGGTGGTCCTTATAGCGCGCAGTGCCGGTGACCTTTCCTTAGTGTGCAGTGTTGGTGGTCGTCATGATCTGTGATGCTGGTGGATGTCATTGTGGCACATGATGCAGGCTTCATTTTGGTGGTGTGACGCTAAGATTGGAGCCCCCACAATGCTAAGCAAAGGGCACAGTGCCAATGGCATGGGTTTCATGTTGTTGGTGTGATGCTAAGATTGGAGCACCCATGGCACTAAGCAAAGGGCACCGTGCCAATGGTGCAAGTTTCATGTTGGTGGCACGACGTGCAGTTGGAGTGCTCATGGCATTAAGCAAAGGGCACCTGCAGTACCATACTGTCTTAAATGCATGGAGTGCTTGACATACCTTGTGCTGCAGGTGTGAAGGAAACCCTAGATCTCCAAATGCAAAATGGCAAAAAATGAAAAAGGGTAAATTGTTGGTGCAAAAAGGGGGGCTTTATAGCCTCCCGACAGGGTAGCGTGCGTGGTGCGCCTTAGTGTGCATGGTGCGCCTCAACATGCGCGCTTGTACTTGTGCATTTTTGTCTTCCAATTTTTGATTTTTTTTTGTTTTGTCTAATTTTATAATAATTTTTTTCTGTATTTTTCTAATATTTTAAGTTTTTTTTCTAGACTCTAATACTTTAACTCTAATAATTTCTCCTAGCTCTTGAACAGTGAGTCTGGGAGTTTGAAAAAAAAGGTAGGGGGTCCCCATTCTCGACTAGGATTGGGGTGTGTGTTGTGTGACCACAAAAAGTACTAGTTGTTATGCTATTAAGCTTTGTGAATTCATAAGATGTGTGGGTTCATAAACTTAATCAATTCTTCAGAAGTCTTTTTCTACCTGAATTAGATCTTGTTTAGGTCTAGCTTAGTTTTACCTCTTCTATTCTTAGGTCAAGAACACATCCCATATTAGTTTAGAAATAAAACATAATTCATTGAAAACCTACCAGAGGGAGCTGTACCTATCAATTCAGAGAAAATATAGTCTATCCATAAGTGGCTTTTCAATTGTTTGTAACTAGATATTATTTATAATTTGGGTATTCAAGAGTCATAATAAAAAAAGAACAAATTTTTTTACCAACAAATCAAGCAAACTAAGGATATTATCAAATTGCTCATACTTTTATCATTGTATGTTGACATGTTGTATTTCCATCAATGCCAAAGAGGGAGATTGTTGGAAACAAATCTTCAAATTGTATGTTGTCATTGATGTTGCACAAATATTAGTATTAATTGAGTAGTCAAGCAATGAAGGACATTCAATATTCAGTATCAACTTGGTGGTCGAGCATCAAAGGAATCCCAATATTAACCGAGTGATTAATCCCAGTATTGAGCGAGTGTCAGTAGATTACACTTGTTAATTAATTGACTAATTGAGGTCGACTAGATGATTGTTTAATGATTATTTGAAAAGGTATTCAAGCTAACTTGGCAAAGCTTATGATATATAATAGAGATCAAGAAGTGTAGTGATATGTAGAATAACTAGGATATATGGAATAAGATGCATGTGTGACCGAAGAAAAGAGAAGAGTAGGCAAGTGTGGAAGATAAGTAGCAAAACATATTCTGATAATTGAGGATCCAAAGATCAAGACAAAACAAAGATCTGAATCTATAAAAGAAGTTGCTTCATAAATTAGGTCAAATTAATGTTACCTTCTAATCATAATAATAGTAAAGAAATCTCCTAATAGAGTTGACTAAATAGTTAGATTGTAAATCTTTTAACAAGGTGAAATTTCAAGATTGAAGTATTTGAAGAACTCTAACCGGGCTACTCCTAATAGGGTGATCTAAATCCTCTAAAAAGGTCATGCTTAATAGTATGCATTCTAACCTTTAATAGGGTTGGCTCCTAATAGGGCTCACTTTAGAAGAGTGAAAATATTGTAACTAGTTGCAAGGTGGTTTTCCCAAATTGGGTTTCCACGTTAAATCTTGGTGTCATCTCTGTTCATGTTAATTTCTTTATGCTTTAAGTTTCTACAACTAAATTAAAGGTTAAAAAAAATTAATATTCATAAGACTAATTTATTAACCAAGTTACAACAAAACTTAGTTTTAACCAAGTTTGATAAAGAATTACATTATCAGTGAAATGTTTGTTTTGACATCTAGGGATAAGGAATTATTTTTATGGTAACTTATTCACCCTTCCCCTCTTTGTTACTCTCTTCATTTCTAAAAAAATTATGCCCAATGCTTCTACCTCTATAACTCTATCCAGTCTTCACATAATAACCAATATGTGGGCATCAATGACAAACACAATCATAGATACAACATATAAGCTCTAAATAATGTCTCCTATAATGCTAATATAGTCCCCCATAGCAATATCATCAACATTCATACTAACAAACCCTCTCCTCTTCCTACAAGGCTCAATTACATTACATATATAGACATCTAGACACACAGGTTGACTTTTAGTTACATTCCCCAAGGAAAGGAAATATATTATACAATATAGGAATGAACCTCAATGAATTAATGAACAAATATATAATACATCTAATATCATCAAAAAAATTAGAAATAGGTCCACACATCATCCAACTATCTAGATCGAAGAGAACATATGCTAACTCTTAAATATAGAACCTCATTGAAACAAATACCAAACATCTTCTAGAGAACAACATAAGAAATCTACACCAAACAAGATGAAGCATAACTTCCACTGAGTGTAACATTAAATTTTATGATCTTAGGGTAATGATCCATGATAGGTCCGCAATAAGAAACCAAACCTGTGAAATCTACGAACTACAAACAAGTGTTCTCTGAATTAAATTGTTTGACACATAATTGGAAAATAGAAAACATAAAACAAAGCAATATCTTTTTGGGTGATGCAATATTGCCAACAACCCAAGGATGCTCCTACATCATAAGTTGAGCTGTATTGAGAGTTATGTTTGGAAGCACCCATTTCTCTTGTATTGACTATTAGTGTGCAAGTGGTTAGTTAAAAATTTCATCTCACATAGTTTCTATTGTTAAATTTATTAGCTCCATTTTTTCGCTAAACATTTGTTAAACTTGATATCTTATACCTCTTTCTTAGATTTATCTAATTCTTACTTGAAGATATCCACCTTTTCATTGTTTGTTTACCTTCTTTTGGTAAATCCAATGCATCTCTTATTTTTGATTTTAGAGTTAGATCCCTTTATTTCCTCTTGGTAGATTTGGCTATATTGTGTGAGTAGATCTCTCTTTTTATTCTCATTGTTACATTGATATTCTTCTGGTTGGATTTCATTGGGGTTTCATTTTGTGATATCCTCTTTTATGAGCTTAGTTAAATTAAGTCCAACCTATAGCACTCCCATTAGGACAATTTGAAAACTCATGAGCTCTTTTGATCATGATTCCTGCTTCCAAGGACTCATGATGATACCAATTTTTTTTTATCAATATCTCAATCCTATCATGGAGAATAAATCTTCTCACTCTTCTTATGATGAAGGAACATATATGCCATTAATTGGTCTCATCATTCCCCCCAACTTAGATTCTTTTTGGACCCCCAACAACCATATAATTTCTAACCACAGTTTATTATTCTAAAATCTATAGGAAGACTCTATCCATCACCTCCATTTGCAACACTCTAGTAATAGCCTTTTGTTTCTCTTAACTTCTCACATCGTCTATGATTGTCAACATTTTTATTTATTCAAATAAGTGGAGAGATAATGAGTGGAGGTTGGAAGCTTAAGGGATTCCAAAAATTTAGTCTAGTTCTTCTTAATATGATATACCAAGGTGCTCTCCTTCTATTCATTATGTAGTTTTGTGGAGAGCGTGGCTCCTTATCTTTTAGGTCCTTAGGAAATATGTTCCATCTTTGGGTAATAGATCCCAAAGCTTCCTATACTTTCCTTCTAGCAATATGTTCATAATCCTTATATATAGCCTCTCTAAGAGGATATATGTTCTCACTCCCTACATCTATTTGAATAATCTTCAGCCAATGATAATAGTAATTATAGTAATCTTTAGCTTTTGGCCTTATAGGAAAAGAGATATCTAACTCCTCATGTTTGTATGGTAAAGATTGATTTTCCATTTTAAATTCACTTTGTACACAAGACATATATTCTCTTATTTGAATATATGATTCCATTCTCTATCATTTGGAACTGCATGGTTAAGTATAAATTGTACAATAGATTTTTAATTTCAACACAAGAAGATTTAAAGAAAAAATAAAACTCATGTGGAGTGTCAAGGGATGGATTAAGTCCCTAAACTAGATGAGTCAACTTAAAGTTCAAAAATTTCTCTTTGAGGTACAATGCATATACTTGTATTGGTAGCCTACATTGCATTAATTATGGTATCATAGATGTGATTTATTTAATCTACTCCTTCAACATGGTTATTTTTTCCTCTTTCTTATCTTTTTCTTGATATTGGTCATCAATTAGTTTCTACAATTTTCTCTTCTCCTCTCTCCACATTGCCCTTTCTACGATCATTGGTTGGTACAAAATGAGACTGACTGTTAATGGTGTAGACATATTTAGTGGTGAAAAAGGTCCCAATTTCTCAATATTAATCCATTCAGGTCCAAGATTTGTAGTTTTTGCATCATGTTGTGTTTTATTAGTTGGATTTCTTGTTCAAGGTATAATTTCCCTTTCTAGGTTATCAACTTCAAGTTGTTGTGTAGCTTGAGCCAAAGTATCTAATCCTTCATTAAATTTTTTCTCTACCACCTTGTTCACATAATCCATACCAATCTCAGGATTTTTATCAAAAAGATGCTCACCTACAATTGAAGGAATGTCTTCCTGAATGTTTTCATCTTTAAACATAGAATCATGTAGTACCATTACATCCTCATCATACTGATCAAAATCCATTTTCATTGGAGCTCTTCCTCTTCTTTTGAACACAATTTTTTAATTCTCTATATCAGTATTGTTTTGATCATCTTCAATGACATTTTGAATAGTCCCTATATACTCTACATTTTCTTCCTCATCTTCCTTATCAACGTTCTCATCCTTTTTCTCTATTGAGTGATCTTGCATTATAATATCACCCCTATGTTATGGAATTTCTTGTATTGCCCTCAATCTCAACATTCACATCTGATTCTATCATCCTCTTCTCTATAGATTATGAGGATTCAACATTAATTATTGAGATTGTAGGGCAAATATATGGATTAGGGTTTCACTTAAACCACCCATTTCTCCTAATAATGGTTTATTTCGTAGGCTTAAGAGATTTCTTCTTCCTTTTAAGAGAGGATTCTCCTACAAGAGTTTCTTCTTGGGGTTGTTTTCATTTAGAGTAAAGTTGGGGATCAATAATAATATCCATATTTGGAATTTATTCCTTATCCTTATGTACTTGTTGCCCCTATGGAACCGCCTCCCTTTCAACTAGCTTCCCTTTTTCCTTTTGAATAGAAGCCCTAGTTTTAATAGAATACTTAGGGGTTTGATTTTTTTTAGAACACCCCACTTTCTTTTTACCTTGTCTAGATGTTGAGGCATGAGGAGACTGATAATATTCTTTTCTTTGGGTGGACCTAGGGTTTGTAGAAGGAGAACAAGAAAAAGAGGCCACTAATTGTACTATTAATTTCTAGTACCTTATTTAGTTTGAATTTGTCTCCCTAAGCCTACACCCCTTTTTAAAAAAATTGATTAGACAAAATAAAATTTTCCCATTAAACTGTTGAATGTTTATGCAAAGCACTTTCCACCAACAATTTTATCAAACAATTGTGGGGAATAGAGTTTGACTTACATTATTGAATTGGGTCTGCAGGCTTCTTCAATAGATGAAAAATGAAATTTAGAAGATTTATAGGCCTACTTTCATGATGTAACTAAGTAATTAAAAAAGAACCCATGTTGATATGTATGAAAACGTTCACAGGTAAGATATTGCACAATTTATAATGCACATTGTCTATAGGGGTCTGGCAAAGAAATTCTTTTTGTTCATTGCTTCCTATCCACTTCCACCCGTGGGTCTGTGTGGAGATAAAAGTGCACTCTAGCTATATGAGGGTCCATATCCTATATGAATATTTCTTCTTCTTAAAGAAATCCTAAAATATCTTCTATGATCTTCTTACTAAACGTAACCTTCAAACCTTTTACCTTTTCTTCCTCATCACACAATGTGTTCAAGAATCAAAATACAATAATTTCATCATACACCATAAGATTCTAAAAGTACCCTATCCAACCTCTTTCTCTCAAGGTTTTAGCTAAAGAATTTTTAGACACAATGAAAATTTGGTTTTTATAGTCTGATTTTGAAAGAAAAACACTTAGGAAAATACATTGGAATTCATGATTTCAAGGAGGCAATTTTAATGTCATGATTATCAATGAAGTCATTACATAAATTTACACTAATTACTCTTCATGTGATAATTGGAGTGTCACAAGGATGACATCATATTGTGAGGGATTCAAAAAGATTTATCACATAATGTGAGAATACAAGCCTATGGTAAGAAAAGTTATGAATCAAATATATATACAAAAAAAAGATGTACCTTCCCCCTAACTTAAATTAGGAAATAATTCCTACTAATTCCAAGAAGTGCAAGAAATAAGTTCATACAAATAAAATTCTTAATTAAGAAATATAACGATACAAAATATATGTCACGAAGGCATAGTACTACATACCCTTTGCTGATTACTGAATGACATTCACTCCACATTGTCCTTGCATTGAAATGATAATATTAGGTGGAAGGTAATGTAGAAAAAAGGTGAAGTGACATTTGCTATGAAGATATATGCTTTCACAAAAGGAAAAAGATTAAATATGGAAATTTTGAATCAATTCAAAGAGAGGTCAAAATCTAGGCACGTGGCCTAGAGTCCTCTATTGTAGGAGTGGTAGTATGTTATTAAAACTAAAAGTGCTACAAGAACTTTGTCTAGTTACAATGTTTATGATAAATATTGAGCCTGTGACTATTCACTAGAAGTTTGAATTATATAGGATCAATAGTAGAGAGTTTCACTATGCTATTGTTAAAAATTGATACAATCTCATATGGTCCAAATTACTGGGCTTTAAACTTCCCTAGTCTATGTTGGAAAAAAAACCATAAAGAAGGGCCTAGTCACGTACTGCAATTTTTTTTCTCCAGATAATCTTATCATTCCATTTCTTTCTCTACTATTGAATTATTTCAATATTGTGAAGAGAAGACTTGTGGTATTCATTGAGTACATTAAGTTGTATACTCCTTTCTTTTTGAGCTTGTGTTAAATAAATGTTCACTTCAAGAGTTGTATGGAGATTTTTGTGGTCAAACTCAAAAGGCACACTAACTACTTTTCCATAAACTATCTCAAATGGTGTGAAGATGGTTATTATTTTTGAAGTTGTGCGATAGGCCTATATGGATTCAGGATGTTTGAACACCCAACTGTTCTTGTGAACATCAACTATTTTGGTTAATATAGCTTCTATTTCCTTGTTTGTGATTTTTTCTTGTCCATTTTCTTGGTGATCATAAGGTGAAGATTTACCATGTATAATTTTAAACTCAATCATTAAGGTCATTATTAAGTTGGATGTAAATTGAGCTCCCTATCAATCACAAATTTCCTAGGGACCATAAACCTAGTATAGATAGTCTCATATAGGAATTTGACAAAATTATTATTTGTATAATGTTTCATTGGCTACACCTTAACCCACTTAGTGGCATAATCAATACAAACCAAAATATAAGACTTACCATTTCAAGAGGGTTCTATAAGTCCTAAAAAGTCAATACCTCATTTATCAAAAGGAGTGACAATTGACTATGGTTGCATTTCATCAGACTTGGTTGACCTTTGCATTCTATTGCATCGATACTATTTCTTGGTACATCTTGCAACATCCCTATGTAATGTAGGTCATTAGTACCCTATAGTGAGGATTTTGAGTGTGATTCTTTTGAAAAAAATGGTGACTACATGGTTCATCATGTCAGGCATGTACGATATCATAAATTTCACCTTCCTCCACACACCTATGCATTACTTGTTCATGCCTTGTATAAAAAATGAATCCAACTATTCAATAAAAATTAAAACTTTTCTCAACTAGTAGCCTTCTTTTTTTTGAGAAAAATGTGTAGTTATCCTTCCTATAGCATGATAATTTGCAATGTTAGCATACAAGGATAGTGTGTAGATAGAGGAACTATCATCAATTGCTACAAGAGCATGTGAAACTTGTAAATGTGATATAAAGTTAGCCACTAAATTTTATTTTCCTAGTTTGTTAATAATCATGATATCAAATTCCCATATGAGAAGTGTAACGCCCCACCAAGGGATCCAAAGAATTAACCTAAAGTTTCACTAAGTTTGGTAACATTAAAAAAAAAAAAAAAAAACATGAAAGTAACCATTCATAACATAGTAGCGAAAGCAATAACAATATCCAACTGAAAGTAAACATAAACATACATACATAAAAGGTTACATTCTTAAGGATCCCTTAATGTTAAATCACATCTAACATAACTATTAATGTTTCCATCTAATACTACATCCACATTAAATAATAATGAAAAGTCCAATGTTCATACATTACATTTCTAAATGCTCAATCATCCACTGTACATGCCACAGGGTATGAAAGGCTTAAAAGAATATACATGATACATCATCATAAAAGATATAAACATCCATCATAACAGAGAACCATAAATAAAAAACATAGCTAACTAAGTGCATGGTTCCTCCCAATCGTAAATAGCATCATTAGACCATCGTGGGCCCTAGCCATCCCTCGGTGCATAACATCCCAAATTATCAAAGAGATCATCGGTATTAACATATTAGGAATGTCACTCCTAAATCATACCACATCATATGCAGAAAATAAATCTAACATGCAAAGTAAAGCATAAGATAACATCATCTAACATATGCAAATCATCAATGTAAGGATATGTGTCCACCATCATAATCCATGAACAGAATGAAGATAGATGCCAACAAAGAATGCATTAGCCACAGTGTTTGAGATAGACCTCAAATGATAAGAGTGAAAAAGCACTACCACCCGACCATGTGAAACCTAAATGGTCGACTCCCACTGCACTGAGGAGATAATATCAAGTCCCAAAATACGTTAACAAACCACAGTACAAAACACTTTCTAAGTCCAGGAATCCTAAAAGTATACTAACTCAAAGGTTCCAATCACAAACTGACATCTAATCCTAGAGGCACACAAAGACATGTAGGAAACCTACTATGCAAGCGGGAAAGTATCATTGCATAGATCATGCTAGAGTTACCTTGGTAGTCTCTCTATAGACCCTAGCCCCCTAGTGATCCCTATGTAGCCACTAGTATCCTCTCGTATAGATGAGGCATACTACAGAATGCAAGGTTGCAACAAAGCATTCTCTCTACTCCCATCCTAGTCTGTACTAGCACTTGAGGCATGGGCGAGAACAAACAATTATCTTATTAGGTTCATTAAGTCAGTATTAGGTGTGATGTTTTCACTTATTAAAATAACTTACAATGAGTTACCCTAGCAGCCTCTTAGGGCCCCAACCCCCATTGCAAGCCACTTCTTGACACTACAAGTAGATAACCTACCCTAAGCTCATGGAATCATAAATCACCAAAATCACCTCAGTCCTATACAAGTGACTGGAAAAATACCAAAAGATAATCCACAATAAGAACATCAAATCTCCATGAGCAACTTAAAAGAATCCATTGATAATCATGACCCCAACAGATCTCTATTGGCAACTGAAGGTATCAATGATAATCACAATATCCACTGGTTCTCAATGAGCAACCAAAAAGTATCTCAAAATAATAATGATCGAAGACTCCAAAATGGTCGAGTCCAAACATGTCACAACATGACATCATCAAGAAATAAATCAACACTTCAGTCCCATCATGGCAACTGGAAAGTAATCCAAGGATAACTAATCGATGACTCAAAAATGGTTAAGTCAAGTGTCTCAAATACATATAACTTAGCTTCACTCAAGAAGACTGATGAGCAATAACAATCAGTAAATACAAACATCTCATAGAGCATACCATCACATAACCATGGTTGGGTTTTAAAAAGATCGAGATCAAAAGACATCATCATGACATCACAATCATAACACTTGAGCCTCTGGTAGACGTCCTATAACTAGTCAATACTAGTCAACCCAAAAACCCAAAACAAGAAGCATAGAGAAAGCACAAAATGCAAGCACATGTTTGGGTTTGCTAGAATCACATAGATGAGCTAAGTATGAGGTTTTAATTTTGTTTTCAGGTGTATAAGATTTATCATTTGACCTACAAGTCAACCCGTTTGTTCCCTCAATCACACTATCCTTCCATTATTTAAAATAATATTCTAAGAATAACTTAAGGGTAAATATTTACTCATTAAATAATCTTCTTTAACCCTTAATTAAATTATTCAATTTATTAATTGGTCTTAATTAAATCATATAAATAAATAAATTAATAATGTACAGAGGTACACAATTCATGACTCTCTAACATTCTAATAGTTCTTAACTACAACTCAATTAAATATTACTAAAATTTAAGTCTATAAATCATCACTAACAACCATTAAAATATCTAAGGTCATTATTCAAGTCATTAGAGTAAGACTTATCAATCCTCGATGTAAATACTTTACAACCTCGTTAAAAGAATCATATCAATTAAAACTTTATCGCATAACTTTAATTACCAATTAAATTTAATTAATTAATTAAATTAATTGATAATTACATATATATATTAACAATTCAATGAATATCATTCAATTAATAATTAACAATAATTTCATGAATTAAAAATCATCTATATTCCATTAATAAAATTTTATTTATAGTAATATATTAATTAATATTATATAACATTAGATATAATATAATAATTAATATTTAATAATCTACATAATAATCAATAATTTAAAAAAATTATTAATAATTTATAACATTATAATAAACGAAATTCTTTAAAAAAAAACATAAAAATCAAATTTTGAAAATGCATATTATACTGATGACGCCCTTTTAGAAAGGGGAACCATGCGACCTTGTACCCTGTCGCAGGGCCTGCGACGGTAGTTACAGTACTTGCGACAGCGATACGGGCACCGTCGGCCGTAGGCCTTAAGTGAGGTGGGGGTAGGGGGTGGGTAAACCCGCCCCTCCCCAATACATGAGTTTTACATTTTTTTTAAATAAAAAAAAATGATTTAAATCAATCGTTTCCTTAAAAAAAAAACATATGCGCTGCAATTGTTTTCTTCACTGTGATTAATATGCCGTGCTTCAATAAACATGTATATATATATATATATATATATACAGATTTACGTGCGCGCGCACACACACACACACACACACACACATTCATAAAGGGAACATTTACAATAATGTCTATGAATATAAACATAATTTCTAAATAAATAAGGCTTTTTATTTTTATAAGTTAAGAATTTTTTTTTCCTATAATGACGATTCTTTAGATTTACCTATTAATCTTCCAATAGGTTTGCCTATAAACTTTTAAATCCTAGTACATAGAATTTTTAGATCTACGCATGTAGAGGTTTCTCATACGGCAATTTAGATATCCATGACAAAATTACATATAACTAGAACATTCACACATAGAATCCTCAGAAAGCATTCAAAAGACACGAAGAAGACAAGAAGTGCAAGAAGCGAAATATCACAAGCAAAAATTACAAGTGTCTACCTAGACACTGATGCTAATTCACTTCTCCTCAGAATCCATAGAGCAAGCTCCTTCCTTCTCCAACATTCTCAGGTCCTCTCGAACACGCTCCCCCTAAGCTTCTAAGAGTGCCTGAATATAAAGAACTCTCAGGAAGCACCTAGAATGTCTCTAGAAACAACTAGAAGGTGTTGACAACTAAGCATGAGTCTTTTCCAACCTTCTAGATGAGTCACAAGGTTGTAGACACCATGTGCTTAATTTGTGTGCTAACTCCCGTGTTGTTGACATATGTGCAATCAAGAGGTGCGTTTACTCCTAGGCAAGCTTATAACTTTTATTTTAATTCTTTTATTATTTCTATGATTATTATTTATTTATTATTTTTATTATTATTAATTTTAATTTCTTTTATTTAATTCTTTTTCTCAATTAATTCCCATTTAATTAATTATAATAAAAATATCTAAAGATCATGATATTATATTAATTGTTCCCAAATAATTAAATTATTAATTAAATCTTTTAAATTTTAGACTTAATTAATATAAAATTCACCATAGACCTCCAAGATAAAAATATGAAACCCATCATAGAACAATCCATACAAAATCAGTCTAAAGGGTTAAAAATCACGAATTATGTCATCCGACACATTCGGGAGGTAAAATATCTAGATACTTGTCCTACCTCTCTAGGACAAAAAGGTTTAAGGGTTTAGGATTTGGACTTGAGAATTTATCTCCCCTCTCTTACCATTGAGATAGTACGATAAGGTACACTCATCCTAGTAATTCAGGGAAGTCGATACCTGGTACCTACAACCTGCATAGAATCTGTGCATGTACATACAATATATATGAATGCTAAGCTAAACAGACAATGGCAGGAAGTGGTGCATCGTGTAGATCTCGACTAGCAGGTGACTATAACTCCCTTCCTTAACCACATCAGAAACGCCATACAATAAGAGAACACAAATGCACACCATACACATGCAAGTATGGGGTAAGTATCCATAAGAAAACACATGTAATAATAACCATCTAACTAATCATCATCAATAACTGAAAGTAATGTAACAATCATGATGCATATATAAAATGTAGAGTCTAAGTAATCTCATCATACATCAACTAAATCCATAGGAAAATATTTGATAGTTTCAAAATAATGCTACCAACCATCATCATAAAACCAGTCTAACAAAGTATGACAATAATAGCAACAATATGTCCAAAAAAATGTAAATGAGGGTGGGCGCTACAAGAAGAAACCATCTAGCTAACCACCCAGAGATATCAGGTGTGTTCATTAAGTATTTCACAAGTGCATGATTTATGTACACAAAAATATCATCCTATTATATAATGCCTAAACTTTTTTTAGCATAGATAATAGCAAGCATTTCTTTCTTAGTGATATTATACTTGAGTTCTACTCCATGGAAATTCTTGATGATATAGAAAATGACTTGTTCCACTTCTTCTTCCTTTTGAGCAAGAACTACACCAATAGAAAATTTAGAGACATTTGTATGAATAAGAAATGACAAAGCCCAATCTAGACCTCACTGTACACTAAGAAAAGTGCACTTCTCTAAACCCTTCTATCCAAGGTTTCCCATAGATTAGAAAGCCTTAGATGTTGGCTTAGAGCTCCCTAGTCATGGAGTGCAAGAGGCATACAAATGAGCACAAAAGAAGCTCTTAGTTGAGCTTTAGAAACACAACCCTTGCTAGTAAACCATGAGATGGGATATTCTTTGAGCAAGAGCAAGAATGCTAGTGTCAAAGAACTCTTGTGTATGCAATGCAAGAATGAGAGTAACTAAGATGAAATGCACAATGCAACTAAGCTAAGAAAATGAAGGTGTTATATCCATACTAATTAGACTATTTGAGCTAAGCTATTGTAAAAGAACTACATTAACATGCAACTATGCTAAAATGCCATGGATGAGAGAATGTAGACAAGAAATAGAAGTTCTTCACAAGCATAAGTCTTCAATCTTGCAGCATAATAGTAGCAAAAGAGTGGATGTAAGAATGAGACAAGAAGCAAGAAGCTCTCCACAAGCAAGAAGGTCTTCAAATCCTCCAGCATAATATTAGCCAAAATGACATCTTTTTACCTCTTGGAATGCCTCCTATTTATAGATATTTTTCAAAGAGTTTGGGGTAGAGTTTAGGATTTACCATGGTGATATTTAGATGAATTAAAAATCATTTGTATGAGACACACTTTGAATAGAATATTCATAGTGGGGAATCCATTAGATTTTATAATTCAAAGTGGGGATCCCACTTTGAATAAAATAGTCATAGTGGAGATCCCATTATGACTATTTAGAATATCAAATTCATATTAGATTTTATAATTCAAAGTGGGGATCCCACTTTGACTAAAAAAGTCATACTGGAGATCCCATTATGATTACCCAGAATATCAAATACATAGTGGAGAGCCCATGAGAGATTTATAATTTAAAGTGGAAATCCCACTTTGAATAAAATAGTCATAGTGGAGATCCCATTAGGGATTTTATAATTCAAAGTGGTGATCCCACTATGAATAAACAATGATATCATGGATCCCACTATGAATAGAATATTCATTTATGGACAGAGGGCCCCTTATCAATATAAATTTGATTTTCAAGGATAATGACTTATTTCCTTTTATTTAGAAATTAATATTTATGTGTCATTTGTGAATGGGTTCAAATTAGAATTAAATTAGAATGTCTAACATTTGAATAAATTCAAATGTATAACCATTCTTGGTAGAAATGAAAGATTAATGAGTATGAGTTAGAATTTGATTCAATGATTGTTTGATTTTGCTTGATTTGGTCATAAGAATTGATGAATTTAGCAATTTGATTTTGCAGAGCCAATTTTGGGTGATTACCTTTGCCCCTCTTTGACTAATGTGTGATTGATATGGAAACACGTGTGGTCAAAGAATAGTTAAGAAGCTAAGAATTCCTCATCTAATATGTGATTGACAGGGGAACACATAAAATGAAGAAGCCATGATAGAAAATAGATATATAGCTCTAACTTTAGAGTATGAAGTCATTCTCTAACTAATGTGTGATCGATATGGGAACACATGTAGTCAAAAAATAAAGAGACTATAATAGCAATAGCAAGCATTAATTGATCAGACTGATAGCGATAGTCTAGAACACTAGATAGATCAAGAGAAAATGAAAATGGTCAAGCATATGCCCCTAAAAGAGAAAATGTTGCCAAAAAATAACAATGATAGATTATGTCTGCCCCCTTGGGATCGAAATTGAAATGATAGAGGAAGTGCAAAAACTAGCAAGATATGATCAAATAAAGCAAGGTCAAAGATATATATGTCAATAAAGAAAAAGAACAATCATCAATGAAATGAAAGTATGCCCAAAGCAAGGATGAAATAGAAGAAACATGATATGAAGTGAATATGGTAAGTGAAAAGAGAATGGAAGCAATGTGAAAATGAAGAAGTGAAGAAAGGCACCAGTGAGAATCAAAGATAGGCTCAAGAAAGTAAGCTAATTTCATAGAAAGAAATGGATTTTAAAATGTAATTTTGACCTTAATCATGAGCTCAAATTTCAATTTTAATCCCAAAATGAATCTAGGGTGTCGATTTTAGCTATAGGTGCAAGTAGGTCAAAATAAGAAATTTGAAGTGAGATAGTGAAATGACAAGATTACAAAAGATATGAACATATGCTCAAGAAGAAGGAAGAAAAGATGAATGTAGCTAGTTGACACATCCACAGACAATTAACAAAGGGATCTTTCTCATATGCAAGCCTAAAATGAACCCTATAATGCAAGCTAACATGCAAAGTGGTTTACCAACAAGGGACACAATTTTTTTAGACTCTTATTTCATCATTGAGAATTTATAAGATCATACAATAATTATTAACATGAGCTATGAAGATATGAATATGACCTTATCCGGATGTCAAAATGAGGTATAAGCATTAAGGCGCCGACCAGACACCTATCCCTTTTAATTTAGCAAGGGAACATAAGCATCAAATCATAAAGGCTTGGATGACTAGAATGTTTCTTGTAGACAAGCATACTAGACACGTGAGAGATCCTTCTCATGCTAAGTAATTATGAAGTATTCTATCCACAACAACCCTTGTTTTTGTAACCTGAGACAAAAGTTTCCTAAGTATACTAGTAGTGACTATGTTTATTATTTTGATTATAAGCACAATAGATAGCCAAGAATGGGTTTCCATATGATCTAGACTTAGGTAGCATGAGGAGCTCATTAGCAAGGAGTATTTGCAAGATGTTATAATAAGAATCTTCCAAGGGAGTAAAAGTTCTATCAAAAGTATGTCTAGAGTCCTTTTGTTGTTTCTCAAGTGAATGGTATACATCCATGTCTTCATCATTGTCTTGGTCAAAGATAGGTCCATCATGATATCTTGGAATAGGCTCAAAGGAGGTATCACTTTATTTCTCTCTAAGGAGGTCTTTAGATCTAGAAGATGAAGACATTTGATGTCTTGGAGTAGAATATGTAGACCTTGAATGAGATGAACCATGTGCATGTAAAGGTCTCAAGGAAGATTCATTTAAGAATGAAATCTTCTCCTCTAATCTTTTCTCAAGTTTAGACTTCATTTCTATCATACACTTAGAGAGATGAAGTTAAGAAAGATTGTTTGTCTCTTCTAGTTCTTTTCATTGAGCGTATAGATCTTGAAACTCTTTAATGGCATGGAGAATATCATGATCATCTAGATTTGGTTGAGGTTTGGTAGCACAAGGTTTGAATGCCATAGTGGTATATATATAATCAAGCCTAAAGGAGACTAGAGGAATCTAAGAAGGTGACACAAGATAACTTGATGTCCAAACTAAAGAGGTAGAGTGTTCACTTGCCAAAATAGTAAAGATAGACTAAAGTGTCTTGTCAAGAAAGTGTCCAAGAAACTTACAACACTAGTGATTCAAGTCAAGATCTAGGAAAGAAGACAAATAGCCAAGTAGATAGAGTAAGTGGCATGACAAGTTAACAACTTTCCCAACCTAAGAGTGTAGTCAAGAAATCAAGGTAACCATTTCAGAAAAAAGATAACTAGCAAGCGAACATAGACCATGAAGATAGAAAGACCAAGAGCACTAAGACCAAAGAGTCACCTTAAGCATGTTCAAGAACTAGTGACATAGAAAAGAAAAATTAAATAATGAGACTTCCCTTAGCAAGAAACACAAGAAAAATGTTAAGACTTGATGCTTTGATGTGGTTGAAAAAGTTTGACAATAGTTGATAGCATAGCAAGTTTGATGTTCAAAAGCAATTTCTTTCCAAGAAAGATAGTGACACATGAAGTAGTCTTCAAACAATCAAGCAAGGGATAAAGAAAACTTTCATGATACAAGAATATTTGAGGTCTTAAAAGAAAGCCCTAGAACTATCGTCATGTGTATGTTCAAAATATTTCCATAGGTCTGAGAACACATGAAGCAATATCTACCTAAAAGTCATGGTTCATTATGCAACAACTTTTCCCATGCTTGATGCTCCTTTGCATCAAACCAAGTGGTTGCCCACATGAGAATTGGATTTTTCATGGAAGTTTCATAAGCACAACCAAGGGAACATAGATGGTGAGTGTAAAATCTTGGGGTGAACCAGGTAGTCCTCTAGGATCGATCCTTGCACCAAGAAGTTGAGTGGAAAAATAGGGTAGCTACTAATCTAGGGTGTTTAGAAAGGGCTTCCATTCATAATGTTTCTATTACACCTAATTAAGGGACACCCCACATTGTAGTGGGTAACAGACCTCATGGTCACAAGAGCACCTTAAGCATTCTTCCCTAGTGATCTCCATATGGTCAAAATCCCATAAGAAATCACACTAAACTAAGAAAAATACTATGTCTACCAAGGTTTTGTGTCCTTTATAGCCTTGAGTTTATAGTGGGTTGGAAGAGCCACTTAATTTTCTTTTCCCCACTTGGGTCGTTCCTCTTAGGTTGTCTAAGAGTAGGCCCTCTAAAGGATTTTAACTACCACAAATTGGATCCACTCTCAAGGGTCAAGATTTCTAATTCACCTCAAGGGTGAAGAGAATACTCTCCTATCTTGATTGCTTCCCCCAAACACACCAAGAAGAGTAAATTATCCCCTTGCTTTTGAAAATCCAAAGGTGGGTCAAGATTTCTGATTCACCACAAGGGTGAAGAGCATTTGTACTCCTATTTGAAGATTTCAAAATGAGCTCAATGATGAAATAAGAGTCTAAAAGTTATGTGTCCCTTGCTGGTAAACAACTTTTCATGTTAGCTTGCATTATACGTTCATTTTTAGCTTAATCTTGCATATTGAGAAAGCTCTCTTCATCTTTTGTAGACATGTTAGCTAACTACTTTTGCATTTTTCTTCTTTATCATGTCTTTTCACCCTCTTGATCTTTCACTTCATCCTTTGCTATCCTATCATCACAAGGGGTTAACCTTATCATCACATTTTCTACACTTTTGTATCTCTTATCATTTTTGACCCTAGCTACTTTTGATATCCTGGATACATTGTCGAGATCACAATCAAAATCTAAGTTTATCTTTTGGGTCAAAATCACATTTTCACATTCTATCTTCTTCTAAGTAGTTAGTTGACTTTCTAAGGCCTAATCTCTAAATCATCACTAGGACATCATCATTTCTTCATGTCTTCATCATTTCTATGCTTCATATATATTCAAATTCACCATTTAGCATGATAAAATGTAGATACTAGCATGGAAAGCATTACTTTCATAGCCTAATAGTGTACTCTCATTTAGTGTACATTATTTCATGCTAAAATGATAGAGGAAGTGTAGAAACTAGCAAGATATGATCAATAAAGAACAAGCATCAATGAAATGAAAGTATGCCCCCAAGAAAGGATGAAATAGAAGAAACATGATATGAAGTGAATATTGTAAGTGAAAAGAGAATGGAAGTAATGTGAAAATGAAGAAGTGAAGAAATGCCCTAGTGAGAATCAAAGATAGGCTCAAGCACATGAATCAAAGATAGTTGCATGAACTCTTGTGTATGCAATGCAAGAGTGAGAGTAACTAAGATGAAATGCACAATGCAACTAAGCTAAGAACATGAAGGTGTTACATCCATACTAATTATAATATGTGAGCTAAGCTATTGTAAGAGAACTACATTAACATGAAACTATGCTAAAAAGCTATATGCTAAAATTCCATGTATGAGAGAATGTAGACAAGAAATAGAAGTTCTCCACAAGAATAAGTCTTCAATCTTGCAACAGAACAGTAGCAAAATAGTGGATGTAAGAATGAGACAAGAAGAAAGAAGCTCTCCACAAGCAAGAAGGTCTTCAAATCCTCCAGCATAATATTAGCCAAAATGAGATCTTCTTTCCCTCTTGGAATGACTCCTATTTATAGATATTTTTCAAAGAGTTTGGGGTAGAGTTTAGGATTTACCATGGTGAGATTTAGATGAATTAAAAATCATTTGTATGAGACACACTTTGAATAGAATATTGATAGTGGGGAATCCAGTAGATTTTATAATTCAAAGTGGGGATCCCACTTTGAATAAAATAGTCATAGTGAAGATCCCATTATGACTATTCAGAATATCAAATTCATATTAGATTTTATAATTCAAAGTGGGGATCTCACTTTGAATAAAAAAGTCATAGTGGAGATCCCATTATGATTATCCAGAATATCAAATTCATAGTGGAGATCCCATTAGAGTTTTATAATTTAAAGTGGAAATCCCTCTTTGAACAAAATAGTCATAGTGGAGATCCCATTAGGGATTTTATAATTCAAAGTGGGGATCCCACTTTGAATAAAATAGTCATAGTGGAGATCCCATTGGGGATTTTATAATTCAAAGTGGTGATCCCACTATGAATAAACAATGTTATCATGGATCCCACTACGAATAGAATAGTCATTTATGGATAGAGGGCCCCTTATCAATATAAATTTAATTTCAAGGATAATGACTCATTTCGTTTTATTCAAAAATTAATGTTCATGTGTCATTTGTGAATGAGTTCAATTTTGAATTAAATTAGAATGTCTAACATTTGAATAAATTCAAATATACATCCATCCTAGGTAGAAATGAGAGATTAATGAGTATGAGCTATAATTTGATTCAATGATTGCTCAATTTTGCTTGATTTGATCATAAGAATTGATGAATTTAGCAATTTAATTTTGCAGGGCCAAATTTGGTTGATTACTCTTTGACTAATGTGTGATCTACTTGGGAACACATTACATCAAAGAAAATAGAAGCCAAGTAGGCAGTAATAGATATGGATATCTGATTCTAAAGAACAAAATACAGAAATAGATAGAAAATCCTAAATGTATAGCTTGATAGCGGTAGTATTGAACATTAGGAAAAAGATGATGTCAGAACTCTAGAAGAATGCTAACACCTAGTAAAGAAAAATAGATCGAGAGCAAGTGAAAAGATCAAACAAATTCTCCTAAGAAATGGATAGCTATAGCAAGTGATGATAGAGTATTTTTGCCCCCTTGGGATCAAAATTGAAATGATAGAGGAAGTGTAGAAACTAGCAAGATATGATCAATAGAGAACAAGAACAATCTTCAATGAAATGAAAGTATGCCCCAAGAAAGGATGAAATAGAAGAAACATGATATAAAGTGAAATTGTAAGTGCAAAGAGAATGGAAGCAATGTGAAAATGAAGAAGTGAAGAAAGGCCCCAGTGAGAATCAAAGATAGGCTCAAGCAAGTTAGCTAACTGCATAGAAAGAAATGGATTTTAAAATGCAATTTTGACCTTAATCATGAACTCAAATTTTTATTTTGATCCCGAAATGAATCTAGGGTGTTGATTTTAGCTATAGGTGCAAGTACGTCAAAATAAGAAATGAGATGACAAGATTATGAAATATGTGAAAATATGCTCAAGAAGAAGGAAGAAAAGATGAAAGCAGCTAGCTGACACATCTACAAAAGATAAAGATAAAGCTTTCTCCATATGCAAGATTAAACTAAAAATAAACCTATAATGCAAGCTAACATGTAAAGTGGTTTATTAGAAAGGGATGCATAACATTTAGACTCTTATTTCATCATTAAGCATTTATCAGGGACATCAAGAGATCATACAATCATCACTAGTATGACTATGAGGATATGAATATGATCTACATCAGATAGAAATGTGGGAATCTAACCTATGCATCAAAGACAAATAGGTCAAGATGACTATGAAATTAGATTCCCTAAGTTTAATATAGCAAGACTATACCTATATCAAGGCATAAGCACCAAGGTAACCCCCGAGTGCAATCTTGTGAAAATAGTCAAGGATGATACGTTTATAAGTCCTAGTGTCAAATAGGACAAGCACGAATACTTTAAAAACTACAGACAAATGAAGTATACCCACAAGCTGAAATCAAAAAAACATGCCCCATGCCCCTAGTCTTCTAGTCCATGACATCCTCAAAAGACTATTGGGGAGGGAACATATAACAAAGAGATTGTCCTAGATAGCACACAAAGTAGATAAAAAATCAGCATAGCTCAGTCGTTTAAGTGTTTTAAGTGCATGTGTGTCAGTCACTTGGCTATTTCTTCAAGAATTGATTCTGATAATGAGAAATATCATGACACCGAAGACTGTAGGTAAATTATCTAAAAAGTTTTGAAAAACACTTGATGTCAAGTTGTTGGGGCGGGGGGGGGGGGGGGGGGGGGGTAGTGTTGAGAAACACTATTTTGTGAGTTGCCAAAGAAACCCTAATGCACAAGAAAACCTTAAGTAATGTAGTGCCTAACCCTAGTTCGCATTTCTGTTATCAGTGCCAAACTCTTTTAGGCTAGTTTTATGTTTGATGGTTAGTAGTATTGTTTGGAGATTATCAGATATTGTTTTAGATTCAGTTGATTTTTATGATGAGATTATTTAGTACTCTATACTTCATGTATGCATGATCATTATTATAGTATTTTCAACTATTGATAATTATTAGTTAGATGGTTATTATCATATGTGTTTTCTTATGGATACTTACCCCATACTGCATGTGTATGGTGTGCGTGCTTGTTTTCTTTATGTATGGCATTTCTGATGTGGTTAAGGAAGGGAGTCATAATCACCTGCTAATCAAGATCTACATGATGCACCACTTCCTACCATTGCCTATTTAGCTTAGAATATTTTGTTTGTACATGCATGAATTTTATGCAGGTTGCAAGTATCGAGTATTGACTCCCCTGGATTGCCAAGATGAGCGTACCCTATCACATTATCTCAATAGTAAGAGAGGGCAGATAAATTCTTAAGTCCAAATCTTAAACCATTAAGCCATTTGTCCTACATAATTAAGGCAAGTATCCGATTTGAGTACCCTTCGAATGCATCGAATGACATTGATTTGTGATTATAACCCTTTGGTTTGATTTTGTATGTGTTTTGCTATGGTGGGTTTTCATATTTTGTTTTATGAGTCCTTGGTGATTTTTCTATTAATTAAGTCTCATTAAAAGATTAAATTAATGGAAAATTATTATGATATTTTTAATATTTAATTATATTTAATTAATTGGGAATTAATTAAATAAAAAGAATTAAATTCGAAGATAAAAGTTATAAGAATAATTTTAGGATGTGATAATATTAATTTAATTTAATAATAATATATTTAGAGTTCTTTTTTGAATAAATGCTAAATAATATTATTATTTAAGTTGATAAATATTTTATCAATTAAGTTTCAAAAATAAATTTAAAAGTGAAAAGATATTAATTTATTAAAAATTTTAAGTTCGCAGGATGTATGGATGAGATTAAAATATAACAAATTAATTAAAAAGTGAAAAAGAAATTAATTTATTAAAAGTTTCATGGTTGCATAATGCGTGCATGAGATTCAATTTAATTAATTAATTGAAAAGAGAAGTCAAGTAAAAAGTAAATAAAGTAATTTAATAATGCAATTAACATGTATGGAAAATATAAAGAAAGATTAAGAAAAAATAATAGGAGTTGAAGTCTGGTGAGCACGGGGTTCTCCTGGGTGAACGCACAATTAGTGCCTTGATTTAAGGAGAGAACTCTTTATTACAATTAGAGGGTTCATTTTTAAGGGAGAAATTTGGACGTGAATTCAGAGAGTGAATTTTGGAAGGGAAATTTTGGGAAATTTTTAGAGAGAAGATCTTGGATAGGAGCAAATTCTCTCGCAAATCTTTTGGGTGGTTGCGATCTTAGCATTAGAACCAGGTAGGTTCTTAAATTTTATGCACCTATTTAAAATTATGTTATTTAGATAATTCTGTCTTCTTCGGAATTGTTGAAATCGATTCTCTAGATTTCGCTGCATGAAACTATTGCTCTCTTGTTCTGAATCTATAATATTTATCTCATCTGTATAATAAGATTGAAAGAAATTAGTTGTAAAATAGGGAGGGTTTGAGATTTAAAAGAAAATTTAATTTAGAAATTCAAATGTTAAACTTATCAGATGATTTGGGAAAGATTTGAAATTGAAATTGGACATTCTAAATTAAAAAAAAAATATGGTTGATAAAAATTCTTCTAGTAGACTATATTTGCAAAATATATTAAAAAAAAATATATTGAAGAAAACTCTAATAATAAATATATATTATTAAAACTTAATATTGTTGGAGGGGGTCTTGCTTTTAGAAAATTTTATATATAAAAAAACTTATAGAAAGAATTTTTTTTTTTTTTTTTTTTTGGAAGGGTGGGGGGAGGTTTTACCCCACCCCATCCCCTTACCTTAATAGCTACTAGCGTTAGCCACTACGGCAGTAATCTGCTATGGTAGAGCTGCCGCAGGCTTTAAAGGCCATGACCTCTCCATTAAAGGGAGGCGAGTTTAATTTGTATTAAAGTTTTTTTAATAAATTTTATTTTTATTATTTTATTTATGAATTAATAATATTTTATTAATGAGTTTATAATATAACTTTTATTGTTATTTGAATTTTTTTATTAATAGATATTTTAATAATTATTAATTTAATTAATAGTTAATGAATTTTAATATAGTTTATTTTATTTAGCTATTAATAAATTTTATTAAATAGTTTTGTTAATTATTAATTAATTAATAATTAATAATGAATTAATATAGTTGTTGATTATAATTAAATTTATTAATAGTTTAAAATTTTAATGATTAATTAAATGTTAATTATCTAGTTATTTTATAAATAACCATTAATGAACTTTATTAAATTTGATTTAATTGACTTATTTAAATAATGGAAATTATTTAAAAATAGAGATGTAGGTTTATTTAATTATTGATAATTCTGATTTTAATAAAATTGCAAATCATTTTATTTAAAAATCATTAGGTATTATTTTAATAATTAAATAAATAATTACCCTTCAAGTTATAATGATTAATTGACTTAAAATCAAAAGTAGGGTAATTGTACATTTTATTCGAATATATAAATGGGGTAAATTTATATGTTATTTAAAGAGACAAATGGGTTAACATGTAGGGTAAACTGTGAAACTTATTTACTTGAAAACATACATTAAACTAGAAATTGAAATATTACACTTAACTCAATTACGTATTTTCAAATCAAACCCAACTATGAGATTGTCCTATTCTACGTACTGTCTATGCTTTGGGGGTTTTGGGGTTGATTAGATGTTGACCAGTTTAGGTTGTTACCAAAGGTTCAGGGGTTTTGTGAGTGTGGTATCATGCTGACTCAATCTTGATTACTTTTACTTAACCATGATAATGTGATGATATGCTTTATGATGAGTTTATATTTATTTGTTTGTTATTGCTTTCGAGTGATCTTGTTTGAATCTGAGGTGAATGTATATGAGATACTTGACTTAACCATTTTTGAGTCCTCGATCAATTATACTTGGGTTACTTTCCAGTCGCTTTGATAGGACTGAAGTGTTTGCTTTCGTCTCGGTGATGTCATGTTGTGACATGTTTGACTTAATCATTTTGAGTCATTGATCAGTATTATTGGGATACTTTTTGATTGCTCGTTGAGAACTGATGGATATTGTGATTTATCTTTGATGCTTTTCAGTTGCTCACAAAGAACTAATGTGATTATTGTGGATTATCTTTTGATGCTTTTCAGTCACTTTTGTATGACTGAGTTGATATTTATATGATTCTTGATTTGTGCTTTTATGAACCTAGGGTAGGTTATCTACTTTTAGTATCAAGAAGTGGCTTGCAATAGGGGCTGGGGCCCTAAGTGGCAGCCACGGTAACTCATTGTAAGTTGTTTAATAAGTGAAAATATTACACTAAATGGGATTAAAATGAACCTAATAATATTCTTTGTATGTTCTTGCCCATGCCTCAAGTGCTAGTACAAACTAGGATGGGAGTAGAGAGAACACTTGGTTGTGACCTTGCATTCTGTAGTATGCCTTGTCAGTACGAGAGGATACTAGTGGCTGAATAGGGATCACTAGGGACCCTAGAGTCCTAAGAAACTACTGGGGTAACTCTAACATTATTCGTATGATGACACTTGCCCGCTTACATAGTAGGTTTCCTACGTGTCTTGTGTGCCTCTGGGAATTAGATGTTGATCTATATTAGCACATTTGAGTTAGTATACTTTTAGGATTTCCTAGACTTAGAGAGTACTTGTGATATGTGATTTGATATCCTATTTGGGACTTGAGACTATCTCCTTAGCGTAGTGGGAGTGGGCCATTTAGGTTCCACGTGGTTAAGTGGTAGTGCTTTTTACTCTTACCATTGAGATCCGTCTGTAGTCACCATGGCTAGAACTTCTTCAGATGCTTGTTTATCATGTTTAGATGATATTATTTACTGACACATTTCCTTATATTGATGATTAGCATGTGATAGGTGATGTGATCTACTTTGTAGGATCATCTTATGCTTTATTCTAGCGTGTTAGATTTTCTTATGTTTATGTTGTAGCATGTTTTAGTAGTGACATCCCTATTATGATAGTATTGATGATCTGATTGGTGGCTTGGGATGTTATGTGCAAGGGATGGTTAGGACCCATGATGGTCTTATGATGCTATTGATGGTTGGGAGGAACCATGTACTTAGTTGTGTTTTATGATGGATAGTTGTATTTTATGATGGATGGATGTATCATGTATGGTGGATGGTTTCATTTATTTTATTACTTGTATCATGGATCCGAGGAGGATGATGTATATCTATTTTTACATATGTATATTCTTTTAGCCTTTCATACCCTGTGACATGTATAGTGGATGATTGAGCATTCTGAATTTAATTTGCCAAGAGGCATTCAAAACAAATGTATATTATGGACTTTGGACTTTCTATTATTCTTTCATGTGGATGTGATAGTTGATAGACTTAGCTTTAGTTAAATTTAAATGTAATTCAACGTCATGGGATCCTTAAGGAATGTAACCTATTGTGTATGCTTATAGTTGATTGTATGTTATTGCTTCCACTACTATGTGTTTGATGTGTATATAATTCTTTCTTGTTTCAAAAAAAAATGGTGTTGGCAAACTTAGTAAAACTTTAGGTTATTTCTTTTGGATCCCTTGGCAGGGCATTACAAGTAAGCTAAGTAGTTGTGCCGCCAAGATGAGGAAAAAGAACAAATCCAAGCTAGGAGGTGTGTTGCAAAGTGTGTGGTTAAGACTGATAGACATAGGTGCAAGGGTCTTAAGTAGCACCTGTTTCCATGTTTTCACCACTTGGCAGCCTTTTTTTAGGACTTTTTCTCATTCTTTTAATATATTTTGTATTTTTAAATTTTTTTGGTGATACATCAAAGCACCTATTGCTAGGTTTTCACTAAGATGATCATTTTTTCAGGATATTTTCTTATTTTTAGGATTTTTTTCAACATCATATATGATTTTTTGGATTTTTTAGAATGATTAGAGATTACTAGTTCTCAATAAAGATCACATCAATTTGTCCCAATGTCTTGTAAGGTATACGATATGATGGATAAGAAAAGATGGAGAGATAAGGAGTATGAAGTGAGTGAAAGTGATCCTCAAGGATTGACTCCTCAAGAGTACCCAAGCTAGGTAAAGATAGCCATATGAAGCATATTTTTGATAAGCAGTGCAAACAAGGAGCAAGAGATAGTAGGAGCATAAGTTGATAAGTGAGATGGCATAGATGCATAGAAGCCATTAAAAAGAGTATAATGATGAGATTTCATGAAAGTAAGCATTCCAAAGAGTGAACATGTCAAGAGAATGTAGTGATCAAGATCAATGGGATATGATAGCAATAATATAGCAATAGGAATAATGCTAGATATGAAGGATATGAGCGAATGAGCAATATAGGGTGAGTGATAGATAAGATAGCCAATGCACTTGGATAGCTCAACAATGTAAAGATCAAAGAGAGAAAAGGGAATGGATGGATTATGGAAGAATTATGCATGATGCGTGTTTGCTAGGTTTTCATCATGGTACTTATCCAAGGTGCCAAAAGAAGTAGTTTTCACCATAGGATGAATTTATTTATTTTTACTTTTGCTACCAAGGTGCCACAAGAAGTGGTTTTCACCAAGACACATTTTCATTTTTTTTTTTGAATTTTTATCTTTTTGCTTTTTTGATTTTTTATAGAAAGAAGGAAAGTTTTTTTAGATAATGCTCGTTGAAAGGATAAACCATGACATGCCAAGGATTCAAAATGATATGCTCAAAGATGTTGATAGGGAAAGGAAGATGGAGGATAAGGTTTTATGCAAAGCAAGTGAGGTTCGAAGATAGGAGGAATAGGAGAATGAGAGAAAATGATAGAAGGTAGAAGGATAGTGAATGGAAGGATTGTGAAAGGGTAGACAAAAAGGAAGGCAAGATCAACATCAACACACACTTTGAAGGCTAGCGAGAGGATGGAGGAAATGTAAATGAAGGAATATGTGAAAGAATATGGTGAATGGATAGAAGAGGTTGGGGTTTAGGCACCTTGAATGGAAGAATGCTTTTGGAAGAAGATGAAGTGGAAGTCTTTGGAAGCTTGAATGTCAACTTCACTTGTTTCTCAACATTAGAAACTTCCAAGAGAGACTTTGGAATCCATATAGCCATAGGCTTTTAATTTATTTTTGATGATTTAGAGAGAATATCTTCAATGATGGATTTTGGAACCCATACTTGTTTTGTAGTTTTCTTCTTAGATATATCTTTTGACTTTATGCCTCTATGTCGATCAGAGGAGACATGGTGATCTTTTTAAGATGGATTCTTGTATTTCTTCTTTTTCTTATATTGAACATTCAAGTTACTTCCAAAAGACTTGGTACTTGTGGAAGAAGAAGGGGATATGACTAGTTTAGATGGATAGATGGGTGAAAAGTCATCAAGGATGAGTGTCTTTGTTGACCTTAAGGTGTGATGGGAGAGATAGGAGATGGAGGAACATAAGGCCCCAATATGGAAGGGAGTTTTGAAGGCTTTAGCTTAGATGGATAAGGACCAAGGATAGATTTAGAAGATACAAATGGATAGTGAGAAGGGGTATCAACATAGCTAAGGCCATCAATAGACTTACACATAGCTTCGATAGGAGCAAAATCTTTAGTAGGAGCATTTAAAGCTAGAGCATATGTTTGAAGTGGATTTTGAGAAGTGGAGAAAGAGGGAATAATTTGATCTTGACATGTTCCTTTAGATAGTATAGGCATGGAAGGTTTCTCATAATTTTCAGTAAGCTCAAATATAGTGTCATTGTCATACTTAGGAGGTGGGAGGATGACATTTTGAAGAATATGAGCAAGTGGTTGATCTTGATCTCTATCCTTTGGAGAATCCTCTTGACATGGAGCAACTTCTAAGGACAAGAGGGAATATAGAGGGAGTAGAGAATTAGTGGAAGTGGGAGAAGAAATCATAGAGTCACATGAAATTTGAGCATTTTTAGCTTTAGTAGCACGGAAAAGCAAGCCAAGTGTAGATTATCTTGGCTCTCTTTTAGAGGTAACCCTTGAGGATATGAATACCTAGTGTGGAAAGAATTAAGTTCTTTGTTTTATGGAAGCATGTTGGGAAGATTTGAAGCTTTAGGAGACACATGAATGTTGGAAGAAGCAGAGGTATCAATGAAACCACTACTAGATGTAGGTTCATCAATATGATATTTCTCAAGAGAAGTATCCTCATCACACGAGTCATTAGAAATATCACCAATCCCATCATCAATAAGATCATGGAATCTATGTTTCAACTCAATAAAATCTAAAGTACTATGCTTATTATTTTGATGATAAGCACAATAGATATCCAAGAATGGGTTTCCATATGAGCTAGACCTGGGTAGCATGAGGAGCTCATTATCAAGGAGTATATGCAAGATGTTATAATAAGAATCTTCCAAGGGAGTAAAAGTTCTATCAAAAGTATGTCTAGAGTCCTTTTTTTGTTTCTCAAGTGAATGGTATACATCCATGTCTTCATCATTGTCTTGGTCAAAGATAGGTCCATCATGATAGTTTGGAATAGGCTCAAAGGAGGTGTCACTTTCTTTCTTTCTAAGGAGGTCTTTAGATCTAGAAGATGAAGGCATTTGATGTCTTGGAGTAGAATATGTAGACCTTGAAGAAGATGAACCATGTGTATGCAAAGGTCTCAAGGAAGATTCATTTAAGAATGAAATCTTCTCCTCTAATATTTTCTCAAGTTTAGACTTCATTTCTATCATACACTTAGAGAGATGAAGGTAAGAAAGATCATTTGTCTCTTCTAGTTCTTTGTATTGAGCGTATAGATCTTGAAACTCTTTAATGGCATGGAGGATATCATGATCATCTAGATTTGGTTGAGGTTTGGTAGCACAAGGTGTGAATGCCATAGTGGTATATATATAATCAAGCCTAAAGGAGACTAGAGGAAGCTAAGAAGGTGACACAAGATAACTTGATGTCCAAACTAAAGAGGTAGTGTTCACTTGACAAAATAGTAGAGATAGACTAAAGTGACTTGTTGAGAAAGTGTCCAAGAAACTTACAACACTAGTGACTCAAGTCAAGATCTAGGAAAGAAGACAAATAGCCAAGTAGATAGAGTAAGTGTGGTGACAAGTTAACAACTTTCCCAACCTAAGAGTGTAGTCAAGAAATCAAGGTAACCATTTCAGCAAAAAGATAACTAACAAGTGGACATAGACCATGAAGATAGAAAGACCAAGAGCACTAAGACCAAAGAGTCAGCTTAAGCATGTTCAAGAACTAGAGACATAGAAAAGAAAAATTAAATAATGAGACTCCCCTTAGCAAGAAACACAAGAAAAATGTTAAGACTTGATGCTTTGATGTGGTTGACAAAGTTTGACAATAGTTGATAGCATAGCAAGTTTGATGTTCAAAAGCAATTTCTTTCCAAGCAAGATAGTGACACATGAAGTAGTCTTCAAACAATCAAGCAAGGGATAAAGAAAACTTTCATGATACAAGAATATTTGAGGTCTTAAAAGAAAACCCTAGAACTATCGTCATGTGTATGTTCAAAATATTTCCACAAGTCTAGCACATTCGAGAACACATCAAGCAATATCTAACTAAAAATCATAGTTCATTACTCAACAACTTGGCCCATGCTTGATGCTCCTTTTCCTCACACCAAGTGGTTGTCCACAAGAGATATTTTCTTTGTCATGGAAGTGCCATAAGCATAACCAAGGGAACACAAATGATGAGTGTAAAATCTTGGGGTGATTTGGGTAGTCCACTAGGATTGATCCTTGCACCAAGAAGTTGAGTGGCAAAATAGGGTAGGTACTAACCTAGGGTGTTTAGGAAGGGTTTCCATTTGTGATATTCCTCTTGCACCCAATTAAGGGACACCCCACCTTGTAGTGGGTAATAGACCTCACAGTCATAAGAGCACCTTAAGTGTTCTTGCCTAGTGATCTCCTTATGGTCAAAATTCCATAAGCTATCACACTAAGCAAAGACAAACACTACGTCTACCAAGGTTTTGTGTCCTTGATAGCCTTGAATTTATAGTGGGTTGGAAGAGCTAGGTAATTTTCTTTTCCCCACTTGGTTCATTCCTGTTAGGTTGTCCGAGAGTAGGCTCTCTAAAAGATCCTAACTACCACAAAATGGATTCACTCTCAAGGGTCAAGATTTTTGATTCACCTCAAGGGTGAAGATCATACTCTCCTACCTTGATTACTTCCCCCAAGCACACCAAGAAGAGTAAATTATCCCCTTGCTTTTGAAAATCCAAAGGTGGGTCAAGATTTTTGATTCACCACAAGGGTGAAGAGCATACTCTTCTATCACCAAAGAACCTCAATCACAAGTTTAATGTGCCTAGCAAATGAAAATGATTAGTAGAGTGTCACACATGAAAGTGAATTAAATCTCTTAACTTAGGCTAGATTTTAAAAATAAATGCCACAATTTAAGCAAAAACAAAAGTTTAGGCTTACCTTGTTTGAAGCTAGCAAAGGCTAGGCGCATTTTTAAGGATCTTCAACATGTTATTTTTTGTTTTTAAGTCTTTGACATGCGTTTTGTAGACCATTTGTAGAAATCCAAATTTTGTATGAAATCCTCTTGGCAACATCCCAAACCTGCAGTAAAATATCCAAATTAGACTTCCATGATTTGGGTTATAAGTTTTATTTTATGAAAAATCATAAAAAAGTTATTAAAAAATAATTTATGATCATAAAAATTTGAAATTTTTATTGTGAGTTGAATTCATCATCCAAAACATGCAAAAAAAATTTAGATTAAAATTCAACTATTTATGGCCAAAATTAATTCTTTTAATGAAAATCATTAAAAAATTATTAAAAAATAATTGCTGCTCTAAAAATCTAATTTTTTTTTGATGAAGCCAAGACATTATCTGAAACCTGCAATAAAATTTTTAAGCCTAATTCTGCAATAAAAATGTCAGAATAAAATAAAATAAATTTGGATATTCAAGCAGGCTTTTTTGAGCTTCACAGTGGGCACCAAAAAATGTACACTAAGAAAAGTGCATTTCTCTAAACCCTTCTATCCAAGGTTCCCATAGATTGGAACACTTGAGTGTCGGCTTAGAGCTCCCTAGTCATGGAGTGCAAGAGGCATAAAAATGAGTAGAAAAGAAGCTCTCAGCTAAGCTTTAGAAACACAACCCTTGCTAGTAAACCATGAGATTTGAGATTCTTTGAGCAAGAGCAAGAATGCTAGTGTCAAAGAACTCTTGTGTATGCAATGCAAGAATGAGAGTAACTAAGATGAAATGCATAATGCAACTAAGCTAAGAAAATGAAGGGGATACATCCATACTAATTAGACTATGTGAGCTAAGCTATTGTAAAAGAACTACATTAACATGCAACTATGCTAAAATGCCATTAATGAGAGAATGCAGACAAGAAATAGAAGTTCTCCACAAGCATAAGTCTTCAATCCTGCAGCATAATGGTAGCAAAAGAGTGGATGTAAGAATGAGATAAGAAGCAAGAAGCTCTCCACAAGCAAGGTGGTCTTCAAATCCTGCAACATTAAATTAGTCAAAATGAGATCTTCTATTTCCCTCTTGGAATGCCTCTTATTTATAGATTTTTTTCAAAGAGTTTGGGGTAGAGATTAGGATTTACCATGGTGAGATTTAGATGAATTAAAAATCATTTGTATGAGACACACTTTGAATAGAATATTCATAGTGGGGAATCCATTAGATTTTATAATTCAAAGTGGGGATCCCACTTTGAATAAAATAGTCACAGTGGAGATCCCATTATGACTATTTAGACTATCAAATTCATATTAGATTTTATAATTCAAAGTGGGGATCCCACTTTGAATAAAAAAGTCATAGTGGAGATCCCATTATGATTATCTGAATATCAAATTCATAGTGGAGAGCCCATTAGAGTTTTATAATTTAAAGTGGAAATCCCACTTTGAATAAAATAGTCATAGTGGAGATCCCATTAGGGATTTTATAATTGAAAGTGGGGATCCCACTTTGAATAAAATAGTCATAGTGGGGGCCCTGTTAGGGATTTTATAATTCAAAGTGGTGATTCCACTATGAATAGAATATTCATTTATGGACAGAGGGCCCCTTATCAATATAAATTTAATTTCAAGGATAATGACTCATTTCCTTTTATTGAAAAATTAATATTCATGTGTCATTTGTGAATGGGTTCAAATTTGAATTAAATTAGAATGTCTAACATTTGAATAAATTCAAATGTATAGCCATTCTAGGTAGAAATGAGAAATTAATGAGTATGAGCTATAATTTGATTCAGTGATTGTTTGATTTTTCTTGATTTGATCATTAGAATTTTTTATTTTGCAAGGTCAATTTTGGGTGATTACACTCAAAACATTGGTGCTTCTGTCCTTCAAAAACTAAAATGATTTATCATAGTCTGGACTCTTTGAAAAGTTAGACTCTTTGAAGTCCTTAATAAACCACATATAGTATCTTGCATGTGCTAGGAACCTTCTAACATCCTTTTTATTTTCTGGTGTAGGAAATGTATTTATAATTTCTATCTTGGTTGGTCTACTTGGATCCCCAGGGATGAGATATAATGTCCCTACACAACTCCTTCCTTCATCATGAGGCATTTATCACTATTTAGAGATAGTTTATGTTCTTGACACATTTGAAGGACTTTCTCCAAATTATTATGATCTTCATCCAATGTTGACTATAGGTAGGAAAATCATCCATGTATATTTCCATATGGTCAAAAGAAATATCATAGAATATGCTGATATCAACTCTTTGAAAAGTAGTTGGTGCATTACACAACCCAAATTGTAACACTGAGTAGGCACATTTTCCCCAAGGGTAGGTAAAAGTGGTATTGTCTTGATCCTTTGGTGAAATCTTAATTTGATTATACCCACTAAACCCATCTAATAAGGATAAATATTTCTTTCTAACTAAATTATTAAGGACTATTGAGCTCTTCTTTTGCACCGTTTCCAATGCATAAAATGCTCTTACAATAGCAACTAGCAGTTAACTTTCGATGCACTACTACTTCTCCAAAATTGTTGATGCACCTCTGAAAATAACACACCTATGCACTTGTGCACCTTGATGGTAGGTTCCAAAAAATCCAAAATTTTCCCAAGTGTCTAAATTAATTTGGATGCTTATTCTTGAATTTATCTATCATCTTTGTTACTTGGGAAACTTTAGGAAAATCCAAAGCCCCATACTTGTTCTTCACTGTTTGTTGATAATTACTAAGCTCTATACAAGTTTCCACAAAATCCTCAAGTTTAGTGTTTAGTTCCAACAAAATCTCTTCATTCTTAAATGCCTATCTGATATCTTCATCTGACGAAGCATCCTTGAAATTTATTTAGAATTGTTGAACTACTAATTGCACTGAATTGAGCTTGGTTTTTGACTCATCTTCAAAAATATCAAAACTGACAACATTATAATACCTCTCTACTTCCAAAATTTGTTCTTGAGTCTGATCCCTCAATCTTTGTATATCATCATGCAGTTCCTGTATAACTTTATTCCCGATAGATATTTTGTCTATCCAATCATCAAGCTTGTCTAGCTCCTCTATAGTATATACCTCCATGAGTGTATGATACCTTTGATCTTTAATTGATGTCAAATCCTAAAGGTCTTTTTCCCAAGTATGTACCTCATCCATCAACCCAAAATCCTAGTTCACTATGGACACCAGTTTATCCATGCTCAACTGAATATAGTGTAACAAGTTCAAATTGCCTATATTATTTATACACCCTTTTCCTCAAAATTTTCATGCCATTGCTAACATGTTCCCAAAAATGAATCCACTTGGACACTGCACTTTTCTCCTCTCTCTAGTTCTGCAACAAGAGTGATCTCTAGATGATCCAAGTCTATTTGGCTCACAACTCCATGTAAAGAGCCTCTTAAAAGTTCATTCTATTTCCTTACCATAAACAACTCAGACTCATCTTGGTCCATGTGCTTGAACACCTCCTTCGGTGTCAGTATGTGGAGGAGGGATAGTTATATGTGTAAGAAAGTCTTGATCTTGATTCTTCATAATGAAGGCCAATTGTTATGCATCACCCATAGGTGGATAAGGATTCCTAATAGCTTTGATTAACTCTCTCATTCCCTCATCCATAATTAGGTCCAACTACTTCTTTTGCCAAAATAAAACCTCCTTTTTTAGCCATGCTGGTGTGGTGCCCATTGGAGACATGTATTTAACTGAAGAGTTAGTTTCTATTGTAGGCCCCTTCCCCTTATCCTTTCTCTCTAGAGTCTTCTCCTTTTGGGATAGATCAACTATTGGAGTCTCTATATCTGCTAGGGCTAAGGTCCTAACCTTTGTATCATGAGGATTTTGCTGAGGCTCTTGACGTATTTTCCCCTCCTTTGATACTTCATCAGTTTGTAGTTGTTGGGGCTCCGCTTCCTTTGCTACTTGCTCTTCTAATTCTATAGCAAGAAAAAGTGGTGTTGCCGAGCCTTTGTCTAAGAATGATAAATCTTGAGATGGTGGTGGTGGTATACCTAGAGGTACTTGAGGTAGAGGTAGAATTTCACTCTAGTCCTCTCCTAGGGATTCACTTTTGGGGGTATTTCTTATCTTCTCACCCACCATCTTAATGTCAACTAGAATGAATTCAAATTAGAGAGGTCAAAGACATCTATTCCTTACCCCTCCATTGCATCTATCCATTGCTGTTATTCACCTTCTGATGTCAAAACATGAATAGGTTCCTTTTGAGTAGATGGAGGGGTCAAGATTGAGATTCTTCTTTCCTCTTCTAAGGCCCTAGCTAAGCGAGTCCTTTGACTCAAGGGAACATATTCAATCTATTCATCCTCTTCTTATTCTTTAGATTTAGGAATTATCTCAGGAACCTGTGGGGGTGGAGTGTTTTTGTTCTTCAATCTTCTCCTTCATGTCCTTGCCATAGTAGGCTAAATTTTGGCCTTTTTAGGAGCTAAGGGGGAGGATTCTTCTTCTATACATGCTGGTGGCACCCTCTATTCTTCTTCTTCCTATTCTTCTTGTGGGGGTGCTTGCAATTCTTTGCCATTTTCTTACTTAGTCTCATGTGCTTCAAGCTTAGCTTGTTCTTTGCTAGACACTCTCTTCCTTTTATTCTTTCTCTTATCTACCCTAAAGTACTCAAATTCCCTCTCATGTTTGTATACCATTTCCAACCTTACAAGGGATTGAGCAGGGAAGGTTGGTACTGTGACTTTTGCACCTTTATCCTTCATTGGGCATGTTGTGGTTTGAAGAGTAAAAATTTAAGGTATTGGATCAAGTTTGAAAGGTTTCTTGATCTAGTCCTTTGTTAAATAAATTATATGCCTATCTCTATGATTAATATCTACATTTTCATCCCTTCCTATCTCCACATTCATAATCGACCTGTCATAAATCTTGTCCCTATTGTATAGAGGATCCAAGATGTCTTTTGTGCCTTTATTGATAGCCTTCAGTAGGATCTTCATCTTGAGTGCATTATCCACTAAATATAGAGTTATCCTACAATGATCCCTTATACAGATATCATAGTCATTTACTACATTCATCCAATGGTTTTCTAATGTATCTTCATGCACGAACTACTTCCCTCCCAAATACTAAACCATCCCAATATTATCAAAGTATGGGCAAGGGGAGTTGTACTCTTCTACAAGGTATACTTTAAGAAACCCCCCTTTAGAAAAGGTGTAAAAACTTGGTGAAAGGTTTAAAATAGTTGACAAAAAAATTTAATTTTTGTGGTGAAAAAGAATAGTTTACAATGATCAAATAATAATCTCCATTGGAAAATCATTCATAGTCTCTCAAACAATGTGTAAAATCTAGGCAAATTGTGTTATTTTAAAACCACAAAAAATATATACATTGGCGAACAAAAAATAATTATCATAGTAAAATATTAATTTTCTGGGCAAATCATTTCATTGTATTAGACAAAAAATATATACATTAGTGAATAATAATAATTTCAAAATTAAAGATAAATTTTGTGGGTGAATTAATTCATTATGCTACTATTGGACATAAAATATATACATTACAATTATATGGTTAAATTTTATAATAATATTTCTCATCTTAACAATTCATAATTATATTTCTCATCTTAGCATTGCTCTCATAGGGCATAAGTTAATCTTTAGTAAGAGGATTTGATACTTGGAGCATAACATTTATTTTAGCATCTAGATCAAAGAACACCATACAATCTAAATTTAAAATGTAAATTCAATACCAGTTGTTTTCATCAGGTTATTTGACATGTATAAGTCTAAATTGAAAGGCTAGTGAAAGCCTAAAATATGAAGACTCAATGCTATACCTAAACTACTAGTAATTTGTGAGCTTTTCAATTCAAAGTTTGAAGTAAACATCAACTATACTTGATTAACAATTCAGTCTAGGTTTGTTGCTAACTTGATCTTAATGAAGTTATGAGTTCTACCAAAATCAATTAGCTTTTTCACCCTTTGTTTCTTCATAACCTCCATGACTTAATGACCCATAAACAAGTTGGATGTTCCACGCTTTGTATCACAAACATGGATAGTTACTATTCTAATCAACTCTTGACTGTCATTCTTGTTGTTTGAAGTAAAATATGTTGGAGAAGTCTCCTTACTCCTTAAAGCTCCAAAAAAATCCCAACATATGACCATAGGTTTCTGTGTTTTTTATATTTAGGAGTCAAAAAAAGGGACTTGGTCCTATGTTAAAACTGCATATATAAGTTTAAAATTTGATGATTTATAAAAAGTTTTTGTTTTAATGTTGTTTTTCCTAAATTTGGTTGATTGTAAAAAGAATATTTATAGAGAAATAAAGTCTAGATTCAAATGAACTATAAAAATATTATTGTTTACACCTAAAATTTATATTGTCCAAATACTTATTTTAAAAGAGATCACTAATAGTCTCATTTTTGTGCACCACTATTAGGATATTTCATAAAAATAAATAGGGCATAGTCAAGTCCTAGCATTTTTTCCCTCTTCAAGCCAACATATTTGCTGCTCTCTTTTGTAACTCATTCAACATTCTTCTCAATTGAAAAAAATAATAAAGTCCTAGTATTTTTTAGTGAAATTTAATATCCAAAACCTTAGCAATAAGAAATTCACTCAAGTACTAATAGTTATCATTTTTGTGCACCACTATTAGCACATTTCATAAAGACTACTAAGACATAGCCACAAGTACTACTAATAGTCATCATTTTTGTGTACTATCAATTGTGTATCTTCACTCACCTAAAAAGATAATTCGAAATGAATATTGGATGTTTTCTAATAGTCAAACTAAAATTTGAAGGAGCAAATTGCAACAAGATGTTTCCCTAACATCTACAATGTGAATGAACTGATTGGAGCACAAACTAAACATAAAATGATTACTATTTTCATATAAATTCTACTCCCATAGATTCATTTTCAATTCTTGTATGTGATCTTTTGACTGCAACCATTATGATTTCCCACATCCCTCCAATTCAAATCCTCAACATTAAATATATGTATACCCATACCAGCGAAACTCTTAAAATAGGTCTCAGATTAACATTCTCCAACCAATGAAAAAAGAGATAAATGTGTTTTATCATTATATGGAGAGAATTGCTTGTGTTTTATCATTTATTATCAAGAGCGTTCATGTCCTAAAAAGCTCAAATTTTTGCCTTGAAACATTATATATTCAACCATCATCAATTACATCCTCCAACCAGTAAAATAGAGATGCATGAGCTATATCACATGATGAGAGCATGTTACTAGCCTACAGAGCTTGTTCACTTGCCACCACATGCTTTGCCTAACATTCTATACTCCAACATCATCAATTATAAGGACAAATATAGGAGTGGGGGAAAAGATCCAATATTTAGGAGACTTTTTCCTCCCAGATCTTACCTCAAAACTCTAATTATCAAAAAGCTTCAAGCCAAAGGGTCAAAAATATATTACCCATTGGGAATCCAAAGCTATTCTGGAAATATTACTAGATAATATGATTCTAAATGACAATATTTTACTCTTAGATGACTAATGCCACCTGATCAGAGGGTCCAGGGTCTAGGAAACTAGCTTTGCTTGAAGGAAAACACTTCAACAATAAACAAACATAGAAAGGTCATAGATCTATATATATACACATCTTACTCCAATCTCAAAATCAACCTCTGTTAGAGTCTTTGTGCCATCTAGTCCTCCTGTAGACATACACCTTCTTCAACTTCTCAAGATTGTTTATTCTAGTTAACATGCGTGTCACTATATTGATCTTGTGAGGCTGAGCATCAATCAGACAAAACAATCTCATAACCATCTCCATATTCACTCATCCCTGCTACCAAATCATGCCTCCACCACTTGCTCCTCCCCTGCTTGCTAAGGTATAGATATGTTTGTACATTGTATCAAAGAAATTGTTCCTATGTACCTCAGAATACCCTAGATCTTTTGAGGATTTTCCAAACTAAGGATTTTTGGGTCTCTTCCCCACTATCCCTAAATGAACAACAAACTAATGCATTTGAAATAACACAGATCTAGGTTTTGTTGAACTGACAGATTGTTGAAACCTTTCAATAACTAAAGCTTCTACAACTCTAGAAAAGCATGACTGCTAAAACTCTTAAAGTCTTGAAATGATCTTTGCTGACAGAACTATTACAATTCTAATACCAACTTGGTTGGAGGAAGTCCTACAGACTAACAATTATTTGATATATTTTTCTAGCAATATAACAACAGTGACAGTAACAAAAGTAGTATGACAACAATAATTATATCATAATTTAGATTCATAGCTAATGATATTGTTTTGTACCATTTAATAAAAATAGTGAGAATTTAGATTTATAATTTCACCATTAAAAAAAGTCTCAAATTTAAAAATTATTGATATGGTATTAGAGTCTATTATTATTGCCAATTGCAAAAGAATTTAAATTTGCATTGGTGATAGTCCTGTACAGTGTGCTATTGTGAGAAGTGCAAACAAAAAAAAACCATGAGATTGCATTTCTAGTGATAGTCTAGTGTATTGTGGTTAAAGTGCAGTCCTAAGGAGATTGAATTTCTAAATCCCACCATCCAAGTTCTACCATCTAAAAATTGGATCAAAATTGTACTTAAATTAATTTAGAATATAACATGAAATAATAGAAAATCTCACCAAAAAAATGACCTCTTGGTTTTGCATTGGCTCATATTCTGAATGAGAGTCCTACGAATTAAATGTGGGTACTTGCAAGCCATTCCAAATGATTGAAGGTTTACAATTTATAGAACTCAACAAAAATATTAGGTGATCATTTTGAGAAATGGTGTCTTTAGTGATACAATAATATTTAAAAGGCCCAAGAGTTGTAAAACCATTTCACAATATTTTTTCCATTTAGTGTGGATACCATACTCAAGATGGATGAGCAAACTTCTCTTGTTGTGACTGTGGAGTAGATTTCTTAAGATGATGAGACTATAAATGTGTACATAGGTAGGTTTGTGTCATGTGGTTCAACTTTAGGTTATCCTCACCGAAGGCTCTAGTATGTGATATTCTTATTGAATACATTTGAAATGACAAACTAAGGCTTACATTTACTTTCCAAACAAACAAGCATTCTAGAATCCACATAGAGGGAACTCCCATCTCCCAACCTATATGAATTTGATCTGTTGAAGTAGTTTAATGTCAATAAAAGCAAACCATAAATTACCATAAGCTACTCGTTAAAGCTCCAATTTATGATTTTTTTAAGAAATTAAGTGTGATGTATTAAGAAAAGCAGCTAAAAACTATGTTCAATGAACACAAAAGGAATGCACAATATTCACAATACAAATGTAGGGATTTCACCCCAAAATATCTAAGGAATCTACAAGAGAGATTTATTCATGTAGGATAAGAAAGGATGTATGATAAGATTCAGGGTGAGCAACGAAAATAAATAGATAGTGTATTATCTTGCTTTCATTAGGGTATTTAATTGTAATTTGTCACAAAAGAGCATACAAGGGCTTGCTGCAAGAATTATTCATGTCCCCCTTCCTTGTCAAGAAATTAAATAAAAAATATCAACTTTAAAACCACTTTGATCTAAAAGAAACTGCAATCGAAGACCTAACCCCACTTGTTGTTGCCGAAGAGAATTGATTTGAGAATTTTGAAGTAAAGGCCCTTGCCGCTAATGTTGTTGCTATAATAAATACAACTATGCTTACATATTCTACCCAAAAAAAACCCCATTTTAGACAAAGTTTGTAAATTATTTTCCATCTTTGTAAAAGCATTCACTCATTGAGAATTTCAAATTTGTGACGTAATTCTCTTATTTATTTTTTGAGATTTTCATTTTTCTCAAGATGTACTGATATGAGAGTTGTGATTAAGTTATGCTACTAAGTTGTCCCAACAAAAATAACATTATGTCAACAATAGAGTAACAAAAATCTTGAACTCGATTTTTGTAAATTGTAATTGTAATATGACTGAATATGGAAAAATTGAAGTAGAGTATAGATATAAATACCTTAGAACTGAATGCTAAATCACTTCATTGACTCAGTATCAAATGTGATGCTTCTATATCCCATATGGACTCTAGATCCTAAAACTGACTAGTACTAATAGGTTCCTCTTCATTCTAAGTTGAGTATTCAAAATCTATAAAATCTTCATCTTCATTCTAACTATAGTAGCACCACCATCTTTTGAAGTGGTGCAAAGGCCTCATCTTTGATGCATGGAATTACAAATGGCCAATGACCTATCATAAGGAAAGTCTCTAACATTGTATTGAGTTACAAATAACCTCAAGCAAGTTTCTAAATTTTTGTCTAGTTTGTTTCTGACCTTTGCTTTCAAAAACCCCAATGCACTGAAAACCCTCTCATCTTCCACTGACCCTAATATAATTTTTTGACATAAATAAGCAAGTTTGAAATATTCTAATATTAAACTACTCAATACTTCACTCTAACTTATCCTTTTCTAGACCTTGTTATTGCACCAAGATCGAATGGATTCTTAAAGTTTTCCATTTGGTGTTTCATACACAATGCAAAATGTTTACATTGTTTTTTAAGATTATTTGAATCTAAGATTCCTTGTATTGGTTGTCCATTGTAATCTATATGCTTTAAAAATTGTGTTATCAATTCATCAAGTTTATTATGAAACAACTTTGCATCACTAGGATTATCTCCGAAGTGTTTCCAAAATTGAGGAAGCACACAACTCATGGCTTCAATAATTTCTTCTTGAGGGAATATTTCATGAATATCACTCAAAATTTGGTAGGGAATAGACTTCACATTTTCACTAATATATTTAACAATCTTGTCAAAATCATCCTTTCTAACTGGTAGTACTCTGCCTCTCTTGCTTGTCTTAGATTGGTGCATTGGTATTTGAAATCCTTTCACAAACACACATAGCTCATTTTTTGCATTGAATTGTAAAAAATTCTCAGCATGATTCAAATCTATAATTATCTCCCACCTTGAAAAAATTGGGCTATGACCTGTGAGATTTCAATACAAAGAATCCAGAGCTATGCATGTCATTTTACGTAAATCACTATACTCATGAATATATATAGTTCTATCTTGGGCTTTCTTAAGAAGTTTGTTCATTAAATCCAACATGAGGAGAAGATTGGCTAAAGTTAATAGGTTCTCTATATCACTTAACTTATTAAACAAATTAGGAGCTTTGTCTACTATAAGGCATTGCTCATATATAACTCCAATCAAGGATTGATATTCTGCTAGAACTCGTTCTACTAGTCCATGCAAAGATATCCATCTGGTCTCAACATATTTGAGAATCTTATTTCCTACTATTACTCCCTTAGAAAAAAAATCTTAAATTCTACAAAACATTTAGGACTTCTGCAAAAGTAGGAGTGGAGGTCACAGATTAGATCTTCAACTTTTGACACTATAGGAAAACTACTTACAATCTTATATGCTAAATTCATTTGGTTGGCCATTTAGTGTATGCCAACCATGTAAGGTGAAATACTAATTTGTAATCTTCCACAAAGACCAGTCATTTGCTCTTGCATTACTGTAGCTCCATTAGCTCCAACACACACTAACTTCTTGGCAATTGTCAAGTCATCCATACTAGTAATTTCATTCAAAGATTTCTTAACTTATAAATATAATTTTTTTGTAGTTGAATTGGCCCTCATTTTATGAACACAAAGTAGATGAACTTGATAGACATGTTCTTTTATAGTATATACATGCATACAGACCCAAGCATTGTTATCTACTACAGTGACTTCATCTAAGGATAATGAAATGAACTTGGATTCTTTTACTCTCTCTTATACATTTTTCTTTTCCACCTCAACAAGACAACTTTCCATTTCCCATCCAGTGTATATTGAGAACAAACCATTCAAATTTTGATTCAAAGTGGAATTGAATTGTAGTTGTATTGTTGTTCGTTCACTAGTACACACACCAGTCTTTCTTTTTTTCTCTGTCGTAACAAAGACTCCTTCCTTCATATAAAATACTCCCTATTGAATAATATAACTACTTCTAAAACTAATTCAACCAACCATTCAATTGTTGAGTTGAATGTTAAGTCTAAAAACTCTAACAAATTGAAACTTCCCTCTCAATCCCTAAACTAGTTGTTACCATTTAAATATTTGAATTTTAAATAACAAAAAGCTTTATTTAAACAATAAACCCTTTCCTAAAATAATAAACTTCCACACTAGCCTATTCTAGATTCTTTAGACTAGTTATTTATTCTTAGTCACTTTTGGTCCTTATACGATCAAGACTTGGTCCATTTAGGACTTGTAATAACTTCTAAGATTAGCTCTTTGTAGGTTTCTGATTTTTGTTAGATTGTATATTTTGGTTTATGCAAAAAAATTGATGTATATTTTGGCAAACAATAGGTATGCGAGATACTAGAGTTACAATCTCACAACACATTACACAAAAATTAGAATTTTAGAGAAAGTGTAAAGGATCAAGGTAGGCAATAATTTCTTTACACTTCATAGTATTGCTATTATTAATTAATTTCAATTCCTAGTCTGAAACTAATACTACTTATTCTCAAGGAAGTAAATAGATTGTCAATGGATTGAGAAGGCAGGGGAGGGTGAGTCTCTAACTAATACTACTCAATCTGAGGGAAGTGAAACTAAAGGGGTTTTCAATGGAAGGCTACATGTTGACAAGGGTAACACCCCCAAGGGTAGTGATCGGATTAATAGGTAACAACAATACAACTAGTGAACTAAGAAAAAGGAATGTAACAACAATACAACTAGTGATTGGGATTAATAGGTTTGTGTACTAGTGAACGAACAACAATACAACTACAATTCAATTCCACTTTGAATCAAAATTTGAATGGTTTGTTCTCCATATGCATTGACAGGGCCTTCTCAACTAATTTATTTGTTATTGGATGAAGTTTCTAACATTTTAGTGAATTTGTTGTTCTGAGTTGTAAACCAGTAATTTCATTAACTGCTATTGTTATTGTAGTAAGAACCTAGAATAATAGAAGATAATATTGATGTTGGTAGGAAGAAAAGAAAAAGGAATGTAACAATGGGGAGGGAGTGGGAAATGAAAAATATTGTAATATTAAAGTACTTAATACTTCACTCTAACTTATCCTTTTCTAGAGCCTTGTTATTGCACCAGGATCGAATGGATTCTTAAAGTTTTCCATTTGGTGTTTCATACACAATGCAAAATGTTTACATTGTTTTTTAAGATTATTTTAATCTAAGATTCCTTGTATTGGTTGTCCATTGTAATCTATATGCTTTAAAAATTGTGTTATCAATTCATCAAGTTTATTATGAAACAACTTTGCATCACTAGGATTATCTCCGAAGTGTTTCCAAAATTGAGGAAGCACACAACTCATGGCTTCAATAATTTCTTCTTAAGGGAATCTTTCATGAATATCACTCAAAATTTGGTAGGGAATAGACTTCACATTTTCACTAATATATTTAACAATCTTGTCAAAATAATCCTTTCTAACTAGTAGCACTCTGCCTCTCTTGCTTGTCTTAGATTGGTGCATTGGTATTTGAAATCCTTTCACAAACACACATAGCTCATTTTTTGCATTGAATCGTAAAAAATTCTCAGCATGATTCAAATCTATAATTATCTCCCACCTTGAAAAAATTGGGCTATGACCTGTGAGATTTCAATACAAAGAATCCAGAGCTATGCATGTCATTTTACTACAAATGAATATTCAACAAAAATGTCTTAAAAAAGAATATTCTACAATTCAACTAAAAAAAAATATTCTAACACACACTAACTTCCTACTAAATATTAACAATCCCCAAACATTACTAAATATTACTAAATATTAGAAATATTACTAAATATTACTAAATATTAGAAATCCTTTCACAAACACACATAGCTCATTTTTTGCATTGAATCATAAAAAATTCTCAGCATGATTCAAATCTATAATTATCTCCCACCTTGAAAAAATTGGGCTATGACCTGTGAGATTTCAATACAAAGAATCCATAGCTATGCATGTCATTTTACTACAAATGAATATTTAACAAAAATGTCTTAAAAAAGAATATTCTACAATTCAAATACAAAAAAAAAATTCTAACACACACTAATATTTTTGCATTACTATAGCTTCATTAGCTCCAACACACACTAACTTCTTGGCAATTGTCAAGTCATCCATACTAGTAATTTCATTCAAAGATTTCTTAACTTATAAATATAATTTTTTTGTAGTTGAATTGTAGAATATTCATTAATAGTCATTTTTTTGTAGTTCTATCTATAATTATCTCCCACCTTGAAAAAATTGGGCTATGACCTGTGAGATTTCAATAAAAAGAATCCAGAGCTATGCATGTCATTTTACTACAAATGAATATTTTGGGCTATGAATTTTACTAGAATAATTGAAGATAATAGTAGTATTCCTTATTTAATAGTAATATTTTTATTATTCTAAATATAATTTTTTAGTAGTTGAATTGTAGAATATTCATTAAATGAATATTCTAGGTTCTTACTACAATAACTATAAAAAAGAATAATCGAAGATAATAATAAATAATCGAATAGATATTAGGTTCTTACTACATAAGGAATACTACTATTATCTTCGATTGTTCATTTTACGAACTAATACTAAAATGAGTTATTCTTTTTAAATCTTTAAAATGAGTAAATCACTATACTCATGAATATATATAGATCCAAGCGAGATTTGGGTGATCATAGTTCAAGAACAGTGAGGAAAGCATTGAAATTGGATACCCAAGTATAGCAGTGGCTAATCTGGCCAAAAAAGGGGTATATTTTAGGAGTGAGAACATGATACAATGTTCATTTGATGGTGAATTCATCATCAATTTGAATTAGAAGTGTGCAGAATTGGGTGATTGAGAAAGCCCTAGATAATAAGGGTTTGGAGCCACAATTTAGGGGTTTTGATGTTGCAAAGCACGGGTTCTAATTCCTTTTGGAATTGAGCAATTTGAGACATAAATAAACACTATCTAGGAGTTGGAAGTGTTAGGAGGTCCTTAACCCATACTTCCTTTGGAAAACTTGGTCATTTTCATGTATTGAAAATAGGGGGACAGTCATGGTTAGGTGTATTGATCCAAAACAAGCATATGAAAGTTTTTGATATGTCATAGAAATTTGAAAAGGGTGTCTAAAAATGTTATCATCTTATCAAGTTTTTTTTGGGAAGATGAAGTTATTACCATTCTAAGTTTGCTGCAAGGTTATTAGACATCCTATTAGGCCTTTGGAATAGTTTGAAAGAACTTTGTGTATTGGAAGCATGGGAATTAAAAAAAAGTCTTAGAATCCCTTGAGTCTAAGTGGTTAGAAGCCTAGGAAACCAAATCCATCATTTAGGACCTACAAAGAGCTAGTATCTTATTAATGATTGTTATAGATTATCTAGTTACCTAGTGAGAAGTTCAATTGATTATGCTCATGTTTTGGTGCTTATAGAGTAAGGGTTTGCATGAGGTGTGATTAAAATCCCAAGAAGACTCTAGTGGACAAAACTTAAATTGTTTAAATTTATATTTGTTATAAGAAGAAGCAAATTTATAAGAGAGATAAATTGGGAAATCAGATGATTGAGACTACATACCATATTAGTACATGTGTTTTGTACTTGATAAATAATCACTGACATATTTTCTTCCAATGTGAGCATTTGACACTGGTGTAGTGAAGGTTCATGAAAATATTTTCCTTATTACATTATTGAATAAAAATTATTTTTGATCTTTTTGACCAACCCCATCCCTATGAAGGTCATCTCAACTTGCTCTATTTTTGGTTGATTGCTAAGGTTATTTGCATGTTTTACTCCTAAAATAGATTTATAATGTAGTTAAATCTCTTCAATTCATTAAGAGGATTTCGTTAGGTCTTAATTTTTCATTCCTTTCTTCCTCAACTTGCCATCTTGCAACTTTTTATATTCATTTCCTTCCATCTCCTAAAGTACAAAATTTGCTGCTTTTGTTTCCACTGTTTGCTATTTGGTCTAGCTTTTATGGGCTTTGTAGTTCCCTTTGAATAGTGATAATTGCAAATGCAACAATCTTCAAAAATTTAGTTCTTCAAAAATTTAATCTTGTTCTAAATGAATGACTAAATGTGTGAAAGTTTTGATGACATGGATCAGATCAAATAGTCTATGGAAACCAATTTGAATTATTCAGAAACAAGCAAGAGCCCCATCCATCAAAACATAATCACTATTTCTATGCTGACCATTTGTCAAAGATTTAAACCCACCTTGACATCTACATATTTATGACATACATTAAAAACTATTTCTTAGAGAAAGAAAAAGATACTAAAAAGTTGTTTCAACTTCCACCAAGAATACTAGGCTCCTTGAATAAATTCGGTGTATTAAAGGAACATTGATCTTTTTGGTCTATCTAGACTCTACAATCATTATAGTTGTAGATAAAATCTCTAGTAGAAATCACTGAACTAGTAAAAATTAAAAAATACAAAACAATAAATCAAAATAATGTTAAAGAGCTGCCTACTTAAAATACCAAATACAATCTGTCTTGATGAATTTCAAGCAAAGGAAAATAAGGAAGCTTAAGATCAAGTTTTATCTATATAAAAATTTAATATCACTAACCTATGAATTCAAATTTACATAGCTCCCTAGGATGTAGGTAGTAAAGTCCTTTCAACTCTACATTGCTTATTCTACTATGTGGTTTTGGACATGTACAGTAATCCTCTTTAGATGACTTGGATTCGAAAAACTTGCCATCTCTTCAATCTCTAAAAATGTGAGAATATCCAAATTTATAAGATGTTGAGAACCATTGAAATTATGAATCCATTATTGAGTGGGATGTTGAGAACCATTGAAATTATGGCAAGTCAATATGATAAAATTCAAGAAGAAATGGAGAATTCAGTACATCAAATACTTAAAGACCTTATTTCCATGAAACCTAAGAAGATAGTACCTATGTGTGGTGAAGGTATAGAATTGGATATTTTTCTTTGATATACTTTCCATTTTGGCATATGCTCAAGCTCTAGGTCTACAATAATTGCTCCTGAATTAGATGCAAATGTAAAAGTCTATTTTCATTTTATAGTAGTTGACTTCTTGGAAGCTACATGGACCTCTTTATTCTATACATCCTCCTTGTGTGTGAGAATTTTACATTTCTTACCCTTTTTCCTCCCTAATTTTGTTCTCACTACATAAGAAACAATCTTATTGTGCATGTATATTGATTTAGGCCTTAGAAGTAGGAATATTGATCTTTACCCTTATCAACTTTATATGATTTCAACAATTTTTGCCTCTTGAATAAATGATCTACAGGAAAAGTATTTTTGAACCATCTAAGAGTTAAGTTTGTGCTATGTTAGGACCAATGATTGATGTTATCATTCTCAAAATTTTCCACCTTGCCATTGAAAATTGGTTTCTTGTACATTTCATCCTTATTGTATAGCAAATCAGATGCATCATCAACATCCTTATTCTAGACCTTTGGAACACCATTCCAATCATCAAGACTTGTCATGCAACATGAATACTTTATGCAAAGAGATTGGAAAAAATGTTGAGAACACAATTCCCATCATCAAGACTTACAATTTTTGTGCAATTGTGGCCAACATTGTCACCATGACTTGGTTCATGATGGGATTTGTTCTTCAAAAAATCCTTGTCATCACACAATTTCAAAACCTCCTCGATGAATATCAAAATTTCCTTTGCTTACTCATTCATGGCCTTAGGCCCAACCTCTTCCATGACAACATCCAAGTGCTAGGCCTTCAAAAAGGCTTTGTTTGCCCAAGCTTCCATCCAAATAAGTAGCATTATCTCACCCAAGCATTACTTATGAATGAAACAAACAAGACCTAGAAGATATCTTAAGGCATTTTGGTTTTGATTCTATGAAATAACTTGCACATTGAGGGGTGACCGTATATATATAGGAAAAAGAAGAAAGAAAAGTAGATTTCAAAAAAATAAGACTAGTTCCTCATCTTCTTGATAATCCAAAATAAAATAGGCATGAAGCCTTTTGTGATCAAAGACTAGCAATGAAATGCAAGGAGAAATGGTATAAGGGTTGATATAATAGTCCTTGGCATGATTCTATGTTCCATGAAAGGATGAAGCTAGGCTAGCATTATATTTCAAACTTGTGAATGGTTCCCCTAAGCAAGAGCATTGGTAGCAGCTTCTAGTTCTAAAGTTACTCATCTTGCCTTTGCAATTAAAAAAGGTACTATAGGGGATAATGGTGATCAGAGTCTTGATTATAGTGGGCAATTAATAACTAGAAAGAAGAGTGACTATCAGATAGCATATTATTTGGTAAGTAGCATCTAAGTTCTAGGTATTGCAACTGCAAATTGTGATGACATTGAAAACAATGTATTTGAATGTACTAGAATAGTGAATCAAGCGGTGAGTGTAGTTGTGGCTACTTGTAGAGGTGTTTATGTTACTCCTAACAAGCCTCATCACAAGTATACAAAGATTTATAAAAAGATCTACACAACACTAGACTTGTAGCTATTTTGGCATCCATGCATATGGGGAGGAATTTGAAAAAATGAATCTTTCAACTTTTAGTGATAGACATAGAGAATTAAGTCCATGGTGTAGAAAGCTAGAAATAACTAGAAGGGTAGTCCCTTGAGCATCTAGGATAAGTAAAAATTCTCTCATAGGCTATGTTTGAGTTGTCAAAAGAGACCATATAGTTGATGAAGAAGTGGTAGCATGTCTTACCCTTGCCCCATAGAGCTCTGCAACTCAGACCTCATAGGACTAATTAGTCAAAAAATTAGCTAATGAGGATACATATGTAGTCAATGATGTTGTCAATTAAACTAATGAACATGCAGATAACTTTTAAAATAAAAAAATAAAAAGTCAACTTCTATTGTTTGCATCAGCTCTTGCTAAGCTAGATATTATAACATTAAAAAAATTCAACTATAGACAATTCAAAAAATTCAATGTGAGAGAAGTTTTACTTTTCCTATGAGAGAAGTTTTACACTAGGGCATCAGTTATACCCTTAAATATGCAACCATTGAAACCATTATATTTCAAACAAATTATAACATTTAGGAGGTGAAATTTGCACTCTTACCAAGGGATAGCAACAATTCTGGAGTATATTTTATGAAATGGAAGGCAAAAGCTATATCTGAGTTGTACTTGTGATGTGTCTTGCGGCCTGCCCAAAATCTAGAACCCCATTACTTGGCGAGAAGATAAATTAGAGATTTATACAAAATTATTTCATTGCTTGGATGAATAGTAATTACCAATTGGGATTTATACTAATCAATTCCAAGGTGAAATGAGTTGACTCCTCCACTTGCCATAAGGTGAAATGAGTCGACTTGTCCATGGAAAAATGAAGAACTATTGGCAAATTCCCCCATACTACATGCAAATGTAACATTAAAACTTGGCAAACATTACCCTAGTTACCATTACTTGGTTGGTTGCATGGAAGGCGAATACTGCTTGAAAAAATTCAAATGGAAAGTTTGCCTTGATGATTAGATGGAGTACAACCTAGTAAACTTGACAAAGCTACGTGATTTGGCCACCATGGAAGGGCTCACAAATTGCCAAAAAAAACTAGGAAACCTTAAATTTTCCAAAATATGAAAATTCACAACTATATTATACCCTACTCTTCTAAGGGATATTGATCCCATTTTGAATCAAAGGTCATGATGTCTTGCTTCTTTTTGACCTCAAAAGCACCGATGGTGATTGGCCACACCCATGTCTTTTTGTGATGTTTCTTCACTCTGTAATATGTAGATATGAGTTACCTAGAAATCTCCAAAATAATTAGCCTATCCAATAGATACCTTGGGAGTTTCTTTAGGTTCACTTGTGTGCCTATGACCCTAAGGTATGTGAATATTTTAAACAGAATGTAGTAGGCACCAATCTCTATGATTGGAACTACTACTACTAATATTCTTTTGGCACAATCACCCTCTATGAATCAGATGATTGTAAATATAAAACCATTATTCACTATCTTGTATTCCACACTTTGCTCTAAGAGCTTCTTCTTCACCAGTTGTGGGTGCACTACATGGGGCAAAGAATTAGCATCTTGCATGCTCCCCTTTTTGTAAATTCTAGTCTATGGTCCTTGCCACCAATAAGTAAACCATGTATGATGTTATATAGAATCTTGGGTCATCTTTCACGGCTATGAGTTTCTCATGTAGATTATCGCTGAGGACAGTGGCCTAGTCTATTGGAATTTTTGTTGTCCTGATGGTATCAATAAAATGGACCATCCATGTGTGAAGATGTCTAACCATAGGGAGTCCCATTTCTCTGCTCAATAGAACAATTGTGTAGCCAATATCATCCTCATGTATCCTCATGTCATATCCACTTTTTTTACTCTATAACCTACTAGTGTTCTGTCTATTAAGAAGGATGATTGAATCATTTCTTTGGCTTCCTTTTCATTCTCCTGATACAATCTTTCTACCAAATCAAAGGTTATCTTCACATATTGATCGAATCTTGGGAGATGGAATACTTTCTCAATATTTCTAGATTAGAGGCCCATGACTATCTCCCCTATGACACTCTTGACAACTTTTTTCTTAGGCACATAATGTTCCACCAATGTCATAACCAACTTTGATGATTGTACTAAAGTTGGATGTGATGCTATGTTAACTAAACTTGATTGCATAAGTGCTAATACCATTGCAAATCATTCTTTTAACTTGTTGCAAATGGCAAGGAATTCTTTCTAGTCAATGTGTCCAAGTTTGGTATCTCTGATTTTGGAATGTGCATCTTGAAAGTGGGATTTCCTCGGTGTACCTTAGTATTTAAAAAAACTAGTTTGGGAGCAATCTTTTCTACCATTGAGGATGATGAAGATGCCATTCTATCTACACAAGAAAATAGACATTAGTCTAGAAAGATAAAATTTAGACCTAGAATAAAGCCTAACCAACAAAAATCCTAGAAAAATACCCCAAAATAGTCAAAAACACTAAAATTTCTTCCATGAGCCCTGATTTGTAGAATAGAGCACCTAAAACACCCTTATAGGGGTGTAATAGGTGCACTAACTGGTCCCTCTATGATCATTTTGGCATAGTTGTACACATGGGAATGTGTGCACCATGGTGAGGTATGCACATGCACGTGTGCACACATGCACAAAGCAAGTGCAATGGGGGAAAGATAGCTTTTGTGTTTGAGTGAACAAAGGGTGCACATATGCAAATCTTGATGGGGTGCACATATGTGCACCCTTATATGCCTTAAGTGCATTGAAAAGGTGACTTAAGTTTTCATTTGAAACAAGAGGTGCTGATGTGCACACTTTTTATGACTTAGGTGTTCTTTTTGTTTTAGGTTTGATTTCTTGAGAGAAGGTTCACACATGTGCACCTTGATGAGGTTCACATGTGTGTACTTGTTGGTGCCTTGCATTGTTTGTTTTGGTTGTAGGTTGGCATAGGGAAGCACAAATTGCAAGGTTCAAGGGTGCGGTGACTTAAGGAGCATAGAAGACAATGAAGGTAAGGGTGGGGGTCCAAGGTTTATATAGACCCCAGGCCCTGGGTGTGCTCCTTTGTAGGTGTGCACCCTCAAATGTGCATAGTATTTGGAGGTGTGCACATGCACAAGTGCACATGTGCACATCTCTTAAGGGATATAAGTGTGCACTTTCATACTGAGCACACCTGTACACCTAGACAAGGTGCACATGTGCACATTTATACACTTCTACACTTTAAATATTCATTTTTTTCCTAGTTCTAACACCCCAGACTTCCTCACTTAGATAATGAGGCTTGACCCCAGACTCTTGTGGAGTCCAAAATGACCTAGGACACAGAATAGGGGTCTAGGAGACAAAATTTTTATTAAGGGGTTCCCATTTCTTAGGAGAAATGGGGCATACGTTGTGAGACCACAACAAGGACCTAATATATAAAAGGTAAAGGAAAGTGATATTATTTTATAGTAGTATTAAGTTCCCTATAGTCTACACACACCTACCATTACCCCCTTTTTGGTACTATCACTAAGGGTGATATCCATTGGATGTCAAAAATAGGATAAATGAAATTAGCATCAAGGATTTACCTTCCTTATGGCAGCCTAATAGGTTTAAAATTAGGGCTGATGTATATCCTATGAGTACACAATAGAGGATCTATTCCCTTCATATCCTTATAATCCTATGAAAATTCTTGCTTGTTGTCTTGCAACAAATTCAACAAGCTTTTGAATTGGGAACTAGGAATATTTTTATTGACATTCAAATCCCTTCGTAGTGTGATTTCTATCCTTGAATTCTATTCTAGAATGAGTATGTCTATAGCACTGGATGAAATTATTTCATGAGGTAAAAATTTATGTAGATAATTAGATACTATAGGAAATCTATACATAATCTTGGAGGGAGTATAGTTTTTAGGGAGCAATCATTATTGGTACAAGCTTGGGAAGCAACTTCATATTTTTTGAAAGGATAGTAGTCAAAATATCATCTTCCTCTTGAGATACAAGAAAAGGGTTTTGGTTTAGCATCATAAGTTGAGTGATAGAATTTTATTGTACTTTATTATAACCTAGTCATGGCCATAAGAATTACAATATCTAATTGAGGCTAAGCAGTAGAATATAATGCTAGATTTTTGGTAGAAATCCCATTTTATATAGTCAATTTTCTTGACTAACATTCTATGAAGGAATCAATAGTGGCTAGCCATGGTCTACCTAATATAAATGGATACCCTCCCATGGTGGCTTTTGAAGAGAAAATGATGAAGTCTATAGGGTATTCTCATGAATCTAAGGTCACTATTACATCCTCAACTACCTCGTCAAGCTTTACTATGGAACTATCTATAAGTTGCAAGACAATAGGTGTCTCCCTCATGTTATGAATATCTAATTGCATTATTATATCTTTGGTCATAACATTGATGGCTGCCCCTAAGTCTACTAAGGCATTTGTAACTTGAATCCAATTAATGTGTATGGTAACCACAAGACTTCCTAGATCTAGATAGTTAGGTATAAATAAATTTTCTAGCATAAGGTTAGGATATTAACCCAAGACATGATATATTAAAGGATCTTTCCTCATCCTTCCAGGCCTTTTGACATAGGAATGCCTAATATCTTTGGTATAGACCGAGACCTTTTGATGACATCTAATAGAGGAATTTTAATAGTCATTTTCTTTAGCTAACTTAAGACTTAGTAGCAACTGCATTCTTAGGTTGGGTTATAACTTGAGTAATCCTTTGGAAAAAGAGAGGATATGTGGCTACAAGATCTCAAAAAGGTATGGAAATAGATTCAACCTAGTACTCCTTATTTAAATACTCATCAGTAGACATTTTAGTTATAATTGACTGAGATAGTGAAGGAAGGGTAGCCCCTATTCCTAGATGAATGCCATGGATGTTTATAGCATCAGTAGGTTGTTGATTCATATAAAAAGAATATGATGTTAGTATGAATATTGATGGCATTACTATGGAAGAGTATCCTAGTAGTTTTGGAGACATATTTCAATGGTTGTATGTTGCATTCATGACAACATTTGTCATTAATGTCAACCTACTCATATAATGTGAAGACTTCCAAAGAAACATAAAGAGTTTGGCTCTATCTAGCTGAAGGATTTAAGATCAGCTTATGCACACATGCGATTATGTTCTAGAGTATGGCTAAATGCTATAGGTAAGAGAACATACATAAAATATGAAGATTGAACATAGTTATGAAGGATTTGGCAAAGGTAGCTTTAAGACAATGTTTATGGAAATCATGTATTGATGTTTGGATTTTATCTCCTAACATATATGTAATCTAGTTGAGTGATCTTAGATAGAGATTGAAGACATATTGAAGATGCTTTGGTTAATCATGTATATTCAGATGATTAATGAGTAGAAATTTATGAGGATAGTGCGCCGATAAATTGCTTTTAATTGTGAAAAGATATAATATTGTAATGCAATGTGTAATGTAATTATTTAAGTTGGTCCCACATTATTATTGTAAATTAGGAAAGCCTCAAGGATGACTCAATAAATTATTCTAGGACTTTATATAAAGGAAATATGTTTTCCTTGTTTTTAATGATTGTTGAGATGACTTTTATAAGATGCGAACTTGAGTAAGTTGTCTAGTGTGGATAGTGTGATATGTAATGCATTGTACAAGGTTACATGCAAACATATTTTAGATTAGAGTAGAGATTGGTGTAGTTGAGGCATGATGAGATTAAAAGGAACTATATTTGGCAAATAAAGTTTCTTTTGGACAATTGGTGATGTACACTTGTATTATTTAGTGAGGATAGTACTAATTTTGTTTGGATATTGGGTCCATCTATCTTCCTTTTAACTTCCAATAGGGTTGGAATCTCTGAATAGGGATTCAAAGTCTCCTAATTGGGAATCATATATACTAAGTTTATTTCATTAATCCTAACAAGGTCCATCCTTTCACAAGGAACATTTATATTAGTATATCATCTTGTTCGTACCATCCCCATAGGGGTTTTCTTTTTGATCAAGGGTTTCCTGGTGTAGAGAATCTCCCTTTTTGGTTTTGTGAGTTTTTTGGGTGTTAGTTAAGAGTCTTGTGTGATTCTAATAAGATCCAATGGTCCTTGGATCCAAACTTGTCCCAATTTGTTTGTAAAGAGTGAAAATTGCTCATAAGGTCCAAAAGTTGTCAAATATTGTCAAGTGGGTCAAAAGTTGCTAGGATTGAGAAAATAGGGTACTTGGTCCCCTATAGGGTCATAAGGGTCCTGAATAAGGTCCTAGGATTGGTCTAGGGGCACCTACTTTCTCAAAACATGCAAAAAAGAAAATTGCTCAAAAGTTGCTTGAGCAACTTTTGCAATTTTTGCAAGAAAGTGAAAATGAAGGAATGGGTAGTTCTAACCACCAATTCTCAAGTATTTGAGCATGTAATTAATATTTTTGAATGTTAGAATTAATTTTATTTGTGGACCACATGTGTGAGCAAACTGTACAAATCTTATTTTGAGTTTTCTTTGTATTTGTAGAGCTTTTGTACTCTTGTATGGTTGTCTACAAATTGGGCTACATGATATGAATTCATTGAATAATAGAGTTTGGTATTATATTTCTTTAGCATATTCAAGTTTGGTTTCAAGTTACAAGGCTGGAAAGTTATAGTTGTTTCAAGGTGATCGGACTATGATTTCCATTCACAGAGTTATTGGAAAAAAAACTGCCCTAACTTGATCATCCACAGTTGAAAATGTATGAAACCTTGTGGAATGATAGGTTAGGATTTGTACATAGTGTCTAGTTGTGGAGTGATTCCCTATGCTGATTTCTTGGAGTAAGTGAGCCAGGATAACAAGAAGATGTATTTGCAGAGCACACCCATGATCTGAAATGGCCAACCCAATGGCATGGATATAAGAACTATGATTTTCCCTTTAAGAAACAAGTATTTTTAGGGGTTAGCATGAATTTTCAAGACTTCTATGAGATATTTTGAGGAAACTAGTCAAGAGGCCTAAAAGATAGCCTAAAAAGTAGTGCCTAAGAGGAAATAGGGTTTTGGGTGACTTGGAGCTCAATATTTTGGGATTCCTAAAGTTCTAGGTGATATATTTCAGAATCATATGGTCTTCCATAGGTTTTTGTGGAATCAATTGGAGAAAGTCACCAAAATAGTGAAACTAGATCCAATACAATTAGGCCTAATTAGCCTTATTTATGGATAGTGATAGTTAAGTGCTTGCTAATATAACTAGAAGTGTTTGAAGGAACTAGGAACGATATGAAGGATATCTTAAACATAAAGAAGGGCCTAGAAATGGTGAGGGAAAGATCCTCAGTAGGGGTTTAGAGTTCTAAGGGAAGGAACAAGGTACATAGGGGCTAGTAGGACTAGTTCCTAAATAGGAAGGTTATGTTCTAACATCAAATCAACTATACCTAGGAGACAAGTTTTAGAGAGGGTCTTAGAGGCCAAGGTTGGTGGAGAGAACATAGGAGGAAGGAACCATTGAATGGTTATAAGGGTCAAACCCTAACTAGTATAAGTTAAGTTATAGAACCCTAAACCCTTTGTATTAGAGTGGTATAAGAGCCTGAACTATATTTAATTTGGTTTATGTATGACAAGGAGGAGAGCCAAGAGGTTGAAAATATTCCACCCAAGGAAATGAGAATGGGTGCCATAGTTGACTTGGTCAAGGAGCTATTGTAAAAGGCTAATTTGGCATAAGCAAAAAGTAAAAATAAAGCCACTAAATGAGGAGATGAGAGTGAGAAAGAAGATGAAAGTTTTACAGGAGACACATCTGACAAGGGCAATAGCATGGAGATGGAAAGGGAACAAAAAGTGTTCTTGGATCCCTTCAAGTCCATCAATAAGACAATATGTAACATATTCCTTACTATAGTGGCAGTTTGAATGGAGAAGAGTTGTTAGACTGGTTAGAGGCCAAATATAATCAATTTGATTATAAAGAAGTGAAAGAGGAGAAGAGAGTTAGTTATGCCAAGGCAAGGCTCAAGGTATCAATATTTGTTTGGTGGAATATGATGTAGGATGATAGGGTAACAACACAGAAGAAGAAGATAGTTTCTTGGGATATGATGAAAATTAGGCCAAGGGCACAATTTTTACCCACTAACTATGAGATACAAATATATTAGAAGTTATAGAACCTAAGGCAAAGGGAGTTAATAGTAAGTGCCTATATTGAGGAATTCAATAAATTGAGCCTAAGGGCAATGAGACAGAAGGTGGAAGTAGAAAGGGTAGCAAGGTATCTCAATGGGTTGAGACAAGGAATCAAAGATGAGATTAGTGTGATGACCCCTGACAATATGTACAAGTGCTTTTAGTTAGCCTTGAGAGCAGAGGAGAAGGCTAGAAGGAGACATGATTCCCAACAAAGAGGAAGAGGCAATAGAGGATTCAGAAGCAAGGGTATATTTGGAAGAGGACAAGACTCGATTAGGCTAGAATAAGCCTAGTTTGTAGATAATATTGGAGGCAATCAGCATAAAGGAACATTTTAGAGGGGATGTTTTAGAGTAAGAGGACCTACTAGAGGTAGGTTTCAGTCACAAGGTAGAGGTAATTCAGTCTTCACTAGTAGATGCTACAATTGCAACCAAGTGGGTCACACCATGGGCAGGTGTCCTAAAAAATGCCCCATCTCATCCATGGGAGAGAGAAGAACTTATCTAGTATAGGAAGAGGACACCCAAAGTGTCACTTCACCATGTCCAAGGTAGGGCAAGAATTGGATGGAGAAAATCTCATGTTGAGGAGGACATTATTGAAGGTACCTAGTGTTGCAAAGCCACCCCAAAGTAAAATTTTGTTTGAGACTACTTGTACATCACATGAGAGATCTACATGATGATAGTAGACTCTAGTTCCATAAAGAACATAATATCAACAAATATGGTGGACAAACTAAAACTTAGAAGGATACCTCACACCATAGCATACAAGGTGTCATGGTTAAGAAAGGGTAAACAAATAGTGGTGGATGAACAAACTTTGGTGGAGTTTTAAATATGAGAATGTAAAGACAAAGTTTTATGTGACATAATGCCTATGGATGCCTATCACCTCTTATTAGGATGTTCATAGAAATATGATGTAAAGGACATTCATGATGGGGAAATGAATAGTTATGTAATCAGTAAACAAGGTAAGAAGTCTTAGATGGATCCTTTGGTAGAACCTAATGAAGAGAATCATGTGGGGTCTAGTGTGATGCTCTTGAGTGGAAGGGAGTTCCTAAAAGCCATGAAGAAGGAAAAAGAAGTATGTTGTGAAGTGATAGTGAAGTCAAGAGAAGAGACCAAGGAGAAGGTCAATATGCCTCAAGAAGTGAAATAGTTGTTGGAGAAGTATCTTGAGATAGTGGATAATGGACTACCAAATGATTTTCCACCTATGAGGGATGTGAGTCATCAAATAGACCTAATACTAGGAGCTAATCTACCCAACAAGGCAACATATAAAATGATTCCAAGTTAGATTGCAAAAAATGCTAAACAAGTACAAGATTTGTTGGAGAAAGGGCTTATAATGAAAAGATTAAGTCCTTATAATGTACCAATTTTACTCTCACCTAAGAAGGATGGAAAATGGAGGATGTGTACTGACTCTAGGGCTATCAACAAGATAATGATCAGATACAAATTCCCTATGTCCTGGATTGAGGATTTGTTGGACAATTTGGGAGGTTCTTGTTATTTCTCCAAGGTGAATTTGAAATTAGGGTAACATCAAATTAGAGTTAGGTCTATGATGATTGGAAAATAGCATTCAAGATAAATGAAGGGCTATATGAGTGGCTTGTTATGCCATTCAACTTGAGAAATTCACCTAGCACATTCATGAGGCTCATAAATGAAGTGCTAGCAAACTTCATAAGTAAATTTGTAATTTTTTATCTAGATGACATTTTGATTTTTAGCAAGTCTAAGGAGGAGCACATAATGCATTTGGAGATGGTCTTGAGAAGCCTACACCAAGAAAAGTTGATGATTAACTAAGACAAATCTGAGTTTTTGAAAACTAAATTAATCTATCTTGGATTTTTTGTTTCTAATGGATGTATAAAGATGGATCCTGATAAGGTCAAAATTATCTTGGAATGGCCAACACCTAGATCCATAGGGGATGTGAAGAGTTTTCATGGATTAGCTTCTTATTATAGGAAGTTTGTGAGGAATTTTAGTCATGTGTGTACACCGATCCTAAACACCATTAAAGGGGGGATTAAATGTTAGTTTAAGTGGATAGAAGAAGAAATTAAGAGATTTGAAATGTTGAAGAAAAAAATAGCAGAACTACCTACTCTTAGGTATCCTAACTTCAATCAACTATTTGTGGTGGAGCATGATGCCAACAAGCTAGCCATTTGGGCAGTGTTGAGTCAAGAGGGACACCTTGTGGCATTCTTCATAAATAAGTTGAATACATCTAAGCAAAAATAATCCACCTATGAATTAGAGTTGTATGCAATGGTCCAAGCACTCAAAAAGTGGAGGCATTATCTCCTACCAAGGGAATTTTTAGTCTATATAGATAATGATTCCCTTAGCTTCTTGAATGAACAAGAAAAGTTGAACCAAAGACACCTAAAATGAGTAGGGTATTTCCAAGCATACACCTTTGTAATTAAACACAAGAAGGGTATTAGCAACAAAGTTGCAGATGCACTAAGCAGGAGAGTGTTATCTATTCAAGAAATACAACTATAAAGTGTGCGAATGAATGACCTTCAATACCTCTACAAGGAAGACCTATATTTCAAATGTGTCTATGAAGCATGTGAGAAGTTCAAATAGGGCTTTAGAGTGGAGTTTAATAATTACATGTTTTAGGAGGGACTGTTGTTTAAGGGACACTTGTTGTGTATACCCCAAAGCTCCATGAGGGAGAATATAATTAAGGAGAAACACCAAGGTAGTTTGGGAGGCAACTTTGGAGTGGACAAGACACTTGAGAAAGTGAATAGGCATTATTATTAGCCTAAATTGTAGACATATCTAAGGAAATTTGTGGAGCACTGTCAGATATTCCAAAGAGACAAGGGACATATTAGCAATGCTAGATTGTATCAACCTCTATCCATACCACAATGACCTTGGGAGTGCCTAAGCATGGATTTGTTTTGGGACTGCCTAAGACACCAAGAGAACATGGCATTATGTTTATAGTGGTGGAAAAGTTTAGCAAGATGACACACTTCATTCCTTTTAGGAAAACCAATGATGCTTCACACATTACATGACTTTTCTTCAGAGACATAGTAAGACTCCATGGATAATTACTCAACATAGTAAGTGATAGGGATAGTAAGTTTGTGGCCCACTTCTAAAGAACCTTTTGGAAAATGGTAGGAGAAAAATTATTTTTCTCTTTTGCCTATCACCCTCATTCAGATGGACAAACTAAAGTAGTAAATAGGTCTCTAGGTAACCTATTAAGGTGTTTAACCAAGCAATATGGATAGTCATGGGATCTCATTATAGGATAGGAAGAATATTCCTACAATGACTACATTGATAGGAGCACTGGCAACAACCCATTTCAGTTAGTCTATAGGGTTACTCCAAGAGGGATCATGGAGTTGAGGGACCTCAACTTGTAGGACAAAAGGAGTTCTCAAGGAGAAACCTTTGTAGAGCATATGAAGGAACTTCATGAATAGATTAGGAATAATTTACAACATCAAGTGGAGATATAAAAAATAAGAGAAGATAAGACAAAGAGATATTTACAATTTAAGGTGGGGGATTTGGTCCTTGCCTACCTTAGGAAGGAGAGGTTGCCAAAAGGGAAACCAACCAAACTATTGATGAACAAGATATGACTATTAAAGGTCTTGCATAAGTTTGGTAATAATGCATATGAAGTGGAGCTACCTCTTGATTTGGGTATCTCACCCATTTTTAATATATGTGATTAGTTTCCTTATAAAGGTCCTCCTTCTAATACTAGTCAACACACTATTTTAGACTTGGGAGAAGATGATTGGGTCAGAGATTTACCCACTTCTCAACCCCTTTAGTTGGAAAATACAGTGGAATCCAAGGTGATCAAGAAGACTATGAAGGGCACCTACAAAACCTATTTGGTAAAGTGGAAAGTATAGCTAGATGCCAAAGCTACTTGGATGATAGAGGAAAACATATTGAAGCATTGAGTCACCATTGAAGACCTTCTAACTCAAGGGACTTGAGTTCCTTGTCCCAGGGTAGTATGGTGCAAAGCACCTTCATTTTGGGTTTTTGAGTTGATTGAGCGTTAGTTAAGAGTCTTGTGTGAGTCTAATAAGATCCAGTGGTTCTTGGATAAAAAATTGTCCCAATTTATTTGTAAAGAGCAAAAATTGCTCATAAGGTCCAAAAGTTGTCAAATATTGTCAAGTGGGTCAAAAGTTTCTAGGATTGAGAAAATAGGGTACTTGGTCCCTATAGGGTCCTAAGGGTCCTAAATAAGGTCCTAGGATAGGTCTAGGGGCTCCCATTTGCTCAAAAGTTGTAAAATTTCTTAAAAGTTGCTTGAGCATCTTTTGCAATTTTTGCAAGAAAATGAAAATGAAGAAATGGGTGGCTCTAACCACCCATGCTTAGGTATTTGAGCATGGGATTAATATTTTTAAAGGTTAGAATGAATTTTAGTTGAAGACCACATGTGTGAGAAAATTGTACAGACCTTTTTCTAAGTTTTCTTTATATTTGCTGAGCTTTTGTACTCTTGTACAACTATGTATAGATTGTCTTGCATGATTTGACTTCATGGAAGTGTAGAGTTTTCTCTTATATTTCTTTTTCATAGTCAAGTTTAGTTTCAAGTTGCAAGGTTGGAAAGTTATAGTGGTTTTGAGGTGATTGGACTGTGATTTCCATTCATATAGTTGCTAGAACAAAAATAGCCCTAACCTGATCATTCATGGTTGAAAATACACAAAAAAATATTGGAATGCTAGGTTAGGTATGTATATAGTATATTTCCTCTCCTTTTTATTTTTTCAATTGATCTTCTAGTTTTGGAGTGATGCCCTAGGGTGACTACTTGGAGTAGGTGAGCTAGGACAACAATAAGATGTATTTGTAGAGCACACCCATGATCTGATATGGCTAACCAAATGGAATGGATAGAAGCCCTAGAATTTACACTTGAATAAAAAAGTGTCTTTAGGGGTTAGTATGAATTTTTAAGACTTCTATGAGACATTTTGAGGAAATTGGTCTAGATGCCTAAAAGATAGCCTAAAAACTAGGGCCTGAGAGAAAATAGGGTTGTGGGTGAATTCGAGCTATATAATTTGGGATTCCTCAAGTTATAGGTGATATATTTTAGAATCATATGGTCTTCCATATGATTATGTGGAATAAATTAGAGAACGTGACCAAAATAGTGAAGTAGACCTAATACAATTAGGCTTAATTAGCCTTCTTTGTGGATAGTGATAGTTAAGTTCTTGCTAATGTAAATATAAGTGTTTGAAGAGACTAGGAAGAATATGGATGATATCTTCAACATCAAGAAGGGCTTATGAATGGTGAGGGAAATATCCTAAGTAGGGGTTTGGAGTTTTAAGGGAAGGAACAAGGTACATAGGAGCTAGTAGGACTAGTTCCTAAACAAGAAGGTTATGTTATAACATCAACCCAAATATACCTAGGATGCAAGTTGAAGTGAGGGTCTTGAAGGAAAAGGTTGGTGGAGAGAACATAGGAGGAAGGAACCATTGGATGGTTCAAAGGGTTAAACCCCAACTAGTATAAGTTAAGGTTTTGAACCCTAAACCCTCTACATTATTTTCCTAGTTAACATATTTAGTGTTATTGTATATGTTTATCTTGTTGGAAATTTAAGGTAGGATATGTTACTGAGAAGGGAGGGGTGAATTAGGAACCAATAAAACTTTATCTTACTCACCAATTAATCCTTCATATATTATTTTGATCTAGTTGCATGCATGAAAAAATGAAGGCAATAAAACATTCATAACACTTTGACACAAGATATGGTGACCCAGAAACCTTCCAATTAGAAAGTAAAACTAGGGTGGGGATGATACCCATAAGCTTTAGTGCTGCAGTATAAAGTTAACTATTTAAGGTTTACAATTGACCACTTTTGGTAATCTACCCTATTAGGAGAAATAAAGACTATGAGGTTCACCTTATTAAAGGATTTACAAACATACAATGAAGTATGCACTCGGTTAAGAGATTTGGAAAAAGATTGTTAAGTCTACCCTATTAAAGGATTTGACTGATGCACTTGTTAGGATGAATTAGTGGTTGATCTCTGATCTACAACTCTAATTTTTTGAATGAGATTCTTTGTATTTTAATGATCACCTAACTATGACAGATAAATCTTTGTTGTCCCTTATATTTCTTGTATACTTCTGTAATTCACACTTATCCACTTCCCATTGATACTTAATCATATTTGGATATGATATAATGCATTACATATATACCAATCCAATTCATTATCTTATAGAGTGGGCTAGAATACCAAATTTATCACAATTCACAATTTTAGCCCAACTATTATAATTTAGGTTCTGAAGACAAACTCAGTGATGTTTTGATACACAAAAAACACTATGAATGCTTGCAAAAATTTGGCACTTAGTTGAAGTTGAAGCTCGGTCCATACTGATCACTCTTCAAGTAGACTAAACTCAGTCAACATTGTGTGACTCAATGAACATTGAGAAACTTAGTAACAATTGAATCACTTGGTTGATACTGCATGACTCAGTCAGCTCTAGATTCACTTCATTAACATTGACCACTCAGTAGACACTATAGGATTTGGTTAACACTAAATAGTTCAATTAACACTAGAGTCTTCATCACTTCCACTGAATAGTTCAGTAGACATAGCTACGCTCAGGCTATACTATAAATTGTCTCTAATGCTCAGTAGATATTGTGTAGCTTGACATGAACTACAAACTCTCTATTTGGCTTGGTAACAATCGAGACACTTGGTTAACATTATTGGATGAATGATAAGCTTGGTAGAATATGTAGAGCTTGGTAGCAATGTAACCATTTGACTAAGTGTTTAGTTATCAATAGACAAATTGATCTTAATGTCAAAAATCTCTCCCTTTGGAATTAGTGACAAAAACACTTATCATACCAAAAATATGAATACTCAAAAAAACTTCCTTAATCACCATTCTGTGCTTTCAACTTGGTTTTGGCTTCTTGTAGCTTTAGCTTGGTAATGTACTTTATTTTTTTGAATTTTCAAAGTTACTTTTGTAGAGATATTTTCTACTTATATGTACATGTTTTTGCATATTACTATACTACTCCCCCATACATATATCTCACCTATATACATATATCTAGAGTATAGTATTCTCCCTCTATACTAATAATCTTAGCATATTTACTTCTCCCCTTCTGCATTTACTTCTCCCCCTTTTTGACATAAATGTCAAAGGTACATAATAGCTATAAGTTAATACCAAAATCTAATAAGAAATTAGAATGTATCTTCAAAATTAGTACCATAGTCTTGTCCTAATTCTCTTGTAATACCTTACTTGCATGCAAGGCTATCTAAACTTTTGCTGACAATTCCATCATGTGGTCAGGTATGGAGAAGTTATTATCATGGATGAGAGATTTTGCATGTGCAATGTGCTTCTATAATGTATCCATGTTTGGAAGAATCATGCCCTAAATTTTTGCAAGTATGGTCTTGATTCTGGCTTCTTCCCTCAATAATTTTTCCTATAGATTTGTCATATATCTGATCCTTGTGTAATGTGTATAACTATAGCTTAGATCAAGTGACAGTTGGTATGCACTTGTATTCATATCCTCATCTATCTTGGAAAATTTATCCTTGATCTCCTTTGTGAAGATAGATGTGTTGCTCAATTTGATAAACAATGAAACAACATTACTGATAGATGTTTCTAGTGAAGCATTGAATGTTAGATAGTTCTATTTGATCTATTGCAATCTTCAGTGCAAATTGCTCCAACACTTTTTTTTCAAACTTCCTTTTAACTCTTTGCAGTAGTTTATCTTGTCCATTCAAATATTCATTATACTTGTGGATAATTTTAGATAATTGACCCATAATAGGTTGTTTTCCATCAATCTCAATACTCAGAGAATCAACAAATATGCTCTTTATATCCTCAAGGACTTGATTTTTCCTCTTCTTCTCTTCTCTAAGCTTCTGTTCCTTAGCCCTTTTCTTCAATAGTTCACCCAGGGTATCCATTTGATCAAGGGTGAGGGTAGAGATATCCCAATTTGGAATAACCATGTCCTCATCTAGATCCATTTCTTCCTCTTCTTCTTTGCTCTTTAACCTTTAGAATTGTAGAAACAATTTCTTTACCCTTATTAAGAACTTCAGTGTTAGGACGAGATTGATTCTCAACTATCATTGCACTAGCTATGGATACATTTGGAATAGAAAAAATTGTAGAAATATATGGAATAGCAATAAATGTAGAAATATCACTAACAATAGGAATACCTTGTTGTTTCTTGGTTAGACTTGTTGATGGAGGAACTTGTTGCTTGGCAGATGAAGTGTTGGGCATTTCAGTCAATCAAATACTCGATAGTAGAGATCCTAAGATTGGTTGGGCACTTGGTGTAGTAGTGTTAACCATAACCAACTTAGTAGGAGCCTTCTTTGAGCCTAATTATGCTAAGGCTTTTCTAAAAGAGTGAGGAAATGAGGTCATGACCAATGTTGTAATCTTCTCCGCATCAGTTTCCTCAATACTCTATATTTTTGAAAGACTTTCCTTAGTGGCTTCCTATCCTTCCTCCTCATCATCTAGATCAAAATCATCTATTTTATCATCCTTTATTTTTACTTCTTCATCATCCTCATCTTCAACATCCTTATCATCAAAATGCACTACAATGTCACTGGGTTTGTGCAACCTATAGATATTATTCCATGTGGTAGAAGTTGAATGCACCACATATTCAATATGCTCAAGAAATATCATACATGTATAGAATTTGAGAGTGAGATTCTTCTCATTAGACTTCAAGGATTCCTTCACCTCTTTCTCCTAAGACTCAGCATAAGTTGTCTCAAATTTTGTTCATAGATGTTTTTTGTAGTCTTCATTGCACTTTCCCATCTAGGTTTAACTACATTCAAATGTTCATTTGAAATTGTCTATGAAAGCTCATAAGGTGAGTATTTCCATTTTCCTAATTTTTTCAAAAGAGTATCTTCTATCTACTTTTTCTCTTCATCATTTCTGGTCTCATACTTAAGAGATTTAAAACATATCATACCAGATCCTTCTTCCATCTTCTTTATTTTTTGTTGAAGTGTAGGGGAAAACCTTTTAAAGATGATTTTTCTACTTCATCTTCACCTAACTTTAACTTCTTCTTGGATTTGGTTGCTCTTCTTGTGAATACTATAGGGGAGGACTTAACAAGCCTAGTTATAATTACATTCCCTTTCTTCTTGGGAGGCTCTTCCTTTTCAAATTCAAATTCCTTTCTTCGTCCTCTTCATCTTCTACATCATCTCCTTTTCCCTCAGTAATCATTAGTGGAGAGCTTGATGATTTTGCATTCTTGATTATATTTTTCTATCCTCTTTCTTCCTCTACTCACTACTTGAGGTAGCTTGATCTCAAGCTTAGTTCTTTCCTTGGCTTCATCATAGGTTCCAAAATAGGTGGCTTTAGGATCCATAGGCTCATTCATTAGAGCTTCAATGATGTCCTTAGTATCATTAATGTTAACCTCATAATCTAGAGGCTTAATCCATTCTACTCTAGGTCAGACTGCTTGAATATATACTTTGTCACAATCAACCATGAAACATATATCTTTCTCATAGTCTTCTACAAGCTTCTTAGGCATCCTAAATCTACTTTGCATCTTTTCTTTGAATGACTCAAAGTAATTATCCATGATGTTGCTAAAATTCTCACCCATGTCTACTATGTACTCATTGATTTGATATAAAATAGGAACATCCTTCCTCCATATAAAATTTCCTTTTGAAGGGGAAAAAATTTCTAAATGTAAAAAAATAGAAATGTCAAAAGAGAACTGCAAGTACATGGGTTGTTCTTTGATACTTTGATGCTTTCCATATTCTTGTTGAATTGTATCAGCGACATCTTGGAAAGGTCAAAAGACAAGTTATTTTTCACCACCTTGTATGCTAGATCAACAACCTCACATGCCACACTATTCAACTGGCTAGAGCTATATATCTTGCAAGCAATCACATAGATTCCAAACTTCAACTCCATGTCTATTATGCCACTAAACTTCATGCCTCTTCTGTCCCACTAATCAAGAGTCTATTTTATTAGTTCTACTTGGCCTAGGGTTTTGGTGGTCTTAGCTTTGTTCAACATTGGCAATCCAGTGATTCTATGTATTATTTTCTTTGTTATGAAGATAGGGTGATCAAACCACAATTGTCCATTATGAATTTTGTTCAGAATAAATCTAATCTATTTGACTTGAAAGTCCTTCAACATGTGAAGAATATTTGTTAAGCCCTTCCTTTCCAAATGATTATGCTCATAAGGTTTAGCGAGATTTCTAATGACAGCAAAGCAATCAACATTGATACTAAAAAAAATGACTGATATAATTGTGTTAATAGGTGTTTGATTAGTGTAAGAGGGCAGTTCTTTGGAACATAGAAAATGAAATACTTCCTTATGCTCTTTTAGATGATCAATCACTAAAGCACTTCATTTGTGATAGTTCCTTTTTTGTCAACCTTGCTATATACCAAATAGACATGTGAAACAAAACTCCATGAGATCAATGTATGCACCCCCATAAAGGAAAAAATAATCAATCAACCCTCCCTAATGTATTAATTTGAAACTTTATATCTAGTGCATTTACAATAGCCACTTTCCAATTTTGGCCTTAGTGGTCTTTTGATTTTTTTTTTACAACCTCCTCTTGTACTTCAAATCTAGAACTTTACAATGTAGCTTAGAAATACAACAATTTTGAAGTTTAATCAATGCATTGCAATGCAAAAAAGGACCTATTTCTAAAAGTGGTAATTTTTGTCCACAAAAGCCTATAATATGATTGTAGATCTGGAAAGTAAACTAAAAAATATACACTTTCAAAAAAAATGGAACCTAAAAATGTGTCTAGATGAGCCCATATAGAGCATTTGAAGTTGTAAAATGCAAGGTCAAATAGGTACATTTAAAAAAAAAAAAATTATAACAAATCCATGAAGCAAAACTAGAAAATAATAGCACCACTGAAAAGTTCAAAAAATTCTAGCAAAATAAAAAAAGATTGCACTTGATTTGGAGTTCGGATGATTGAGATATGGCTTCTCGAAGTTAGATTGTCAAATCAAAATTGAATATAGTGAGGGGTCTGATTAGAAAAATGTGAGGCTAAATTTGACGTCCAAATGGCTCTCACAATAGTGCAATCTAGCTTGCTGATGATGGTTAGACGATCACCAATTTTAAGACCGTGAAAAGCTTATGTCAGCAAAAAATGACCTATCCTAATGATGTGGCATGTACAAATGCTGATTGGTCAGTTTGTACAATACAGATGTGCTGATGTGATAGTGCCACATGGCTTGTATATAATTCCTATATGGTGTTGACTAGGTAGGTTGATGTGTCATGCATGGTTGTTGAGTTGTCATAGTGATTGGGCAGATGAGTCGACACTTGGTGATTGGGTGCTGCTTTTCCATGTGGAGACTGGCTATGAAAGCTACGTGGCAAGAGGAAGGCCGACATCAGGGTTTTGATTGAAAGTCACCATAGGTTTGACCTTGGTAGCTAATAGTGACTATGGAAGTAGTTGGTGCTATTAGTGATGGCTAGAAGTATAGAAAGTCCAACGAGGGAGAAAGTCAGGTGGGTGTTGGATTAATCCCACATCTGCTATATTGCCAACATAGTGGGTGTTTAAAAAAAAACAAGCCCACCTATGTATATCGGCTTTGAGGCCATTGGATAATTGTTGCTGTGTGCTGAAAAATAAATGCCAAAGGGTTAAGTTTGCCAGATTTGTTAGAATATGCCACTGGTTTGATAGAATATTCTATATTCATAGAGTATATTCCATGGCTGTGGATGTTGGGATTTGACCACCTAGTTTCGGCAATTTTTTTCTTGAAAAAATAATCTAAAAAATACAATAATTGCATAGAAATTAAAATTGTAGATCTAGAAAATAAATTTGCAGATCTAATAGATCATACTAAATTCTGCAAATTGGGCCTTCGGGTGCCAATTTGCAAAAAATTTTTGCCTCAAATTTGGCTATGGCCTAGAGTAGGACAATTTATAGTCAAATTTCACTTAATTGATGCTTTGGATGATATGATGAGGTCCACTTTGGCTTTAGATGCTCCCAATGACTATAGATTTGTCACTGAATCAGTGGCCCTCTCAGAGGTGAAGCAAAAATGATCTTCAATGACTATGTGAAGAAAAGCTTTGTCAGCTCTGATACCATGTCAAAATTTGTCTTAGGGAAAAATAATGCCAAGATCAAGAAGCATAAGCGAAAGCACAATATGGACCAAATAATGTATGATCATAATAATAATATGAAAATGAATTGATGTTGTACATGTACACTAAAAGTGCCTAAATATAAAGGCCTTTAGAATGACTATGAGTTATCAAAATGATAAGCCTTACAACTAAGCACATGTCCACCAAGAGTGGATTATCCTCCATTGAGCACATGAGTTAGTGTGATGATGAGAGGATAAGCCTACATAGACATGTCACATAAAATTATGTTGTAGATACCATGTGCTTAATTAGAGTGCAAACAACTATGTTGTCAACATGACAACTTAGTTGATTATGCAAACTCTAGTATTTTAGACACCATGCACTAAAATAAAGTTGCTAACTCTTGTGACAACTCATATGAGTACACATACTCCTAGGTGTCTAACTAATAAATAATAAAATAATGCATTAACCTCAGTATACTTAAGTAAAGTGTAAATAATAATTATTTACACTAACAACTTCATCTGAATTTCTTTCTTAACATAAGTCTTCAATTATATTTTCAATGTAGAGATTGTCATCCATTTGTATTGCAATATTTTTCCTTCTTTACAATGATTGAGAGAGTTACTCCTTTTCTTTCTTGATTTTTCCAATGGCCAATTCTAGATCCAACTTTTCATTCTCAATAGCCTTGTCTAGCCTATGTACCTCTATTGCCTCTAATATTATCTCAAGCTGTCAAGCTTCTTCTATGAGAACCAGTAGCTCTAATACCAATTTTTGGAAATATATGGTAGGATAGGTTACTAAGAGGGGAGGAATGAATTAGGAACCAATAAAAATTTGTCTTACTTTATCAATTAATCCTTCATATATTATTCTGATGTAATTGCATGCATGAAAGAATGAAAGCAATAAAACATTCATAACACTTTGACACAAGATATGGTGACCCAAAAACTTTCCAATTAGAAAGTAAAACTGGGGTAGGGATAATACAGACAAGCTTTAGTATTGTAGTATAAAGTTAACCTGTTAAGGCTTACAATTGACCACTTTTGGAGATCTGCCCTATTAAGAGCAATAAGGACTATGAGGTCCACCTTGTTAAAGGATTTACAAACATACAATGAAGTAAGCACTTGGTTAAGAGATTTATAAAAAGACTATTAAGTCCACACTATTAAAGAATTTGACTAATGCACCTATTAGGATGAATCAGTGGTTGATCTCTGATCTGCAACTTTGATTTGCTAAATAAGATTCCTTGTATTGCAATGATCACTTGACTATGATAGATAAATCTCTATTATCACTTATATTGCTTATAGCCTTCTTCAATTCACACTTATCCACTCCTCATTGATACTTACTCATATTTGGATATGATACAATACATTACATACATACCAATCCAATTCATTATCTTCTAGAGTTGGCTACAGTACCAAATTTATCATAATTCACAAAATCAACCCAATTATTGTAACTCAAGTTCTAAAGACAAACTCGATGATGTTATGATATACAAAAAACAATATCAATGCTCAGAAAACTCTAGCACTTGGTTGAAGTTGAAGCTCAATCCATACTGATCACTCTTCAAGTAGCTCAAACTTGATCAATAATATGCAACTCGGTGAACAATAAGAAACTTGGTAGCAACTAAATCACTTGGTTGACATTGCATGACTCGATCAACTCTAGATTCACTTTGTTAACACTACAATCTTGGTATACACTTTAGGATTTGGTTAACACTACAGAGCTTAGTTAACACTAGAGTCTTCATCACTTGCATTGAATATCTCAGTAGACACTGCTGTGCTCAGGCTATACTACAAGATGTCTCTGATGCTCAATAGATACTGTATAGCTCAACATGAATTGCAAACTGTCTATTTGGCTCAGTAGCAACCGAGGCACTTGGTTAATACTACTAGATGAATGATAAGATCAATAACAACTATAGAGCTTGATAGAAATGTAACCATTTGACTAAGTGTTGAGTCAGTAATAGACAAATTGACCTTAATATCAACATATTTCTATGGTGGTTGCATCTACTATTGACATGCTTCAGAATTAATAAGGATATTGAAAGTTGTTTTAATTACATAATTGATTCACCCATCGCCCCTCTTAGTTATCTTGTGGACTTTATTTTCCAAAAATTAGTATCAAAGCATCGGGTCCTTGAAGGAAAAGCTTAAAAACTTAAGGAGATCTATGACACATTTGGGAAAGAAAGTCCAAAGTTTGATGGAGTTAACTATGATAGTTAGAAGGAGAATATGAAGGCACATTTTCTATGCATGAGTCTAGGTTACTAATTGATCACTATAAAGAAAAAGAATGCAATTGAAGAAGACAATATTGAGAGTTGTAATGAAATAGAGAAAGACACATTCATGTACAATATGGTTGCTAGAGAAGAAATATTATCAACTCTTCTTGAAACTAAATTTGGTCAGGTAAAATATTGAAGAGTTGCTCATGAAGTTTAGAAAGCTTTGAAAATTACATTTGAAGGTGGTAAACATGCTCAGAAGGTTAGATTATAGAATTAGATATGCTTATTTCAAGATGCTAATGAATCTATAAGAAGTTACATTGGTACAATAACAAATATTGTTATAGGAATGAAGATTTGTAGTGGAGAGAAATGAAAAGATGAATTTGTATGGAAGACATTAAAGAATTTGAGATCTACATACAACAAACAACACAAATGATTGAATAAGTAATTCCTTGTAGATATAATTTTATAAGAGAAACTCTTATTAGGAGATTATAGTTATCAAAGTACATGAGACAAAGTGGAGGATTTCCTATAGTTGAAACTACTTTCAATTCATTAAGTATCAAACCTATGTTGCCAAGGAGTGCTAGTAAAAGTGGATAATATGCCTAGATCAACTAGACAAAAATGGACCAATATAAGAAGATTGAGGAAGGAATTTCCCTTCTTTTGAAGAGAAAACCTAAAAGTACAAAAATCTTTAAGTGTTATTCTTGTAATAAATATGGTCATTATTCTTCTAAATGCCCTACAAGAGTGAAGAATTCTAGAAATCACTATAAAGAAAGAATGGCTAAGGATTGCCTCTTTGCTCATGAGGAGGAATTTGAAGCTAAGTTAGAAGAATTATTGAGTGAGAGTGATGATGAAATATGATTTGTTTCTATTAAGGAAGAAACCCTTGAAAAATAATAAATTAGAGAAGAAAAAGCAGTAGTATCATAAGTTGAAAAGAAGAAATCTGATTGAATTAAAGATAGTAGTTGTTCCCATCACATGATTGGAGATATGAATAATTTTTTTGAATGAAATAGCTATGATGAAGGAGTGATTAGAGTAGGAAATAATGCAACCTACCATATAAAAGGAATATGATATATTAGACTTGATGGAAATACTAACATTGATGATTTTTATTTTGTGAATAGTTTGAAATGTTATCCTTTGAGTATTGGAAAACTAGTGGACGAGAGATATCAATTATAGTTTATAGAGAAGACTTGTATTTTTATAGACAAAAATGACACATTGATTTGTACTGGTACAAGGACAAGAGGTAATGCATTTCTATTGAATCCTACTAAGATGACATATTTAGTTGCTAAGGTGGATGATAGTTGGTAAATGCATAAGAGATATTTTTACATCAACATTGATAACACTGTGAAGGTTAGTACTATATTTGTAGTTAGATATTTGCCTACGATTGTGAAACCTACTAACATGTTGTGTATGGAATGTGTAATGGTAACATAGAAGAAAAGTTCATATCCAAGTAAGAAATTTACTACTTCAACAAAGTTGGAGATTGTGCACACAGATTTGAGTGGTCCTACAAAGACAAAACCATTCTATGGTGAAAGGTATTTATGATTCTTGTTGATTATTTCACTAGAATGATGTGGGGAGCATTTCTTAGAAAAAATATAAAGCTTGAGAAAGTAAAGATATTTAAGAGTAGAGTTGAGACTGAACCTAGTTTGAAAATTAGATGTTTGATATATGATAGAGGAGGGGAGTTTACTTTAAGTGAGTATAATAATTTTTGTGAAAATAATAGTATAAAGAGACAAGTTTCAGCACCTAAGATAGCTGAGTAGAATGAGACAATAGAAAGGAGAAACATAATAATAATACAGGTAGTAAGAGAAATGATGCCTGAAAAATAATGTATCTAAGGTCTTTTAGAGAGAAGCAATAAATACAACAATATACACTGTCAATAGAGTACAAATCAGACAAGGCATTGGTAAGACACCTTTTGATATTTGGTTTGGACATGCACCTTCTGCAAAGTATTTTAGAATATTTGCAAGTAAATGTTACATTAAAAGAGATAATGATGTTGGAAAGTTTGATTCAAGAAGTAATGAAGGTATGTTCCTTTGATATTCATTGAAAAGAAAGGTATATAGATGTTTTAATTAGAGAACTAAGACTATTTTTGAGAGTGCCAATGTGAGAGCTGATGAAAAGTTTAGAATTCAAGAAAGGATACTTGATTATAATTTTGATGAAGAGACTAATCCGAGGCCTAACAAAGAGAACATTGAGTAGAATTTTTTTATGATACTGACATTGATTTTAAGAATGATATTCAGAGGGAAGTATAGAAAGAAGAACATAGAGAAGAACCTAGATCTAAACCTAGAATAGAAATCAGAGTTAAACAATGAAACCTAAACTAAATTTGATAAAGAACTATTAGAAATATGGATTATGAGGGGTGAATCAGTAATCTACAAACTTTAGTCACCAATTGGATATTATTTCTTACTTTTAACCATAAATAATAAAGTAATGCTGAACACTAATAGTAACCATGCACACAGATAACTCATAACACCATATTTTGTTAACTATGGAGACCCTGGCCAAGGGAAAACCCTAGTGAGGATGATACCCACTAGATAATATATTGATATATAAGTTCCTTTTTAGAGGATGGAGCCTATTAGGAGTCAATGAGAAAATTTAGTATAAGGAGTCCCTATTAGGAGGCTTTGAATCTCTGTTAGGAGATTCCAACCCTGTTACGAGTTGTGCCAACCCTGTTAGGAGTTTTTGTACAGTAGATGCAAGATGAGCCCATTGCCTAAACATGCACTTCAAATTACAAGAAGAGCTCACTACCCAAAAAAGTAACCAAACTTCTGAATATAGGTACTGTAACTTCTTTCTCAATTGATCTTTGATCTTCAACTGAATCTTAGATCAAGAAATAGCTTTTACAAAAATTTGCATAAATCACTTTCACAAAAGTTCTCTTATAATTGCTCAACATAACTACTACATCTTTCATTGCAAAATTTCCTTTTCATAAATACCATGCCTTTTCAAAAATTTCTACTGGGCTAGCTAATACCATAATACATTTTCCAACTTAGAGTAAACATCTAGGATGTCAGTTCTAATTGGACAAGTAATTATTTTGTAAACAAAATAATTCCTTTCCTTCAATTCTACTATCCTATTTTGCTTAAGACATGAATATCTCTTTTATGTATAGTGCATACTAACTTTTGAGGTTATATACATCATCATTAATATGTATACTATCTCCATCTAACTTTGATAGTCATAATATGACATCAGAAACAAGTTATAAAGAAACACTTCTGTATACCAAATTCCATACTTAGACAATTTTTTGAGTACCAAAAGCTAAGTATCTTTATTTTTGAGGTTTCTTGTGAGGATGTATATCATGTGTTGCCATAAATAACAAAAAATACATATCCTCATTAGCTAATTTTCAACAATCTCCCCCTTTGGCATTGATGGTAACAAAACAGGGAAATTGGCTATGTGACAAAAACTTATCAAAATAATATAGTAACATTACATCTATTACGATTTGTCCATCTTATGTAAGCTCCCCCTTAAAATATGATTTCATACATTACAATACTATGTTTTCTTTGACTAATTTACAATTTTTCTTGTATCTCTCCCCCTTTGACATCAATGAAAAAGGTTAAAATGTCAAAAATTGTCCAAAAAAACTATCTTTCTATTGTCAAAATTGGAGTCCTTAATGTCAAAAATGGTAAAAAAAAACTATCTTTCTACTATCAAAATTGTAGTCCTTCTACCTTAAGCAGATAGAATCTTCATGCAATCATCAAAATTTTCTTTTAGACTATTGATACCTTTAGTCAATGTATCTTTGGTTGCTTTAGCAGAGGTGAGAATTCAACATAAGGCATATGATGCAATCTCAACTACATTAAGGTCTGAGTACAAAAAATTAGACTACATGTCCTTGACCTTGACACATTCCTCCAATTGTTTCTCAACAAAATATATTTTCAAAGCAATAGACTCTTTGAAATCTGATACTATTTTCAAAATTTGTTCCTTCCAAAGTTCCATTTTCCTGACATCATTCTAAATACTGGCCACTTATCCTTCAAAATCATCAATTTTACTAGATGGATGCTGTATCTGGCTAGATAAAGCTTCTAGCTCACTCATTTTTCCTCCAATATAATTGTCAATATCCTTAGTTAGCTTGTAAGATAGAGTACACTTAATGTATAGTATCTTCCATCTTGTTGACACTTTTGAAGTTTCTTGATACAAGTATCAAGACTTAACAATTCATTCTTAATATTTTGACAAATGGTGCTAAACAGGTTAGCATCATGTGAGATTTGTGCCTTAGATTCTACAACATTCAAAAAATTAGTGAGTTCTTCATCAAATGGCTTTAGCACTATCTATGCCCTCTATTCTGGATCTGCTTCTATGTGCTGCACTGATAGAGTACTATGTAGTTTGTCAGTAACCTTCATCAAGGTTTTCTATAGCTCTTTACTATTTAGTTCTTCTAAATGAGTTTTGATAAGGATGAGATCAAGTTAGTTTGATCATCATCATTAGAAGCTAGGCTGGCAAGTGAAAGTGAAGTAGATGAACTAGAAGGTTTAGTGTCATCCTCCCTTTTCTTCTTCTTAGTTGCCTCTTTGACTCTTCTCTCTTCTTCCTCTTTCTTTTCTTTTTCCTTCCTTTCATTTTCTCTCTTTTCTTCCTCTTCTAATCTTTTCTTCTTGTCTTCCTCTATTTTCCTTCTTGTTTCTTCTTTGGCTACACTTTTCTTTTCTTTCTCTTCTTTTCTTTTCATTTCATCCTTAAGAAATTTCTACTTGGCCTCTTCTATTTTCTTTTTCTCCTCTTTTAGTAACCTCTTCTCCTCTTCAATTTTCCTTAGTTTGTCTTCAATATCCTTGGTATTAGGTTCATTCTATTCAAAACCTTCAAATGGATTTGTATCATCAATGTTAATGGTAACATTGGTTTGATCTATTTGCATTGTGTCACCGCTCACTAACACTTTTGAGGTTCTAGGTGTTGGTGAAGATGCTACCTTAGACTCTGTCAACATCTAACTTATTGCTACTATAGTCTAACTTGATAATTTTTCATTCTCACCCAACATAAACAAAAATGGTCTCACTTTATTCCTTAAGTATGGTGCAAGATTATTCAACAATCTCATAATTTCTTCTTTGTCATCAGTCTTGCATATTATTCTTAGTATAGACTTGCAAAGTTCTAAATCTTCATCTTTTGTTGGAGCCTTCTTCTCAATAAGTTTGTCATAGAGCTTCTAGTTCACTATGCCTTCAATATCCTTTAGTTTTAGATTATTTTCTATAATGTATCTCATAGTAGAGATATCAATCTAATATTTCTCAAAGTTATTATACAAATCATAAACTTTTTTCATCTGAACAAAGTTGCCCATATTAGCAATAGCTGAGTTTATCTTTTCTATCTTTGGCTTCTAGGGTTGTCGAGCTTTTCCTATTGACTTCTTTGAAGTTTTTACCTTCTTTTCTTATTTAACTTCTTGTTCTTGTTCTTGTTCTTTGCTAGACTCAACAATTATCAATAATATCTTTTGTCTCTTGCCTAGTCCAGTGGCTTGTTGCTTGACCCTTTTAGTCTTTGTGATCATAGCTTCCACTAATTTCTCATATTTTCTCTTTGGTTCACTCAGTTGCACATCTGATACTACTGCATATAGAATTCTCTATTCCAAAGATGTCTCTGCAATAGATATAGATAAAGGTTGCACATTTAGTATACCTTGCTTCATGGTTCGCCTGACTACTTGTTACTCACTCTTAGTCATACCAACCTTTGATAAAGCTTTCTTCATTATAGTTTCTATCTTCTTGTGGGATGCCTTCTCCAAAGATGCCTAATGAGATGATTAGGTAATCTCATCATAAGTTCCAAATTTGTATTCAGATTTGTCCTTCTCTGATTTCAACACTAAATCAATATATCCAACTATTGTATCATCACTCAATTCATAACCTAAGGGATCAAGAAATGTTTCCCAAGGTTCTACAACTTGAATATAAGTATAATTTGTATCAACCATAACAAAAATGTCTTCTTCAAATCTATCTACAATTGTAGGTGCAATTCTAAATCTCTGTCTCATTTCATTCTGAAATATCTTCATAATCAAATTCTCACTATCCAATATCTTATTGGCAAGATGTCTTTTGCATACTTCAATGATCTTATCCATTGTACATCTATCACTACTCATTATCTTTGTGATTGATAAATATGGAAATATTTTAAGCACATGAAAGAATATGTGAATAATCAGTGACTAAAATCTAAACACACCATTCTTAGTCCTCTTGATCTTTTCTAGGTTCTCAAGTAGTTGCATTCTCATAAATTTCATTAAGATTTACTTGTTCCTTCTCAATAGATATCTTATATTTTGCGTAGATGTATCTGGCTAACAATTCATCAATCTTTGAACTTGCACATATAGAGGAGGCAATGATTCTACTCAAGAATCATACATCATTTTAGCATCTTGAAATGCATAAATTCAACTTTGTAGCCTCAATTTCTTAGAATGTTCATTACCTTCAAAACTATTTTTCAAAGCTTTCCAAATCAAATGTGAAGTAGCAAGTTATTTTACCTGATTGTATTCAATTTTAGGAAGTATGGTCAATAGTGCTTCTCTAGCTCTCATGTTGTACATAAAAAGATCTCTTTCTGCTTCGGTACAAGTTTCCAAATCATTTTCAGAAATGAATGTCTTTGTTGTTTTTTTCAAGATCCAATATCCCAAACACATAAATAGTAGATGTGTCTTCATATTTTCCTTCTAGCTATCATAATTTGTTCCATTGAACTTTGTACTATCTTTCCTAAACATGCTCTCCATGGATCTTCTAAATTTGTTAAACTTTATCTTCAAGGACCTGATGCTCTGATACAAATTTTTAGAAACAATAGTCCACCAAGATAATAGAAAGGGGGGGAGGAATCAATTATTTAACAATTAAAACATTTATCTTCTTGAAAAAATTTAACCATTCAACCAAAGTAAACAAAAACCATAAAAAGATGCACATAGATAATTACACCATATTTGTTGACTAGGGAAACCCTTGATAAAAGGGAAAACCTTTGTGGGAATGATGCCCACAAGATGATGTACTAATATAAATATTCCTTGTTAGAGGATTTACCCTATTAGGAGTCTATTGAAAAATTTAGTACATATGAGTCCTTGTTAGGAGACTTTGAATCCTTGTTAGGAGATTCCAACCTTGTTAGGAGTTGTACTGTAATGTATGCAATATGAGCCCACTGCCCAAACATACAATTTCAACTACTAGAAGAGCTCAATACTCAAACAAGTAATTTACTATTATATTCCTCTTTCCTTTATTCTATCAATTCAACCAATCACTGTTAGACCTTGTAGACTAGGTCACAAACCTCGAATCCAAGTATCAAAACCTTGGATCATTCAACAAAACCTCAGAATTGAAGTTATGCTCAACTTTGCATTCCGCTCTCACTATTTCTTGCAATCATTTTGCATTAGTACGATACCATATAATACCATTCTTCATGATAAAGGAAAATTTCCTTCCTTTATATTGAGTCCATAAACCAATTCCTTGAGTCAGCTATTAGACCTTCTCAATTAATTATTAGAGGACCACATTAAGAACATGTTACATGTAGAGATAACATTAATCTTCTTCTTTACAACTTGAATAACTTTCCATACATGTAATATTATGATGAGTGAACTTAGCTATTTCATCATCAACATGTATACTATCTCCATGTAACTTCACTAGTCATAATATGACATCAACAACAAGTTATAAACAAAAAAATACAATGCTATATACCAAATTGTATACTTAGACAATTTTTTGAGTACCAAAAGCTAAGCACCTTTATTTCCAAGGTCTCTTGTGAGTATGTACATCATTTGTTTCCATAAATGACAACAATTATATATCCTCATTAGTCAATTGTCAACAAGAACCACCCTACTGAATAGATCATTGGAAGAAGAGAAAAAGGATTAATGAAAAGAAATAAGGTACAAGAAGAACTATGTTTTGTTTATCAAGTAGAACCTAAGAATGCTGATGAAGTTTGCAAAGATGACTACTAGATTCAAGATCTAAAAGAAGAATTAGAGAAGTTTGAGAAGAACAAAACATGGGAATCGGTTCCTAGACCTAAAGATAAGAGTTTTATTAGAACTAAATGTGCATTTAGAAACCCGACAAATGAAGAAGGTGAAGTTGTAAGAAAAAAAGTAAGATTGGAATGTGAAGTTTAGTCAAAACAAGGAGTAGAATTTGAAGAAAATTTTGCACCTATTGCTAGATTAGAAGAAGTAAGAATTTTTTTAGAATACGTAGCTAACAAGAACTTTAAAGTTTATCAAATGGATGTCAAATCAGTTTTTCCAAATGGAGAACTTAAAGAAGAGGTATACATTGAGAAACCTGATGGTTTTCCTTTGACAGATGAAGATGATATTGTTGCATATTGAAGAAGGCATTGTATGCATTAAAACAAGCACCTAGAGCATGGTATCCAAGATTGGACAAACACTTGACAAATTTGGGATTTGTGAAAGGTAATGTTGAAAGTAACTTCTATATGAGAAAATATGATAAAGGATTATTGATTGTTGTAGTATTTGTGGATGAAATTATTTTTGGAGGTAATGATGAAGAAAGTAAGGTATTTTTAGAAGAAATGAAGAAAGAATTTTAAATGAGTATAATTGGTGAGATGAAGTACTTTTTGGTATTACAGATTGTATAGAACATTGATGGTATTTTCATATTACAAACAAAGTATCTAAAAGATCTATTGAGAATATTTGGATTGGAAAGTTGTAAACTAGTTGGAACACCTATGATAACTAGATGCAAGTGGTCTAGCAATGATGAATTCTCTACTATTGAACATAAAAAGTATAGATCTATGATTGGTGGATTATAATATTTGACATATACTAGATCTAATATTGGAATTGCAACAAGATTTCAAGAACATCCTAAAGAGACACATTATGAGGTAGTAAAAAGAGTTTTTAGATATTTGAAGGGTATACCTTATTATGGATTATGGTATCAAAAATCAAATGATTTTTACTCTCTGTGCATTTACTAATGTGGATTGGGAAGGAAGCGTAGATGACAAAAAGAGTACTAGTGGTGGAGTATATTTCTTGGCTAAGAAAGAAACAAGATTGTATTTCATAGAGTATGATAGAGGTAGAGTATGTAGAAACAATACATAGTTGTAATCATATTATTTGGATGAAGAAAATTCTGAAAGACATTGGATTTAAGTTATAGAGCCTATTATCATACATTGTGATAATACAAGTAAAATGTGTATGTCAAAGAATCCAATGTTACATTCAAAGGCAAAGCATATATCTATTAAGTATCACTCTTTGAAAGAGAAAGTCATAGAGAAAGAGATTATATTGGAGTATGTTAGCACAAAGGAGCAGATAGAAGATATATATACAAAAAATTTAGCAGACACATTTGAGTACTTGAGAGGTATGTTTGGGTTTATGTTTCAACCTCCTTTTGAGTAGTTGATGCACAAGTCACATCAACCTTGTAGTAGTAGAGCACTATTTCTTTTATCAGGACTAGATGTTTAATGCCTCATCTATGGAGAAGTATCTTTATTTGAGTTGAGTCATGAAGGTCTCTTGGTAACTAGTACTTAACAATGTCTTTGGATAGTTGAGCTTATTGTAGATCATACTTAGAGAATTGACATGATGATACCTTTGTCATTGATGCCAATAGGGGAGTGCTGCAAATGAAAAAAATCCTTTGATATGAATGTTTAGATACATCTTATGAGGGAGAGTAGCATATGAAAATATTCTAGGAGAGATTTATGTTGATAGATGAAGAGGATTTGAAAATTTGATTAATGAAGGGATTTAAAAAATTTATTGATGAAAAGGATTTGAAAATATGTTGATGTATGGGGGAGATTAACATCTTCCTTGTGCATGATAGTTACTTTATAGATGATATTCATGGACAAAATGAATGGGGGAGCAGATGCAACAAAGACACATTTGATATACATGGAACATAGATGTTTTGCATATATATTGCATCAATGTCAAAGGGGGAGATTGCTAGCATGAATGATGATGGTATCCCTAAGGTGGAATATTTTAGTTGTTTTGGAGACATATTTCAGTGGTTGTGCATTGCATTCATGATTGAGTTTTTCATTGATGTCAACATTCTGGTTATTCTATAAAGACTCACAAAGAAATAGACAACATTTGGTTTTGTGTAGTTTGAGGATTAAAGACCAACTTATTCACGCATGGAGTAATGTTATAGAGCATGTCTAAATTCTATAGCTAAAAGCACATATATAAATATGAAGACTAGAAAGAGTTATGAAGGATTCAATGAATATAGCTTTCAGACAACATTTCTAGAAATAAGGTATTGATGTTTGGATTTTATCTCCTAAAATAGATTATATCTAGTTGAGTGACCTTAGATAGAGGTTGCAGACATATTGAAGATTCTTTGGTTAATCATGTACATTTAGATGATCAATGAGTAGAAAGTTATAAATATTGTGAGCTAATAGATTGCTTGTAATTATGAAAAGATGTACTATTGTAATGCAAAGTGTAATGTAATATATGTCTTAATTATTGTAAACTAGGGAAGCCTCAAGGCCTACTCAATAATTTATTCTAGGACTTGATATAAAGGAAAGATGTTTTCCTTGGCTTTAATGATCAATGAGATCACTTTTATGAGATGTGAAGTTGAGTAAGTTATCTAGTGCAGATAGTGTGATATGTATTGTATTATGCAAGCTTACATGAGAACATCTTTTGGATCAGAGTAGAGTTTTGTGTAGCTAAGTTATGATGAGATTAAAAGGATCTTTATTTGGAAAAAGAAGTTTCCATTGGATATTTTATGTACACTTGTATTATTTAGTGAGGATAGTACTAAATTTTTTTGGACAGTGGGTCCATTTGTCTTCCTTTCAAATCCTAATAGGGCCAGAACAAATCCTAATAGGGTTGGAATCTCCTAACATGGATTAAAAGTCTCCTAACATGGACTTATATATATTGAATGTATTTCATTGACTTTTAATAGGGTCTATCCTTTCACAAGGAACACTTGTATTAATACATCATCTTGTACTTACCATCCCCACTAGGGTTTTCCCTACTTAACATATCTTGTGTTATTGTGTATGGTTATCTTTCTATGGTTGTTTCATCTACTATTTATATGTTTTAGAAATAATAAGGATACCAAGAGTTATTTTAATTGCATAACCGATTCACACCCCTGTTAGAGTGGGGTTGTCATTGCACCAAAAGACCGATCTGTCAATGCCTGATACAACCACTTAATTTATAGTACATAGGAGATGGTTAAGCCCTTGTCACAAATCTTGAGGGGAGCTCTAAATTTTTATATAAAATCTCCCCCTCAGCATTACCCGAGGGTCTAAGAATTCAAACCTATGCCCAAGCTCTAATACCACTTGTTAGAGTGGGGTTGCCGTTGTACCAAAAGACTGACCTATCAATTCCCAATACAACCACTCAAATTATAGTACACAAGAGGTGGTTAATACCTTGTCACAAATATTGAGGGAAGTGCTGAAATTTTTTTGACTCTCCCATCCTCTCAGTTTTGTTGGTTATTCGATTAGTTAGGAGGTTTTTTACGCCAAGGTATATTCCAATTCTGGGGTATTTTTCTATTTATTATTAAAGGAACCTAAATGTTTTAAAGGTCCCTTAGGCATACCCTATATTTGGGCCCAAGGCTTGCATTGAGAAATGAAAAAAGAATCCTCATCACCATAAATATCTTTGAACTTCTTAGTTAACTGATTTTCTTCTTGATTGGCGACTATCTTGTAATGACAATCTTTATTCTTTTCCTTGTAGTATGAACATAATTCATCCAAAATAGCCTCAAATTTTCCATGCTTCTTATTCTCTTTCATTATTTCTAGCTATATTTCCTTGTTATTGATAATGTATTGCTTGAAGTTAGATAAAAGATGTGTAATCTTTGATCTTGACACTCCATCTCCTAAAGCCTTTCCATCAATAGGCCTAAAATCTCTTCTTTTCTTCACAACTACTCTTGAGTAATTTAAATACATCCTTTGTATATCATCCCAATATATCTGGGTGATATCTCCTCCAACCATTAGATCACATGCTTCAACACTCCCCTCATGGACCCCTTTAAGAAACAATAGCTTCTTAGATTCTTCATTCAATTCATGTTGGGTATTCTTTTGAATATTAAATAAGAAGCTAGTGACATAATCCTCTAAACTTTGATCTTCCTTTTGTGAAATTTTAAAAATATCATCACCCCTTAGATCACTCCCCTACAACTCTTCTTATACTTTTCCAAAAAAATTTCCTTTATTCCATTCCATTTGTGAACAACATCCCTACCTAGTCCCATCTTAGGGCTGATTCCTTAAGAGTGGCTGGAAACAACTTAAGATTATGGGTGTACTCTCTTAAATGGATGCATTTTTATTTCAAGACCTTTTAGAACTTGTTTCATAGTGACTTCCTAGACCATGGATGGATGTGTGCTCGGTGCTCTCTATCTCCTATTTTCTTCTACTTGTCCATAGTCTTTTTGCATTCCTCTTGAGATTTCTATGGTCTACCCCTTTCCTCCTCAAGAAATAGGTCTACTCATGTTGACCTAGTTAGAAAGAGGTTAACTCAAGTCAACATCTTCCCTAGTAATTGTGGGGCTCAGAGCTAAAAGGTTTTAGGATTTCAATTTATTAATTCCTCCTCTCCAATTGACCTATATTGATTTCTTACCCAAAACCTAATATACAAGGAGACTTGGAGGCTTCATTTTACACTTTATACTTGTATGCCTAAAATGTGAGCACACTTCTATGAGTCATTATAACCAAGATTTCTCAAGAATGAGGTCTCAAATAGCGGCTCATAGCTCTCTATTCATGGAGTGCAAGGGTTGGTAATGGAGGCCCTCAGTTTGACCTAGTTTGTGCCCATGCAAGTACACCATAAAATGAGAGATTCAAGGATCAAAATATGAATGCAAATGAGGATGAAAAAAATCAAATGATAACAATGCAAAGAAATGCAAGCAAAGGAAAATCTTAGCTATGAAAGGAAATAACAATGCAATATTAATCTATGAAAATAAATATGGCTCTAAGATAACATGAAAATGCAAGGATGAAACCTGATGATGGAAGCCATGGATGCAAGATAGAATAAGACAAGAAGAGAGAAGTTGCAATGAAGCTCCAATGTCCAAACACTAAGGCTCAAACTTCTCCAAAATTCCTCTCTAAACCTATAACATAACATTACTATAACAGCGATCTATTTTCTCTATATCTCTCTCTATTGCTCTACATTGCTCTATATTAAAATGAGAAGGAGAGGGCTCCTTATAAAGGAAAATGTGGAGGTGAGAGGCTTCTCACAACCAATATGGGATAATAGAGTTTGATCTATGTGAGACAAAATTCCACCAATGAGAAAAGAGGAGTGTTTGAGAAAAAAGTGGAAAGAGGAAAAAGAGGAATCCCAGTTAGAGATATGTTCATTCAAGTGTAGAGAAAAATGATTTATTTATTTATTTTTATTTAATTTATTTCCTTTTTCAAGTGGATTTAATTTTTATTTATTTAATTTCCTTTTTTCACTAGGGATTTTATTTAATTAAAAGGGAACAAGTTCTTTTAATTAAATAGCAAATATTTAATTAAATTAAAAGAGGGGTTTTTCTCTTAATTAATTATTTGTGGATTAATTATTTAATTAAAAGAGAGGTTTTCTTTTAATTAAATAATACGTAGGATAAACTAATCAAACCTTAGGAAATGTTGAAATAATTGAATTAATTACAATTTGATCAAAGAAATTGATTTGAATTGATTTAATAAAATATTGCAAACCATTGATTCTAGAAATTTGATAAATTGAATAATGGGGGTCCATAGTCTAGGCAACCATTTTAGGGTGCATACATTTGCCCCTCTTTGACCAATGTGTGATTGATTTGGGAACACATGTAGTCAAAGAAAGAAATTGAAATGTGAGATCGATTTGGGATCACAAAACAACCCAGATGTGTGGTTGATTTAGGAACATATTAGGAGAAAGAATAAAAATAATTTTTGACTTAAAAAGTTGAGGACAAAATTGATAAAATGGAATCAAGGATTGAAATAATAGGTATTTCCCCCTCATGATCAAAATCAAAATGAGATAGAGGAAAAATAACAAGTTGATAAATTTGATCAAATCAAACAAAAGATAAAGTTCTTGATGTAAGATGAAAGATATAAGAATCATAAAACCAAGATATATCATCAAGCAAGAAATACTATGCCCCAAAGGTGAATTAGAAGAAAAGAAGTGGGGTAAAAGGAAATGGAAGATAGAAGTTTGGAAGATATGGAAAGAAAATTTTCGTATGAAATATAATACCCCAAAATCAATCAACTGTTTAAGATAGAAATTTTGATTGAGATCATGAAAGAAGATAAGGAAATGAAGATCAAAACATGACCATAGTTGATTAGAAGTCCACAAGAAAGATGAAGGGAAAACCTTCTCAAAATCATAATGCAACCTAAAAATGCAAATTAACATGAAGTCTAATAATGCAAGCTACATGAAAAGGCAAAGTTGTACTTGCAAAAGAGAAACTATAACATAGGATTTTGTGTTCATCATTCACTAGAGAATGTTAAAGAACCTATTTTCATCATTGGGCCATTATTAATGGTCATCATAAAATCACACAATCATCACTAGTCACAAGCACAACTATGAAGATATGAATGATTTATATCATATTGGAATGTGGAAACATTCTAACATAAGCATCAAAGACATAAAGGTCAATATGACTTCAGTGTTAACTTACTTAATTTAATGTAGCAAAACCATGCTCGCATCAAGGCATAGATGCTAGGATGACTAGAAGAATGGTTATGCAAAAACAATCAAGGATGATGCCTCAAATATCCTAAGTGTTTCAAGGGGACAACCAGAGACACTCTAGAGTTTCAAGACCATAGCCACAAGTAGAAAAAAATAAAAACATTCCCCATACCCCAAGTCCTCTAGCTATGCATCCCAAAGAGACTTATCAGACAAGGACGCTCAAAAAAAATCAATAATAGTCAACACACAAAGAAAAGATCATGACATAGGTCAAGCATTAAGTGTTTGTGTTTAAAATTTGAAGTGTGTTAATTGATACTAAGTTCAGAGGATAAGGATCAAATCCTTTCAAGTAGGTAAGATCACATGATGAAACTGGGTAAGACCAAACTGATAAGTGTTAAAAAACACTCGATGTCAAGAGTTGTATTGAAAAATACAGTTGGGATGGTGTTAAAAAAACACTATTTGTGAGGTGTCCTAAATACTAACATAACCAAGAGACCAAAGCTAACACAATTATGCCCCCTAGATAAAGACATATTCCAAACCAAGGCAATAAGGACAAGGCATGATGGAGAAAGGCCAAGTGTCGATGACATGTGCTAAGAAATAGGGGTACAAAGGCCTCAAGTAGCACCTATTTCTAAGTTTTCACTACTTGGATTTTTTATTTTTATTTTTTTCTTTTGGAATTTTTTTTTTTTGGAGATACATCAAAGTACTTATTACTAAGATGATCATTTTTTTAGGACATTTTCCAATTTTTAGAATTTTGATAGTATATCATTTTCTTAGTTTTTTGAAATATATCACTTTTTTGTATTTTTTCAAGATCAATAAATATGTACAAAGATGGACCCAAATAGAACATGCATCATGGTAGAAGTTCTTCAGGTGCAAGACATTGATAGGACAAGGGAGCTACTCTCCCTCTTTTATAGACAATAAATAGGCACTAGACCCAAAAGTTACTATAATAATGTAAGGTCCAAGCTAGTTAGGTTCAAATTTACCCTTTTGATCTCTATTCTATTGATTTTTAGGATTTTCATGTAGGACAAGATCTCCCACTTGGAATTCTCTAGGTGAACCTTTTTGTTGAATGCTTTTGACATGCACTTTTGATAGACCCTCATATGGTCAAATGATGCTTGGTGTTTTACATCTAGAAGTTTGAACTCTTGAAATCTCATGCATGGTAGTCTTCATCTATAACTATACCTTTGAGGGAAACTCCGAGTGAAGGAATCTCAACCTCTAAAGGTAACACTACTTTAGCACCATATGTAAGGACAAAAGAAGTAGCCCCAGTAGGAGTATGAATACTCATTATATAGGCCCATAAAGCTAAATTTATTTATAAGTGCCAATCCCTACCATTCTTATGAACTATTCTATGTAAGATTTTGAGAATGGTTTTATTTGATGCTTCTACTTGACCATTTTCTTGAGGGAAGTAAATGGAGGACCAGTGTTGTTTTATCTAGAATTTATTACAAAGTTGTTTAAGGTCCTTATTTTTAAATTGGCCTCCTTTTTTAGTGATAATCTTGGATGGAACTCCCTATCTACTTATAATATGATTCAGAATAAACGGAGAAACTGTCTTGCTCAAGGCAATTGAAAGTGGGACAACTTCTACCCATTTAGTGAAGTAATCAGTAGTAGTGATAATAAAATTGTGTCCACATGATGAGTTGGGATGAATATGCCAACAAGATCAAAGGCCCAATGCTGAAACAACCAATGAGAGATAGAAGGAATGAGTTCCCTACCCAGAACATGTATCAGGTTACCATGTTTTTGACACTTTTCACATGACTTTGCAAAAGCTACTACATAAATTTGTATTGTAGGCCAATAGTTTCTTTCCCTAAGCAATTGTAAATCTATGGAAAGACCATTGGAATGTCCCCCATAGATCCCTAATGGATGTCAACTAACACTTGATCAGTTTCTTCCTTTTCTAAGCATCTATGAAGTGTTCCATCTATACCCCTCCTATACAAATCTCTAGATATAAGAGAATGGCGAGAGGCATTTTGAATAAGGTTTCTTTATTTAGATCAAGTAAAGGTGTTAGGTATAATTCCATCATGAAGTTATGAATAAATGGCACCATAATGGGGTGACTCACAACCAAAAAGTTTAAAAATAACATGACTTTCTTGAAAATTATAGATAGGGTGATGTAGCTCTTCCACTAGGAATTCATATCTTAAATCATGTTGCTCTAATTGAAGAAGTGAAGCAAGTGTAGCCATAACATCAACTGCTTTATTTTCTACTCTAGGGATTTGCTGAAATGAGACAAATGTGAAGTAGCATCTAAGGAATCAAGCATTTGTTTATAACATACCAATTTCTCATTTTTTGTTAAATAACTATCATTGACTTGGTTGATTATTAGCTATGAATCCCCATAGATGTGTAACTCTATAATTCTGCATTCTATAGCCATCTTAAGTCCAGTTGTTAAAGCTTCATACTTAGCAATTTTATTTGTACATGGAAATAATGACTTGTAAGATTTAGGAATCATGTACCCATGAGGAGAAACAAACAACACACCAGCTCTGGAATCATTTTTCATAAAGGACCCATCAAAGAACATCTTCCATTTTCTTTTAGTCATATACATGAGGTGCTCATTTTGGATATCAACTTGAATAGGTGCATTATCTTGTAGTGAGTAATCAGCCAATTGATCTACTATGGCTTGCCCTTTGATTGCTTTACACTCAAAATACTCTATGTCAAACTCTGAAAGGATCATCATCCATTTAGCAAGTCTACCCATGAGGGCAGCCTTACCTAGTGCATACTTAATTAGATCAATTTTCTCTATGAGGTGTATAGTGTGTGCAAGCATATAATGTCACAACTTTTGGGAAGCAAATATAACTATGAGGCAAGCTTTCTCAATACTGGTATAATTAACATCATATGAAACAAGAGTACAACTAATGTAGTATATTGCTCTTTCTTTCCCATGTTCATCTAGTTGAGCTAATAATGCCCCCAAGGAAGACTTTGTCACTAAAATGTATAGAATAAGTGGTTTCCTTGGGATATGAGGCATTAAAATAGTAGGATTTACCAAGTATTTATTAATTTGATCTATGCTCTTTTAACACTCTTCATTCCATACACATTTGACTCCTTTATGTAAGTTATTGTTGAAAGGTTGAGCTTTGTCTACCAATTGTGACATAAACCTCCTTATAGATTGAAGATGCCCTTGAAGACTCCTCATTTGACTAATGTTTTTATGAGGTGACATATCCATGATTTCTTGAACTTTTTTAGGGTCCACCTCTATTCCTTTTTCTAAAATAATGAATCCTAGTAATTTTCCATAGGTGATTTCAAATGCACACTTTTTAGGATTTAACCTTAGTTGAAATTGTTCCATGTGATCTAGAATGACTTCTTAGTATGTATCTCTTTTCTTAGACTTGGCCAAGGTGTCATCCACATAATCTTCCATATTTTTATGCATCATACGATGAAAAATAGTTTTCATGTCTCATTGATAGGTGGCCCCTACATTTTTTAATCCAAAAGGCATAACATTTCAACACTAGGTACCCCGTGCACAAGTGAATGTAGTCTTTTCTTGATCTTCAAGAGCTATCTTAATTTGATTATATCCAAAAAAACCATCCATTTAGGAATAAATCGCATAACCGGCACTCATATCCTCTATCATCTCTATATTAGGATTTGCAAAATCATCCTTTGGACATGCTCTATTAACATCTCTAAAATATGTGCAAACTCAAATGGTTTTGTCATGTTTTGAAACTGAAACAATGTTTGATATCCATTCAACATAGTTAATAGCTCTTATTAATTTTGCACCAAGTAGTTTCTCTAATTTTTACCTTGACTAGGAGAGCTATGTGAGGATGCATCTTTCTCAATTTCTGCTTAATTGGTTTAACACCTGGAGCTATGGATAAGTGATGCATAATAAGATTAGTGTCCAACCCTAACATATCTGAATAAGTCCATGCAAAATTGATCTTCTTTTCTTGTAAGAACTTAGTGTAGGATTCTTTTTCTTGTGATGACAAAGACTGAGCTAAATTTACCATTTATGGAGCTTCATTCGTACCCAAATTGACTACTTGTGTTGATTTAATAAGCATTGAAGATCTATCTTGAAAATAACTAGGGAGATGATCATGTACCTCATCCTCAAGCTTCTAGAGAGATTTTCACCCTTGAATATGTCTTTTCTTTTTACTATTTTTGGTTCTAACATTGCCACATAGTGGTTTTTTCCATTAGAACTCCTATTTTTTAAATTTTCTTTTCTCTTTATTTTGTGACTAAGGTACTTGATGTATGGCTTTGTCATGTTGGTAGCTGGTTTACTAGTGGAATAGACTATGGGTTCAATGACATTCAAATAGAAGGCTATCTCATAATCATTTTGAAATATTAAAAGCTCAGGCTCATGATTGTGTTGGGACTAGTCAATCAAATCAAGATGAACAAGGGGTAAATCAATGATTGGTTCAAGGTTATGAATATGAATGATATCTCTAGTGACTGAAGAGTCAGAGTCTATCAAGTAACTTCCTAAACTACCCAAATTGGGATTTGTGTTAACAAGTGAAGAATTGTCCACTAAGGTAACATGTGAGTTCAAATCATTTGATGCTACACATGAATTTTCAACTAACTTGGGTTGAGAACTATATGTATGAACAACATCAATGTCCATATCAACTGTAGAAAGCTCCAAGAGAGAGTCCCATTCATACTCATTAGAATCTACTTTTGAATCTTGACTAATATGCTTACACCATAAAGCTTGGGATGTCTAGATGTGGAAGCCTCAATATCATCATGGGTCACACTCTCTTGTTCTAAATTGGCATTTGTCTCATGAGATACTGGACTATCTGAATCTCTCCAAAGGAGATTAGTAGAAGGGATATAATCTTCACACATATCTTGTTGATTTTCCAAATTAGGTATGTACTTAATCATATTGCTAGCCCTCATTCCCTTTCGAATCTATTACTAAGAGGGCCATGTCTAGGATAGCCCATCTTCTTGACAAAAGTATACCCTCTTCCATAAGCTTTAAGACAGGGAGTGAAGTTCTCATTGTGCATACACTTCTCTTCTCTATAAATCCAACCTCTAATAGCCACATCTTCTTTCTTGTCTTGAATAGGCATTAATGACTATATAAATGTGTCAAATAATATCATAGCTAAAGAGGAAGGTTTCATCTCTTATGAAGGTTTACCATAAGACCTAGGTAAAATTGGTAATGCTATAAAGGAGTTGAGTTGATATCCCCCCTGTGCCAAGGTCTATGGATTTGAACCTGTCTTTATATTCATCTAAAGTTGCATCAAAATCATCTACTTCTCTATTGAGGGGAACATGAGTACTTGCTGAAATTGAGTTAATATAAAAAGTGTTATCCCTAGGTATTCAAATCTCTATTCTATTGTAAGGGAACTTAACACATTGATGATAGGTAGATGACACTACTTGCATATCATGAATCCATGGTCTCCCAAGTAAAATATTGTACGCAAGAGCTCCAACATCAACTACTTGAAATAAAATATCTTTTTCAATAGGACCAACCCTAACAAGAAGGATGACCAACCCCTTTGAAATTCTCTCTACCTCATCATAGGCTTTGATAATAATCTTCCTTTTGGTATCAATAACCTATTTAGAATAACCTAATGTCTTTAAAAGATTCAAAGAACAAATATTAAGCCCAACACCCCCATCTATCAACACATGCCTAACACAGGTCTTATGGACCATGACCTCAATATGAAGGGCAAGGTTGTGTATATTGCTCAAAGATTTATCATCTTCCTCTGAAAAGGAAAGGTAATGAGGGCTAGCAATATGATTAACCATGTTCTGGAATTGATCGACATCTAAATTTTTGGGGACATTCACCATGCACAAAGCATCCTCAAGGACTTGTTTGTGTCTTGGAGACAACTCTAAAAGCTCAAAGATAGAAATTTGAGCAAGGGTTCTTTGTAATTGATCAACAAGATTATAATTCAACCTAGGATCAATCACTGGTCTTGAAGGAACATACTTGGATTACACTTTTTTTGGCTTACTTGGTTGGTTTGAACTAGGTCCTTTGACAACAAGGGGACCTTGACTTTGTGTAATAGCATTGAGACTTTGGGAAGACACTTGCTTAGGTTTATTTGACTAGTTTGAGTTGGGTCCTCTAATAACATGGGGACCTTGAGATGACTCTCTAGAGTGAGAACCCCTTAGCACCAAAATAGGTTTTTCACCAAGGATAAGAGAGCTCAAGTTTAAATCATAACCACTGGGATCTTTATCTTCCATCATGTTGACACTTTCTTCTACAACCTCAAGCATATTGACAACATTTTCTTCATTTGCATAAGTGTAATTGGTTGTAGCCTTGCCATTCTTAGGTTGGGAAGCTTCCCATTTCTAATACTTGGGAAAAGGCTCTTTGAATGCTATGTGATCAGCATTGGTATTTAATCCATCTATTTCAAGTTTTCCATTCTCAATAAGATCTTGAACACTATGCTTAAATCTCCCAAAATTTTCAATATCATGTCCAATGCCATTGTGAAGCTTGCAATAGGCCTTCTCATCCCACTGCCATGGCTTAACTTTAGGTATGCAAAATTTTGCAGCATCATAAGGGTGCACAAGATTACAAGCAAGGAGCTTTGTGCATATCTCATCATATGATTCACCCAATTGTGTAAAGTTATGTTTCTCTCCTTTAGGCCTTTCTTGATATCTTGGCTTGTTACTTTGTTGATTAGCACTAGCCAAATGGAGAACAACTTGGTCTTTAGGCTTAGAGGAATCCACAACTCCAACATTAACCACTTGTCTTTTCTTATTCCACTAGGTGTTCTTTCCTTTATCCTTGTTATTTTTGTAATTTTGACCATTATTGTTGTTGTTTCCATTTTTTATCGAAATACCTTGCTCTCTCAAAACATCCTCAATTCTAAATGCAGCTTCAACGATGGTATCAAAGGAATCAAAAACTGTCTTTTTAACTTTGTACTTCATCTTAGGAACCATGTTACTAATGAGGATTTCAATCTTTTCTCTCTTAGGAATAGTCCTAGAATAGCAAGAGCACTATTGTCTCCATCTTTGCAAGAAAATAAAAAAGGATTCTCCTTGATTTTTATTTGTGTGACATAAGTCTAATAGTGAGAAAAATCGTGAAAGATTGTATGCAAAGTGTTGAACAATCTCAAAATTAACTTAGGGAATGTCTTAAAAAGGAGGATTTATATTGGTAAACTAGAGTTATATTGGTAAACCATTCCATTTCTTGACCCTTAAGACTCCTTGGAAATAATCTCATAGGATATGAGTCCTCATGATGAAACTCAAAACCCATAGTATAGAGCTAACACACATGATCATTCAGATCCCCATTTCCATCATATTTGTCATAGTGGGGGATCTCAATTTTTCTAGGAAAATCTTTCATGTCAACACTCTTATCAAAATGATTAGGAAAAATTGAATCAAGTGAAAAAGAACTCTTGGGTGTCAATATTTGCTTCAACTATTTCTTTAATTGGTAAATTTCTTCTTTCATAGAGGGATCATGCTTTTGAATCTTTTTGTCCACATCAAAGTTGTAAGGGACCTTAGCACCCTTTTTGATTAAACATTGAAATCATGCATCTCTGTTTTGGTCCATATATGCTTCCATACATTGCTGAAAATGTGGGTCTGGTTGCATAGCTAGGAAATCATAAGCATTACAGTCAAAATTTGAGCTACCACCTGCATATCATGAACCATGATGAGCTTGTTGTGAAGGTTGTCTTGAAACTCTAGGAGGTTTTGGTCTCCTAATAATAATGTCTTGAAGCTCTTTTTCCTTCAGGGCTAGGAGATTAGGAAGACGTTCTTGAGTGTCTTCCACTTTGTGGAGTCTTAGAAGGGGTAGATGGGGGAGAGTTGTTTCCACCACCAATGCACACATTGTTGAATTTATTGTCAATTTGTGAAGCCATGAGAAGGTCTTATGCTTCTTGATGGGATTTCCTTTCCATCTCAATAATAACTTTCCTTTCTTCCTCTGGGCATCTAAATTGTTCTTCCTTCTTAGCTTGTTCTTCTAGAAGGGCTTTTCTCTCATGCTCAAGTGCTTTGAGTCTACTGCTCACATAACTTAAAGGTGTTATGAATGGTGTACATAGTCTTGACTGTCTAAATTGGTTACTAGTAGATGTTGCATTCATATGAGTGCTAGAAGGCTTACTAATTTGATCATCATATTTGGATTTCTCTTCTTGATATGCATAATACTTACCTTTCTCAGCCCTTTGGTATGCATCCAAATATCTATCCTCAATATGGAGTGAGGTTGGTCTATTTTCATGAGCGGGACCACCACTCAAGAGGTCAACATAGTATTCACCACTTTGATTTTTCTTTTGTGGAGCCATTGTAAAACCCATATCCATATCTGAGTGAGGTGATGCTAAGGGTGTGCTCAACTCAATAAGCTCACTACTAGGGTCAAACAAAGCTTCTGGAATATTCTCAAGTGATTGAAAAAACATAGGTTCTTTTCCCTTATGTCTTTGATGAGTTTGAACAAAAGGTAATTGTTTAAAGATGACTTGAGGTTGCTTTCCTTGATCTATTTGATATATTGTTGTAACCAATATGAAATAAATGGTACTAGGTGATAGGATAATCCTAAGAAACATTGATACCAAACTAGGATAGTAAAAGCACTCACTTGTCCAAAAGAGATGTGATGAGATAGAATTTTGCAATAGGCATAAACCAACACTGCTATAGAGGTGCCCACAACTTTGGGTGAATTTCCTAGCACATATGGACCAGGAGGATGATTTACCTAAATTATAAATAATAAGAAATTACTAAGAATCTCCAAGAATAATATCAAAAAATCCAAAGGCATATCTTCCTCAACAAGGATGGTCTCTAACTCATCAGCTCCAAAAAAGGTCACTTGTGAAATCAAAGATTACTAATTCAAGGGGTCAAAGTACAATAACCCAAGATGCAAACACGTTTCTAACAATGGGGTAAGTAGCCTAATCTAAACCAGATCAACCTAGGGAGACTAGAAATAATAGGATAACAAAGTAGTTTGATCATAAAGTCTCAATTCATGAGCTCAAATTTTATTTGTTTTAAATATCCAACCAGGTGTGATACATTTTGAATCATAAACTAGGCACACAAGATAACAATCAGGGATTTCAAGAAAACATCTTCAAATAATGAGCAAGGGGCAAAGCAACCTTATACATAAACAAGAATAGTGTCATACTATCAGTGTAATCCCTAAAACCACCACTGTGTATGTTCTCAAAATGTTTTTCAATCACACACATAGTCCTAGAAAAGAAAATTTGGCAGCACTATGGTTCTTAGTAATGTTCAAATCTATAGATTTTGCAATCTAGAGTGGGTGAAATCCAATCTCGATGCAAAAGGGTTTTGACATATTTTGAGAATTTAATTGATCAAAGATACTAAGGAGATCTAACAACCCAACAAAAGACTACACCCTTGTGAGGATTTCCCCACAAGGACATTTATATAACGGTTGCAACTACCACATCAAAAATGACTATTATTACTTAAGGTTTCATCCACGTGGTTGACCCAATAAAGGGAATGTCCACTATAGTTAACCCTCTCTAATCAAGGAAGACTCACAAATTTGTACCACATGGGGACTTGGTTTGGATTCAAGGGTTCCAAGTTTCTGATGTTCCCAAAAGGGAACAGAGCATACTCCTCTAGCCTCTTCACCTTACCCAAACATAGCAAACAAGAGTCTTTGACATGCTAATTCAAAATCACCTCACCAAATTTTTGGAAAATCCAACAACAAACATCACCAATCTCAAAAGAGAAAGTACTAATAAATGTTGAGGACAAATCCAAACAGAATAGTGAGATAATAACAAATATCCTTCCTTACCTATCGTCGAGAAGAGCTTCACAAGTAAGATGAGCAAATAAAGAGAATTCCCTCAAGAATTCCACAAATAGTGTTCATAGGACCTAATTATTGTGTGAAACACATATGCATGAAAGTAAATCTAGATCCAATTTTAGAGCACCAAATGAAGTGTGAATCTATGAAAGCATGTAAAAGCACTCAAGCCAAGCACATGAGAGGGTTCATTTTGCTTCCAAATAAAAATGTTATAGAGATCCAAAAAAATACCTGGTAATCCTTGCAATGCATCTTTTCTATGTTGTACCTTTTGTTTATGCTTGAACACTCACTCACAATGACCAAAGCAACAAGCAAAACAAGCCAACACAAGATATGCAATATATATCCAACTTATGAAAAAATTTGGTTAGATCTAAAAATATAATTTTTAAGGGTGATAATAACTAGTAAATAACTCAAATAAAAGCTCACATCATGCATTGATCCATATGAAAATTAAATGCAAGCTATTCATTAAATGCCCTTTTTTGAATATTGATTTTTGACTTAGTCAACAAGATTGGACCTATATAATATGAATTCAGATCCAAAACCCTAAATGCAAAAAAGGGAACCTTATTAGAAATTAGAGAGCTTTCCAAAAATATTAAAATTTTGAAAAGATCTTTTCATTTGTGCCCTAGAGAGCCATTTTGTCAAAATAGACTAGTTTTTGCAAATCCAATTAATGAGCCCTAATATGATCTCTAAAGTCAAAATACAAAGAACAAAATCTTTTTAGAATTTAGAGAGATTTCCAAAAATGTAGAATTTTTCAAAATTTTTAAAAATTTGTGCTCTAAAATTATTTTATGAAAAATCAAGAAAAAATTATATAAAAAAAAAAATATGTCAAATTTTTTTAAAAATTGAATTGAAGCTTGTTTGATATGTTGGCACTTACAAAAAATAATTTAGACCAAAACACCAATCTATTTGGGAGATATGATCAAATTTTTCAGATCTAGGGTTTTTATCTCCAAACAAATCTACACAAGGGGGTTAACTCCAAAAATATCTAAAACCAACAAGTAAAAATGGGTTGCCCCATGGTGGGTGCCAAAGATGTATGTCTAAAATGTGAGCACACTTTTATGCGTCATTATATCCAAGATTGGTCAAGAATGATGTCTCAAATGATGATTCATAGATCTCTATTCATGGAGTGCAAGGGTTCGTAATGGAGACCCTTAGTTTGACCTAGTTTATGCCCATGCAAGTACACCATAAAATGAGAGATTCAAGGATCAAAATATGAATGAAAATGAGGATGCAACCTAATCAAAATGATAACAATACAAAGTAATGCAAGAAAAGGAAATCTTGGCTATGAAAGGAAATAAAAATGCAATATTAATCTATAAAAAATATGGCTCTAAGATAATATGAAAATTCAAGGATGAAACCTGATGATGGAAGCCATAGATGCAAAAGAGAATAAGACAAAAAGAGAGAAGTTGCAATGAAGCTCCAATGTCCAAACCCTAAGGCTCAAACTCCTTCTCCAAAATCACTCTCTAAACCTGTAGCATAACAATACTATAGCGACGAGCTATTTTCTCTATATCTCTCTCTATTTCTCTCTATTTCTCTATATTGCTCTATATATTGCTCTATATTGCTCTATATTAAAATGAAAAGGAGAGGGCTCCTAATAAAGGAAAATGTGGAGGTGAGAGGCTTCTCACAACCAATAAGGGATAATAGAGTTTGATCCATGTGAGACAAAATTCCACCAATGAGAAAAGAGGAGTGTTTGAGAAGAAAGTGGAAAGAGGAAAAAGAGGAATCCCATTTAGAGATATGTGCATTCAATTGAAGAGAAAAGGGATTTATTTATTTATTTTTATTTGATTTATTTCCTTTTTCAAGTGGGTTTAATTTTTATTTATTTTAATTTCCTTTTTTATGTGGGATTTTATTTAATAAAAAGGGAACAAGTTCTTTTAATTAAATAGGAAATATTTAATTAAATTAAAAGAGGGGTTTTTCTCTAAATTAATTAAATATGTAATTATTTAATTAAAAGAGAGGTTTTCTTTTAATTAAATAAGACTTAGGATAGAATGATCAAACCTTAGGAAATGTTGAAATAACTGAATTATTTACAATTTGATCAAAGAAATTGATTTGAATTGATTTAGTAAAATATTGCAAACCATTGATTCTATAAATTTGATAAATTGAATAATGGGGGTCCATAGTCTAGGCAACCGCTTTAGGGTGCATGCAATACTTTCATGAAATTAAAATTACATGAAAAATTTGTAATCAATGCATTAAAGGAGTTCAAGTATTTAATGCATTCAAACATTTAAAGAAAATGAGATTTGATCGAGCATTGAAGGATTCTTTGTGAGCATTTCCTCTTCAAGATCTAGCATATTGTAGCCCATCAAGGGAGAAGATCTACATTGAGGCATTCATAATTTTCTTCATTAATTCACATTTACATCCATGGCTCTATGATTTGGTTATGATAGATCCATTGCATCTTATGGAGATATCCTACATTTACATACCTACCTCAACATTTATAACATACAAGGAAAAATCATTATTGAAAAGGGGTTTTACAAGAAAAGGGGTTTTACAAGAAAAGTGAATATTTAGAATTATCTTGTTCCAATCATTTAAATTAACACTTCTTAATTTAAGGTTGATTCCTAAATCTTGGTCTTGACCAAGGAAAGCCCTCATCCACCAACAACAAAAACCATTACTTTTTGTGTTCAGAAGCAGGATAATGCTAAGAAAAATTGTGATTATAGATTCAAAAATGAAATTTTGAGAGATTTCAAGAGAACCTAGGTCAATTTGATTACAGTGCTCCAAGAATATGGTTGTCTTATGGAAATCATTCTAGAACAAATACAACCACGTCAACTTGTTCTCTCCCCCTTGGTTAGAAAATCAATTTCTAGGTTTTTCCAAAATTTTCATTCTATTCAAGGATCCATAGTTAGATTTTCTATTATAAGTCTAGATCCATTATTTTTCGAGCTAAAATACAACTTTATTTACACATTTCAAGATGAGTCTTCTATATCTTATTTCCCTTCATAATTTTATCTTAGTTTTTTAACTTAATTGGGTTGATTATATACACTTAGCATCTAGATATACATTATTTAATCAATTAGTTTAATTTTGCATACACTTTATCACACACAGACTAAAGTGAGTTTTTCCTTATATTGCATTCCTTTTTATAATTCAAATTCAGTATTGGTATCCCTTCCTTTTGGGCCTTGCCAATCTAATTTGGGTTCAAAGAGGAATCATATTTGGAGATTCTTCCTTTCCCTAGACACATATCATATCTTTGAATGATATAGTGCCCAAAAATTTGAGGCCTACATCTTATTAGAGTACTTCCATTTTTCCACTAAATATTTTACTGAACTCAATGCATGCCCCCTTCCTTTTGAAGTTAGATTTCTTTATTTTAGGTGTTTACTTTCTTTTTGTGAACCATTTCATTCTTTCTTAAAGTTAGATTCAACTATATTTTATGTGTGGTTCGATCTCAATTTTTATGCTCCTTCTTACATTTGTGTGGTTATATATTATTATAGTGTCCTTTTTTAATCTCCCTTTTTATAAGCTTAATTACACTAAGTCCAACCTATAGCATTCTTGTTATAAAAGTCATAGATTCATAGGATCCTTTGATCATGATTCCTCTTTCCTCCCTAGGACTCATGATGATACTATAAACATCTTTTCTCAATATTTCAATCCTATAATAGAAAATTACTCTTCTCACTCATTGTATGATGAAGATGAAGCCTTAAGAGTTCCTCCTTCATAACTTGATAATATTTATCATGAATTTCATAAATTAGAAACTTGGCTTGTGCAAGAACATCAACATCCTGATACTATTTCTGATATTAAGACTATTAAGAATCTTGTTAATAATTATGACAATAACCTTTCTATCTTGCATGGCATATCTCACAATATTAATGCTCATGTTAAGATGTTAACAAAATGTACTCAAGAGTTAGCATATCTTCCTCCTTGCAAAACCATTGAACATTCTATTCTAATTTCCACTACTCTTTCTAGCATCCCTACATATTCTCCACCTCTTATGACAACTTCTACATAGCTACCCACTCCTTGAAGTGTTCTTCTTCTTAACCTCTCACATCCCAGGAGTGTTCCTCCTACTTCTAGACCTTCCTCTTTACCTTCATATAATGTGGTTCCTTTTATATATTCTACTCCTTTACCTCTTCCTTCTACTTCTTACAATTTTCCTAACACATCTAATATATCTATTCCTACTATCAAATCTTCTAATCCTACCATTAGCATCTTGGTTTGAACCATCTCCACATTGCAACAACAAGTGGCTCAATTTACTCAATCTAAGTATAACATTGTCTACATGTGATATTGATTATTCCCTTTCCTTAGATATCCTTTGTGCTATTATACCACAACATGTTGTGGTACCTCATCTTGATACTTATAATGGTAAGGGAGATCTCATGATTTATGTTAGGACTTTCCAAACTATATGTAGTGATTTTTATGACAAGTGTATGCTTATGTCTAAGTTGTTCCCTCACACTTTCAAGAACAAAGCCTTGCAATGGTATTTATCTCTACCTCCTTATTCTATTGATTATTTTCAAAATCTTTCTAATTCTTTCGTTCAACAATTTAAAAATAATATTGGCTTGCAAGTTTCTTTGACTGATTTGATGCATTGTAAACAAATTGTTAAAGAGAAAGTTACCAATTTTATTGGTAGATTTAAAAATTTGTATGCTCAAATATCTTATTTCATGTTTGATCATGATATTCAATGTATCTTTATTTTTAATTTATAGAAATACATTAGAGATAAGATTCTTCTTACTGAGTATACCACATTTTCTTATCTTTGTGTAGTATTTCACCATTACTAGTTACAAGTAAGTCAGCTCAAGAGATCTCTACTCTGGTGGATCTTGTTTTTGGTGATAAGAGCAATACCACATGTCATTCAAACAAGTTTTATAAACCTAACACCTTCATCAAAATCAAGTCAACCAACATAGTTGTTGATCAAGTGGCTACTCCATCTAAAGATATGGCTACTTTTGCCTCTATGTATCATCCCAATCATAAGTATACTCAATTATGTGAACCTTTACATAAGGTGATGACTAAATTGATTAATGCTAGAAGTCTCAAACTTCCCCCTATCTGTCCTATTAAAACTAGGAAATCAATGCCTAAATTATTTGATAAAAATTATTTTTGTTAATACCATAATAAACTAGGCCATGATACTCAAAAGAGTTATGCTTTGAAGAAAGTTATTTAGGGCCTTATTGGTTCTAATATCATATATATTGATGCTCATTTCACTAGTATGAATAAATCTGGTGCACCTCCTAATCAGAATTGTAAATTTATACTAACCTTTGCCTTCACATTCAAAAAATGGCATTTAATCAACCTTCTTCATTTCATGTTAATTATGACAATAATATAGAAGAAGTTAATCATGTTGAGTCTTAACCTCAACCTCTGATTTCATCTCTGCTTGTGCCTAAACAAATACCTCCTATTACCTTTAGTCAACCTGATATTTTTAGGGAACCTAATGGTCCTTTTAATATTACTACTAGAGTTTTTCATATTACTTCTCATGATGTTTTGATTGATCCTTCTTCCACTATGAATGTGATCACTATAGAACATCTTTATAATAAACAACTACATAAAGATACCTATGATACAACTCCTATGTGGATTCAAACTTGTAATAGTTTTCTTTATTATCCTTGAGGTTCTATCACTCTTACTATCACTCTTGTAGAAAAGGTTGTTTATAGTACCTTTTTACTTGTCATTCCTACTTCCAATCAATATCAAGTTAAGCTTGGTATCCCATAGCTTTCTTTCATGAAATTTGTAGCTTTTCCTATTCATAAGTGCATTAAATATTCTCATAATGGAGAAATTGTTTTTGTTAACCATTCCTTGTATAAACCTTCACATCCTCAAGATTGCGCTGAGATTGATCTTTACTGGCTATCCCTTCCTAAAAAAATACCTACTCACCCTAGTCATATTTATTGCTCCTATCAATATTACAAGGTAGACAAGATTCTTGAGATTATCCTTCCTAAAAGTAATCCTCCTATGCCTATTTTTCCAACTCCATCTAGCCCTTCAACCATTACTTTCAAACATGTTTTACCTTATCTGCCTATTCCTTCAACTACTATTCTTGACCCTATAGGTGTTTCTAATTTTTAATCTATGGTAGTTGATCCCAATCCTTCTAGTTTATCTTGAAAAACCATTTATAATAAACATTCCCATCAGTGTTGCAATAATCATCTAACTAAAGTCAAGGCTAAGGCCAAGGCCCATTCTCTTGTCACTCAACCTATGTCTTCATTTTAACTTTTACCTTCCTTTGATAAAACTATGTGTGAGTTTGTAGGAAGCTAATCAAGGTAAAAATTTGCAAATGGATAACCATGATAATTCTATTTTTATTTTAGATTCTATTAATCTTGATATTGAAGCTACTCTTGATGATGAACACATTAATAGCGATGAAAAATTAATTTATATGGATTATTATTTTCATAGCATATTTTCTAGGTAGCTTACAATCACTTCTTGTGATGAGTATAGTGACTCCCACTAGAGTCCTTTCTTGGAGATGGTTGTAATTTTGATGTAGGAGATTCTTGGGTCAATGAGCAATCTTGCATCACCCAAAAACATTTATTGTTTTTTGTACCAATTTTCTATCTGTGAAGTAGCCATTTCTACCTTGAGTTTTGTGTTGTGCATAGTTAACATCTTTTTGAAGGCCTAGTTTCAGTCCTTACTGTAAGAGCGCAAAAGCTAATGTGTCATATCCTTCAATTTCCATGCCATTCCTTTTTATCTTCATTCTTTCTATTTTCTTCCTATGAGGTGTGTTATTTTATTTGGTGCAGTTTCCTATGATGAAGTGGCATCATGCACTATTGGGAGAAGACTCCTACATTGTGTTTGCACCTACCTTCAAGAGGACATGAAAAATTTATGCCCATCACTAGGGTTATGGTTTACACCTCCAAGGACCTAATCAAATGCCTAAATGAATGATTTGTAGTCTAGCTAGCTATATAAGAACATGGATTTGATGTAGGAAGAAAGCATGATTGCTATGATAGAAAAAAGAAGCCTCTAGATTACGAGTTTGGGCTCTGATGTTGTAATCCTTTGTATATGGTTACAACCTAGAAGGCCTCATAACTCAACATGTTGGTTGTTGTTATCATCAATTAATGAATCTATAAGTTTTGTGGTATCATTACTACAATATTGTGTAGGCTTTCATCTGTTACTATTGGCAAGGTTTTAGAAGGTTTAAGTTGAGGTTATTCCTCCTACCATCCTTGCATCAGGTGGTATAAGAGCTTGAGTTCTTTATTGTGATTTGGATTGGGGAGAACCTTTATTGGATTGGTTATAGGGTGGTAGATATGAAATCTAACCTTTAACTTGTAGAAGGTTGCGATCTTGCAAGAACTATTGTCAAGATGGTTCAAGGTAGAGGGAATGCATATAATGCTATAATGGACATGTTGAGGTAGATTATAGTGAGTCTTGAAGCTATAGAGACAACCAAGAGGAGAGGTGTACATATTAAATATGCTAGTGATAACAAAGAAGCAACACCTAATCCTAACTCTGAACCTGAAGTGGAACAAGATGAGGAAATTCTTCTTAGAGTTTTGTTTAGGGACAACTCTAAACCTATTGTTGAAGTTTCTTGTTATAATAGAAGACTTGAGACTAACTCTATATTGGACTAGATCTTTGAGGTGAATAAATACTTTGAATATGAAGGAACTCCTGATAACAAGAAGGTAAAGATACAAGTAACAAAGTTGAAGGGTCATGTTTCATTTTGGTTGGATCACTTGCAGAATGAAAGAGAAAAAATAGGAAAATAAAAGTTCAAGACATGGGCAAAGATGATTGGAAAAATGAAGAAAAAGTTCCTTCCTGTAGGTTACCAAGATAACCTATTGAGAAGAATGCAAAATATAAGGCAAAAGGACATGAGTGTGAAGGAATATATCGAGGAATTCTATAAATTAGATATCATATCTTGACATGTGGATGATGCAGTTGAAAAGTTAGCTAGATATCTGAATGGCATGAGGAAATCAATTCAAGATGAAATTAGTTATGTTAAGATGGATAGCATGGAAGAAGCATATAAGTAATCCTTTAAAGCTAAAGAAAGTTTGGAAAAGAAACATGATCAAAGAAAAATAAGAAGAGGTGGCAGATTTAAAAGAAGCATATGTAGTAGAGCCTATCGAGAAAGTAGCAGATCTGATAACACAATGCTAGATAAAGGGAAGACAAATGAGAAGAACTCATTGAAAAGAGAGGTAATTACACTAGAGGTACCTATCCTAGTTACTCTAGGAATAATAATGGTTGTAAGAGAGAAGTGAGATCTTGGTTTAAGGGAACTTGTTTCAAGTGGGGCAAAGAAGGACATAAGGACTTTGAATATAGTAATTTTGGTAAGAAGATTGGAGGTAGAAACATAAATACTTTGGCTTGTGAAAAAGTTGTTGAAACACCTAATAAACTTGGGCATGGTGAGAACTTTATGGTAATAAGAGTCATGTTGAATGAGGAGATTTATGAATATCCTATTTTGAGAAAATAGTTTGTTTAAGCGTAATTGTAAGATCATTGGAAAATGTTGCAAGGTAATCATTGATAGTGGAAGTTTAGATAAATTGGTATCTAAGGAGCTAGTTAACAAGTTGAAGTTGTAGAGATTGAGACATCTCAAACCTTATCATGTTTTCATGATTCAAAAGGAGCATTAATTACTAGTAAGTGAACAAAACCTTGTTAAAATTCAAAATTCAAAATTATCATGGTCAAGTCTTGTGTGATATTATACCTATGGATTGTTGTCATATTCTATTGGGTAGACCTTGGCAGTATGATAGATAAGCTTTTCATTATAGTAGATTGAATTAGTATAATATTTGGGTTGATGGAAAGAAGAAAAATTTGTTACCTTTGATAGAAAATCTTGATGAGTGTCATTCTACCATGGTTAGAGTATTTTTGGTTGAATGAAATCTATTTGCTAAATATGTAAAGCAGAAGAATGTTATTTTTTCTTTGATTCCTAGAAAGGCTAAGAAACAAGATGAACTTGAGCATGCACCTAAGATTGAATCTTTGTTGGAAAAGTTTCAAGACATTATTTTTGACAATGCACCTGATGCTTTACCTCCTATGAGAAGTATAAGTCATTGTATGGATATGATACCTAGAGGTAGTTTTCCTAATAAAGCACCACATAGATTAACACCTGCTAATTTTTTTGAATTGAATAGGAAAGCAAAAGAATTCCTTGAAAAATGTTTGACTAGAGAAATTTTGAGTCCTTGTGTTGTACCTACTATGTTCTATATTAGCACATAAGAAGAATGGAGAATGAAGAATATGCACTGATTCTAGAGCTATAAGTAAGATCATAGTGAAATAAATGTTTTCGTTGCCTAGGATGGATGACATTATTGATTTTTTGAGTGGAGAAAAGTATTTTAAAAAGGTTGATTTGAAAAGTGGCCATCATTAGATTAGAATTAGAGAAGGGGATGAATGGAAAACTTCCTTTAGGACAAATGAAGGTTTGTATGAATACTTTTTTATGCCTTTTAGTTTAAGCAACACATCTAGTACTTCCATTAGGTTGATGAATGAAGTTTTGAATAAATTCTTGGGTAACTTTTTGGTTGTATATCTTGATGACATTTTTATATTTAGTAAGACCATAGAAGAACATCTAACCAAATCAAACAAGTATTTTAGTGATTGAAGGAAGAAAAGTTGTTGATTAATTTGAAGAAATGTTCTTTCATGAAGGAGGAGATTGTGTATCTTGGTTTTGTAATTTCAGCTAATGGTTTGAAAATGGATCTTGAAAATTTGAAATCTATTCTTGATTGGCCTAAACCTAAGAATGTTGGTGAAGTTATCTATCATTTCATGGATTGGAAAGTTTCTACAAGAATTTTATAAAGAATTTTAGTTTAGTATGCAATGATATGACATAAACTATGAGAGGAGGCAAAAGGAATTTCAAGAGGACACATGGAGCACATATGAGTTTTGAAACATTAAAACAAAGGGTAGCATAATTACCTACACCTAATTTTCCTAATTTTAGTAAAGTTTTTCAAGTTGATTGTGATGCTAGTGGAAGTGCTATTAGAGCTATCTTGAGTCAAGAAGGAAGATTGGTATCTTTCAATAGTGATAAGTTGAATGATAATAAGAATATTTTAATTTAATAAACTCTATGCTATTGTTCACACTTTGAAGAAGTAAATAAATTATTTGATGCCTAAAGATTTTGTGGTGTACACTAACCATAAATATTTTGCACTATTTTGGAAGTCAGAATAAGTTGAATCAAAGACATATGAAGTGGGCTGAGTATTTGGAGAATTTTTCCATTGTATTGAAATAAAAAAATTGGACAGACAAATAAAGTTGCAAGGTTGTTGATGCTTTGAGTAGAATAAGGAATTTCCTTATAGAAATGAGAGTTAAGGTAATTGGTTTTGATGATTTGAAGCATTTGTATGAAAGTAGTCTTGAATTTGTAGAAACATGGAAGGCTTGTAAGAATCAATTGATGAGTGAGAAAAATATATGAACTGGTTATTGTTGGAAATATAAGAGGAGAGGGGAGGGATGAATTGGTTGCTACAAAAATAAATCCCAGATCCCTTAAATGTTAGTACAAAACAACTTCATTGATGCTCGGTAAACACACAAAAAGATGTTGTAACTTGGTAAACACTAAAATAGCTGGGTAAATACTTAACATGTAAATCTTTAAGATGTTATTTGTGATTAATGTTTTTGATTAGATAAATAGGTTTTACAGGGAACTTGAAACTCGAAATTTAGTACATAAGAAGGCTGATAATAAGCATGACAACCCAGCCAAAAAAGTATAAGTTCAAAGGTTGATAATAAGAATTAAGCCTAGCCAAAGGAAAGAGTACTGAGAAAAGACCAGGAAAAGGAAACAAACAAAGCCATAGCCAAAAGCCAAAAGACAACGATAAACAAAAGAACAAGCAAGAGTTATTCCTTGTTCTTTCACTCTAGATCATGCATCACCTGAGCAGCCTCAAAGGCCTATTGATTCTCCTCCTCTTCCATCTGTTGCACCCTTTGATTCACCTAGTCCTGAGCAGCAATGGAGTTGTCCTTTTTAGGGTCATCCTTTGTTCTCGCCTCGTCCTTGTCATTTCCATCCTCATCATCGTGCATTTCTCTATCTTTGATCTAGCCCATGAGAGAGATGATGTTGTTATTGATGGAACTTAATAAGGAAAACATCTGGTTCACAAGGTTGTGATGTAGTTTTCCAGATTGTGTATCCTCTGTTCTGCCAGAGTGAGCCTATCAACCGCATCCATCTTCCTGTTGGCATCCTTTCCTTTCCTTGTTGCCTCAATGTGTTTCAACTGGTCTTTAGCCTCCTTAAGCTCGTGGAAATGCCATTTGATTGATCTAAAATTATCAATAATGCTGTTGCGAGCATTATTTAAAAGGTTCATCCCTGTCTCCCTGGGTCTATCTGAAATAGCCACAATTGCCGGATTGATTAATTCTTCTAGCCGCTGCTCTTCTTGATTATCCACGAGGATTTGGGGATTCATGGCCTCCCTAAAGATTCCTAGTTTGTATGTTTTGACATTGAAGTTGATCCATGCTTTCCTCCTATTATTGGTCTACACTTCCCCTTTCGCATTCCCATCTTTCTCCTCTTTCTGCTCCTCAGGGTGGAGATGGACAGGAGAAAGGGGCAGCACAAATGCCTCCTCATATTAAGAGTGCACATCCTCTAGAATCTCCCTCTTGCACTTCTTCCTTCTAGTGTCCTCCTTTGTTTCCTCCTATGTCTCCTTCACGACCTCCTCAGACTCCGGATCCTCCTCTTCTTTGCTACTTCCCTCCTCAGCCTTCTCAGCCTACTTTCACCCTAGATCCCTAGGGCTTTTTCTACTTGGGGTAATGGGGGGGGGGGGGGATTTTTGACATGATGAGTTTCTACTTTCCCTGAAGAGGAAATCGCACCTTTCTTAGAACTGAGGCTCTGAATGTCATCTGAGTCAGAGGAGTAACTGGAACTTCCAGACTCCACTATCTCTGTCTAAGGGGGGCATTGCTAATAGTCTGAGCTTTGAAGTGCTCATGGATAAGTAGCAGTAGTCCCTCATGCAGAGCCAGGTTATCAATGGGCTTCTTTTTGAAGCTGTCCATCGCCTTACTCATAGAGGTTAATAGATAAAAAGGGAAAGAAATTCTAGCTTTCTTCCAGAAATGATTTAAAATAATAAAGTGGTGGGTTTGGGCTCTATCAAACCTTGGGTCCAGAATGATATACTTAATAAAAAATTTCAGAACATACCTCCACTAATTCTTCATGGAGTCGGGGACATAGTAGGTATCAATTTTTTTCAATGCCTTCAATTCCTTCTCACTCTCCACAAAATCCTTAACCACATTGGCTGAGAGCTTCTTATCCCTGAAGAATTTGAAACCCTCAATAGGGATCTCGGTGATAGCTGCAATCACCTCCTTCGTAATCCAAAAATTGATGCCATTCACTTTAACCCTACCATCTTTCCAGGACCCCACCATACTGTTGGTCGCCTCCTGATCAAAATCGTCTAGCTTCATGAGATACTTTGTTACCCCACCCTCATCCAACTTTTCCCAAACTTTCGACCTGCTTCTCCATTTCTCAAAGTCCCCCACTGGCTCCTTTTTGCATCTCTCACCCACCATCTCTGCACACTGCACACTCGCTTTACTCATAAGCTCTTCACTATGAGACTGAAATGGACCACCGATATTAAGCAAAGAGTAGAGAAAAATAACTTTGTTGTTTCCCTTGTAATGAATGCAATAAACAACCCACAAAGCATGGCAAATAATCAATGAAGGATATCTGCATTTACGAATTCCCACTCTTCTATTATGAAAAGTACCCATATATCTTAACCCTTTCATATTCATAATTACAACTTGATTTCCTCCTTACTTCCTTGGATTTTATCCAAGTCAATCTGACACTTGACGTCCATCGGAAAAGAAGTTCTGGGAAGCCAAGTCAATTTTTGGTCTGTGCTGACCCCTATATTTGCCAACCTGTCGGCAACCGGGTTTGCTTCTCGGAAAGTATGGGTGACGTGGAATTTTTTGAATTTGGCAAGGGTCTCTCTAGTCTCATTGATAAGATTTGAAATCATCCAAGATGGAAACTAATTGCCATTGATGCACTTAATAATGTTATTTGAGTCCCCTTCCAGCCATAAATTGGTGACCCCAATATCAAAAGCCAGTTTAACAACATTGCACGCGGCGTTGGCTTCCATAAAATGATTTGTTTGGAAACCCAACGGGAGAGTGAAAGCCAGTATACTATCACCATTTTCATTTCTAACCACACCTCCACTACCAGAGGATCCAAGGTTGCCGTTGGAGGCTTCGTCAAAGTTGGCTTTGTGCCAGCCTTCAGGGGGGAGGAGCCACTTGGCTTCCTGTCTTTTTCTCATTTTGTCTTTTACCTTCTCCTTATTCTTTCCTCCTGTCTCAAAAGCTCCCCCCTTCCTCATGAAATTTTTTTCCTTTATGTTATTGAAAATCTTCCTTCTAACAACCAAAGCCGGCTCCTCCCTGTCTTTGAAAATTTGATTGTTTCTCTCCTTCCATATGCTCCAACAAAAAGGGGCAGGAGCCAAGAGTATTTGTGATTAATGTTACTTTAACTTAGTTGAAAATATTTAAGAGAAATAACACGAACACATTTGACACCAAGATTTAATGTGGAAACCAAATTTGGGAAAAACCAATAATTGTGACTAGTTACTAATTTTCACTCTTCTGAAGTGAGTCCTATTAGGAGCCAACCCTATTAAAGGTTACAAAACACATTGTTATGTGTGACCTTGTTAGAAGATTTAATCACCCTGTTAGGAGTGGCCTTGTTAGAGGTCTTAGAAAAATTCAATAGAAATACCACCTTATTAGAGGATTTACAAATAGTTGTTAAGCCAACTCTGTTAAGAGATTTATATCATTGCTACAATGGTTAGAGAGTAACACTTGATTTCTTATGTTACTGAATTGTTCATTATAGATCTCAATTCTAGCTTGTATACTTAATCCTTCTTGATCAAATGTATCTTTTGAGCTTCACAAGGATATTTTTCTTATCCTTCTAATTCTATTCCTCTTAGCATCATTATATCTTTAATTATCTTCCATGCAATCTATTTTCTAATTCTCAACTTGACCTTGTATCTATATCTTTCATATTATCAAGTCATCTAGAATATAACTTAGAATAATTAATATTCATCTCCTCAGTCAGCTAGAACCATCAGACAATTCAATTGAAATCAATATTCCAAAATAAGAAAATCCTTCATTAACTGACCCTACTTGGTAGACACTAATTCAAACATAATTTTCCTATGTTAACCAAGTAAACTCAGTTAATAGTGCATATATGCAAAGTTTCTTTGGTAACCGAGTGAGCTTGATTAACATTGGTTCCATCCAACATTTCCTTTATTAACCAAGTGAGCTAGATTAACATTCAACTTTCACAAACTTTCCTTTGATGCCTGAGTGAACTCGATAGATACTATCTTCTGAACTAGGAAAACTCTAAAATGCTTGATAGACATAGAAAAATGTCTTCAATACCCAAGTGAGCTTGACATACACTGATTGGTAATGATATGAAATTTTTTGTAACATCAAAGACAATACATAATTAATCAATTGTATTCAACAATCTCCCTCTTTGACATTGATGGAAACACAATATGTTATAATGAAAATTTTAGATCAAGAATAAAGTAAGGAACACATCCTTAGTTTTATTTAGATTCTCATCTATGAGAACTCCCTCTATTAGTGTGAACTCTTTCTGCCTTCAATTTCTCCCTCTGTTAGAAAAATTCTATCTGCTACAACTTCTTCTAATAGCAAACTTTGCCTTTAATATTAGACCAAGTTCATTCTCCCTCTTTGACATCTCTTTCTTTTACAAAATTTCTATGAGATATGACAGAAAAATTCTCTAAGAGATTATGGATTGTAATTAGGTTCTAATCACTAGATCATAATAATATTGGACTTATTGTTGGTGGACGTAGCCTAGCGATTGGGTGAACCACATTAAAGCTTGGTGTCTTGTGTTCTCTTATGTGCGATCTACTATTTTTTGATATTGGTTATATTTGCATGTAACTATTATTTCTATCTAAGGTTAGTCAAACAAGTGGTATCAAAGTCACTTGGTCGTCATTTTTTTGTTAGCTAGACCATCACCATTTTTTTTTAGTGATCCTTTGTGAGAAGGTCTCCTGGTTGAGTGAGAGCTATGGCAAACAGGGGTAAGATAAAGGTGAAGAAGTTTAATGGGTAGAAATTTCAGTTATGGAAGATGCAAATGGAAGACTATCTTTATTAGAAGGATTTATGGAAGCCGTTGGAAGGAAAATCCAAGAAACAACGAACTATGTCAGATGAAGACTAGGAGATTTGAGAAATAAAGGCACTTGGAAGCATTCAATTATGCTTGGCACCATCAATGACATTTAACATTACAAAAGTGAAGAAAATGGAAGAGTTTATGGAAATGAAAAGTCCTCCACTTCAAATAAGGTATTTCTCATGAAGCATTTATTTAATATGAAAATGGTAGAAGGTGGATCTATTGCAAATCATTTAAACAAGTTTAATAATGTTACTAGTCAATTATCTTCTGTGAGTATTAATTTTGATGAAGAAATCAGGGCTTTCTTGATTTTATGTTCTTTTCCTAAAAGATGGAATAGCTTGGTAATGGCTATGAGTAATTTTTTTTCTGGATCTAATATCCTAAAATTTGATGATGTGATCAGTCTTATTTTGAGTGAGGAAACTCATAGGAAATCCTTAGGTGGATCTACATCAAGAAGTACCATGAATGCATAAAATAGAGGTAGAATAATTGAGAGAGGAAATAATTCCAAACATCATGGGGAATCAAGAGGAAAGTCAAAGGAGAAGAGGTCTCAATCCAGAGGACTGATAGATTTCTAGTACTATGGTAAAATAGGGCATAAGAAGAAAGATTGTTGGACTTAAAAGAAAAATGAAGGAGATAAACTAGAAGGGAGCAAGGAGGAAAATGTGGTAAGTACCGAAGAGGATTCTTTGCTTCTATCTTTAGAAAGTGTTGATGATTCATGGGTTTTAGATTTTAGTGCTTCATTTCATGCTACACCTCATAGAGGTTATTTTATTGATTATGTCCAAGGGAATTTTGGGCTTTTTTATTTGGGGGATAATGAACCTTGTTAGATTTTTGAAAAAGAGAAAGTTAAGATTAAGTTGTAGAATGAGAATCATTGGCTACTACATGAGGTAAGACATGTTCCAAGGCTGAGTAGGAATTTAATTTTAGTAGGGAAACTCGGTGATGATGGTTGTGTAGTTACTTTTAATGATAAAAATTGGAAGGTTTCAAAAGGTTCCCTTGTAGTAGCAAAAGATGTGATGCAAAAATTGGTTCTTGTAGTGGTATTAAGCTATAAGGGATTACGGATTGTAATCAGGTTGTAATAACTAGATCATAATAATATTGGATTTGTTCTTGGTGGACATAGCCTAGGGATTGGGTGAACCACATTAAATCTTGGTGTCTTGTGTCCTCTTACGTGTGATCTACTATTTTTTGATAATAGTTATATTTTCATGTAACTGTTATTTCTGTCTGAGGTTAATCCTAACAACTTGTCCCTCTTTGACATCTCATGCCAAAGACAATAATCAGTGAATATCAATGTACCTCAAGTATTGATTTATTTCCAATATGCCCTTATGAATACTACTCCAACTAATTGATCTTCAATTGCTCTAGTTGATGCATCACTAAACTTCATTTAGTGAGCTTTGTAGAAGTTGAGAAAACCAACTTCACGGATCACCAAGCACACCTGCATGCAAATATCCTGCAATGAAGAGAAACCAAAAAATAAAAAAGTAGAGCTTGAAAATTCTCAATGAAGTGAGAGAAAAATGTATTCCGAGTTATGAAAAACAAAAAATACAAAGGTTCAACCTTAAAGGTGAACAAAACCCTAAAGGGAAAGAAAACTAGGTTTGCACAATATAATTAATATAAAATATTAATTATATACACCTAACAGAACTTAAATAACCAGAGTAATAAATAACTTAATTAACTAAATCAAAATGATTTAATTAATAAGGATAACAAAATAATTACTCTAACACCCCCCCTTAAGTGAAGCTCAGGAGGAAGCTAACCTAACAAAGCTATGAAAGCGAGAAAATGGGTCCCGGCAACAAGGCCAGATCAGGTACCCAATACAAGGAAATCTCTATAAACTAGAGACATGGGAAAAACCCCTCTCCAAAAAGTGATAGACCAAACATGCTAAAAAATATGAAGGAAGGAAGGCCTGAAGAAGACCCCCCAAGGACAACTTCTGAAACCCCAAGCATAGACTGCAACTGAAGATAACGAGGAAATGCAAATGACTTGGTGAAGATGTCAGTAATCTGTGCATCAGTGGAAATGTACTCCAAAGAGAGAACACCATCCTAGATCAGATGATGAATGAAATCCATATGAATCTCAATGTATTTAGTGCATTGATGCTCCACTAGGTTGTGGGAAATATTAATAGCACTTTGATTATCATACCATAGAATAGTGGGATGATAAGGAGGAAAACCAAACTTAGTCATCAGCTATCGAAGCCATAAAATCTCCTGACTAGCAAGCATTTCTACTTGATACTTAGCCTATATAGATGAAAGGGTGTGAGCATGTTGATTCTTGCATGCCCAGGTGATAGGACCAGAGCCAAGACAAAAAAAAAAGCTAGAAGTAGACTTTCAATCATCAACATCACCGGCCCAATCTGAGTCAGTGTAGCCAACAATGTGAGGAGTCCTTGAATGCTATACACCAATGTAATGAATGCCATACATAAATGTACCTTGAATGTATCTCAAAATATTCTTGGAAACTTTCCAATGACTCTCATGAGGATCATGTTAGAACTGAGAGACAAGACCCATTGCAAAGGAGAGATTAGGATGAGTGTGTATCAGGTACAAAGAGCTTCCAACCAATTGCCAGTATAATGTAGGATCCACTGAAGGTGAAGGGAAGGAGGTAGACAAGGTGACACACAACTGAAAAGGTGTTGGAGTAGGCTTGCAAAGCATGTCAAAGCATCAAAGCATGTCAAGAGCATACTTCTGCTGATAAACAAAAATGCTAGTAGAGGATTAAACAATCTGGAGACCAAGAAAATAGTGTAGTAGACCCAGATCAGTCATCTCAAAATGGTCCATCAATGCTCTTTGGATAGTTTTAATCATAGAGGATGAGCTTAGGATGTCCTGTCACTGCTGCAAAAGTCTAAGGATCATCACAAATAGAATGATTGAGAAGACTAGAACCCATAGTGTGTGAACAAGTGCAACGGGAAGTAGTTGGGTCACCAGTTAGAGGTCTTGTGACATCAACTATAGCTCAAGCCCATTTAGGCATCTGAGGAGGATCCTATGGTAGAGGTAAATGGGGATCAACATGATCATCATCCTCATCATCCAAAAAAGAGAGTGGAAATGATGAGGGAGTAGTGGTAAGTAAAGTGGACTCTAGAGATAGGGTATTTACTGTAGGAAGGTGTTCATCAAACTAGACATCTCATCAAAATAGGACCTCTTGGGAATTAGGATCAAACAACCTATAGGCCTTAACATCCTCACAATAGCAAAAAAATAAGAGGTTTTAGCTCTTCTACTCCATGGCTCTCCTCTGAGCATCTGGTATAAATGCCCATGCTTCATTACCAAAAACTCAGAATGAAGATACATCAGGCTTGACATGAGACCAAGCCTCCTTAGGAGTCATATTTTTAATTTCCTTTTGAGGTATATGATTCTAAATATAGTTGGTACAATTGACTACCTTTGCCAAAAACATGAATCCATGGACCTGGACTAAATCATACAATTAGCCATCTCCCAAAGGGTTCTAGTCTTTCGTTTAGCCACATCATTCTACTAAGGGGTGTAGGGCATTAAAAAGTGATGTTGAAGACCATGTTCAAAGAAAAAATCTTTGAAAGCTTGGTTCACATACTCCCCCCATTATTTGTGCCTATCTATTGAATAGAAAGACCAAACTGCTTCTAAACAAATGTCTTAAAGACTCAAAATGAATTGAAGACATCAGACTTGTACTTCAAAAAGTACACCCATATACATTTGGAGAAGTCATCAATGAAAGTAAGCATATATCTGGCACCTAAAAAAGGAGTGGGAAATGACATGAGGTCACTATGACTAAACTCTAATGATGCCAAAGCACGAGTGGCTTGTCCATGTGGAAAAGGATCCCTATGTTGTTTGCCAAGTGCACAACCTTGATAAACACCAGCTATACAAGAAATTTGGGGAAGCCCAAGAACAAGTGCCTGTGTGCTCATCTGCTGAAGATATCTATAATTAACATGGCCAAAATGCTCATGCCAAAGTCTACTTACTGAATCTACATGCACTTCAAGACAAGAACCTATTTCAAAAGAGGAATCAAATCCATCAAAGCTGTAGAGATGAGATGCAAAATCAACACTCTTAGTAGCCACAATCATCTTAGAATCAAGTAAATCCTAAATAACCACATCATGTGGTGAGAACTCAACTATCTTACCATAGCCACAGTGGAAAATCTAATAAATGAACAATAGGTTCGTCGATATGTCTAAGACAAAAATTACATCCTAAAAGGAACCCCCAGCTAATGCAATAGAACCAGAACCCATGACTGAAAGATGTGATGAGTTTCCAATAGCAATTTGTGAAGTAGCATAAGGAGAAAGTGAGGTGACCAACTACTGAGTGTTTGTCAGATGGTGAGAAGCACTAGAATCAACAATCCAAGTAGGCCCAAAAGTCATAGCTCGTGCAGTAAGAGCATGACCTTTCTCTGTAGGGGGGATGTAGACTTAGAAGCTCAAAAGTGATGCTCTTGCATGGCTTCCTCTAAAGCCTCCAAATGTTTCCAACACCTAGAAATGGGATGTCCATCCTTTCCACAAAAACTATAGGTCTTAGTTGATTTATTCTTAGTCTTGGAGGTAGAATCAGTAGATTTCAAAGTAGATTTACCCTTGGAAGGGTTAGCTGGAGGTTTGGCATCAATTTTTGGTGTATCTTTCTTTGATTTGGCTTTCTGTTGTGGTTTCCCTTGAGAAGTCTGAGTAACCAATGCTTGGCTAGAAGAGCTAGAGGCATCCACCTATTGGATCTTAGCCTATTCTTGTGTCAACTAATCAAAAAATGTCTCAAAAGAAGACATTTGATGTCTATTACCCAAGGCATCCATAGTGGAGTAGAAAGTGGAAGAAAAGATCTGATACTATCCTCTCAACTTTGAGAGTATCAAAAAAATACACTCATCATTTGTTTTATTTTTACCACATCCCTACAAGACCATATGTAGAGATTTGAACTTCATCAAGAAGTCTTCAATGGTGGGGAAGCTAGCTATGACAAAGAAGTTAACTTTGCATCAAGTTGTAATTCCCATAACTCATTGACTATGCCAACCAAGTTGTAGAACTTGGTCCAAATAGCTTGAGTAGTGGCCAACCCATCCAAGTGAAACTATAGACTATTTTAGATGTTGAGTGCAATCAATCCCATGGCCTCATCCATTTTGTTTTTGTGCTAAAGAACCTCAAAAGGGTGCTACAGATCAAGTTGGTACTCATCTAGACATGACCACAGACCTCATGACATGAGAAGCCTAGTCATTTGTGCTTTTTAGGTGTGATAGTTGTGTGGCATGAGTTGGGTCACAGAAGGATCCAACATTGAGAGAAAGAAGAAGATAAAAGCAAAAAGGTCTTATTTTGAATTAAATTACAGAAAAATAAAATACACCCCCCCCAACAAAATATAATGATATCTCTCAAATACCAAAGAAAACAACTATAGAAAGCATAAAAATTGAGAAAAGAACTTGGAATTCGGATGCAGAGAAGAGGAAAATAGAAGCCTCTATTTCAATGCCAAAATTGGAAGCTCAAATAAACTTAGAATCAAATGAAACGATCATCATTACTCTGTCTCTGAATCAACTTTTTGGTGCTTTTTTTAGATCAGAAAAATACATCCATATGCTCAAGTTATGGGCAAAAAACCAACTATAGGTCCAAAATAGGAGCTCATTGGAAAAATATAGGATTGTAAAAAAATTTGACGGCCATACGGGAATCCAATGGATGTCGCCAGCCAAAAAATTTGGCTGCCAATTTGCTAATGTCAGTAGCTAGAATCTGACATCACCTTACCAGAAAATGGTGTCAGTAGGGGGTCCTGGGGGATATGTCGGCTTGTACGATGATGATGTCATGTTGGGAAAAGATGACATCAAGCCAAAAAAAGATGATGTCAGCCCAAAAAATGATGATGTATGCATCAGCAAGTGACATCAATGACAAGGTGGTCAGAGGCGGTGACGCTACTGGCTGAGATGGTGCTCGGGCGGTGAACATCAGTGGTGCGGCCGATAGAGGTAGAGCTTTGGTAGAGCTTGGGTGGTGGCTAGGACTTTGTAGAGCATCGTTAGAGGAGCAGGCCATAGTGGCCATTGGGCAGAGCATTAGCAGCACATTTTTTAAAATTCATTTTTAATTTTAAAAATTTTTTTTGCATGCAGTCTGTACGACCACTTGTAGGGGGCCCAAATGTTTTTTCCCGAATGCCTAGAAGCCAAAAACAATTTTTTTTATATGAATCCTTACTGTAATAGGCATTCTAGACTCAATGTCAGCATCTATTTGGGCTCAAAGTGCCCCAAAAAATTGCCCTTCTCCTTTTTGAAGAAAAAAACTCCAAAAAAGCTGAGGTTTCTGACTCTAAATTGTGGCTTCAAGAATCTTCAGATGAGGAAGTAGCAGGTTTGCTCTAATACCACGTAGAAGTTGAGAAAACTAACTTCACAAATCACCAAGAACACTTGCATGTAAATATCCTACAATGAAGAGAAATCAAAAAACAAAAAAGCAGAGCTTGAAAATTCTCAACGAAGTGAGAGCAAAATGTATTCCAAGTTATGAAAAATGAAACACACAAAGGTTCAACCTTAAAGGTGAACAAAACTCTAAAGGGAAAGAAAACTAGGTTTGTGCAATATAATTAATATAAAATATTGATTATATGCACCTAAGAGAGCTTAACTAGAGTAATAAATAACTTAATTAACTAAATCAAAATTATTTTTTAATAAGCATAACAAAATAATTACTCTAACAAGATTCAGATAGAGGTATGAACCCTAGCTTACCTCTTAGATACAAAAATGCATCCTTAGGTAATGGCTTGGTGAATATGTCTACAATTTGTTATTTTGTATTTACATATTCCAATTTGACTTCTTTATCTTGTATCGATTCTCTTAAGAAATGATATTTTATAGCAATGTGTTTTGTTTTGCTATGCATTACTGGATTCTTTGATATATTGATTGCACTAGTGTTATTACAATATATGACTACTGGATCCTTGATCTCTATCTTCATGCTTGGTAGAAGTTGTTTGAACCAAACAATATTAGAACAATTGACTACTGCTATCACATATTCTACCTCTGCTATGGACTAAGAGATACAATTTTGTTTCTTTCTTTTCCAAGACACTAGTCTTTTACTAAGAAATAATGTTCCACCATTGGTGCTTTTTCTGTCATCAATACTTCCTCCCCAATCAACATCTATGAATACTTTTAAGTCTAAATTGCCAAATATTTTGTACCATAAACCATAGTCTTTAGTACCTTTTAGATATCTCATGATTCTTTTAATTGCCATCATGTGATTTTCTTTGGGATTTGCTAAGAATATTGCCATCATATCGACTGCTAACATAATATTAGACCTTTTATGCACTACATATTGCAATTTTCCAAACATTGATTTGTATGAGGTTTGATCTACTTCTTTGGAATCATCATTTTTAGAAAGCTTATGTCTAGTAGACATAGGGGTTCCAACTGGTCTTGAGTCCTCCATTCCAAGTTTCTTTAGTATCTCCTTGATATATTTAGATTGAGTAATGTAGATACCATCTTTCTTCTGCTGGATCTGCAATCCAACAGAGAACTTTATCTATCCAAACATAGAAAACTCAAATTATTTACTCATTTCTTCTAAAAATGCATTGCACAAGTCATCATTTCTTATGAATAAAGTGTCATCCATAAATATTTCTGCCACCACAATCTTTGTATTTGATCCTTCTTTGATATACAGGCTATTGTTATAATTTATTCTTTGAAAACCAATCTATATCAAGTAGTTATGAAGTCTTCATACCAAGCTCTAGGAGCTTGCTTGGAACCATATAATTTTTTGTGTAATTTGTAGACCATATCTCTTTTTCTAGGATCTACAAAACCTTCAAGTTTTTCTATGTTGACTTCCTCATCAAGAATACCATTCAAAAATGAAAATTTTACATCCATTTGATAAACTTTAAATCGTCTGTGTGCTGCATATGCTAGTAAAGTTCTAACACCTTCTAATCTTGCAATAGGAGCAAAAGTTTCACCATAATCAATACCTTCTTGAGAATAACCTTTGCATACTAACCTTGCTTTATTTTTAGAAAATTTTTCGTCTTCATTAAGCTTGTTTCTGAATACCCACTTTGTGCCAATTACATTTTTATCCTTGGATCTAGGAACACGAGTCCAAGTTTTGTTCTTCTCTATCTATCCTATTTCTTCATTCATTGCTTCAATCCAACTTTCATTGTCTAAAGTATCTTTAACATTTCTAAGTTCAGATTCAACAATTAAATATGTACCTTTCAATTTGTTTCTTGTTATTGGCCCATCTGATTTGTCTCCAATGATCTGGTCAGGTGCATGATTCCTTTTGACATATCTTGCTAGCATAGGTTCTTTGGATTTGGAGTTTGTTTCACTAATTTCATCATATATTTTAGTATTAAGCTCAGGTCCCACTGATTGTGACTCGAGTCTATCAGATTCTATTTGCTCTTGTAGTAGCTTGGTAGCTTTTGACTGTGACTCTGGTCCTTTAGATTGTGACTTGGGTTGCACTATCTACAACATGATAGCTGTTGAAGATTTTGGGGACTTAGGAGGTGAAGCCTCCTTTCTTCTAGATAGATTTGGTAGGGTACTAGGTTTGTAGTAAACAAATCTTTTGTAATCCTCTAGCTCTTTGTTACTTTCTTGTTCACTCTTTTCTATACACTCATCAATTCTCACATGTGTAGTTTCTATGATTTTATGAGTAGAAAAATTCAAACATTTGTATGATTTACTTCTGCAGGAGTATCTTAGGAATATTCCTTCATCACCTTTGATATCAAATTTATCTTTCCTATATTCCTTCAAGATATAACATTTGCTACCAAATACTTTCAAGTAACTTGTATTAGGTTTGTAGCCATACCATAATTCATAAGGAGTTTGATTTGAGTCTTTCTTCAGTTGTACTCTATTCAAGGTATGTATTGGAGTGTTGATTTCTTCTTTCTAGTATTTGATTACAACATTCTTTTCTATCATCAATGTTCTTGCACAATCCATGATGGATCTGCTCCTTTTAGCTATGCCATACTACTAAGGTGTAACAGGGGCTGATACTTATCTTTTAATTCCTTTTTCAATGCAGAATTCGTTGAATTCATTTGAGGTGAATTCACCACCTTTGTTTGATCTCAAACATTTTAGCTTCTTTCCAGTTTCCTTTTCTACTCTTTCCAGACACCACTTGAATTTTTGAAAAAAATTAGATTTTTCTTTTAGATACATTACATTCATCATTATAGAATGGTCATCAACAAAAGGAATGAAAAACTTATCTCCATTGTAACTCTCTTTTCCAATAGGTCCACATAAGTCTGTATGCACAAGCTCTAAGATTTCTTCAAAATGATAGTTCTTGCTTTTGAAACTAGTCTTTGCCATCTTACCAATTTGACAATTTTTGCATAGACCCATATCAAGTTTCCTCAAGATAGGAATACCTCTTGCTCTTTTTTGTTTGCTTATCTTAACCATGTTATCAAAGTTTACGTGACATAATCTTTTTTGCAATATCCAACTTTCTTCTACTTAAGCAATAAAACATGAACTTTCACTTAGATCTAGATAGAATAGATTACCTTTTGTTTGCTTGCCAGATCCAATTGATTTTCTTTTCCATCTAGTAGTTTGGGCTTCCCATTCATAAATTTCACATTGAATCCAATGTTATTCAACTATGCCACACTTAGTAGATTTTCTTTAGTCCTTCAACCCAATAAGCATTGTCACATCTAAGTTCATTGGTTAATGAGATACATCCTTTTCCTTTTATGCAACAAGGTTCATTGTTTCCAAATCTCACACTACCACCATCATAATATTCCATGTGCTCAAAATTTGTTTTGTCTCTAGTCATATGATGTGAGTAGCCACTATCAATAATCCATGTGTACAATTTTTTCTAATATGAGACATAAGTGCCATTTTATCTCCTTCATCATCAGATTCATTTTTTACAAAAATATATACCATTTCATATTCACTGTTATCGGAATCTTTAGCCATAAAATAAGATTTGTTACCTTTGTCCTTGTAGTCCTTGTAGTTTTTGAATTCGTTCTTGTCTTTGTACTTATTATTTTTCTTTTCATTCTTGTTTTCTATGTTAGGGCACCTTGTAGCAATGTGACCGACTTCTTCACAAGAAAAGCAGATTAGAGGAATCTTACCTTTGTACTTTCCTTTACCTTTGGAATATTTCCTTGCAAGTAGGGTTTTAAAAACTTCAAGATCACTATCTTAACTTTCTTCTTCTTCAACACTTTCAAATTGAATGGCCTTTGATTTCTTACCCTTTTTCTTAAGTGAAAGCTTTGTTTCAAAAGAAAACTCAATACCTTTAGAACTAGGGACATAGTTATCATAGTTATCCAACTCAAAAGCTGTCAATCTTCCAACTAGAGCATCCAAAGTTATTTTTCTATTTGGATCACATCTCATCTCTTGAATAGCAGACACTCTAATTTCATAAATAGGAAGAAGGGTTTTGAGTACCTTTCTTACAACTATTTTGTGATCAATGTCTCCTCTAGATGCTTTAATTGCGCTCACACTTGCTTTGATTCTCTCAATATATTTTGCAATATTTTCATCTTCTCTCATCTTCATCTAATCAAATTTTCCTTTGAGACTTTCAGCTTTAGCTCTTCTTACATTATCATCTCTTCCATAGATATCTTTTAGTTTGATTCACATATCATAAGCTATAGTACAACTTTTGAGTTCATCAAATTTTGCATAAATAAGAGAAGAAGCAATGTCAATCATCATGATGTTATGATTTTTCTTTTCAGCAATATCTTCAACTAATAATGTACTATTAGAAGTCTTGTATTCATTATCAAGATACTTATACCCTAAATCACTGATATTTACCATATGTAACCTGATAAGTCCTTGCCATGCAGCAAAGTTGTCTTAGTTCAACATGGGAATCTCTCTTTTGTAAAACATTCTGATCTTTAGCTTAGGTCCTTGAAACCTTCTCTACAAGCACCAAAAGCTCTAATACTAATTGTTGGAACTATAAGAGGAGTAACTAATAGGGGAGGGGTGAATCAGTTACTACAAAAATAAATTCCAGATCCCTTAGATGTCAATAGAAAACAACTCTGTGAAAACTTAATTCCACTAATGCTCCATAAACACATAGAAAGATGTTATAATTGAGTAAACATTGAAATAGCTTGGTAAATTTTTAACATGAAAATATTTAAGATGTTATATTTGATTAATGTTACTTTAAATTAGTTGCAAACATATAGGATAAATAACATGAACACATTTGACACCAAGATTTAAAGTGGAAACCCAATTAGGGAAAAACCACCAATTGCAACTAGTTATTGATTTTCACTCTTCTGAAGTGAGCCCTATTAGGAGCCAACCCTATTAAAGGTTACAAAACACACTATTAGGTGTGACTCTATTAGAAGATTTAATCACCCTATTAGGAGTGGCCTTGTTAGAGGTCTTAGGAAAATTCAATAGAAATACCACCTTGTTAGAGGATTTACAAATAGTTGTTAAGCCAACTTTGTTAAGAGATTTAGATGATTGCTACAATGGTTAGAGAGTAACAATGAGATGACCTAATTTTTTATGCAACTAAATTACTAATTACAAATCTCAATTCTAGCTTGTATACTTGATCCTTCTCAATAAAATGTATCTTTTCAACTTCACAAGGATATACTGCTTATCCTTTTGATTCTCGTCCTCTTAGCATCATTAAATCTTCAATTATCTTCCATGCATTTTTCTTTCTAATTCTCAACTTGACCTTGTATTTATATCTTTCATATTATCAAGTCAACTAGAATATAACTTAGAATAATCAATATTCATCTCCTTAGTTGGCTAGAACCATCAGACAATTCAATTGAACTCAATATGCAAAAAAAAGAAAATCCTTTGTTAGCTGACCTTGCTTAGTAGACACTAACTCATAAATATTTTTTTCATGTTAACCAAATGAACTCATTAACACTACATATATTGAAAGTTCATTTGGTAATCAAGTGAGCTTGATTAAGACTCATTCCATCCAACATTTCCTTTATTAACTAAGTGATCTCGGTTAACACTCAACTTTCGTAAACTTTCCTTAGATACCCAAGTGAACTCGATAGATACTATCTTCTAAACTAGGAAAACTCTGAAATGCTTAGTAGACATAGAGAACTATCTTTAATGCCTGAGTGAGCTTGGTATATACTAATTGGCAATGAGACATTTTGTGTATCATCAAAGACAATACATAATTAATCAATTGCATTGAATAGTTATTTCATCTAGAAAGACATGTTGTTCATAGTAACTCAGTCATGCATACATAGATGATCTATGAGGGATAATATTACGAAGGAGAAACATAGTAGAGGACTTGCTAGACATTTTGGAATTAATAAAATAGTGAAATGCATATCTAATAGGGACTTTTGACCTCAAATTTATAAGGATGTACAAAATATGGTTAGAAGTTGTAGAATTTGTCAAACAAGAAAATGAACTAGTTGAAATTTGAGATTGTATTCACCATTTCTTTTACCTAGTAAAACTTTGGGAAGATATTAGTATGGACTTTGTTCTTGGTTTGCCTAGAACTTAGAGAGGTAATGATTCTATTTTAGTAGTACTTGAAATATTTTTAAAAATGGCTTATTTCATACATTGTAAGAAGACATATAATGTAGTATAAAATGGCTTATTTCATACATTGTAAGAAGATATATAATGTAGTATATGTGGCTGAATTATACTTCAAGGAGATAGTAAGATTGCATGGGTTTCCTATAACTATTGGTTTAGATAGGGATACCAAGTTTACCAAAAATTTTTGGAGAACACATTGGAGGAAAATAGATATAGAGTTGAAGTTCAGTTCTATATTTCATCCATAGATAGATGGACAAACTGAGGTAGTGAGTAGAAGCTCAAGTAAATTACTAAGATGTTTGATTGGGAATAAGCATGCTAATTGGGGTTTGATTTTAGCACAAGAAGATTTCATATATAAAAATTCTATGAAGATAAGTACTAAGAAGACACATTTTGAGATTGTTAATGGTTTGAATCTTAAGCGAGTTATTGAACTAAGAGATTTGAGTACTAAGATAAAGAGAATAGTTGAAGCAGAGGAATTTATGGATTTCATGAAGAATTTGCATGAGGATGTAAAGAGGAATTTGGATGATAGTAACCTACAATATAATAGAGAGTAGATAAAGGGAGAAGGCATAAATATTTTGAGGTTGGAGATAAAGTAATTGTTAATTTGAAGAAGAATTTTTTTTCCAGTTGGTACTTATAATAAGCTAAAGAGGAAGAAGTTTGATACTTGTAAGATCCCAAGCAAGTTTGATAGTGGAAATGCTTTTGAAGTTGAATTACTTGGAAACATGGATATTTTGCCTATATTTAACATTGTAGACATCTTTCAGTACTTTGAAGTAGATGAGGAATTAAAAGATAACCTACATTATCCTAAGAAGAATACTGATAGAATTGAGAAGATTTTGGATAGTAGAATGAGTAAGAGCACTAGAGGAAAATACTACATGGAATACCTTGTTTAGTGGAAAGATAAACTAGATGAAGAAAAATCATGGGTAACACAAGTTGAGTTGGATCTTTATAATTTAGATCATAGCATTAGAATTTCCTGTTATGAACATTAGTTCTTCACTTACCCAAAGTGTCAGATGTAGGAGCATCTTGGTTCAATGAGAAATCTCACATCCCCCAAAAACATTTCTTGTTTTCTATTTGTGAAGTAGCCATTTCTACCTTGAGTTTTGTATTGTGCGTAGTTAGCATATTTTTGAGGACCTATTTTTAGTCCTTACCCTAAGAGCACAAGGTTGATATGTCATATCCTTCAAGTTATGTGCCATTCTTTCCAGTATCTACTCTTTTTTTTTCTTCATGCAAGGCATGCTATTTTATTTGGCCAATTTCCTATGATAACGTGGCATCTTGCATAGTTGGGAGAAAACTCCTAGGTTGTTTTTGGAGCTATCTTCAAGAGTGCATGAACAATTGATGCCTATACTTGGTTGATGGATTACACCTCCAAGGTAGGACCTATATTGTAATTAAATGCCAAACTAACTAACTTGAGGTCTAGCTAGCTATATAAGAACTTAGATTTGATTTAGAAAGAGATTATGATTAATAGGATAGAAAAAATAAAGTCTCTAGATTACAATTTTGGACTTTGATGTTGTACTCCCTTGTATACGACTGCAACCTAGAAGGCCTCATGGTTGATCATGTTGGTTGTTGTTATCATCAGTAAGTGAATCTATAATTTCTATGGTCTCTTTGTTGTAATTATATGTAATCTTCCATGTGTGACTCTTGACAAGGTGTTATAAGGTTTAAGTTGAGTTTATTCCCCCTATCATCCTTGTGTCATATTCCTACTATGTTGTATGTTGTTCCTCTTGTGAGTCGCCATCCTTCCCCTAGCATTTTAGACCGAGATGAGGGGGTGGGGGGTACATGTAAAACACTTAAAGTGGAATTCATTTAGCATAATGTTATTTGTGATTTTGTGTTGTATTTCCCCCATGTTGTGCTTTTTGTTATCTATTTTTTTTAAATATTTCTTTAGAAGATCCTTGTTGCTTAGTTAGCACAAGAGGATAAAATAATCGAACCTATCATATACATTCTTCTATTTGTATCTTTATTCTTTTATATGTTATTTTATTTTATTCTATACATGTATTATTGTTTGTAACATTGATCTTGTATGGTCTTATTAATTTCTTATGATATGGTAGTGTCGATTCTTTTTGGTCTCCATGTTATTGACCCAAAAAGACTCTTCTTCATAACTCTTATATGTCTTTTCCTCCATTGTGTTGTAGTTATAATTCCTTTGGAAAATGATGATATTTTGTACTTTATATAATATTACATATTATCATATAATCATACTGGCCTAGGGATAACTTTAAGAAACCCCTCTCGAAAAAAAATGCCTAAAATGTTGATGAATCCAACATTTAATGGGCGAGAAATTTTTTAATGTTGAGGGCAATTTTTTTTAATTCCATGTCAGGATATAAAATATTATATGTTGGTAATTTTTTCTTTCCCTAAAAAAAATCATTTTAAATGTGGAAAATTAATTTTTTTGCTTGCTGATAGATAAATAAATGATGGCTATTTTTTCCTTGCCAAAAATGAGATTATAATGTCAAAGGAAAATTACTTGTTTTATAGGAAAATGAATAATAATGGTCTTGGCTAATCTTTAGTGATAAACTAAAAAATTGTTTGATCTAAAAGTAAATTTGCATGTGTATTGGCTAGTGACTATACTAACTAATGACTAGTCACTTCAACTTTTGTACTATCTTAGGTCTATTATTAATATTGTCATTACGTAAGTGTCACCATTACCAAGTTGGTTACTATCACTTTCATATAGTTAATACAATAGTTTTATCCACTACTGATTAATTAGAGATCAATGATAGAAGATGCATTTTGGGGCCAATTGCTTGAAAAGACTTGGAGTCACATGAAATTCTCCAGAATGGAGACCCATGGCAAGTTTTGCATGGAAATCATTAACTTGAATATAGTGAACATCACATCAAGATTATAATCAAAAATGTGATACTGAAAGTTACAATTATCACATTCCATCCACAACCACCTTTGTAGGCACTCCAACTATCTGACATTAATGTGAGTACATTTCACACACTTGCAAATTAATAGGTATATGAGAAAAGAAGATATGAAAGATCATGAACAATAAACAATTTAATCCAATTACAATTAAATAGCCTCTTCAATTCATCTTTCATTATCATTTCTCATATTTTTGAATCTCAATTCAGTTTGCAGAGTTTCTTAGTTTGTAGAGTTTCTTAGAATCTTAGGGTTGTAATTGGCATAGATATGCCAATTCACTTGAAATGCACCACAATGGGTCTACAAAAGCCCTTTTTGGGCATGATACCTAAGGATGTCCTAGCCATGGCTTGCAAGGAAGATGCCTAAGGTCCTTTTATCCATCATACTTTGTTCATGTTCCTTGGCTATGAATTCTTAAGAAATGAGAAGAGGTACTACGTGTTCATAAATATTACCTCCCGCTTCCTTGCATCTCTTCTCAACCTTCAAGGCAATCAAGTAGACATTCTGATGCTTCTATGTAGCATTTTTAAGGAAACATTTTTGGAAGATGATGTCAAAATTCTTGTATTGGCTAAGAAGGTAACAGAGCCAAGCATTGACATCCCTTTTGTAGACATAGCAAACAAGTGTTGGGAGCTAGGCATAGGGAGCATTGTACAGAAGTATCCCTTCCTACTTGGCATGAATGAATGACAATTAACTCACCATCAGAAGTGGGCGCAACTCAAGAGAGATTTTCTGCAAAAGTGGTTGTTGTTGGACAACGTCAACAAGACTGACTTCACATGCTTTCACTAGTTCAATGACATTATCATCTCCAAGAGATTCCTCATAGAGGGGCTTGAAGACCTTTTTGATTAAAGGCTTCAAGCCCTCAGCCTGTTGATGCTCCTTGTTCCCTAGTTCTCTATTCTATGATTCCCTATTCCCTATTTCCTGAATCCTATTTCCTTGACCCTTTCCCTTTGAGAAAAAAAAAGTTTTTAAGATATATTTTTTTCTTCGGATTGGGCCTTGCCCTTTAATGTAAATTACAAAATAGTAAAGTTAGGCTAATTTAATGAAGTATTTTAAATATCTATGCTATGAATTAGTAGTTTGTACATTGTACAATCTCAAATATTATCAATGGAAACAATAGTTTTTGATTTTTTTAATTGTTGTTCCTATTTGTCTACGATTCTATTTTTGGCTTCTTAATGCACTGTTCAAATGTTAGTCTGTGACTATGTTATAAAAATTAATTTTTAATAGTTATAAAGTTAGAAACAAAAACAATAGTTTCAACAATCCCTTTACGGTTTCATATTTGATTAACAATTTATAGTAAAAAATTATTCAATTAAAAATTATCCAATGGAAATTTGTATTATGTATATGTATGTCCTTTAAATTTCAAAACCTATAAAATTCGATAATATATGAACACAGGGGCTAGGGCCATGCAAGTTAATAGTTATTAGTTATAATAGTTTTAACTATTATTAATTTATTTTAAAATGTTAAATAAATAAAAAATAGTTTGTTAAAGTTAAACTTATGATACATGTAACATCATGATTCATGAATCATGAATCCTAAATCCTGATCAATAATCATGCAATTTAAATTGTATAGATAATATTGAAATTTGATTTGAAAATAAAAATTCCAAATTATAACTTATATATAAATGTTCATATAAAATATTAAATTTTAATTTATTTGTTCATTACTTCCTATTTTGAAATGTAAATTTATTTAAATATCATGATAATCATAATTTTTTTTAACTTTTTATCATATTTTGAATTAAATGAAAAATGCCACAGTTATTTAAATTTAAATTAAATTATCACTTGTCATTATCAAGTTGAAGTAATTTACCAAATATTGATTATAATCTAAATTAATTTTAATTAAGTAAAAATGCTATGATTATTAAATCAAGTTATCATTATTAAGCAATTAATGATCGATGAATGATAATTGATTAAAATTTACAAATTGTAATTTTATATTTTTGAAAATTCAATATTTCATTGATTTTACATGTTTAATTTTATTCATCCAAATCATGGATTTTGGAAATTATGAAGAACTTCAAATAATTTGTATGTTTGCAACTAGTTACTACACTACAAAGTGATTTAAGTTTTAATTTGCATTGTGCAACAATAAGATAAATTATAATTTAAATTTTTTAATATTAGTTATGCAATAGGTTTAAGAATTCATGATTTGATCTGGATAGTTCAATGAATGATAGATCAATGACTGTGGCTCTATTTTGAGCCAAATTTTAAAAGATTTAAGTTATATTCTATTTCTACCCAAAATCAGGATATGTGTAGTCGAAGATTCTTTCTTATAAGTTATAGTTATGTCGAGTCTCGACCATTGATTAAAGGAAAGATTGATGACCTGAGATGAATTTTGGGAAGGTTATCGTTGTTGTCAAGAAACATCTAGAATTGTGACATGTGTCTATGAGAACATTCCACTACCCAAAATTAGGACACATGTATTCCAAGATACTCTCTTATAGTTATAACTTATGTCTGAGTCCGGACCATTGATTAAAAGAAAGATCAATGACTTGAGATGAATTTTGGATCGATTTGGGGAATGTCTTCCCATGTGCCTACATTCATTCAGAATCATGACACATGTTTAGTCATTGCAAAGCTCAATTTGGTTTCAGGACTCAATTAATAATAATAATGTTTAGTCTTTTAAAAATTTTATTAGTTAATCTCAACTGTTAAGTAAAAAATAGATCAACAACTCGAGATGAATTTTGGGTAAATTTTGGGAATGCTATTGCTGTTGCCAAGAAACATCCAGAATCGTGACACATGTGAAGGATACATGTCCTTAATAAGTGTCATGATTTTGGATGACTCTTGACAACAATGATAACATTCCACAAATTGACCCAAAAATCATATTGATTATTAAGTTCAAATATTATTATTTAATTAATTTAAAATGAATAAATTTTAAAATTCAAATGTATATTAGTGTAATTAATTTTTACTTTTTGTTATTATAATTATGTATATTATTGAGTCTTGATGTCTTTTACATGTACATTGTACATAGTATTAGTAATATACTTAAAACCATTAATTACTTAATACTTACATTTTAACTTTTAACTATTAGCCTTTATGTTTTTAGACTATGAGATTCAATGTTCTTGAGAGTTCGATACTATAGGGTTTTCAAATTTCAAATTTTCAAAGACTGATTGAATTCCATTTTTTTATTCTAAAGATTGAAAGTCAAAAACTTGAGTATCACAGGACAACACTAATTATCTAAGTATCTGCTAGCACTAGTATTATCAAATCTTGTTTCTGAATTTTGAGTATTCAAAATTTTAAATTTTTTTTTGCAGTGCTATTTGCAACAATAAAAATCTTAATTCTTATTGTCTTAGGTTTACACTTTATTTATTTATTAATAGGGCTTGAAGAAGAATTTTGTGTAATAACCAATAGCAAGGATGGTCAAAACAAAGTCAAAAACCTCCAGTACGAGTGCAAGCATAAAGGAAAAGAAAGACATTATAGAATTTAAGCAAGTGCTACAAACCCTAGGTTTCATTGATGAATGTCATAATATTTTTGATCCTATTATCCATGGAGATTTAGGAATCATGGGAATTAGAAATTTATTTTTTAATAAGTAGAAAGATCCACAAAAGGGGAGAAATGATTACAAATATAACAAAAGTATTTATGCACATACAAATAAACTAGCTGCTTTGGTTACTGGATTAGCAAATCTCATTGTACCTAGAGTATTCCCTTGCCTTAAAATTATAATGCTATGCACTCAAAATTATGATGAAAATATAAATATAATTATAACCCAAAAAACTCAAGAGGAAATTTTATCCATAACTGAGAGTGAATTTTTCACTCTGTTAGACTTAGGGCTAGGGTTTCAACCAAAAAGCTTTAACAATGGCATTAACTTGGATAAACTAGCACATGCTTATTAAAAACTAGATATAATTTTTCAAGATTCATATATTAAGGGTTTAATAAACTCATAGTTGTCTATTGATCATATTAGTGTTACTATTACATTGGACATGGACCATAAGCCTCTTTATCAGTATGATATTTTTATGCCATGGGTTCAAAATACTATTTCTTTGTTATCATTTTGTATGGAATTGGATACTAATAAGAAAGTGGGGGCTAGTGTTCTTGAAATAATTTATAATATCCATTATCAAGGTCAGTTCGTTGAGAAGGTAGAAGTAAGATATAATTTTGTTTAGCACATAGTTGAATCTATGCAAGAACAATTACTAATGATTAAAAAAAGTAAAACTACAGGAAAGAAGAAGACATTTAGGTTCATGCAATACTTGTACTACCTTCTTTTAGAAAAGCATCACCCAATATTTGAGATATAGAATAACAAGCTTGATATTGAGGTTTAAAAGTTTGATGAGAAAATCCAAAAGAAATCAGAGATTCCAAGTCCAATATATGAGTGGACACATAAGATGAGGATGAATGCTAACGATAATAACTACAACCATTTTGTAGACTTCATTTTGGCACCTATTTACCAAAAAATCACAAGCACTTTGATGCCTAAATTGCATGTGTCTTGTAAATATTGTATTCAACTGGGAAGTCAAATTCAATTGGCTGACTAGTTCTTCATGGTAGACTACACTATGTTAAGGTTTTATGGTTTAGTGGTTGAACCATGCAATCTTCAAATACATGTTATAGAAAGGGTTTTTGAACTGGAATATGTACGATAGATGGAGAGTGTAGATGAAGTTTTCACTAGAGAACAAAAGAAAATGATATTTTCTTCCTTGTCTTTTGCAATTGGAGGCCTCACATTTGAGAGAATGGCTTTCAAAGTGGTGATTGAATTGGTAAATTTTTTTGGCTTTGATTTTGTAACTCACTGAAATTATGATCCACTAAACATAATAAAACCAAGAGTTATTGCTAATGGGAACTCTACAAGAAAAAATAGCAATATCAAGAGATGCCATTGATAGAAAAGTTAAAAAACATGGATTCATGGGACGAGGTTAAGAAAGAGATGGAGAAACATGCAACAAAGAATAATATTTCAATACAAGATTTGTCATTCAAAATTACGACATTGCACATATTAGAGTCACACAAATCAAAGCCTCTGACATACTTAAATTTCTACAAGAAATCATGTCAACCTTCTAAGAGTTCTATGTCAAAAGCAATTAAAGAGGCATGCAAATTTGAATTATGGAGTCAAACAAAGATGATTGATTTGGAAAACGAGGCAAAATTTGGGTGAACCAAAGACCTCAATAGGTTTTCAGGAAATTGAGGAGGATGAAATTTTGAAAAATTATTAGAATAAAGAGCATCCAACTGTAGTTTATGAATTTGGCACTTGCAATGACAGTGATAGTCAAAGATAGAAGGACCTTGAGTTTGATGGAGACATTCAAGGTACTTCAGATTTTGGGTGAATGAGGGGAAGGCATATTGTTAATCTTCAAATGAGTGATTCTATTAAAGAAATGTATAATAAAGGAGAAACTATGATACAAAAATGTGTTATACAGGTATAGGGCCCATTGGTGCAAGTGGTAAAGGGATTTGGAATCCATTTGTAGTACCAAACCTACCCAAAAGTGGAAGTAAACCAATCATTGGACTCTCTAATAGGATTGAAGATGATTCATCTAGAAAGGGAAAAAAAATATACTTCTACTTTTGAAGGTCATCCCAACACAATATTTTATATACCTTCAAATCTAGTTGTAGTTGACCCACTGGCACTAACATGGATGAACCTTGTGCAAAAAAGAAAAAAGTTATGACAATTAAAATTCAAGCATTGTTAGTGGTTACTTCACTAATGTATGCACTAGTAACTTCTATATAAAACCCTAAAAATAGTCCTAAAATGCTAGAATTTGGAATGAGCCATCTTCAGTATGTTAACAATCCTCAAAATATAATTTTAGGTGAAGTGTAATTGGAGTTGGAGGAGCATACATCAATACAGCTGATAATTCACCTTTCAAACACTCAATTGTGTTAGTAAACCCAGATTTTAGTTTAAAGGAGTTTGCATCAAAGTTTGATTAGACAAGCAAAAGAAATAGGAAAATTATGAAGACTTTGAAAAGTGATACAGTTATTGAATGTTAGGGATCTACTAACAATATATTTCCAACATATGATCCAAACACTAAAATGATGAACTACATGGCTATTATGCCCTTGGACAGAGATAATAATTCACTAGAAAATCTAATAAATCATAATTATGTTCAAGTTACCAATCTTCAAATGGATTTCTCAAAAGTGAAAAATATTGGCAAAATCAATATATCAAAAGAGAGAAACAAAATGGTCTACTCTATACTTCTAAAAGTGGAGAGGGAAAACAAAAGGCTTACAAAAAAAATAGAAAAGTTACAAGTAGACCTTGATAATGTGAAGGCCAAGGAGAAAGAAATAAAAAATAGGTTCAAAGAATTGCAAAATAGGATAAATAATTCTTCTTCTATAGAGGCAATTGTCCAAAAAGAAAAGATGAATGAACATCTGAAAAATCTGACTAAAGAATTGGATGAGTGCAAAAAAAGAATTCAGAATGAAAAAGATTCTACTACACAGTTGTTCAAGTTTGTAGAGAGTAGTGTACATGTCAACAATAAATTAAAAATTGACCTAGACTTTTTTGTCAAGGAAAATACTAATTTGATGATTGATTTAGAGAATGAAAGGAAAAAAAAACCCCTATTGTGAAAATACAATCCATAATTTGAGATGGCATTGTAGAATAAAAAGAAAAAACAAGAGTCTAAGGCAAGGATAATTGATAATTTGCAGAAGGAAATGAGGAATGAGAAGAAAAAAGATGAGTTTAGTGCAAACACAATCCACAATTTGAAGAAGCAATTGGAGAATATAAAGAAAAAAGAGGAGTCAACTACAAAAACAATACTCGATTTGAAGAAGGAATTAGAGAATGCAAAGAAAATGGATTCTAGTGCAATTACAAGCAGTAAGACAATCCACCACATGAAGAAGGAATTGGAGAATGCCAAGAAAAAAGGGGAGTCAACTAAAAATAAAATCCTTGAGTTGAAGAAGGAATTGGAGAATGCCAAGAAAGAGGAGTCTACTCAAACACTCCATGATTTGAAGAAGGAATTAGACAATGCAAAGAAAAGGAGGATTCTATCGTGAAGAAAATCCATGATTTGAAAAGGGAACTCAAGTATGAGAAGAAAAAAGGTAACTATTGCAAAGAAAATCCAAGATTTGAAGAAGAAATCAGAGGATGAGGGGAAGAGAGCAACTAATTGGCAAGGAAAATTAGAGGAAATATAGAAAAAGAGCAAAGTAGAGATGTCTGAAATGAAGAAAAAGATGGAGAATGCAATTGCACAAAATATAATGACATCTTCTGAAGACCATCATGTCAAGGATACTATAATAAACATGGTTAAGCTTATCAAACAAGAAAATTGGGAGAAACTAATGAAAAACAATGATAGTTTGTTTGAATGCCTTGATTTAAATAGCAATCTCAAAGTTCTTTTTGAAAATATAAATAAAATTCTGAGGGTAAAAGAAGTATCTTCACCAATTCCTTAAAAAATATTCCTACACAAATTTTAAATAAAGTACTGAGATCCAGTGATAGGGATTTGGCAAACTAAGGAATAAACAACTGCTTGGATGCCTCTATA